>CM077580.1:55244170-55883615 GCA_039657365.1 Stephania yunnanensis
GTGTTTCTCTTAATTTCTCCTGAGTTTCAAGTCAACAGGGCAACCATACTATACTCATCCACAACTAAAGCATGAAAAAAATCTCGGGCGACTCTAAACAATATAAAAAATGAAGACTACATTGAAAACATGCATGAAAGTGTATCAACTCCTAATGAAATGAAAAGATGAGATATGGAGGGAAAAGAAATGGAAGAAGTGAATGAATAAATGATACCAAACACCACCAATACCGTCCGACAACCGCATATAATTGAAAAAATTTAAATGATATAACACATTTGTGTCTTTCGCACAAAAATCCATCCAACTCAATCCATAAATCCTAAAGTACCCCCAAACTTATTCCGAACCTTGTCCTCAAGGTTCAAAACAAGTCAAGATGCACACATGGAAACACACAAGATGGTGAAAAAACATGATAAATATAGAAGAAGGAAATGATACAAGATCATGCAGATGACTGACACTAACCCTAAATCTATGAATAAAATAAAGACGGGTAACCTTACCAAATCTCAATATAACTAACCACGGGTATAAACATGTGATGAGCCGTATGAGTGATACCATGCTCTCAAAACTCGGTGTGCTATGTAGAGGTCGCAACACCAATAAAAAGTTACAAGGAGATAATAATAAGAATACCACAAAAATACTTAAATAAAAAACAAAGAAGAAAAGGGATAGAAGCTTGGGATGCCTCCCAAGAGCGCCTTTTTTAACGTCATTGGCTTGACTCAGTCGAATTCTCTCTCAGTTAAAGTACTCTACAACTTCTAGAGTTTCGCTCTCGATCTCGTGCTGTGGGAAGTTCTTGTATAACGACTTTAGTCGCTGCCCATTCACTTTGAAAACTTTCTCTGTATCTGTGCTTTTGATCTCAACTGCACCATGTCCAAAAACATCAGTAACAACAAAAGCTCCGAGCCATCATGACCTCAACTTCCCTGAATGGAGAGTTAATATGGAATTATAAAGCAAGACTTTTTGACCGACTACGAAAGTTTTACGAGATAAGTTGCGATCGTGGAACGCCTTGGTTTTGTCCTTGTAGATTCGTGCAAACTTGTAGGCATCATTCTGGACTTCCTCCATTTCTTAGAGTTCCAACTTTCTCTCTTTACTGGCTACGTCGAGTTTCATGTTGAGCTATTGACAGCCCATAGTGATTTATGCTCTAACTCGATCGACAAATGACACGCGATTTATCGAAGACTAAGCGATACAGGGACATTCTAATTGGTGTTTTATACGTCGTTCGATTAGCCAATACCGCGTTGTCAAGGCGCGTGCTCCAGTCCTTCCGTGACGGGTTTACGATCCTCTCCAAAATGGATTTAATCTCTCTATTTGACACCTCTGCCTAGCCACTCGTTTGAGGATGGTAGGCCGTAGATGTACGGTATGTAACATTGTACTTGCGTAGGAGATTTTCAACCATGCGGTTGCAGAAATGGGTACCTCAATCACTAATCAAAGCATGTGGAGCTCCAAAAGTCAAAAAAAAATTTCGTGATTTTAGGAAATCGCATACCACCGATGAATCATTGGTGCGAGTGGCTTTAACTTCAACTCATTTTGGACATGTAAATCCACCGCTAGTAAGATATAGAGAAAACCATGTGACGATGGAAATGGCCCCATTAAATCAATCCCCAAACATCGAAGATTTCACAAAATTGGATCGAGGTCAATGGCATTTAATCCTTGTGACTCAAGGTACCGGTTGACAGGCATCTGACACAGGTCTTAGCATATATATATGAATAGTGAAAAATGGTGGGCTAGTAGAACCCACTATCTAATACCATCATATAGTTGTCCTACGTGGACCAAATGGCCACCGCAGGCGTATGAGTGACAAATGCCAATATAGATTGTGTCTCAGTCTGGGAGACACATCGATGGATTACCTGGTCCGAGCAAAACTTCCACAAGTATGGGTCATCCTAAACATATTATTTAAAATCGCTCCGAATTTTATCCTTTTGAGCTCGTGTAAGGTGAGGTGAATACTCTCGTGTAACGTGGTAATTTACTAAATCCGCAAACCAAGGGAGTTCCTTAGAAATGGCTAAGAGATGTTCATCAGGGAAATCATCTCGAAGCAAGACAGGTGCTTCACCATTTTCGATGCGGCTGAGATGGTTAGCAACAAGATTTTTTGCACCACTTTTATCTTTAATGTCGATATCAAACTCTTGTAACAAGAGTATCCATTGAATAAGATGAGGTTTGGCTTCCTTTTTGGCCATTATGTACTTTAAGGCTGCATGGTCAGAGTAGATGACCACATTAGTTCCCAAGAGATAAGGCCAGAATCTCACTAAAGCGAATACGACAACTAGAAGCTTCTTCTCGGTAGTGGTGTAATTCAGTTGAGTAGGATCAAAAGTTTGGGAGGCGTAGTATATGACATGAGAAACACGCTCGATTCGTTGCCCAAACACAACACCTACAACGTGGTTGCTGGCATCATACATGATCTCAAAAGGTAGCTCCCAATCGGGAGCTCGAATTACAAGAGTAGAGATGAGAGAATCTTTGAGTGCATCGAATGTACTCCTACATACCTTATCAAGATCGAAAGGCAGTCCTTCTGAACAAGGCGACATAGGGGTTGTACAATTTTAGAGAAATCCTTAATGAATCGTCGTAGAAACCGGCATGGCCAAGGAATGATCGAATTTCTCACACAGTCGTGGGGTAAGAGAATTTTTAAATTACTTCAATCTTTACTGGGTCTACATCCACACTCCTAACAGACACGATGTGACCCAAGATAAGACCTTGATCCATCATGAAATGTCATTTCTCATAATTGAGGATCAAGCTCTTCTGGATACATCGATGAATGACCTTAGTCAGGTGACTAAGGAAAATATCGAATGAATCACCGTAAATGGTGAAATCATCCATGAATATTTCGATGGAGTGCTCAAAGAAGTCAGAGAATATGCTCATCATACACCTCTAAAAACTAGCAGGTGCATTGCACGGCCTAAAGAGCATGCATTGGTAAGTAAAAGTACCAAAAATGATAGGTGAAGGTGGTCTTCTCCTAATCCTCAAGTGCTACTGGAATCTGGTGAAAACCAGAATATCCATCCAAACAGCAGTCTTGAAACCTGCCTACTAAACGCTCTAACATCTGATTGATGAAAGGCGATTGGAAGTGGTATTTCCTAGTGGAAGCATTGACTTCATGTAATCGATGCAAACTCGCCATCCGTTTTGGACACGAGTTGGGACTAACTTACCTCGTGAGTTCGTGACCACTGTGATCCCTGTTTCTTGGGAACCACCTAAATGGGATTGACCGACTGCTACCTGAGATCGGGTAGATCACCCCAACGTCAATGAGCATTAAAATATCATTTTTAACCACTTATATCATCAGTGGGTTTAGTGTTCGTTGTGCTTCTTGTGAATGTTTAAACCTTTCTTTCATATGTATCTGATGCATGCGTGTAGAACGGCTAATACCTTTGATGTTAGCAATCATCCACCCTAAGGCTTCTTTGAACTCTCGAAGCACAATAATAAGCTTCTCTTCCTCTTGTAATGTGAGTTTAGTGGAGATGGTCACCCGCAAAGTATCATTCTTACCTAAAAACACATATTTGAGGTGGCTGGATAGTGGTTTGAGCTCCAGTGTGAGGGCTCGCTCCACAAAGGGGAGAAGTGTAGAGTTCAAAGCAGGTAAGTCAAGATATGCTAGGGTGTGTAACAACCCATTTTATAAATTTCTCTTCAATTTGCAGATGTGGACACCAGCTCAGATCCACATGAAGGTAGTGATAGGTTAGGACACATGGGGACTTAGGTATGCTAGTTTAATTGTGTGTTGGATGCTTATTCGCGGTGATATTTATTGAAATACATCGCATGTGTGTATGTTGCATAAAAATACGTGCGAGATTGTGTGAACTGTATTCGCCTCGATATGCATGTCGACGCAGGTACCGGGTAGTTGACGGGACCGAATATTAGGTTGGGGAAACTAAAACACACAAATTAAATAAAAAAATGGTCAAATAACTAATATGGAATGGGTATTAGGCGGCTAGTGACTCGGCGGTACGTGTACATCAAGGTTCGGACGAAATCGGGCGTCGAAATGCTCGAAAACGGGTGAGTGTCCCAGTTGTGTCACACTTTGGTGTCAAGACACAAAGTCAACAAAATTTATCATTATGTATACCTCATGTCACCTTTTCTCTCACCTCATCACATCTCTCTCATTCAAACAAACACACACCGAAATTGATCGGGAGGAAGAAGAATTGGAAACAGAGAGGAGGAGAAGGAGAGAAGAGAGGGCAGAGACGTCACTATCGAGGTGAGTCCTCGTTGTTATTGTGGGTTTTTGTGTGTCGGTCATGGTGACCGAAGGTGGGATTCGGCCATGGGGGCCGAACCAGGCCGAGGTGGAGATGGCAGGGGTGTCCCCCTGCCATTGATTCCACCGGGGTTGGGGTGGAGAGCAACCCCAACCCAACCAACCTAGAAATAGAAAAAAAAAATCTCATCGAACCAGCGAACTGGTTCGATCAGATGGGGAACATAGTGCGCACGCGACGCACGCGTGTTCGGGCACCAGCCCGGACTGTTCGGCCTGGGCCCAGGGTCGGGTCGGGTCCGACTCGGTTGGGTCGACCCGACCCAAACCAAAATAAATAAAAAAAGAAAAAAAAAAGAAGAAAAATTTGGAAAAAATTTTCGAAAATATTGGGAAAATTCTGAAAAAAATATATTTCCATAAAATAAATAAGAATTTATGAATTTATATGAAAAATAAAATATTCAAATATTTTGGACGCGACTTTTTGCGGGGTTTTGCCTCGAAAAGTGCCAAATAGGCAATTTGGCCTAAAAATTTGAGAATTTGTAATGCTAAATTAAATTATTGATAAATGGACATAGGTTGACACGGGTGATCAATTGGCGACCAAGGACCCAGTGGACTTGGACCCGGGGATTGATTACGGGGTAGGAGAGTGCGTCGTGAGGTTTGTAAAACTCAATGGAAAAATTCTTGAGTATTTATTTTACGTTGTAATTTCATTCAATTCCAGTATTTCCTTGTGATTTTTCATAGATCTTATCTTATCGTTGTTTGCACGGTTGGTTAGTTACTCCCACCGGATTTTTCGTTGTGTGTCTATGCGTGTCTATGCATTCTAGACCATAGCATGTGTATTAGGAGTGCTCGGTGGATAACGACCGAGGGAACTGCTACATGTGTCGGTGCGTCGTAGGTTTACGCCGGCCACCGAAAAGGATTAGGTGATAGCTAGTTGGGTGCGCCCACTAATGGGATCCTGGAAGGAAATCCCAAAGTATGGTTTAGTCTGATTAGAACAGACACACATATTTGCACTTTATTGCTATTTACACATGCGATGCCCTACTTACAGTTGCCTATTTACATTCCGCATGTTTATTTAACAGTATTCATTGAATTCCATTTATTTATTTGAATGCTCGGAGGAGTTCCTTGGGATTTTACTGATTGAACTCGTCATCCAATTTCTTCGTGATTGATTTCTAGTAGTGTCTTAGATCCTAGTAGAATTACTTGTACGTGTGTTTTTATTTTGATATTTTGATTCTTTTGAAAATTGGGAGTATACCTCATAGTGGTACAGCTGGGATCTTTTACGTGACCATATATACCTCTCACACACGTATACGAGATTTGCCTACACGTGTAGTTGGGCCACCCGGGCAAGGAGTACACAGAGAATTACTGTTGGACTAAGTGGTTAGTCACTCACACTCCGACCGTGTGGAAACAAACAAGGTTTTAATAAACATCTAGTTATTTCGCTTTTGATATTTTGATTTCTTTAATGGGAAGATGAAAGTTCAAACCGCAATTTGTAATTTCAATGTAAGGTAGTATACCTCATATCAAGTTTCTTAAACCATTTTTCAAAGTTATAAGTTTACTTCAAGTTTCAAAGTGGAATTTAAACACATAACTAGGTCTTTTAAACTGTGAAACTACATATTTGCATATTAGAGATCATTGTAAATGTTTTCTTTTTTTTGAAAGGTCTTCGAAAAGGGTTTTACATTATGAAATCAATTTCGTAGGTTTTGTTTAAATTGATTAATATTTTTAAGGGTCGCTAACACAAAGCAAAATTTGTTTTGAGGTCCCCGCAGTACAATGATTTTATTAGCTTCCAGAGTTAGCGCTTAGCTCGCATATGTCATATATACTTGATCTATTTTGGACCCTTGGATCCCTAGAACGGTCATAAACACGCGTGGTTTTGTTAAAAAGGATACACTCAAAAACTCAAAATCTACAAAAAGAAAACTTCGAGATCTTTGACAGTTCTCTAATTCAAAGACTTTTGAGGCTTTCAAAGGACAATAATCTCTTCAAAGGATCTCTTTTGTCATTCTCATGTTTGTAAGAAAGTCCTAGATCTAAAATCTTGCTTGTGCTTAATTTACATAGTTTTGTGTATTTGATTTGAAAATCATTTTGTTGTGTGTTTGAACACCTTCTTCTTGGGTTTTGCACTTAAATTTATTTTATCAAACCCTAAGATCGATTTGAACAAAAGTTTTGCACTTAAACTTGATTTTTGTTAAACTATTGTTCTTAGACTTGAAATCGGTTTTACACTAATATATTAAGTTTTTAAAATGATTTCACATTTGGGATTTGCAACAAAATCGGTGACATATTTGCATATTCCATTTATTCTCATACTTGCATGCATAAGAGAGTACACATTATTTTTTCAGCAACTTATTGTATTTGTATGATTGTAAGACTTAGTGGAATCTAAGTCAAAGGGGAAGACCTAGTCGACAAATCATAATTAGGCACTCTAGGCTTGTATGCTTAGGTTGTAACACTTATTTGCAATATAAGTGGGGTTAAAAATCCTAACCGGGTAGTGGACGTAGATCGTTGGATCGAACCACTATAAATTGTGTGTCACTTTTCATCTCTTCCATTCCATTCACTTGCATAGCATATATATATTCATTGATAGTGTATGCATTATAGTTGTAATTTGCGCATAAAGTTTTAAAAGGGCAATAACTACAACCCAATTCACCCCCTCTTGGGTGACCTTCAGCGAGGTCCGCCACTCTTGGTATCAGAGCCCATGTTGGCTTAGGTGATTGTGATTCCAACGCCACAGTTGGTATCAGAACAAAAGGAAGTCCTAAGACAATAAAACTTAATCAACAAACTTAGATGTGGAAAACTCGAAGTTAGTGCCTTAGAACTTTAATTGGGAAGTAATGTGAGGCGGGTAGAGTTAGAACTTATACGCGTGTTATATGTTCATTTTATTATATGCTATACGTATATACCTCGAGACTTATCCGGAGCGCATTCTCGATGCAGATCATGGACGGACATGCAGGTACACCTTCGAGACTTGATAGACTAGCGATGCGACTAGGGATGTCTCGGTTACGACGAGTGTGGAGGATAGACTCTCGGCACAAGAGACACAGATGGCCGAGGTATTACGGCTACTACGAGAGCAGGACAATATTGGCGGCACTCACTTCAGCAAGAGAGCCGCTTGCCGTGACCATACCGGCGGGGACCGCTGTTGTTCCAGGTGGTACCCCAGATACCAGTTCAGGGGTAGCGGCAGAGGCACCTACAAAGATAGCTACCGCAGTTGTTCATTTTTTGGAGACGTCGACTCTTACGCTCCACCCACGACGACAAACCATGTTACTGCCACCCCCACTAGCTGATACTCCTACTACATCGACATTCGTCCGGCACCATGAGGCGAAGCTATTAAGGGAGTTTTTGAAGTTCCAACCTAGATTCTTTTGTGGAGGCGGTGACCCTGAGGCTGCAGTAGATGGATAGTGTCTCATCAGCGTTTTCATAAGCTGATGAGGAACGATGAGACAATACATGCACGACTTTCGGGAGCCTGTTTGAGAGGGCATGCGACATGGTGGATGACATATACGGATACTCATCCGGAACCGATGACATGGGCTGAGTTTAGGGAGTTATTTTACGATCAGTACATACCTATGGAGGTTAGGTTGAGGCTGAGGGAGGAGTTCATAGCCTTGAGACAGGGTAGTCGGACCTTGATGCAGTTTTTGGAGAGGTTCCGACATTTGCTTCAGTTCTCTCTGGATGTCGTCGGGACAAGCGCTTATAGATTTATTATTTCACCTGAGGGGTTTATGACATGATTGCGTCGCAGTTGTCTCGACCGGAGCCACGACACTACAGGAGATCTTTGATAGGGCATTGGCTCATGAGACATACCTACTGCGAGAGGGACGAAATCAGTGATCGTGTGGGTAGGGAGGTACGATCAAGGCGAGTTCTCGCCTAATCGAGAGCGTAAGAGACCGATGGATTGTCCGAGAGATGATAGACGGGAGAGGGGTCGGTGGGACGATTTTCAGGATAGTCAGTTTCGATATGAGGAACCACAACCAGTTCATGCTATCACCTCAGCACCAGTGGATCGACAAAGAGCACAACCACATGAGTACCGTCATGAGTCGAGATCTGGGGGATATGACAAGGGTCAGGTAGACCGCGGTCAGGGTCCGAGATCTGGAGATAGACAGACGAGTAGAACGGAAAGCCGTAGATGTCACCGGTGTGGGCAGAGGGGACACTTGAGGGCTGACTATCGGACACCACCATAGCCACAGCGATGGTCAAACCAGGCCAGAGATAGAGCGCATGCGTTAGCGCATCCAGATAGCGGGGCGACTAGACAGCTTATTGAAGGTACATTACTTATATTTGGTCGCCACATGCATGCTTATGTTTGATTCTGGTAGTACTTTATCGTTTCTTGTTGGACGTATTGTTGGATTGTTAAGGTTAGTTACAAAGACATTATAGCCACATCTTGTCCTCTTAGTACGGCTGCTGGGGATAAGATCTACCTTAATCGAATATGTCGAGACGTGATGATAGAGGTGAGGGACATCATAATAGATTGTTACGGCAAGAGGATAGAGTTTCATATTCCTGGAATACGGAAGTTCGCATTATTTGGATCGACAACTGACTTACTCATCACGAGAGGCCGACTAGCTACAGCGCAGGAGATGGAGACGTTTGCAGCGATAGTTGAGCCGGAGGTTTGAACGGAGGTCCGGATTAAAGACGTTCAGGTGGTCCAAGATTTTGTTGATGTATTTCGAGATGATTTACCCGAATTGCCACCGCCACGAGTTGTTGAGTTCTTAATCGAGTTGATACTAAAGACGCAGCCGATTGTCAGTCGACCTTCCTGGATGGCACCAGCGGAGCACAAGGAGGTGAGATGACAGTTGGATGAGCTGTTAGATAAGGGTTTCATTCACCCTAGTATGTCACTTTGGGGAGCTCTAGTACTGCTTGTGAAGAAGAAGGATGGTACGATGAGGATGTGCATCAACTATAGGAAGTTGAATCAGGTAACTGTGAGGAACCGTTACCCACTTCCTAGGATTGATGATCTGTTTGATCAGCTGACGGGTGCCGGATTATTCTCGAAAATTGACCTTCGCTCAAGTTTTCACCAGTTGAGGATTCGAGAAGAGGATATCCAAAAACCGCTTTCAGTACAAGATACGGGTTATTTGAGTCCACACTGCTTTCAGTACAAGATACGGGTTATTTGAGTTCACACTCATGCCATTTGGGCTGAGAACGCTCCAACAATTTTCATGGATCTGATGCGCAGGGTTTTGAGGCCGTATTTGGATAGACTCATCATCGTATTCATCGACGATATCTTGATCTATAGCAGACTCGTGAGGATCATGAGGGACATCTCATGGCCATTTTGATGACACTGAGGGAGCACCGACTGTACGCCAAGTTTAGCAAGTGTGACTTTTGGCTAAGTGCGGTGAGATTCTTAGGCCATGTCATCAGTGAGTAGGGTATCTCAGTGGATTTAGAAAAGATTAGGGCAATCATTAATTGGAAGACGTCTGAGTCTGTGGCTGATATATAGAGTTTCTTGGACTAGCCGGATACTACCGGCGTTTTGTGCAAAATTTTCCTCGATTGTAGTGCCGATAACGAGACTGACTAAGAAAGACGTCTGATTTGACTGGTCAGAGGAGTGTGAGCAAGCTTTTGTGAATTGAAACGGAGGTTGACATCTGCACCAGTATTGACATTGTTGGAGCCGGCTAAGACCTTGACATTATATACAGATGCGTTGGGCATTGGTCTTGAATGTGTATTGATGCAGGATGGTAGACCAGTTGCCTATCTTTCCAGACGGTTGAGACTATACGAGGGAAATTATCCAGTGCACGACCTGGAGCTTGCACGGTCGTCTTTACATTGAAAGCTTGAAGGCACTATCTCTATGGAGAGCGATTTGTGTTGTATATAGATCACCAGAGTTTACGTTACATCTTCACTCAAAGGGATCTGAATATGCGCTAGCGGAGATGGATGGAGTTGCTGAAGGACTACGACTTTGCTATTGATTTTCACCCTGTAAGGCGAACGTCGTAGTAGTCGCATTGAGCAGGAGTGGACTCGACAATCGACTGTTCTGCAGCAAATGACACATGAGCATGGTTTATTACAGGCAGCATCAATTATGTGCATGGTCGAGTTGTCGATTATGGCGGAACAACACATTTGTTACCAGCTGAGGATACCGACCGTATCGATTGAACGAGTTGCCGAGTGTCAAAAGGCTGATGGGCTCTATGAGCGGGTCAGCGGTCTGTCACGGAATCCAGAATGCAATGATTGGGCAGAAACCACAGGTCGGTGTCTAATATACCTAGGGAGAATGTGGATACCTGTGGATCAGGAGATACAGAACGCGATTCTAGAGGAGGCGCACCGGTCTCGTTACACAGTTCATCCTGGTCGAACCAAGATGTACCATGATTTGAAGCGACTATTATGGTGACCAAAGATGGAGGTTGACGTAGGTACATACGTTAGGAGTTTTCACATTTGCCAGCAGGTGAAGGCTGAGCACAAGCTACCCGGTGGATTATTACAGCCGCTGCCCGTTCCACAGTGGAAATGAGAATATATCACTATGGATTTCGTTAGTGGGCTACCGCAGACATCGAGGCGTCACGATGCAGTTTTGGTAGTGATTGATAGACTAACGAAGTCGACTCACTTCATTCCAATTTCGATGAAACACACGTTTCCCCAGTGAGCATATTGTTTGAGTGAGAGATTATTAGACTTCACGGGTGCCAGTTTTCATTGTGTCAGATAGAGATCCTAGATTGACCTCGAAACTATGGGAGGCAATGCAGAACAATTTGGCACCAGGTTGCAGTTTAGTACGGCTTATCATCCTCAGACTGACGGATAGTCAGAACGACTAATCCATATTTTGGAGGATATGCTTAGAGCATGCATATTACATTTTGGGGGTTCGTGGGAGGATTATTTTTCTCTCGTGTGAGTGCATACAATAACAACTATCAGACGAGTATTAGTATGCCACCATTTGAGGCACTGTATGGGAGGCCCTTTAGATCACCTGCTTGTTGGGCAGAGCCAGAAGATACAGTGACAGTAGGGCCCGAGATAGTTGTTGATCATATAGAGAAAATTTGACAAATTCGTCAGAAACTAAGAACTGCACAAAATCGACATAAGAAATACACAGACAGGTATCGCGAGGGTCTGAGCTATGACGAGGGCGATATGGTGTATATGAAGGTTTCTCCTTAGAAAGGTCAAAAGAAATTTGGCATTAAGGGGAAGTTGGCGTCGAGATACATTGGGCCATACCGAATTGCACAAAGTAGGCATTGTTGCATATCGGTTAAAGTTACCTGCCGAGTTAGCCGGGGTTCATCTGACATTTCACATTTCCATGTTGAGACTCGCTAGGTCAGGGCCGAGGCCGAAGATTGAGTTGGGACATGTAGAGATACAGCCTGACGTGACCTATTAGGAAAGACCGATAGAGATCATTGACCCTCGAGTACAGATTCTTCGAAACAGGGAACATGCAAAGGTCCTGGTTCGTTGGCAGCATCACAGGACGGAGGGACTCACTTGGGAGCTCGAGTCGACGATGAGGACGCGATACCATCAGGTATTCTCTGGTATGAGACTTTAGTTACAGTTAAATTTCGGGACGAAATTTTATTTAGTTGGGAAGAACTGTAACGACTCATTTTATAAATTTCTCTTCAATTTGCAACGAGGAAGCCAGCTCAGATCCACATGGACATAGATTGGTTAGGACACACGGGAACTTAGGTATGTTAGGTATTTGTGTGTTGGATTCTTATTTGCGGTGAAATTTATTGAAATACATCACATGTGTGTATGTTGCATAAAAATACGTGCGAGATTGTGTGAACTGTATTCGCCTTGATATGCATGTCGACGTAGGTACCGGGTAGTTGATGGGACCGAATATTAGGCCGAGAAAACTAAAACACACAAATTAAATAAATAAAATGGCCAAATAACTAATATGGAATGGGCATTAGGCGGCTAGTGACTCGGCGGTACACGTATATCGCAGTTCAGACGCGAAATCGGGCGTCGAAACGCCCGAAAACGAGTGAGTGTCCCAGCTGTGTCACACTTTGGTGTCAAGACACAAATTCAACAAAATTTATCCTTATTTATACCTCACAGTCACCTTTTCTCTCACCTCATCACATCTCTCTCACTCAAACAAACACACACCGAAACCGATCGGGAGGAAGAAGAAGAGGAAACGGAGAGGAGGAGAAGGAGAAGCCGGGAAGGAGAGAAGAGAGGGTGGAGACGCCACGATCGAGGTGAGTCCTCGTTGTTATTGTTTGTTTTTGTGTGTCGGCAATGGTGACCGAAAGTGGGGTTCGGCTATGGGGCGGAACCAGGCCGGAGTGGAGATGGCAGGGGTGTCCCCCTGCCATCGATTTCACCGGGGTTGGGGTGGAGAGCAACCCCAACCCAACCCACCCCACCGAGAAATTGAAAAAACAAATATGATCGAACCAGCGAACTGCTTCGATCAAATGGGGAAGATGGTGCGCCCGTGAATACGCGCGTGTGCACCCCCCAGCTGGGCCGGGCCCAGGGTGGGCCTAGCCGGACCTGTTCGGGTCGGGGGTCGACCGACGCGGTTGTCGACCCAACCAAAACCAAAATAAATAAAAAAAAGAGAAAAAAAGAAAAAAAGAGAAGAAAAATTTGGAAAAATTTTTCGAAAAAATTGGGAAATTCTTAAAAAAATATATTTCCATAAAATAAATAGAAATTTATGAATTTCTTTGAAAAATAAAATATTTGGATATTTCTGGACGCGACTTTTTGCTAGGTTTTACCTCGAAAAGCGCGAAATAGGCAATTTGGCCTAAAAATTTGGGAATTTGTCATGCTAAATTCAATTATTGATAAATGGACATAGGTTGACATGGGTGATCAATTGGCGACCAAGAACCCAGTGGACTTGGACCCGGGGATTGATTACGGGGTAGGAGAGTGCGTTGTGAGGTTTGTAAATCCCAATGGAAAAACTCTTGAGTATTTATTTTACGTTGTAATTCCATTTAATTCCAGTATTTCCTTGTGATATTTCCTATATCTTATCTTATCGTTGTTTGCATGGTTGGTTAGTTACTCCCACCGGATTTGTCGTTGTGTGTCTATGCGTGTCTATGCATTCTAGACCATAACCAGGAGTGCTCGGTGGACAACGACCAAGGAAACTGCTACATGTGTCGGTGCGTCGTAGGTCTACGCCGGCCACCGAAAGGGATCAGGTGATAGCTAGTTGGGTGCGCCCACTAGTGGGATCCTGGAAGGAAATCCCGACGTATGATTTAGTCTAACTAGAACAAACATACACATTTGCACTTTATTGTTATTTATGCATGCGATGCCCTACTTACAGTTGTATGTTTACATTACGTATGTTTATTTAACAGTATTCATTGAATTCCATTTATTTATTTGAATGCTCGGAGGAGTTCCTTGGAATTTTACTGATCCGACTCGTCATCCAATTTCTTCTGTGATGATTAAGTGCAGATCCTTGTAGAAGTAAGGACAAGGGGATCTTACATGACCACTTTTGACTGCCTACCGTTGAGAATTACTTGTACATGTGTTTTTATTTTGATATTTTGATTCTTTTGGGAACTGGGGAGTATACCTAATAGGGTACAGTTGTTTACTTATACATAATACTTTTCAGGGTTTTTCCACGTAGGTTTTGTTTAAATTGATTAATATTTTTCTGCATTTACGTACAACTTCCGCTGCATATGCATATATACACTGTACACACACGTAGATACAAAATTCGAGAAAGAGGAAGGATAGGCAGGTGTCGTACACGTGTAGTTCGGCCAATTGGCAAGGAGTACACGGAGAAACGTCACCCCGGGGCGGCGAGGGCCGCCACAGGGTGGGAAAATGAAGTGGATCAGAGTCCAACTAAGAGATCAGCTCCTCGATCTCAGTATCAAGGATGAAGCATTGCTTTAGCAAAGAATGGTGTCGAGATGATTCTCTAACACCACTTTCATATCATCACCTTTCACAAGAAATGTCTTTTGGACAAGTGATTCCACATTATCCAAGCAAGAGCCACATAAAAGGCATCGCAGGGATGACGCATTGCATCATAGATGTTGAACTCAATAAGTTCACCATCAAACTCCATGGTCGAGAGAACCACTGTGAACATCAATCTTGGTCTTGGCAGTCTTAAGGAAAGGCCTGCCAAGCAAGACTAAGGAGAAATGGGGGCATGGTCGAGTCTTCATATCAATAATATAGAAGTCAGCAAGAAATACGAGGTCACTACCTTCACCAAGATGTCTTCCAATACACCCACATGACGAATAGTGGACATGTATGCCAAATGTATGACAATTCCAGTATCTTTTAGAGGACCAGCCTTCAATGTCTCATATATGGATAATGGCATGATATTGATAGAGGCGTCGAGGTCACACATAGCTTTTTGAATCTCAACATCACCAATTGTGCAAGGGATAGTGAACAAGCCCGGGTCCTCACACTTGGTGGGCAACTTTTTGTCTAGGATAGTTGAGATATTCTCACCTATGGCGATTTTCTCATTGCTTTTTAGTCGAACTTTGTTGGTGCATAGGTCTTTAAGCAACTTAGCATAGCGAGGCATATGTGATAAAGCATCAAGAAGTAGGATGTTTATTGCCACTTTCCTGAGGATTTCAAAATTTCCTTCTCTTCTCCCGCCTTTTTATTCTTAATGAGGCGTTAAGGGAACGGGGGTAGGATTTTAAGAGAAGATTATACTTCCTTATACAAGTTTACCGTTTCAAAGGGAGACGGTTGAACTTCGAGCTCCTACTCAACTTCCTTGGACTTAGGGGCGATCTTTTAGGCTTAGGTTCTTTAGGGTCTCCTCAAAATCTCTGCCGCTACGAAGTGTGACGGCATGGACATTCGCATTAAGATTCGGATATGGTTGAGAAGGCAGCTTGCCTTTCTCATCCATACGCCCAACATGTAGGGTCAGTTGCCCTAATTGAACCTCGAGACTTTTAATGTTTGAAGCATGATTTGCGATTGTTTCATTTTTGAGTTGGGCTAAGTCTTTAAAGAATTTGTTTTGATTGGCAAATGAGTGTCCTGATCATTTCTTCTAAAGACCACTGAACTCCGAGTGGGTTGGGACTGTTGAGGAAGAGGTTGTCCCTTTGGAACATATTAGAGGAGATTCTGGTTCTGGGGACCATAACTATGATAGGGGCTTTTAACGGCATGATTATAAGTGTTACTAAAATTGTTTCCATATTAATTACTTGGTGGTCCTTGGAATCCCACTTAAAGCGTTTGCCTACTCGTTCTCGAACAAGGTGGGATAAGAATAAGTGGAATGGTCATTGGTCTGTGCAAAAGTCGTAAGCTTTAACTTGAGTTTTTCCTTAGGTGAGGAATCATTCCATGAGATCAGTGAGTTTATCAAGCTTGCTAGTGGCAAAACTTGACCCTACTCCATCATAAAGACTTCATGAAGCTCCCTCTTCCTCGTCATCAATGTAATGACGCGATTGAATTGCTATAAGTCGTACAGATCAAACATCTCCTTGCTAGTCTTACATCTGTAATTGCTTCCATAGGCATTGTCAATCATCCGTTTCTCAAGGGGTGTAAGTACCATATAGAAGAAATGAATAATGGAGAGGTTGCTTTTTAACGGCCCATTTTATAAATGTCTCTTCAATTTACAGACGTGGACGCCAGCTCAGATCTACGTGGACGTCGCGGTAGGCTAGGACACACGGGGACTTAGGTATGCTACGTATGGTGTGTTGGATGCTTATTTGCGGTGAAACTTATTGAAATACATCGCATGTTTGTATGTTGTATAAAAAAAAGTGCGAGATTATGTGAATTGTATTCGCCTCGATATGCGTGTCGATGCGGGTAGTTGACGGGACCAAATATTAGGTCGGAGAAACTAAAACACACAAATTAAATAAAAATGGACAAATTACTAATAAGGAATGGGTATTAGGCGGCTAGTGACGCGGTGATACGTGTATATCGCGGTTCGGACGTGAAATCGGGCGTCGAAATGCCCGAAAAATGAGCGAGTGTCCCAGCCGTGTCACACTTTTGGTGTCAAGACAAAAAGTCAACATCACAATCCTTATCTCCAACATCATTTCTCTCACCTCACTCACACTCCCACCCTCACCACATACACACCCCACACACACCAGGGAGGCCGAGAGCGAGGAAGAAGAAGAGAGAGAAGGAATAGAAGCAGGGACGCTCCGGGAAGGAGTGGAGATACCATGATCAAGGTGAGCCTAGTTTGTTGTGGTTGTGGGTTTCGATTTGGTCGTGGTGGCGAGATGGAGGTTCGGCCACGGAGGCCCAACGGGGTCGCGGTGGTGATGGCATGGGTGTTTCACCTGCCATCAAGTCCACTGGGTTGGGGTGGAGAGCAACCCCAACCCCAAATCCCGAAATAAAAAAAAGAAAGTTGATCGAACCAGTGACTTGTTCGATCAGATGAGGCAGATGCACACACGCGTGCGCGCCGTGTACGCGTGTGGAGTGCGCGTGTGCACCCGACCCGAGCCAAACATAAAAAAAAAAAAAAAATGAGAGGAAAAATTTGGGAAAAAATTTGGAAAATTTTGAAAAAATTGGAAAATTCGGAAAAAATAAATTTCCATAAAATAAATAGAAATTTATGATTTCTATGAAAAATAAAATATTTAGATATTTCAGACGTGACTTTTTGCGGGGTTTTGCCTCAAAAAGGGCAAAATAGGCAATTTGGTCTAAAAATTTGAGAAATTGTGATTCTAAATTAAATTATCGATAAATGGACATAGGTTGACAAGGGTGATCAATTGACGACCAATGACCCAGTGGACTTGGACCCCGAGGATTGATTACGGGGTAGGAGATCACGTTGTGAGGTTTGTAAAACTCAATGGAAAAACTCTTGAGTATTTATTTTGCTTTCGTATTTCCATTCCTTTCCATTATTCCTTGTGATTTTTCCTATAATTTATCTTGTCGTTGTTTGAACGGTTGGTTAGTTACTCCCACTGAATTTTTCGTTGTGTGTTTATGCGTGTCTATGCATTCTAGACCATAGCATGTGTATCAAGAGTACTCGGTGGATAACGACCCGAGGGAACTGCTACATGTGTCGGTGCGTCGTAGGTCCACGCCGGCCACTGAAAGGGATCAAGTGATAGCTAGTTGGGTGCGCCCACTAGTGGGATCCTGGAAGGAAATCCCGAAATATGATTTAGTCTGACTAGAACAGACACACACATTTGCACTTTATTGTTATTTACGCATGCGATGCCCTACTTACAATTGTCTGTTTACATTTCGCATGTTTATTTAACAGTATTCATTGAATTCCATTTACTTATTGAATGCTCAGAGGAGTTCCTTGGGATTTTACTGATTGTACTCGTCATCCATTTTCTTCTGTGATGATTGAGTGCAGATCCTACTACAAGTAAGGGCAAATGGACTTTACGTGACCACCTATGACTGCCTACCGTCGAGAATTACTTGTACGTATGTTTTTATTTTGATATTTTGATTCTTTTGGGTACTGGGGAGTGACATGACATTGTATAGTCATTTACCTTTATACGCAATACTTTTTAGGGTTTTTCCACACTAGGTTTTATTTAAATTGAATAATATTTTTCTGCATTTACGTACAACTTCCGCTGCATATGTCATATATACACTGTACACACACGTGGATACGAAATTCGAGACAAAGGAAGGACGGGCAGGTGTCGTACACGTGTAGTTGGGCTAGGTGGCAAGGAGTACACGGAGACACATCACCTCGGGGTGACGAGGGCCGCCACAGGTGGTATCAGAGAATAAAAGTGGAAGTCCTAAGACATAATCAACAAACTTAGATGTGGAAATCCCAAAGTTAGCGTCTTAGAACTTTAGTTGGGAAGTGAAGTGTGGCGGGTAGAGTTAGAACTTATATACGTGTTATATTTTCATTTTATTATATGATATACGTATATAATTCGAGACTGATCCGAAGCACATTCTCGATCAAGATTATGAATGGACATTTTGGTACGCATCTCGACGAGCAAGATTATCAGATGGACTACAAAAAACAAAGAAATCGAAACGGAATTAGAAACGGAAATAAGTTCCGTTTCTAAATCAGAAACGAAATTAGAAACTGAATAAGTTCCGTCTCTAAATTAAAAAGTTAGCGACGAAATTGAGACGGAAATATTCAGAGACGGATTTGAGATGGATCAGAGACGGAATTTGAGACGGAATTAGAGACGGAATTAAATTCCGTCTCTAAAAAATGGCGCCAACATTCCCACCAAAACTTTCTTTTTTTTCAACCGTTCATTATGTCTCGAGATTCGTGCATGCTTGATCTACATACCCACAACAGTCCGCCTCTCTCTGTCTCTCAAAACCTCTCTGTCTCTCTCGTCTCTCAAAACCTCTCTCTCGTCTCAACAAACCTCTCCCTCACCGCTCTCTCTCTCTCTCTCAACAAACCTCTCTCCTCACCGCTCTCACCGCTCTCTCTCACCGTCACCGCTCTCTCTCTCTCTCTCTCACCGTCGCGCTCTCTTCTCTCTCTTTCTCACCGTCACCGCACTCTCTCTCTCTGCGCTCTCTCGCTCACCGTCACCGCTCTCTCTCTCTCTCTCTCTCACCGTCGCCGCTCTCTGGTCTCTTTCTCACCGTCACCGCACTCTCTCTCTCTCGCGCTCTTCTGCTCTCTCTCTCTCTCGCACCTCTCTACTCTCACTCTCACCAATAGCCATGTTGTTCGTCTCGAATCGATTTCGCGTACCAAACCCTAGATTTAGTCCCTCCGATTCCGTCTTGGTTTCTAGGGTTCGTTCTAGGGGTTTCTTTGATGAGGCGTGGAGTCTAAAATCGAGTTCGTGATCGATAGGGTTTTGAAGGTTCTCGGAGATTCGGAGAATGACGGACCAGAACTGGAGCTCGAGCTCAACGGCCGGACGCGCCTCGGCGACTCCCCCACTCGGTCGACGACTTGCTGGGATTCTCGATGTGAGTTCTGTTTTTGGTTTCTAGGGTTTCGATTTTAGATTTTTTTTTATTGTTTGGTTTCTCGAAGATTGCATGTGAGTTTTTTGGGGTTTTGTGGTGTCTAGGGTTTGTTTTTGTGTTTTCTCGGTAATGGGGTTTTGGTAGAGTTTTGTTTGGTCTTGAAAGCTTCGATCTTTCGTGTTTGGTTTTGTGTTTTTCAGTTTTTGTTTCAATTTGTTCAATTTTCTTCCCTCCCATTTTTGCTGTTAAACAATTTTCTTGTAGGTACTTACTGAATGTTTGTAGAAGACATTGCATTTAGGTATGTTTTGAGTGGACGCATAATGTTAGTTCTGTATGTTCTTTTTCGACAATTTTATTTCTACCATTGCTTATGCTGCCTTGCTAGTTAGCAACTGTGCTCTCAACATGGCTTGTGAAATTTTGCAATTGGAACTTGGAAATATGAACTTGCGCTTATTCGGATCGCCCGGAAAGTTTTATGGACAAGCGCAGGCGCATGTAAGTATGACATACATATTTATATATTAGAGGTAGAGAGATTTTGGAGAATTTTTAAGGAGATGATCAAGCTGGGGTGGTGTACAAGTTGGTAAGTAGATCTACACAATTAGTTTGCAAAGTTTTGTTTAAAATTAGAGGTTCAGTTTTTGTTTTTCTTTGACTTATAGGGTAAATGAAGTTATTTTCAAAATTGCTTTACATATTTGAGTCACTTAATGCTTCATATAAAAATGCGCAAGATTACAACACGGTTTACAACAATACAATAGCAAACTTCAGCGAGATAGCGATTCATACAAGCAAGCCTTGAACATCTTGAACAAGAAAAGTCTGTAATGATAGAGAGCCTCGCAATGTTGCAGGGAAAATATGGCATGTTGCAGGATGAATTATCTTCATTCCAAGTAAGTATGGTAATACTTGGAAGCGTTACTTCTTTCCATGCAGTAGAACTTGTCGAATTCTCCTTCCTCTCCATTTTCTTGTTTGAATCATCATGCTTGAATCAGATGTAACCTTTTGTAACTTAGTTGAATTTATAACTTTCTGCTTAATTATTTGTTTGTAGGTGGTCGTTTATGACCCAAATTGATCATTTTATGGATTCTTCGTTTGATGCATAATGGATTTTCATAGTTTATGAGCGACATTCCCACGTTCCTATTCTCTTAAATATCCACATTCCGAAGATCACAGATTTTGGTATTAGTGCCGGTTTAGAGAATTCAGTGGCAATGGTATGTTAGATGTTTCTCTTTAGTTGTTTTTTAGACTAACTATTGATGTGAATTTGAATCATTCTTTTTCCTTTTAGGGACTTGAAAATGGTTCTCTTTAGTTGTTTGATGCATAATGGATTTATGACATAATTAGCAAATGAGTAGTAATTAGAAACTATTTATTCGGATTTTATCTTTTATAGTTTCAGCTCAATGTGCCAAACAATTTATTAGAATTTTATTAGAAATTTGCTACTTGCTTACAATGTATTCTTTTTTGGAACTTTGTAGGAAACTGATAGGCTTAGACAAGTGATTGAGAAGGAAATGCTAAAAGTCGAGGTAAGTTTGTTCTTCCCAAAATGACTTGTAATTTTTCCACATGACCTTATTAAATGTGTAAATTCACAAATGTTTAGTTTAGTTAACAGCCCATGCTTAATAGAGTTGTCTAATGACTCTGCTTCTTTGTATTGTTGAAATAGAGCATTTTGACTTAAAACATAAGCCATAAACCAAAGATAGAGATGGGCAAAACATTGGTTAAATATTTAAGAGAAAGAAGTAGTTAAGCAATTCTACCCATTAACCAAAGATTACTTTTAGTCTCTTAAAAAATTCATAAGATACTACTTTGAGAATCAATGAAAAATATTTAAAATTGGTCTTTGGTTTGTTCATCTACCCCCTTAACCAAAGATCAAATTTTAATATTTTTTAAATAAATTCAGTAAATACTACTTTAAGAATCCATGAAAAACATATTTAAAATTGGTTTTGGTTCATTCATTTTTTGATTGAAATATTCGATTAAGTGGTTTAATGCATAAATTTTACTTGAATATGATCTATAATTTGCATTGTTGTTTGAATAAGGATATGTCTTCTTTAAATTTAGGCAATAACAAGTCCATATCATTTTTTTTGGTGTGATCAATAGTTTGATACTCATTAAGTTCATACTTCACAACTTAAAAGGTATCCTAGTTCCTCATCAAGTTGATATTGTCAAACTCAACCTATGTAGAATATTGTGTGCTCTAGATAAAGGTAAAGGAGTCACCGTCACGCTTGGAAAATAAGGGGTGGGTTGCAATAGGCTGAAAGCCAATGTAAATCGATCTTTATGAAATGGATTAAACAGGTTTATTGTTTGGTTCTTGAAAGTTAAAAAAGCTCGGTTTGAAATGAGATGAGTGAGCTTATGATAAATTTTGTAGCTTGTGAAAGTGGATTGATTGAAAATAGTCTTATGAGTTTTTTGGTCTATCTATGAGGTAGCATATTTTTGTTTTCTTATATGTTTTTAGAAAATGAAGATAAAAGTGAAAATGACAAACATTGCTATCTTCCTCCTACTGGATTGGTAAGAATTTAATTTACTTAAATCAATATATGCAGTGTTTATCATCGTTTGTGGATTCTTAAATCTCAAATGAATTAATGTTAATCTTTTTGCTTGTTTGTAGACTTTGATGGTCGAGTGCAGGGATCGTCACTATAAGTTCGATGTGAGTCATTGCTCTTCTACCTTAGCTCTATCTCCTATGATGCTTATGTCCCTGAAAAATTTAAGTTCAACTATTCAATTATTAAGTTGTTTCAAATGTCCCTTGGTCAGTGCAGTGGTGTTGAAGAACATCTCAAGACTTTTCGATTGATAATTCTTTTTGTGCATATTTATAGGATTGTAAGTTTTTTTTTTGTGGTTGTTGAACAATAGGATTGGTGGTTTTGTGAATACTTAGAAATTTGGAGCATTTGTAATACTATACAATTTTTTTTGGATATATATCTTTTTCAATTTTTGATTTTTACATTTTTGTTCTCTCAATTGAATATTTGTTGATATATATTGTCGATGTATGAATGTCAATTTATTATATATTGGCAGGTTAAATGTGCTTGGATTGAGACCTATATATGTAAGACTTTAAAAACTAAACAAAAATGAAAATTAGAGACGGAAATAGCAACGGAATCTTTGGACTCGCTTGCTATTTCCGTCTCTAATTTTCGTTTTTGTAAGATACATAAATCAGAAACGGATCAAATTCCGTCTCTGATCCGTCTCTGATTAGCAACGGATCAGAGACGGAAATAATCAGAAACGGAATTTATTCCGTTTCTGATCCGTCTCTAAATCAGAAACGGAATCCATTTTCCGTTTCTGATCCAATCAGCGACGACGTTTTCAGAGACGGAACGCATTCCGTCTCTCGTTCGTTTCAATCCAATCGAGATTTGGAATTTTTGCAAATCAGAAACGGAAAATTCCGTTTCTGATTTGCTGTTTTTTTGTAGTGGATGTCCCGATTACGGTGAGTATGGAGGATAAATCCTCCGCCCCGGAGACACAGATGGCCGAGGTATTATGGCTACTACGCGAGCAAACCGTGGTATTGGCAACACTTACTTCAACGAGAGAGCCAGTAGCTATGGCCATACCGGAGGGGACCGCTGTTGTTCTTGTGGTACCCCAGATGCCAGTTCAGGGGGTAGCAGAAGAGGCACCTACAGAGACAGCTACAACAGTCATTGTTCCTTTGGAGAGGTCGACTCTTATGCCCCCACTCGCGACGACGGACCACGTTACTGCCACCCCCACTGCTGATACTCATACTACATCAGTATTCTTCCAAACACGAAAGACGAAACTATTGAAGGAGTTTTTGAAGTTCCAACCTGATTCTTTTATGGAGGCGGTGACCCCGAGGCTGCACGGAAGATGGATAGTATCTTATCAGCGTTTCCATAAGCTGATGGGGAACGATGAGACAATACAGGCACGACTTTCGGGAGCTTGTTTGAGAGGGCATGTGCCAGTTGGTGGGACGACATATACGGATACTCATCTAGAACCGACGACATGGGCTGAGTTTAGGGAGTTATTCTACGATCAGTACATACCTATGGAGGTTAGGTTGAGGCTGAGGGAGGAGTTCCTAGCCTTGAGACAGGGTAGTCGGACCTTGATGCAGTATATGGAGAGGTTCCGACATCCGCTTCAGTTCTCTCTGGATGTCGCCGGGACCGAGCGCTTACAGATCTATTACTTCACCGAGGGGTTGATGACAAGATTGCGTCAGCAGTTGTTTCGAACCGGAGCCACGACACTCCAGGAGATCTTTGATAGGGCATTGGCTAATAAGACATACCTACTGCAGAGGGCGACCAAACGTGTGATTGGTAGGGAGGTATAGTCAGGGCATAGTTCTCAGTCTGGTCAGGCAGAAGAGGCCGATGGATCATCCGGATAGAGGTTGGAGAGATGATAGACGGGAAAGGGGTCGTTGAGACGAGTTTCGGGGCAGTCAGTTCCGATATGATGAGCCACGGCCAGTTCATGCTATCACATCAGCACCAGTGGATCGCTAGAGGGCACAACCACAGGAGTACCGTCAGGATCGAGATCAGGGGGGACATGACATGGGTCAGGTAGACCGGGTTAGGGTCCGAGATCTGGACACGGACAGACGGATAGACTGGAGAGTTGTAGATGCCACCAGTGTGGGCAGAGGGGACATTTGAGGGCTGACTGTCGGACACCACCATCGCCACGGCGAGAGTCAGACCAGGCCAGAGATAGAGTGCATGCGTTAGCACTGCCAGATAGCGGGGCGACTAGGCAACCCGTTGAAGGTACATTACTTATATTTGGTCGCCACATGCATGCTATGTTTGATTTTGGTAGTACTTTATTATTTCTTTCCGGACGTATTATTGGGTTGTTAGGGTTAGTTACACAGACACTAGAGCCACATCTTGTCCTCAGTACGACTGATGTGGATAAGATATACCCTAACCGAATATGTCGAGACGTGATGATAGAGGTGGATCGAGTTTCATATTCCTATCATTCACGGATAGATTGTTACGGCAAGAGGATAAAGTTTCATAATCCTGGCATACCGGAGTTCGTATTATTTGGATCGATAACTGACTTGCCCATCACGAGAGGTCGACTAGCTACAGTGCAGGAGATGGAGGCGGCTGCGGCGATAGTTGGGTCGGAGGTTCGAATGGAGGGCTGGATTGAAAACGTTCCGATTGTTCGAGATTTTGTCGCAGTTGAAGATACCGACCGTATCGATTGAACTGGTTGCCGAGTGTTAGAGGGCTGATGGGCTCTATGAGCGGGTCAGTGGTCTGTCACAGAATTCGGAATGCACTGATTGGGCAGAAACCACAGATCGATGGTTAAGATACCGATGGAGATTGTGGATACCTGCAGATCAGGAGATACGAGACGTGATTCTAGAAGATGCACACCGATCTCGGTAAAAAAAGTAGGGCTGAGATAGTTGTTGATCACATAGAAAAATGTGACAAATTCGTCTGAAGCTGCGAGCTAAACAAGATAGATAGAAAAAAAAAATACGCGGATAGGTATCGCGAGGATCTTAGCTACGACGAGGGCGGAAATGACACCGTATACATTGGTCCATACCGGATTGCACAAAGAGTAGACACTGTTGCATATATGTTGGAGTTACCTGCTGAGTTAGCTGGGCTTCATCTGACATTTCACATTTCCTTTTTAAGACTCGCTAGGTCAGGGCCGAGACCGACGATTGAGTTGGGACACGTGGAGATACAGCCTGACGTGACCTATAAGGAGAGACTGATAGAGTTCGTCGATCGTCGAGTACAAATTCTCCGGAACAGGGAACTCGCGAAGGTCCTGGTTCGTTAGCAACATCATAGGACGGAGGGACTCACCTGGGAGCTCGAATCGATGATGAAGACATGATACCCTCAGCTATTCTCTGGTATGCGACTTTAGTTACAGTGAAATTTCGGGACGAAATTTTATTTAGTTGGGAAGAACTGTAACGACCCATTTTATAAATGTCTCTTCAATTTACAGACGTGGACACCAGTTCGGATCTACGTGGACGTCGCGGTAGGCTAGGACACACGGGGACTTAGGTATGCTTGGTATGGTGTGTTGGATGCTTATTCGCGGGGAATTTTATTGAAATACATCGCATGTGTATGTTGTATAAAAAAACGTGCGAGATTATGTGAACTGTATTTGCCTCGATATGCGTGTCGACGCGGGTACCAGGGAATTGACGGGATCGAATATTAGGTCAAAGAAACTAAAACACACAAATTAAATAAAAATGGCCAAATTACTAATAGGGAATGGGTATTAGGCGGCTAGTGACGCGGTGGTACGTGTATATCGCGGTTCAGATGCGAAATCGGGCGTCAAAACGCCCGAAAAATGAGCGAGTGTCCTAGCTGTGTCACACTTTGGTGTCAAGACAAAAAGTCAACATCACAATCCTTATCTCCAACATCATTTCTCTCACCTCACTCACACACTCCACCCTCACCACCGTACACACCCCACACACACCCGGAGGCCGAGAGCGAGGAAGAAGAAGAGGAGAGGAGGAGGACAAGCAGGGATGCGCCGGGAAGGAGTGGAGATACCATGATCGAGGTGAGTCTAGTTGGTTTTGGTTGTGGGTTTCGGTTTGGTCGTGGTGGCGAGACGGGGGTTCGGCCATGGAGGCCGAACCGGGTCGCGGTGGTGATGGAAGGGGTGTTTCACCTGCCATCAAGTCCACTAGGGTTGGGGTGGAGAGCAACCCAACCCCAAATCCCGAAATAAAAAAAAAAAAAAAGTTGATCGAACCAGTCTTGTTCGATAGAATGAGGAAGATGCACACGCGCGCGCGTGTGCATCCCCTCAAATGGGTCGGGCCGGAATCCATCCCCTCATGGGCGGGTCCGACCCAGTTGGGTAGAACCGACCCAAACCAAAATCGGGCCGGGCCGGGTCCGACCCATCTGGGTCGACCCGGCCCGAGTCAAATAGTAAAAAAAAAAAAAAAAAAAAGGAAAAATTTGTAGAAAATTTGAAAAAATTCTGAAAAAAAATATATTTCCATAAAATAAATAGAAATTTATGAATTTCTATGAAAAATAAAATATTTGGATATTTCGGACGCGACTTTTTGTAGGGTTTTGCCTCGAAAAGCGCGAAATAGGCCATTTGGCCTAAAAATTTGAGAAATTGTCATGCTAAATTAAATTATTGATAAACGGACATAGGTTGACACGGGTGATCAATTGGCGACCAAGGACACAGTGGACTTGGACCAGGAGATTGATTACGGGATAGGAGAGCGCGTTGTGAGGTTTGTAAAACCCAATTGAAAACTCTTAAGTATTTATTTTGCTTTCGTATTTCCATTCATTTCCATTATTCCTTGTGATTTTTCCTATATCTTATCTTGTCGTTGTTTGCATGGTTGGTTAGTTACCCTAACTGGATTTTTCGTTATGTGTCTCTGCATGTCTATGCATTTTAGACCATAGCATATATATCAGGAGTGCTCAGTGGATAACGACCCGAGGGAACTGCTACATGTGTCGGTGCGTCGTAGGTCCACGCCGGCCATCGAGAGGGATCGGGTGATAGCTAGTTGGGTGCGCCCTCTAGTGAGATCCTGGAAGGAAATCCCGAAGTTTTGTTTAGTCTGACTAAAACAGACACACACATTTGCACTTTATTGTTATTTACGCATGCGATGCCCTACTTACAGTTGCCTGTTTACATTTCGCATGTTTATTTAACAGTATTCATTGAATTCCATTTATTTATTGAATGCTCAAAGGAGTTACTTGGGATTTTACTGACTGTACTTTTCATCCATTTTCTTCTGTGATGATTGAGTGCAAATCTTAGTACAAGTAAGGGCAAGGGGATCTTACGTGACCACCTCTGACTGCCTACCGTTGAGAATTACTTGTACGTGTGTTTTTATTTTGATATTTTGATTCTTTTGGGAACTGGGGAGTGACATGATAGCTATATACGTAGTACTTTTTAGGGTTTTTCCACACTAGGTTTTGTTTAAATTGAATAATATTTTTCTGCATTTACGTACAACTTCCGCTGCATATGTCATATATACACTGTACACATACGTGGATACGAAATTCGAGACAGAGGAAGGACGGGCAGGTGCCGTACACATGTAGTTGGCTAGCTGGCAAGGAGTACACGAAGACATGCCACCCCGGGGCGGCGAGGGCCGCGCACAGCTTTGGCCATGTTGGGGCATTACATAAGTAAGCACCTATAACGACCCCAATAATCACCAAATGATTCACTCTGTTTCATTTTGATATTACATATCGCTCTAGTAAGTTGGGAAGCTTTAGATTCAGGTAAGAACTCTTTGAGGAATGCAGAAATCATGTCGTTCCAATTTGTGAAGGAACCAGGGGGAGATAGAAGAGCTCTTGAGCTTTATCCTTAAGGCAGAAAGGAAAAGCAGACAGTTTGACTTCTTCTTCATCGACTCGAGGGGTAATCATGGTCATACACTTATAATGGAAGTCCTTGATGAAGGCGACTGGATCCTCACGATCCAATTCATGGAAGACAGGAAACAGGTTAATGAAACATGATCTGAGCTCAAAATCGCCCTATGGGCTGGGAATGCGATGTAGTGTGGTTGATGAGCCAGGATCCTGATCCATTCGCCATCCCAATGGTAATGCGACGATCGGCTTGAGGTTGCGCCTAGAAGGTTAGCCCGTGGCCTTTGTAGAATGGGATCAACCACTCTTTGATCGAGTGGCTATACTGATGTACTACAAGTCTCTACTGTTCCACTGGTGCATGTGGTATAGTTGGTGCTACAAACTGTCAGGGAGAGGTAACTAGGTGTTCCTCCCATCCCTCACGTGGTGCTGCGGGTGCATGTGGTGCATATGAGTTCTTAATGTGGTCAGCCATCGGAGGGGGTTGCTCGTCGTTCAGTTGAACTCTCGAGGATTGGTTCCTTTGCCTAGTTTTTTTCGAGTTCCGACGGCAAGTCTTTTCGATCTCTAGATCAAAAGGGTGTAAAGGACAACGATCGACGAAGACTATGAGACATAAATGTGAATACAAAAAAAACTCAAGTAAAAAATAACTTGGTCCCCGACAACATCGCCAAAATTTGATGCTTGTCGAATGCGTCAAAATACATAATCTCGATGAGATTACCAATGACCACAAGAACTATAATAGTGGCAAGCACGGGATCGATCCACTAAGACCAAGTTTCTACATAGGCTAAGAAACTAAGAAGTAGCTTGGGGTGTTCGCAAGAATATTCTCTAGAATTAACTAAAAACAAGAATAAAAATAGCAAGTGAATAAACCAATCGGGGAAACAATCTAAACCATCGGTTACGTACACGGGTCCTAGCACTTCCCTATCTCAATGGTCAAGGTACGACAATGACCACTTCTCTAGTCAAAAAATAACCCTATACTCAAAGCGAATTGGGTTTAATACGTTGACTACAATGAGCTTTGCGAAGGAACTACACCTAGACAATTGTATCACTAGTGTGTTTGATTTAGCCTAGATCTTTATGGTATTCAACCGGTCCTAAAAGGGGTTAATCAATTAGTAGGGTCGGATGCCACTAGTATGATCTTATTGTACAAGTACAGGTGCTTACAACTCACTGACATGCAAATCAAAGTTTAAATGTGTGTTTAAACTCAATAATTCAAATAATATCAAAGGGAATAAAACACTATGAAAAACAATTTAAATAAATTAATAAATAGATCTCACATATGTGTCTTGCCAAAAAGGGTGATTCGATCCACCTTTGGATTAAATTGAAGAGCTTAGCCCAACATTGTAGTGGTAGACTCTATTAAAATTCAAACATAATGTCAAGAACAATGAGTTTTTGAAAAAGAAAAAAGAGAGAACACCAAACAAAATAACCGCCCGGGAGCAATTAATTGTGTGTCGATCCCCTGTCCAATACCTTAAGGGTGTGTTTGATACCAGGGAAAATGAAAAAAATCATGAAAATTTGTTTTATTTTTTAGTATAACCGTTTTTTGGGTGTTTGATACACTTGAACATAGTAAAAAAAATCAAAGTTTAAATGTATGTTTAAACTCAATAATTCAAATAATATCAAAGGGAATAAAATACTATGAAAAATAATTTAAATAAATAAATAAATAGATCTCATATTAGCCTCTACAAAATCACAAGTGTATATCATGTTCTATGCTAAATTCCAAAACTCCTCCTCTTGCTTCAACAACGTCTCAAGCAGATAGGAACCAAAGATTCGAATCCAATGGGAGGTGCGAGAATCCCCACTATCGTTTCTTGAAATTGAAGAGCTTAGCAACATCTTAAAACAATATTCAAAACATTGTAGTGGTAGACTCTTATTATTCGAAAATCCAAAAATAATGTCAAGAACAATGAGTTTTTGGAAAAGAAAAATTGAAAGAAAGTACACCAAATAAAATAACCCCATACTCATGCAGGGAGCAATTAATTGTGTGTTACTTTATTTTTTGTCGAAGAATATGCCCTGTCCAATACCTTAAGTAAAAATATAAACGATAAGATAATCTTTTATATTTTCATGGCCTTAGTCGTTTATATTCCCTTGATCCAAAGGGGCAAGTGAGATGGAATGACCGCAGTAAGATCATGATTGAAATTATTTTGGAAGAGTACGAATTTCATTTTAGTATGAATTCGCCAAATGAAAAAAAAATACATTAGTTATCAAACTACTAAAAAAAATAAAAAAATTCTCACGGTCCAGAATGAAAATTCTTTTAAAAAAATTTTCAATTTTGCCAGTTTTTTTCGTGAAAATTCTTTCGCGCACAATAAGTAAAAACTACTAAAAAATTGGTCCAGAATGTCAATTTTGGAGTTTGGTTCGTGACAGGTGCGCCAAGTAAGATCGTGGGGGTATTTTGAGTTTTTATTTTTCTTTGCCACGTGTCAGAAGACGATTGGCAGAAGGTTCTGTATGAGTCACGTGGCAGACGTGGATTGGAGGAAGGACTATCGTAAAGTTGTGCAGGTGAAGCAGTGAATGCCACGTGTCATGAGACGGTTGGCGGAGCAGCTGCTGGTGACGAGCTGTGGAGACGCGTGGCAAATGGGAGCACGCCACGTGTCGTGCACCGCGTGGTGGAGTGGCTCGTCCGGAATCGGCGAATTCATGGAAGGCACCATCTGCACGAATCTTGAGGCGAATTTCATGGTTGCTGAACCGAGATGAAGAAGCTGTTGTTGACGCGTGGACCTGCTGCTGCGGGACGAATGGACGAGCGACACATGGAGCGGAATAGAGAATGTGAGGCTTGGACTAATGGTTGTGCGACACGTGGCTGTAGTTGTTGAATGTGGCAGTTGAGCATGGATATCGAGGAGATCTACACGGTTTCGATTGCAGTGTGTTAAAGTGTGTCACAAAGCTGCAGTTAAAAAGAAAAGAAATGAGTAAAATAAGATAGGTTTTTTTTTTTTTAATTCCAAAACTAAGGTAAATCACCTTTTCTAAATGCGTTTTTAGATGTACCCAAAATGTTTACACTAATGGCGCATTTTGAGAATACGCCATTGGTGTCTTATATGTCACTGAAAAAAATACACGAATGGCGCATTTTCAAAATGCGTCATTCGTGTATTGTGGAAACAATTCACGTGGCGTCTATGTGGATTGGTCCCTTACACGAATGACGCATTTTGAGCCAATCGACTATTTTCAAAGTTGTACAGTTCAATCGCAACTAGTAGATGAAGATGTCAGCACGTCAAACACTAGATCGATGATGGAAATATTGCATATGAAATCACCACATGGTGATGATGAACCCAACGACGATGATGACGTTAATGACGCGGACGAGGACATGCGTCCCTCCGAGGATGCCGCAACATCTGTCGATTGGAAATACTTAAATGTTGTCGTGGATGACCCAAGGTATGAACCTCAAGGGGCGGGAAACGTGCAAGATGATAAACAGTTTGCTATCGATGAATAGATTTTCATGGAGGAAGCAATTGATGATGAAGTTCACCAACCATTGCTGGGGTATAATGAAATTGATTGGGAGGTGGCTAACTCTACTGCGACCCAACATTCTCATCAACAGATTAGGGGGACATATCTTATTTTGATTTGGAATAAGGGATGTGCTTTGACAACAAAAAAGACTTACAACATGTCGTCGAAATGTGACACGTTAACAGTAAGGGTGGGCAGCGGTTTTCGAAAAACCGCCCAAACAGCCAAAACCGACCAAACCGCACGGTTTGGTCTAGTTTTTAAAGCTCGCGTGTTTGGAAAACGACCAAACCGCATAATCGCGATTTGGTCGCGGTTTTCACTTTGGGAAAACCGCGGTTTAACCAAACCGAGGGCATTTTGGTAAATATAAACCAAAAACCCTAAAAACCAAAAACCAAAAAAAAAAAACCACTAATCTTCCTCTTTCTCTCGACGCTCATTCGGTCATTCCGCTCATTCGGTCATTCCGCTCATTCGGTCATTCCGCTCCTCACTCACCTCCCTCACCGCCGCTCCTCACTCACCTCCCTCTCACCGCCGCTCCTCACTCCCGTCCTCTCACCGCTGGCTCCTCCTCTCACCGCGTCTCTCCTTTCACTCCCGCACTGCAGGCCACCTCTCGAGCACTCTCACCGCCGCAGCCGGCCCGTCGCTGAGTGACGTGTCTCACTGCAGCCGCACCGCCGCCCTTCATCCTCCTCACTCCGCCTCGCACCGCCGCCGCCAAATCCATCGCCATCATCGTCGCCTTCACCACGCGTACCGCTGCTGCGTGCACCACCGCCTCGCACCGCTATTGTTGCTGAGAATAATCCATTGCATCGGGTATTGCATTCAGAAATCCTTGAAAACATGTGCTGTTTTTTTTTCTTAATCTGGCTCTTGTGTTCTTTTGAGGAGTTGTAGAAATGTTGATGAGAATAATCCATTGCATCAGTCCCCTTTTGTTTTGTTTTGTTTTTTTTTATTGGTTACTTTTAGTGAATACAATGTCAAATGATATGATTTGGCCAATTTTGGGAGTACCAATACTTTGAAGATAGATTGACATTGTCAAATGATAGTGTTGGTGTTTGTCATGCAATGAGGTATGGTTGTTTCTACGAGTTTTCAATGAATATTCATGGTGTCGTTGCAGAAATTCTTATAATTATGCCATGCTAGCTTGCAGTAACGCCACTTTAAGATGCATGTTGAGAAAATCAATAATGGAATAAATGCAATATTAGCTCAACTATACTGTAAAAACTTAACAATCATTTACTCTTTAAGAGTGTTGTAATTGATGTTACTTTGGCTTAATCTTTACCCAAACCAAAGATGATTGAAAAGTGAACAACTTTAATCACTATAAACCCCATGGTCCGTGGTTCATCATAGATATGGCGGGGTATAGAGGTTATGAATGGTCTTCATGCAATGCACCTCAATTATACAAAAGCAAAGGCTACCTGATGATGTTAATTTGTCTTTTGTCCCTTGCCCACTTTGTTAGTTGTTTCTTTCATTTCTGCTGTCTACTTCAAGTGTGAGGTATGTTGATGAGTTTATGCTTTACTTTCAAATCCCCCAACCCTAACTGGGGTCTACTTCAAGTGTGAGGCACTTAATCGAGTACAATGAAAAATTTTGATCCATGTAGCCGACCCCAGTTAATTTGGGACTGAGGCTATGTTGTTGTTGTTGTTTTAGTGAATACAAGTATTAAAGTTCATGTCTTTCTTTGCTATTTGGTTTCATTATTGTGTCTATGTGTTTTGATCCATCACCTCACCTTAATTGGCATTTTGTGTAACTTAATTGTGGTTCTGTATTCCAATTCTTCTTTTTAATGTTCATTCTCATTCTAACATTGATCGTGTGTGTTTTTTTTCTAGATGGATTCACATCACGTAACAGCCGTAACATTATCGACAGATGCAAGTTCTACACCAATGGAGTTTGAAAGTGGTGAACCTATTGTTGCTCCTCCAAACTCATCTAGTTTGTCATCATCAACAAAGAAGGCAAAATCGAAAGGTAATCGCACAACCTCTAGAGTTTGGGACCATTATTCTAAAACGTTAGATGAGCATGGAAAAGTGGCACTTGCAACTTGCAATTATTGTGGTAAAGAGTATCATTGTCCTAGCAAGAATGGTACAAGCACAATAACAACTCATTTAAATAAATGCCCTAAGTACCCACATAGTCATGTGAACTCAGTGTGTAAGAAACAAAAAACAATAGAATTACAAGTTAAAGGGTCGGAGGATGAAAGTAAAATAGGACTTTGAAGTTTGATCAAACATTAAGTCGTGAAGCCCTTACTGAATTGATAATAGGAGCTGAATTGCCTTTTGTTTTTGTGGAACATCCATGCTTTGTTAAATTTTGCAATGTTATACAACCCAAACTCAAGTTAGTGAAGAGGAGAACTATAACTAGAGATTGTTTGGATATGTATAATGTTGAGAAGGGAAAATTGAAAAAGATCTTAACAAAGAATTCTCAAAGAGTTTGTTTGACAACTGATACTTGACCTTCTTTGCAAAATACTAGCTATATGTGTTTCACTACACATTATGTTGATGATGATTTTGCAAAAGAAAATAATTAATTTTTGTGAGGTTGAAGGCCATACGGCTGATGATATTGGTAAGGTTGTTGAGATGTGTTTGCTTCACTAAAAATTGAGAAAGTGTTTACAATAACTGTAGACAATGTTAAATCTAATGATTTGGCAATTGAATACTTAAGGAGAAAAATAAATAATTGGGGTGGAAGCGTGTTAAATGCGAAATACCTTCACGTAAGATGTTGTGGACACATTTTGAATCTCATTATTAGTGATGGTTTGAAAGAGGTGAAAGACTCCATTAGTCGAATACGCTAAGCAGTGAAACAAGTGAGAAGTTCTCCATCAAGGAAGAAAAAGTTTAAGCAATGTGTTGAACTTGAAAAAATACCATGTAAAGCTTCAGTGTCCTTAGATGTATCAACTAGATGGAATTCTACTTATTTGATGTTGGATTCAGCGGTGAAGTATCAAAGAGCATTTGAGAGAATGTATGAGTCATATGATAAGATTTCAAGTGAGTTGAAGAAGGGAGTTCCCATAAAAGAAGATTGGAGTGTTGCACGTATATTATTGCAGTTCTTGAAACTTTTTTATTGGGCCACTCTTCGACTTTCAGATCTAAATGTGTTACAGCTAATGCATATTTTCATGAGGTGCATGCAGTTGAAACACTTATCAATGAATGCTTGGCAAGTAATGATTCATATGTGCATTCGATGGGAATGAAGATGAAGGTGAAGTTTGACAAGTATTGGGGAGATATCTCGAAGGTGAACATGATCTTATTGGTTGTTGTGGTTCTTGATCCTAGGTACAAGTTGAAGTTTCTGAAATATTGTTATGGTACATTGTATCCGAACGAGCAAGTTGTTGAGATGATAAGGAAAGTGAGAGAGGCTCTGGATCATTTATACATGGAATATGAATCATTTTCCAACAATTACATGTCTATGTGGTTTAGTGAAACTAGATCATTGTCTAGTGTACGTGAAGAGGCGGAAGACTCATTGTTTGGTAATGTCAGAGCTAAAAGGGCAGTGGTTGGATTTCAAAGATTTTTAGAAGAGGAGGCAAATACGACAAACAAGTCGGAGATAGATATATATTTGGATGAGGGATGTGAGAAGCAAAATGGAGACTTTGACATTCTTGGTTGGTGGAAAAATAATGTCTCTAAGTACAAAACACTTTCAATGATGGCACGTGATGTATTGGCCATTCCAGTTTCTAATGTTGCTTCAGAGTCCGCTTTTAGTGCCGGTGGACGCGTGCTTGATCGGTTTCGTACCTCATTGACTCCAAAAATTGTTGAAGCTCTTATTTGTACTCGGATTGGTTACATGGTACAATAAATTTATAAGTTGAAGAAAATTTAGAGGAACTTGAAGAGCTTGAAACAGGTTATACTTTTCTTTTAATTTTGTTAATTATTAACTACATTTATTCTTTCTTTTACTATCATCATCTAATCATATTACATTTTGAAATGTTGTTTAGGCATTTTGGACCAACTTGTTTTAGATGATTAGTTGAGATGATTAGCAAAATGCATTGAGTCATTGACTTGGTAAGTAAATCTTTTTTGAACTTTTAAATGTTATTAAACTCTTATCATATTGTTAATTTTCTATATTCAATTGTTGTTTTATTTTAGGAATAACAAATGAAATTGGAACTTTGAATTGAGTTGAAGTCTTTCCTTGTTGAATCTATTTGTTTTTGTTGTTGTAATAACAAAATGCATGGAATCATTGACTTGTTAAGTAAATCTTATCGAAACTTTTTGTTGTTATAAAACTCTTATTATGTTGCTAACTTTTTATTTTCAATTGTTGTTTTATTGTAGGAACAAAGAATGAAATTGGAACTTGGAATGGAGTTGAAGCCTTTTCCTACTTGTTGAATTTATTTGTTCTAAACTTCTAATCTATTTGTTTTTGTTGTAACTTTTGATATGAACTTGGATTTTTAACTTTGATTGGGTTCATTTTGATGAATGATTGGTTAATGGTTATTGATTAAATGAGGATTATTGACAATGTTTGTTAACTCATCAAAGCTTGGAATTGATTTGAAGTGTTAATTGGGTTTTGATTAACAAAGAGAGGAAAAAATGGCTTGTTGTGAATGTGGTGTGCTGCCACTAGCTTGCTATTTAGACTTGCTTTTTTTTTTTTTGCTTGCTGCTGTTTTTTTTTTTTTTTTTTTTTTTTTTATGAAAATAGGTGCATGAAAACCGCGAAACCAAACCGACCAAATCGCGGTTTGGTTTGGTGCGGTTTTGGTGATTCGCGGTTTGGTGGTGGTTTGGAAAATCACCAAACCGTAGACCCTCGGTTTGGTCGCAGCTTGGTGGTTTTCACCACCAAACCACGGTTTGCCCACCCCTAGTTAACAAACATTGTCAATATCATATGATGAAGTCGACTACAACTTTTTGGGCTATCAAGTGCAGAAGTGCGCAAGACGGGTGCATGTGGCGTCTTCGTGCTTGTTTGTGAAAGAAAACACAATTATGGGAGATCACACAATTAGACGTGCCGCACAACTGTATAAATCCCGACGTAGACCACGGTCATGCCCAACTCGATGCCAACATGCTTGTGCAAGAGATTCAAAGCATTGTCCAGATAGATCAAGCAATAACTATCAAGACATTTATACAAATAATTAAGGGAAAATACGGACACGAAGTGAACTACAAGCGAATGTGGGATGCCAAAAGGAAGGCACTTGCAAATGCATTTAGAGATTTTGATGAGTCATACACTAGATTGCCAAGCTGTTTGGCGGTCGTGAAGATTAAGAGTCCGGGGACAGCAATTGAGTGGTCACATAGACAATGGGCTTCTGGTGAGATAAGGACTGAGTGTCCTCAATTTCGTCGAGTGTTTTTCGCATTCAAAGCATCAATACAAGCTTTCAGGTTTTGGAGGCCTCTGCTTCAAATTGACGCGACTTTTTTATATGGCAAATATAGTGGTAAGCTATTGATTGCCATCTTTGTTGATGGTAATGGACACATACTACCGGTAGCGTTTACTATTGCTGAAACCGAATCTACGGATTCGTGGGGATGGTTTTTGAGGATGTTGCGCAAACACGTGATGAATAGAGATGGTATTTGCATTATTTTTATCGTCACCTTGGCATTCTGGAGGTGGTCAACACCCCGACCAATGGTTTTTGTCCTCAAAATGATACCACCATTATTGTCTGCGACACATGATCAATAATTTCAACGCCCAATTTAAAAATGAGCCCTTGAAAAACCTACTTTCTCGAGCAGCTGGTCAACATCAAATTAGGAAATTTAATGCGTGCATGGAGCGCTTTGCATACTTATCATCGCAAACCCCTCAATGTCTGCAATATGTCAATGCGATCCCCAAAGAACTATGAAATCAATTGCATGATGGAGACATGCGGTACGAATGGATGAATTCTAATGGTGTTGGTATGTATGACAATCAAATTTTGTTTTGCATTGAATGATTTAGTTTTCACTAAAGTAATATTACTTACACGAATTTATTTTTCAATTGTAGTATGTTTTAAAGGTGTATTGAAAGGGGCTTGATTTTTGTCAATAACAGCGATGACTCAAATGATTTACTATAGACTGGTGACATACCACGATCGACGTAAACAAGAAATCAATGAAGCATTCTCAAACGGGCAATCGTGCACGAAATATGTCACGGATAAACTTACACATTACAAACAAGCTGTAAGGAGGCATCAAGTCAATTTGATAAATCGTGACATAGGTGAGTTTTCGCAATTGCAATAAATGACAATCGTTTGGTTTTCCTTGCTCACACGTGTTAGTTGCATGTTACTTTCTTCGAGTGAGCTACTCGCAATTTATTGAACCATACTACCGGATATATGTGTATGCGCAATGTTACTCCTTCAATTTCAAAGCCATTCCAAATGAGAAATATTGGCCGACTTTTGTGACGAAGATCACCCAAGGTGCAGACGTGGCCGAGGGAGACAAAGGGAACGCGAAGGCAAAACGAGATGGATCTTCTCAATGTTTCAAGAGCTTTGCGATGTGGCATATGCCATTAAGAAAGACATAAAAGAACAATATGTCCCAATAAAGATCGTAATCGAGTCCCTACTAAGAAGAACTGATGCGGCATTTGTCGTGTTGAGGGACATAACAAAAAAACTGTTCTGCCAGAGCTCAATCTTCCAATCAAAACCAATAGTCTATTTTAAATATTGTTTGTTCATGCCTTAAGTATGTAATTAGATTATATTGAACCTTTTGAAGTATCTAGATATTTTACATCATGAAATGTTTGAGTATTCGTTATATTGAACCTTTAATAATGATTTGTGACGACTTTTTGAACAACACGACTAATTTATAAAACTCCATAAATTGTAGTTCGTACACAAATGGATCGAGGTCCGTCAGATCCTTCACTATTACATCTCCAATCTATACACAGATCCTCGCGAGCTTGGATGGGTCATGTAAACCTTTTAAGATGGATACATCTAATGTTCATGAATGAACGTATAATATACATATATATATGACAACTTATTTTCAATTATAAGGTGTACGAGATATTGCGCGCGTGCGACTACGGGCTGCCGTTGATCGAACGGTGGAGTATCATTCTCGAATGATCTCATATCTACGTTCCAGTGGCTTTTATGGGATTTCACGCGTATCATTTTTCAGTTTTGATTGGGCTTTGATTACTGCATTCGTTGAGAGATGGCGCCCAGAGACACATACATTTCACATGCAATGTGGCGAGTGCACTATTACGCTCCAGGACGTACAGGTACAGTTCGGCTTACCTATCGAAGGTATGCCTGTGACAGGAACCACCGATACAGACTATGTTGAGGTGTGTGAGAGGCTACTTGGTCGAACTCCTATTGGAGATGACCTTCATGGAAATAAACTAAAAGTCGAATGGCTTGAACGTAACGTACCAACTATACATGACGACAACGATGAGGAGTCGGTGCGACGATATGTTCGATCATACATTATCGAACTAATCGGTGGTTGTCTATTCGCCGATAAGTCAAATCGATATGTACATTTGATGTTTCTACCGTTGCTCGAGGATTTTGACATTGTTGGATAGTATAGTTGGGGGAGTGCTTGTTTGACTTTTTTGTATAGGGAGTTGTGTCGCGGATCTCGCCCGAGTGCACATGAGGTTGTAGGGGCATCAATTCTTGTACAACTGTAGGCATGGGATACATTTCCATTCATAGCACCAAGGTGGCTGGGTGTTCTTAGAGTTCAACCTCGAACAATGGATGGAGAAGATATGCTTAATGACATTCCTTTGGGATACAGGTAATACAAATGTTATATCGTAATTTCTATAATATTAATTACATTTTCGTTTTACTAATTTATAGTTTTCTATACAGATGGATCGATGCATTTTCGGTTACTAAGAGTGCGACACACGTTTTATCAACTTACCGTGATGCACTAGATTCGCAGAAGGGTGATGACGTGGTGTGGCAACCTTATGCTGAAATCATCGAGCCACTTCCCGAATATTGTACCAACGGTCACGGTAGTTGGCTATCGACGTGTCCCCTAATTTGTTTCTACGTAGTCGAGTGGCATCAACCTGAAAGAGTTTTGAGACAATTCGAAATGATACAGTCGTGCCACCAAATTGTGATTACGACACCCGACTGCATCGCATCGAGATGCAAGGACGCGTTCAAGAAATTGGGCAACTTTTCACGCAAACTATATAAAAATGTGGGAAAATCGTGGTGACAACATAGTCACATCGAAAGAAGAAGAAGGACACGATCAACAAGACTACATGACGTAGTATTAATCAATCACTAGAAGATTCATTGGACATGACGGGGCTTTACGTGACTATTCGACAACCTTTAAACTATTATTCTTCTTTCCTCACGATATACATCTTAAAGTGTGTGTACTAACCTCCTGTTTTTATATCAGTGTAACTTGGTGCGCCGATTGCAGCAACTGTTCATTGAGGATGGGTACGAGCAAGGTCTTGCTGCGCTTGATGAAGGCATCAAAATCTTAGATGAAGATGAAAGGCAAAGGTCTACTATATGGAATAGTGGAATTGATGTCAAACAGGCCATAGGTGAGGAGAATGAAGAAGAAGGTGAAGATAATGATCAAGGCAAATCAAATAGAGAGGTGAGAAAGAGAAAAACACAAACACAGAATGTGAGTGGGAGCACTAGACACCCTCGTCCACCACGTCTGTGACGGCCCCAATTTTCCACAAATTGGGCCCCGCCCGGCCTAAGCCCACGTGGACCCCCGAGCTAGTCTCGCAAAGTCAACGCAGACCTAGTCAGCCTTCCAATCCTTCATTATACGTAAATTCACAATTTAAAGTCGAGTTATAAGTAATTGTCAAATTTTACAATTTAGCGGAAGCTATTTATGCACTAAATAACTCAACAATAATGTAAAAAATAAGAGTTAGGAAACCTAATTGTGCAACCCTGCATAACTATATCACCATCGGAGGAAAGTAAATAAAAGATATACAAAAATTTCACCTAGCTATGGAGCCTTCCCTCGCTTGCTGGACCACGGATCCGCACTCGGTCATACCCAAAAATGACGAACCCAGGTAAGTAAAGCTAGTATGACAATAACAACATTTCAAAATAACCAAAGTAGTCGAGTTCATGCAATTAAAAAGACATGAATAGGTAACGCATGAATATACAAGACTGTAAACAAATCAATCGATTAGTGAGGCCAAATAACAAGGAATCCCGACCAAAGGTCGTTGAGTCGCGGTAAAACCCCAATGACTCTCGGTTTAGGACGAGACCCCAGCCTCCAGCCCTAACCCTTGCGACTATGAGACAGTCACAGACCCAGATCTAGGACGAGACACCTGCCTCCCAGCCCTAACCCGTGTGACTATGAAACATCCACGGACCCGAAAAAGAGCCATCGACGTACACTAATTGGGAGATATCAACGGACAACTAGGAAAGACCAAGGGTTTAGGACGAGACCCCTGGCTCCCAGCCCTAACCCTCTCATATCGCAGATAACAGTAATCATGACTCACTTGTTAATGGACCACTAAACCGACAACAATTTTTAAGATAGCTATCACCAAACATCAATCAACAAGAATGGAAAGAAGCAATCACAAAGCAGTGAACAATAGCCAATGGACCACTACACGCAATAACACTTTCAAAGATAGTATTCAAGCAATGAATAACAATATCAAAGCAATGAATTTACTGTACTGTTTTTCACTGGTTTACTTACATCGAGAATGTCCCGCTCACGCCTCGATATGCGCACCGACACCCGACTATTGCCTCCTAAGTCCCTGGTGTCCATTTGTACCATTTAGTACTAATTTACTAAGTCATTTAATCATGACCAAATTACTTATATAAAACTCACCATGGCCTTCAAACTCATTGAATCCATCGCGTCGTCGAGCTTCGTCAAAGTCGTTCCTCTCGCCGAGGATCGATCGGTTCGACGACACGTCGCCACGCAGTTGCTCCACGTCGTTCACCGTGTCGTTGTCGCTGCCGTGCCGACACCGCCGTCGCGTCGCTGCGGATCGCCGCCGGCCATCTCCGCCGTCCAACCATCCGCGCCGGAGCCGCCATTCGCCGCTGGCCTTCAGGCCGTCTCGCCAATGCAGTTCCGTGCCGCTGCTGCAATCATCCACTCTCCACGGCGCCGCCTCTGCAGTGCCACCGTAGCCTCGCAGTGCCGGCCGTCCACGCTACAGCCGCTTGCCGCGCCACCGTCGGAACAGCGCCACCGCGCCCCGCGCCATCGTCGAAACAACCGCGCTATTTGGAGCCTCGCCGCGCCGCTGTGGAATCGTACCACCGCCGCGCTCTCTGCTCGAGTCGTTGTTGCCGCGCTGCTCGCCGCCATTGCACAGCACGGAGTCGTCGTCATCGCCGCGTCCGGCTCGTCCTCGTCGGATCGCTCTCTCTCTCTCTTTCCCTCTCTCTTGTTCGATCTCTCTCACTCATCCTCTCTCTCTCTCTCTCTTCTTGTTTCTTTTCTCTCTCTCTCTGTTGTTTTTCTTCTTGATGAAGAAATCATGTGTGTCCTCGAGATTCGACGCGGAGCGAAACTCGAGGCACATCAAAAACATATTTATCAAATGTTTTCCTTAAAAATTGGGCTGCGAGCATCTTGAGGCACCAACCCGCCTCATTTCACAATCTCGATACTCGCACTACACGCATCACGAGGCGTATCCAATGTACACATTAAAACCACATAGCCACATTAAGCTACTACCTCGTTCCCATGTCGACATGCGACTCGAGGCACGTCCCCGTTCGTGTTTCGGCTCACCACATTCCCCACATATACTTTTCTCAACAATTAGCATTAAATCTTAAATTGAACAATCTCAGTATCTCCACTCAAGATTCGGACATACGTATTCGACGAGTGGGTCCCACATACGACCTTGACCTGGCATGTGGCACAAGTCAAATTTTCGGGCCACACCATCCGCCTCCTCCCATCAATATATGTCAGGGCAACATCCTCGCAACATATGTTGGAATACGAATGAACATATTAGTCCAATGATCCACCGTCACTAACGTACTCATATTCGCAGTATGTCCGCGAGAATGTAAATCAATTTCTCTACCTATCCATCCATCTCTCTATCCGGTTACGATGGGTAGTAGTCGGACCTTGCGCGACAACATCATGAATCTGCTCCTAGCTCTGATGTGCCTGCCCGTTGTTGTGAACACGTACTGGTGAAGTGACCTAGCTATCCACACTCCTACACAAGTACGTTGAAATCTCGATTCGTATGGAACATGTTGTCCTTGTCCCTATACTCGAGCCTGACTAGACCTCTGCCCCTATCTCTGCACTTGACTGGAATTCTGACACTGTCTCCGGCCATTACCTCTGCCATCAACCCTCTAATGGTATTGATGCTGAGGATCTGACAGTGCTGACTACTGTAGTGCACTAGCGTAACTCTACGCTGGACCATTTAACACTGGCGCCACATACGCCACATATGGTTGAAACGCAATACGCGCTGAGGTTGATCTATCTGCCACGACCGTCTAACACTCGTGCTCCTCTGATCATCTCCAGACCCTCGCACTGAATGTGACAATGCCGAGAAAACGACTGGTACTCCGGTGTGTCTGCTCCCAAAGCTCTCGCCAGTCATAGCCTTCGCTTAAGCCTCTGTCTTTGTGCTTTCGAGCGTCGTCACCCAACGGAACCAATAAAGTTCGGGAAACCATGTATAACGTAGTACATTTGGTCAGTGTCCGAGCCAGCCATACTCCATACATATTTCATCACGCATATACACCAATCCATACACTGCAACTGACTCTCCGGTCCTCTACCGAATGGTCTGAAACGCAGTCATCTTCAGGTTACGAACTGTTCCCCATCGGTACCTCCGTAGTACGCCACCAAACAGTGACCTTGCCGACCAGTGAAGTTGATGATATACTCGATTGCATTTGCGCTGGTATGACAGTACACCATGTATCTTCACGTGGCAGTATGTTTGCCGCCTCGAGATTAATACCCCCGTGCAACTTCTCCGGATAATGCCTCGAAAACTTGTGAGTCTACCTCGCCTCTTTCAGTTGACGTGTATCCTCACGTAGTGTCACAGATGTAGGAAGTATGAGCTCAACCTGAATAGCTAGAGCTGCCGACGTAGACAGTTACGGCATAGCCTATGCCCTTAACAGTCGAAAATCTCCTGCGGTTGCTGGTCGAGCGAACATTCCTTTTTGATAGAGTAGGCAGTTCCTCAGCACTCGCAAACTGTAAACCTGCAACCCCACGATCATTCCTATACCTGGTCTGAAACGTCATCGCATTTTCCATAGCCACGATTCCTCGAATCAGTGTATAATTATCGATATCGTATATAGTATATTACAATACAACAAATATACCATATAGGATAAATTTTTATTTTTTCCCCTAACTCTCCTCACTTCCCAACGAAGACTTAAGCCAAGTTTATAGGGTTCCACTCTAAGTTCAGGGTTCCTAACTTCCGCTGTTGGGCTAATCACGAGCCAAGTGTAAAACCTTATCTCCGATACCAACTGTGACGTTGGTATCACAATGTCGTTTAAAACCTTACTCTCTGACACCAATTGTGTTGGTATCATATTGCCTTAAACCATTTTGATCTCTAAACCAAGTCTTTGATACAAAATAAAAAGGAAATTAATTTATTCTATTGAAGTGAAGGATTTGAGAGTTTCTATGTGGATTTCAAAATCTTATGTAAATTGTGAGTAAAATTTTGTTAGATGGTTTAAGGTTTAGAGCCTAGGGCATTGTCTTTTGAGAGTAAAAAAATTAGCCGATTGGGTTTAAAGACCTATATTTGGATTCCAAAATTTTACGAAAGTAATTTTATGGTAAATTAGCAACCTTCAGTCGAAATTGGCAAATTAACTATGAGCATGCAAGTTAACCAACTGTGACGGCCCCAATTTTCCACAAATTGGGCCCTGCCCGGCCTAAGCCCACGTGGACCCCCGAGCCATTCTCGCAAGGTCAACGCAGACCTAGTCAGCCTTCTAATCCTTCATTATACGTAAATTCACAATTTAAAGTTGAGTTATAAGTATTCGTCAAGTTTTACAATTTAGCGGAAGCTATTTACGCACTAAATAACTCAACAATAATGTAAAAAGAAGAGTTATGAAACCTAATTGTACTATATCACCATCGGAGGAAAGTAAATAAAAGATATACAAAAATTTCACCTAATTGTAGAGGAACCCTTGCTTTGGACCACGGATCCGCACTCAGTCATACCCAAAAATGACGAGCCCAGGTAAGTAAAGCCAGTAGGACATATACAACATTTGAAAATAACCAAAGCAGTCGAATTCATGCAATTAAAAAGACATGAACAGGTAACGCATGAATATACAAGACTGTAAACAAATCAATCGATGAGTGAGGCCAAATAACAAGGAGTCCCGACCAAAGGTCGTTGAGTCGCGATAAAAGCCCAACAGACTCGGGTTTAGGACGAGACCCCAACCTCCCAACCCTAACTCTTGCGACTATGAGACATTCATAGACTCGGATCTACGATGAGACACTTGCCTCCCAACCCTAGCCCGTATGACTATGAAACATCCACGGACTCGGATAAGAGCCATCGACGTACACTCAATTGGGAGATATCAACGGACAACTAGAAAGACCTCGGGTTTAAGACAAGACCCCTGCCTCCCAGCCCTAACCCTCTCATATCGCATATAACAATAATCATGACTCATTTGTCAATGGACCACTCAACCGACAACAATTTCAAAGATACCTATCACCAAGCAGCAATCAACAAGAATGGAAAAAAGCTATCACAAAGCAGTGAACAATAGCCAATGGACCACTACACGCAATAGCACTTTCAAAGATAATATTCAAGCAATGAATAACAACATCAAAGCAATGAATTCGCTGTACAGTTTCTCACTGGTTTACTTACATCGAGAATGTCCCGCTCACGCCTCGATATGTGCACGTGACACCCGACTATTGCCTCCTAAGTCCCTGGTGTCCATTTGTATCATTTAGTACTAATTTACTAAGTCATTTAATCACGACCAAATTACTTACATAAAACTCACCATGGCCTTCAAACTCATTGAATCCATCGCGTCGTCGAACATCGTCGAAGTCGTTCCTCTCGCCAATCGATCGGTCGACGACACGTCGCCGCGCTTGCCCACATCGTTCACCGTGCGCGTCGCTGCCGTGTCGACACCGCCGTCCGTGGATCGCCGCCGGCCGCTCTCGCGCCATCCGCGCCGGAGCGCCAAGCGCCCGCTTAGCTGCCGGCCTCGCGCTCGCCGTCCGTCGTCATCCACTCCACGGCGCCGCCTGTGCACCGTAGCCTCGCAGTGCCGCCGTCCACGCTGCACCGCCTGCACACCGTCGAACCGCGCCATCGTTGCCGCGCCATCAAGCCGAAATCGCGCTCTGAGCTCTCCTCGCCGTGGGAATCGTACCACCGCCGCGTCTCTGCTGAGTCGTTGTTGCTCTCTCCGCCTCTCGTCGTCATCGCTCTCTCGTCTCTCTCTCTCTTCTTCGATCTCTCTCTCTCTCTCTCTCTCTCTCTCTTCTTGTTTCTTTTTCTCACTCTCTGTCATTTTTCTTCTTGATGAAGAAATCATGTGTGTTCTTGAGATTCGCGCGGAGCAAAACTCGAGGCACATCAAAAACATATTTATCAAAATGTTTTCCTTAAAAATTGGGCAGCGAGCATCTTGAGGCACCAACCCGCCTCATTTCGCAATCTCGATACTCGCACAACACGCATCACGAGGCATATCCAATGTACACATTAAAACCACATAGCCACATTAAGCTGCTACCTCGTTCCCACATCGACATGCGACTCGAGGCACGTCCCCGTTCGTGTTTTGGCTCACCACATTCCCGCATATATTTTTCTCAACAATTAGCATTAAATCTTAAATTGAACATTCTCGCTATCTCCACTCAAGATTCGGACATACGTATTCGACGAGTGGGTCCCACATACGACCTTGACCTGGCACGTGGCATAAGTCAAATTTTCGAGCCGTTACAACGTCCTTCTCGTCGGACGGAGACTGTTGCTGTGAGTAGCAGACGTTCTCCTACACCACGTTCATCCCATCCGATAGCGAGAAGAACATATACTGTTGGTGACAGTAGTCAACGCTCATCCCCACCACGTCATTCTTCTCATATGTACATTCCTACATTGTCCCCAATGCAACCAGAACCTCAAATGTTTGTACCTAGCGCCCCGATCATGAATCTTTCTCTTTACCATTTTGATCCTTATGCACCCGGGCTGTCGTCTTCATATATGGACCATGGAATGCCTAGACATCCAATGTATCATTCGTTGCCTCAATAAATGCCGAGTCCATTTACTCCACCATGTTATAATTACAATATGTCATATAGTGTATATGGCTCATTCATGAACATGTTAAGCATGTCGCCGCCCCATGTTCCTTTCGGCCAACCACATACAGGGAGTCAATTTTTTGGGACGGTTCAACCTCCGATTTTTGGAAGCGTCAGTACTAGAGGTGAGTCGAAATGAATCGAAGGAAGACCATCAATCGACTTAACAAAAATTCAATGCAAGATAAACAACCTCGACAAACTCAACCGAATGTACAAACACAACGTTCAACTCGATATAGAGTACGTCCATGTTTGCATCACGGAGCAACAACGTCAACGTAACCGTCGATAGACCTCTATGATAAGTTTTTTTGATGGAATAAAATAATACTTTCAAAACTTTCTTATTGTTTTAATCTTAAATTCTAGACAAAGATATAACGTGGTTTTCGCTTTTACAGTTTTTCACTACATATCTCTTCTTATGACCACGATTGTGTTGCATGGTTTTTAGTAGATATGCATGGGTTACCCCTCGAGATACGTGCATAACGTTTGCATGGATTTTCCACCTCGATATAGGTGCATGTTATTTGCATGACTTGTCCCCCGCCAAATACGTGCATGTCATTTACATGGGTTGCCCACCTCAAAATACGTGCATGACATTTGCACTGCTTGCATTGATTGGACGAAATTGTATGAGTTGTCCACCTCGAGATACGTACGTGACGTTTGCATGGATTGCACGAGGTTGCATGAGTTGCACACCTTACGATACGTGTGTCACGTTTGCATGAATTGCACGAGGTTGCATGGGTCGGCCACTTCGACTTAGGCGCGTGTCGTTTGCATGACTTCTCCACCGCGAGATACATGCGTGGCGTTTGCATGAGTTGTCCACGTCCATATACGAGTGTGTCCTTTACATCATTTGTCTACCTCGAGATATGTGCGTGATGCGGGTTGTCCATCTCGAGATACGTATGTGATGCGGCTTGTCCATCTCGATACATACATGACGTTTGCATGGGCTCACCACTTTGAGTTGAACAAATTACTTATTTTGAGGAGTAAATAAGAGGTTTTGTATTTTGTATAAATGACTTCTTTTGAAAATGTGATATTCATTCCACCTCATTAGTTGTATAGATGACTCCTTTTCAAAAGGAGTCATTCACTCCACCTCATCAACACACATCGCCACATGGAAGCCACATCATCATCAATGACTCCTTTTCAAAAGGAGACATACCTTAGTTTTGTAAATAAAAGTACCCATCCTTATTTCATGAATTAAAAAGTAAGGTTACCTTACTTTATGAAAAAGCATGTGGTCCAATTCTCACTCGTCGTGATGTGCGTAACTCGAGACAAATCCTTTGGTATCTAATCACTGCACATAAATAGTCCATTTCACACAGTTTTCGCCACGAATTCAATTGCGGATTCCAAAAATCTTAAAAATGACAAATAAGGATAATTAGGCCAATATTTTCAAGACTCAACTATAAAAATAACTAAATAAACTATAGCCTAATTAACGACTTATCACCGTTACAATATATATATATATATATATACACGCGCGCATACCACATTTTCTTCAAAAGATTAAAATTGTTATGGAAAACATGATTCATTGTTGTTTTCGTTGATAACTGTAAAATTCGTGTTTGCTAGTTTTTGACCTATCGGATTAATCAATAGTACCATCCATACCAAATGTCATAGAGCGACTAAGTTAATTTGTAGTTTTATCCTCACATATCAATAGCACTATCCATACCAAATGTCATAGAGCGACTAAGTTAATTTGTAGTTTTATCCTCACATATCAATAGCACTATCCATACCAAATGTCATAGAGTGACTAAGTTAATTTGTAGTTTTATCCTCACATATCAATAGCGTACCTCTAAGCCATCTCTCTCCTCTACTTGCGTCCAACCCCGCACCACTTTTTTTCAGTCAAGATCTAGATCACTTAGTATTTAAACTAAATCGACTATTCTTGGCTCACTCCATGTCAGCCCAAAACAGGGGTAAAAAGCTGTCAATGGCTGGCGCCTCTATTTGTAGGACTCAAACTTGAGTCACAACAACTTAAGAGACTCAACTCTTACCACTATAAGCCAACCAACCAATGGTTACCCTGCATCATTTTAATTGTACTCGAATATTGCTTTCATCTTGTTTTATGCAACACTTATTATGGTCAAAACAAGCACTAAGGTTTAAATTGTGTTCAGTACAATGACAAAAAAATTGGATTAGAAAGCCTAAAGAGTAATAGCAAGTATGCAAATGCCAGACAACAAGCCAATTTAAAATAGTTGTTACCACTCTTGAATGAGATAAATCTGCAACATTTATAACATAATGCGAGACTTGTAAATTCTTGTGGTTCTTGCAATGTTAGAGTAAATCATTAACAATGTTGTATGTGTATCTCGAGGAGAATTTCTGTGGTTGTATGTTGTGTGTGTTGTATGTTTGCGTTGAGCTGGTGTTGTGATTTGAAGGGGTGTAAACAGAACAGATGGACGGTGTGGATGTAATTTTTTTTTCATATAAATACATAGACATAAGAATGAGTTCTTGAGTTTCGATTTCATAAACCCTAATGGGAGATCAAGGTTTTCTTGATCTTCAATATGGTATCAGAGCTATCAAAGGCTAACGCCGGAGGTGGTTCGATCTGAGTGAGAGCAACCAGGTTGATGAAGCTGGTCGCGGTGGAAGAAAGAACGAGACAGAGATCTCGAGAAACATCTGGAGGACCGATCGTGGTAAAAGTAAGCGATCAAGCAGAAGAATCATCAGATCTGGAAGAAAAAGTGGTAGATCTAAAATGTTTGGAAGAGACAGTCAAGTTTCTCAAGTTTTCGTGATAGATATGGAGTTTCTTGAAATTTCTCATTTCAAGATACCAGATCTGGAGATAAAAACATTAGATCTGGAAGGTTTGTGACTAAAAAACTGCAGACTAGTGTGAAGGTGCGAGCATGGCATCTGGATCGTCATCATCGGTGTTGGTTTCAGGCGGTGGTTCAGGTTTGAACTCTGGAACTACTTTTACTCCGTTTGGAAATTCGTTGAGTCAGTTTGTTACTGTGAAACTGGATGGGTCGAATTTTCTGTTGTGGAAATCAATTGTTATACCGGCTATACAAGGATTTGAGTTAGATGGGTACTTATTTGGGACTCTTCCATCATCGAAAACTGTTATGGATGATGGATCGACTAATCCAGAGTATAAGATGTGGTTTAGTCGAGATAGGTTCCTATTGGGTTGGCTGATAAATTCTATGACCCCAGAAACAGCTATGCAAATCATAGGAAACACACCCAAGAAAACAGCCAATGAGTTGTGGAAGGCTATTGAAGCCTACCGAGTACATATTCTGTCACTAAAGAAAACAATACATACAACTCGAAAAGGAAGTATGAAGATGAGTGAGTACTTGTCGAAGATGAAAGGAATTTTTGATAATCTGGCAATTGCTGGATCGACAATGAGCATGGATGACTTGATCTCAAGTGTTTTGATTGGTTTGGATCGTGAATATTTGCCAATCACGACATTCTTACAAGGAAAAACTAATTTACATTGGCAAGAGTTATGTTCTACTCTTATTGGATTTGAGGAGACATTGGATCAATATAACATGACTCAAGGCATTAATTCTCTGACGATACAAGATTCACATTCTGTGAATGCTGCAGAGGTAAAAGGAAATGGTTTAAAGCAAAATTGGAATAACAATGGTGGTGAAAATAGAGGTAACAGTGGCTTTCGAGGTCGAAATGGTGGTCGTAATGGTGGTCGTAATGGTGGTTTACGAGGCCGAGGAGGATTCAGATCATCAAATAGTAATAGTAAACCTACTTGTCAAATTTGTGGCAAGTTTGGACACTCAGCTGCTGTTTGTTACTATCGAGCAGACATGAAATATATGGGAACTCAAACTGGGTCTTCTCCACAGCAACAAATGAGATCCTCTAATCCATTCTCAAGTCCACCAGTCTCATTTCTTACTACTTCTGATACAAGTCAGGATGGTTCATGGTACATGGACAGTGGGGCTACCTCTCATGTGACTGGTGACTCGACTCAAATAGTGAATTCTTCGACTTACTCAGGTACACAATCTTTAATGGTTAGTAATGGTCAATTACTTAAAATAGATAGTATTGGATCTGATTGCATTCCATCTTCTGGCTCTAAGTTATATTTTCACAATACTATGTGTGTACCGAGTATTAAGAAGAATCTGTTAAGTGTCTCACAGCTAACCAGAGACAACAATGTCTTGATTGAATTTCATCCGCCTGTCTGTTTCGTGAAGGATATCCAAACCAATGAGATTCTTCTTCACGGAACTCTGCAAAATGGTCTCTATCGTATTTCTGGTTCACCTACACAGTCTACATCTCATGCTACACTGTTTGTGTCTAATAAAGGTGTGTCTGCACTATGGCATTCCAGACTTGGTCACCCAGCACAAAAGGTTCTTCAACAGGTTATGCATCATAAACTTCATATTCCTGTGAGTTCTGTTGCTGATTTGTGTCAATCATGTCCATTGGGAAAGAGTCGTGCATTACCTTTTCAGTCATCAAGTAAAATGTCAAACACTATTTTGGAGTTAATTCATACTGATTTGTGGGGTCCTGCACCGATTACTTCTCCGAGTGATTTTAACTATTACATGCATTTTATTGATGATTCAACGAGATTTACTTTGTTGTACCCTTTAAAGCTGAAATCTGATGCATTGCAAGCATTTTTGCATTTCAAGTCAATGGTTGAGAATCAGTTTGGTACCACTATCAAACGAGTTCAAGCTAACTGGGGAGGAGAATATCGTTCTTTTCAGTCTGTTCTTGACTCTTGTGGCATTATTTTTCAACATCCATGTCCCCATACTCATGAACAAAATGGTAGGGCTGAACGTAAGCATTAACATATTGTAGAGATGAGTCTTACTTTATTAGCTCATAGCAAGTTACCATTGAAGTTTTGGTGGGATGCATGTCTAACTCGCAGTGTTTTTCATAAATAGACTTCCTACCAAAACTTTGCATGGTCTGTCTCCATATGAAAAGTTGTTTAATGCATCACCAGATTACATAATTTTAAGAGTGTTTGGTTGTGGTTGTTTTCCTTAGTTACGACCCTACAATAAACACAAGTATCAATTCAGATATGAGAAGTGTGTGTTTTTGGGGTACAGTACTCAGCACAAAGGATATAAGTGTCTAAGTCCTTCTGGTCGAGTTTATATTACTCGAAATGTGGTGTTTCATGAAAATGATTTTCCATATGAATCTCTATTTTTCGCTGGAAAGAAATCATCACAATCTTCATCCTCTGAGTTACCTACTAATTTTCCACTGTTGGTTCCAAATCAGTGCCTAGCTCCTCAGTACATGGCTGTATCTGAGTCTTCTCAGTCTGCATCTCCATCTGGTTTTTCTCAGTTACATGAGTCCATTCATGAGTCACTGCCATTAGCGACACATACATTTAACGATCAGGAGGTTCAACAGGATGTTCAGGTTCCTACTAATACACACCCAATGATAACTAGAGCCAAAGATGGGATCAGCTTAAAGAAAGTGTTTGTAGCTAGTACTTCTGATCATGAGAGTGAAATTCCTCAGTCTATGGCTGCTGCACTTAAACTTCCTCATTGGAAGGCAGCCATGGAAAATGAATATCAAGCTCTTGTGCAAACTGGAACTTGGTCTCTTGTTCCTCATTCTCGCTAATCGAATATTGTGGGAAATAAATGGATTTTTTCGGTCAAAAAGAATTCTGATGGGTCAATCAATCGATACAAGGCTAGATTAGTGGCCAAAGGGTTTAAACAAGTACCCGGTATCGATTTTGATGAGACATATAGTCCTGTTGTGAAGTCTTCAACCATTAGAATTATATCGTCTTTGGCTGTTCAGTTTAATTGGTCTTTGAGACAAATTGATATCAATAATGCTTTCTTGAATGGGAATTTGGTTGAAGAAGTTTACACAAATCAACCTATGGGGTTTGTGGATTCTTCTCAACCCATGGCTGTTTGTAAATTGCACAAAGCTTTATATGGTCTTCGTCAAGCTCCTCGTGCATGGTTTGATCAATTTAAATCCACGTTACTGTCATGGGGTTTTTCTAACTCTAAAGCTGACAACTCTTTGTTCATATTTCATCAAAACAAAGTTGTGTTGTATGTGCTGGTGTATGTGGATGATATCATAGTTACAGGTTCAAATTCTTCCTACATTCAATCTTTTATTGATAGGTTGAATAGTAGGTTTGCATTAAAAGATATTGGAGATCTTTCTTTATTTTTGGGTATGGAGTTTCATAGGACTGCCAAGGTACTGTACTTAACTCAAACTGCATACATTAATCAGCTGTTGCAGAAAGGGGGTATGTCTAATGCCAAACCAATTGAGACTCCCTTTGTTGTAGGCAAGCAGTTGTACAAGGATGGAAGTGCTTCTTTTGGTGATAAAACTCTTTATAGGAGTTTACTTGGGGGTCTTCAATATCTTGTACATACTAGGCCTGACATTGCATATATTGTGAACAAGTTAAGTCAATTTCAGCAGTCTCCAACTGTTGTACATTGGCAAGCTCTTAAAAGGGTGTTGAGATATCTCAAAGGCACTGCTACTGTGGGTCTTTGGTTTCGGCCGAGCTCCGATTTATATCTAACTGGCTATTCTGATGCTGATTGGGCTGCCTCTATTGATGATCGTAAGTCTGTGGCTAGTTTTGCTGTATTTTTGGGTTCGAATTTAGTTTCTTGGCAGTCTAAGAAACATCAGGTGGTGGCGAGATCGAGCACTGAATCTGAATATAGAGCGTTGGCTCATGTGGCTGCTGAAATAAGTTGGCTTCAATCTCTTTTGTCTAAGTTGCAGGTTTCGGTTCCCACTCCTCCTACTGTGTGGTGTGACAACATGGGTGCCGCTGCTCTTGCTAAGAACCCAGTTTTTCACTCTCGCACAAAGCATATAGAGTTGGATGTTCACTTTGTTCGTGACAAGGTATTATCAGGTTCTTTGGTTGTTCATCATGTGCCGTCTGTGGATCAGGTAGCTGATATCTTTACCAAACCATTTTCTCATTCTCGATTTATTTACTTACGGGACAAACTAAGTCTTGTTTCTCTTCCCCTTAGTTTGAAGGGGGATGTTAGAGTAAATCATTAACAGTGTTGTATGTGTATCTCGAGGAGAATTTATGTGGTTGTATGTTGTGTTTGTTGTATGTGTGTGTTGAGCTGATGTCGTGATTTGAAGGGCTGTAAACAGAACGGATGGACGGTGTGGATGTAATTTTTTTTTCATATAAATACATAGACAGAAGCATCAGCGAGTTTGCTGAGTTTCTGATTTCACAAAGCCTAATGGGAGATCAAGGTTTTCTTGATCTTCAACATGCAATCACAAATATCTACCAGCTTTGGTTTTCTAAAAAATTAACTGCACTACTCTCACTTACTGTCAAAGACTGCTAATACGTTTTGATTAGCAGAAAATATCATTCGTGCAGAACCCCCAATACATTTTCATCCCTATAAAGATGAAATCTGCAACAACACCCACCAAAATAAGAGTAAGAAAGACCATGAACCGTAAGAAACAACAAAAAGGAGATGAAAATTAATCCATCATGCATGTTACTAAAGTATAATAATGGATAAAAGTGTCCATAAGTTGGTTTTAGCATAATTGTAACAAATCATAAACCAAAGGCTTAGTTTGACAAAATTCCAAGGTGAACCAAATCAACAAAAGAAAAAAAATCTTAATCCAAATCAGACTGCAAAAAATTAATTTGGTCTCAACTTTTTAAATTATTTCCTAGCGTCAAATACTCATCAAAAACAAAAACTAATTAACACTCAAAACGCATCAAAATAAACTACAGCGCTGAACGTCTAAAAGAAAACAAATCCATGTGGACAACAATATCAAAATTCGAAGCTTGTAAATTAAACATGGAATTACAAATCTACCTCCATGTTTGTCCAGAACTTGTTTTCATGGCTTACTGGAATATACGCATCACAAACTAAATAGAAATCTCTGGTATCATAATTTTTTGCAAGGCTACTCACTAGTTACTAGTTTTGTCAAAAAAGAAGAAAGAAAATAAAGAATCAAAAATCACACTACAACTCACAAGCCAAACCAATCTGCTATTAAAGTTTAGTTGCACCTTGTTTTGTACTTGCAACAACGTGTTGAACAACCTTTAGTCCATCAATTTACATTAAAGATGAGTTTTACCCACATTTCCACAAGTAACAACATGTACGGGGGCCTTACTGTTTATTGCAAATAAAATAGTAGGACCTAGAAAGTGCGTTCAACTGGAGATAACGTTTTCTAAATCACGTTAAACTTTTACTTCAAAATACATAAAGGAAAAGTCAAACATTAATTCGATCAACATGCAATCTAGATCTCATATTCATAGGTCGATCATTCTAATTTTGAAGGTTAAGGTTGTACCCAGAGTACTATAAGACTTAAGTAGTTCTCAAAGACTAGGGCAGTAGTTCTTAATAACTAACCGCTTTGATATATCAAAATAAAAAAAATTAAACAAAATTCGACCAACTTACCTGTTAAGAATAGTTCCACATTCAAGTAAATAAAGAAAGGATTATAAGTTGGGATTGGAGATACCATCTTGTCTTGAAATTTTAGTGAAACCTCTGGTCCAAACCTCAAGCGGTGACTCATTCACACTCCCCTCCTATATAAATTTAGACTTGGGAATTCCATCCTACGTACAGATTCTAATATGGTATTAAAGCAATAAAACATGAGTGCAAAATGTTTTAGTTCAAGTCAATTACCAAGTAGGCTATCCTCTTGATTTTGGCCTCTGCGCGCCTTGTTGGACCGCCTAATCGGCTAATTGCTCATAGTTGGGTAATGTCCTATTGGATTTGAGTTGTCCTAATAAGCTAATAGCCCTTTAATTTAAGTCACAACTTGGTTATCACCCGTTGGGCTTGAACATGAATGTTAAGAATAGTCTCACATTGATTATTTACGTAAATAAAGAAATGGTTATAGTTAGGATTGGAGAAACCATCTTGCATTGACATTTTAGTGAAACCTCCAGTCTAAACTTTGATCCCTCTCTCATTCACTCTCCCTCCTTTGTAAACTTGGACTTGAAATTCCATCCCACATATTCTAATATGTTTGAAGGACGGAAATAAGTGATTCATTAATTGATTGATTGATTAATTGGTTAATTAGTGATTTTTCTGAAGTTTCCATAATTGTCATTGTCGTCCTTATAACTCTATAAATATGGAGCTATTGTAATTAGAAAATATGAATGAAATTAATCTCTCTATTTTCTCCTGTGGATATACTTTACCCACACTCTCACGACCCAAATAACTAATACACTTTATTTCGTTAATCAGGACAAAATGACTCGTGACGTGGGACCCGCAACGAGATACCGAGGCACGATGGCCGAGGTAAATACTATATTTGTTGTGTTGTTTGACTAGTGTACCGTACATATGTAGACTACTAAGTTATTTACAGGTATGTAGATACCGAGAAGAGCGAGGACATGCCTCGAGTCGCGTGCCGACGTGGGTCCGAGGTAGCAGCTCGTGGGGTAATATTAATTAATGTACATTAAATATAATTAATGTACATTATTTGTTTAATAAGTGGCTATAATGGGTTTAATGTAGTCACATTAAATCAATATGCAATGACTTATAGTTTGCAAAATAAAACAAGATGTATTGAATTTGTCTCGAGATACGCATTTCATGAGACTCGAGGAATATATGGTCAAAGACGGTGAAAAAGAAGATATTTATTGGGTTTGCCTCGATATTCGTGTTGCACGAATCTCGAGGGCATCAATATTTAACTTCCACCTTATCCAAAGTCGGTTAAAAAAAATGAAAAGAGTGAACCAAAGAGAGAGATGAAGAAAATCGAGAGAAAGAAGAAGAAAAGAGAGAAGGAGAGAGGAGGAAGAAGGAGAGAAACCGAGCTCGAGCAAGGTAACTAAATTCCCTTGTTGATTGTGTCTGTTGTTGTTGTGTCGGTTGTTGTTGGTATTTGGGTGGTAAACTCGGAAGAACTGCCATGGCAGTTCGCCACTCGAGGAAGGCAGGGGAGTAGTCTCCCCTGCATGCGAACTCCACCTGGGGTTAGGGATGAAAGCCCAACCGCATCGAATAAGAAATAAAAAAAAATCGAAACAGAGTCGGCTAAGTTTCTTCGCGAGGAAGATTAAGGAACTGGGTCGGGCCGGACCCCGACCCGGATCCGGCTTGACCGGGTCGGGTTGACCCGGACCCACTATAATAAAATATAATATAATGATAAAATAAAATATATATTTAATTAGTTAAATTAATCAAACTAATTTTTAATAAATAAATCCTTAAAAATAGAGAAAAATATGGAAACAATTCAGGAAAATTCCAAAAAAAATTAGGGAAAATATGTTTGTGACCCAAATCAATAGAAATTCGAGATTTTCATAAAAAGTGAAGAACTCGGAAGTCGGTCGAGATGTTATACGGAGGTTTTACCTAGAAAAATGTGAAATGAGCCGAATGGCTGAAAATAAATAAAAAAGGTTTTCCGAAATTTGTCTCGACTTCGATTTGGTCTAAATGAGACATTATTGAATGTTAGGGAACTACGGGGGAACTCAAGCGTTTGGGTACGTACTTCGATTTGTCGAGGGGTCAAATAGACTAGGACAAGTGTGTGACTTGTAAGTACAACTATGAGAATTTTATATTTCATTTCATTCACCCTTATTGATTTATTGGTCTATTGGTAGACATTACTACTTGTCATCTCACACCATGTTGTTCTTGTATCTATTCATGGATGAATATTGTGACATGATGCCTTGTGAATTATTTCATTGCTTCTAATTCCTACACTTGATGTCGTTCTTGAATATGATTGATGAAAAACATGCTAATGGACTAATTTGAATTTAAATAGCCTTGCATTCGATTTCCTTTAGGCTTTGCAACCTAACTTGTCTTGGAATTCTAGAATTTTGGAATTATTTATTTTTGAAACGAAAGTAGGGATTATCTAGTGTCCATTGCACGAGAGATGCGCGGTTCACGGGGACATGGGTCTATTGGGGTTTCGGCACTCACCATTACACTTGTGCGGCACACGAGGTATGGGACTCGGAGTGGTCGCCAAGTGTGAGATTGATGTTGTAAAGCGTAGAGCGTAGCTCCGCTATTTATGTGAGATATGTCGAGCGCAGCTCCATATCGTACTGGGAAAAGGTAGGTGATAGGTCTTAGCGTCGATCGGACGTAGATCATCTCGACTTAGTCTGTGTCCGTCTCTACATCTTTAACTGTGGTATTTACTTGCATTACTTGTTTCAACAATTTGTTTCGCTTATTTATGCTTTTAAATACCATTCATTTCTTTTGGAAATGTGACATGAAATTCTCTAGTTTGTACTTAAATATCACTATACTCACCGTCTAGTTTGTGACGGTGGGAGTAGGTCCGTCGAGCAGTCGCAGACTCGGGAAGGAGAAGATCGGTGACTTCCTTTGAGAAATTCGGTGACTCTCCCACTCATTTTGTACGTTTCGACTTTTGTTGTTATATTATTGTTTATGTCCTTTTTGGGTTGTACATTGGGTTGAGTGAATAGTCTCATCTATTTACATGCATGCGATGTTGTATTCTCTTGGTTTTCCACACTTAGGAATTTTTGAATTATCATGGCTTCCACAAAATCTTTAACCTACATGAAAATTTTAATCTAGATCGATACATGAATTGGAGAATATAGGAACGAAAGACTGACTAATACGTAATTAAGTCTTAGGTGATGTGGATTAAGGCTTGATTACGAGATTAGGCCGGGCGATACCCTGTTTATTAGTTTGGGTCGTCACACACACCCATGCTTATTTTTGTACATCCATGCGACGATGTGAAGAGAATAGCTTATTTACCCACACACGTCCTATGTGTTGGAACTTTACTCATTTTTCTTCACACCTATGCGGCAAGGTGAAACACACCCTTGCACATTTTTCACAACACTCAAGCTCCAATGAAGCACGTCGCTAGGTGTCAACCCCTCAATATTTATATGTGTTTGATCTATTTCATGAAGAGTGAAAAATGACTTATGCTTCATATCAACCTATCGCAACTCTCCTCCGAGCTTGGGGCTTCCTCCACTATTTTTCGAGCATGAAAATGGGTTTGTAACCTCCATAACCCATTTTTCACTATGGAAAATATGTGTTAGAGTTTTTTTTATCCGGACTTGGAACCGACTATGTAGCGCATATAGTGTTCTACATTGGTGGAGTTTAGGCATTGGATACAAATAAAATATTTTATTTTTACCTTGGTGTCAATGCTCGGATTTCGACTGAATACACCATGCAAGACTAGCTGCCAGGTCAGTGTCTTACAAGGAAACGTGATTAGGATTAGTGTTTTCTGGTCGTTATAGAAAAGATAACAAAAGATCGAAGAAGATAAAATCAAATTAAAGAGAGGTAAAACCTAACCACAAAAGGATCGTGATAGATCTATCCTCTGCAAGAGAGGAAAAACTCTCCCCATTGCTCTCGAGGGGAATGCTTGGTAAACATTTTGTTCATAGCGTAAAATTTGTGAATAAGATAGAATAATAAACTCATAAATATTCAAAGAAAAGTAGGAGTACATAGTACCATTGACTAAAGATTATGTAAGAGTAGTTGTGGTGGTTTAAAAAACTCTAAAGACGACCTACAAACGTCTTCGCTAGAAAACACAACTCACTAGTGACACGCGTTGAGTGCTTACAATAAAATCACCCCTTTTCTCTATCTACTATTAATTTTGTAGTAGTGACAAGTGAAACTGTCTTCACGGGGATTTAGTGATATCATAGGATTTTTAAGGGTTTTTATTAACTAAATAAGCTAAGATAGTCTAAATTACTTTAAACTAACAAAAGAAGATAAAAGCAAAAAATTAACTAAACTAAATTAAACTAAAGCAACTAATTAATTTAATCAATTAAATAATGGAGTGTAACTAAATTTAAGAAAACCTAGACAAACGATGCCACCAATTATATTAAATAAACATATGATGAGATACAAGCTTAGTTTGATCATGATTTTATAAAGTTTGTCAAATCAATATTATAAGTAAGCTATTGCAATTATGAACACTCCTAATCACCTAGTTTTCCTTTTATCAATGGAAGACTCATGCACTACTATCCATATTCTAATTTCTTCTATGGTCCTTTGACAAATGTAGGTCTATAATAGTGAAACCACATTAAGTTCTCGAAAGCACCTACTTCTAGAAAATAACTATGAAACTTGCGTTACTTGACTTAGATCTTAAATTTACCTAAGATTTGTCAAACAAGGGTGACTACCTTCGATAGTTTAATTAATTACTACCTATTTAGACTATTTACACAATTACGAATGTAAATTATCTAACTAGGTAAAAGTTCTATTAATTCTTATTATATCATGCACTATAATAAAAACATCTATTATCATGGATTGTAATTCAAGAAAACAATATATTAAAACTATGAATTTAATTAAGAATACAATATTAATTCAACATATTAAAATCATAACATCCTAAACTAGCTATGCAATTTGTTTAGTTCATCTCTAGTCTACATAATTAAACTACTTACACATACTTATAAAAAAAATCACAAAATAAATAAAAGACATTAAAGAAAATACATCTTATTTATTTTGACTCCCAATAATGAGTTTTACAAAGAAATGACGAAGATAATAATAATGTGTATGTGGTATAAAACTCAAAACCCTACCCTTATGTTTATAATTTTTAGGCAAATACAATTTCTAATCAAACTCAAATTCTTAATCTTTATCTAAGAAACTCGTCACCGACCATAGCGTTTTTCCAACATTATCAATTCGAACACAAATCATTGTCAAAATTGTTGGGTTTCTAATTCTTTAAACTCTTCATTTTATTCTGCTTTTTACCAACGTCATGTAATTTGCTCTCAAATTGCTTTCCACATTGCTGATCTTCTAAATTAACCTTCTCTATAATCCATCAATGTATGTGGCATTTTTGGTTCATTCTTCACATAGTTGCCAAATCAGTGCAGGCCTTCTGCTTTCGATTTGACTGTCGTTTCCAATTCATTTCTTGCAATGATGTCATAATGATGGTTTTCTTCTATCTTTAATCAAATTCTTCTCATGTTAACTCTATTATTTTTCATTTTATCAGTCTCTTAATATAGCATGTAATCACAAAATTAGAGAAAACCCAGTGTGATATTGTCCTTAACACTAAAGTAACCATCAAATCTACCTTACAACATTGTAAAATTATTGACTTATCAACTAGAAATTTAAAAATAGGTGATGTGAGAGTAGATTGAAGCTAAGTTGGGACACATCGACTCACTAAGTTTGATCTATATAGCTGATCTTAACTAATTTGGGATTAAAGCTTTGTTGTACCTTAACTAATTTGAAATTGATGCTTTGTTATTGTTTTGTTTTGAATAAATCTTAATGGAGACATGCATAGATAAAGTTGTTCTAGGAAAATATTGATAGAAGATGGAGTATTGCACAAGGAAGGGGTCGAGTGTAGGTTAAGGGGATTTTATTGAAAAAGAGAAAATATTATATCATAGACTGGGGTGAGGATTTGATAAAGGTTGGAGAGTGATGTTGGTAATATCTACCAATAGCAAAGAACCATGTGTACACATGATGTATGATATACTTTTACATTTTTCTCATCCCCACTTTTACTCTTTTGTACACGTGGCGCTTTGTTATTAGTAGACATTGACAACATTACACCCCTACTTCAAGAAATCCCCATAGATTGAATCAATTGTTCTAGATATGAATTGAACACTTGATGCATTAGGTCCATAGACATTATCAAAGTGGTTAACCCAAAAGGCATCACAATAAATTCAAAGTTGACATATCTTGGGCTAAATGCAATGGTCAACCCATTTTGGTGCTAGATTAGGTGATGGTGCTGGGTTGGCTGCTTCAACCAAACGCCATCTTTGTGCTATTTTTGCATAAAGATACATTGCAACACCAAATATGGAAAGTAAACCGAAGTTCAAAACATCAAGTTCAATGACTCACAATGAGGATGCTTTGATCTTTTACAAAAGAAGAAGAAGAAAACACACTAGCTAGATCTTTCATTGTGCTTTAATGGCTTGTGAGTCGTAAACCATTCGTCAGAACATTCTCTCAAACCTCTACATATACCCCAGAAAGGATTATTCTATTGAGTTTCCAAGATCCCCCAATAAAACCAGCTCAATTAAAGGATTAGATTAATCATTGTGTAAGTTTAAGATATGTTGTGATACAATCTTGTGATCACATGTGATTACAAGTATCGTAATTAGGATGAAAAACTGTACTTAAAGAATATTTGTATTAATCCAACTCAATATTTGCGTTATAACATAAGTGGAAATACATAAATAAAAACAAGTTTGATTATGTTTCTATCTCTAACATTTCTTTTCTCAGAATATGTGATATAAAGGAAATTATTAAATAATTACAAAAATGAAACCCAAAACTCTAAATGAAATATAATTTTAATAAAATTAACCTAATCACCTTCAACGTTACTTTTTGATACAACATAAACTATATCACCAATTTTTCCATTCACAAATAGAAGTGTATATTTGACAACAAGGTAATTGCTGACATCTTCTTGTGGTAGTAGAAACTCCTAAGTAAATTTAGATATGAACACATTAATAAAACCAAATATAGGTACAATAAAAACAACATTCCACAAATTCATGTTATCATGTCTATGTACTTTTTTTTTTCAGTTTTTAGAAGGCTAATAGCTTTTAAGTCATGATATTTATCGTCCCATTCATTTGACTTACGTGTATATATAAATTTTTGTTTCATTAGCTAGTTGATTTGGTTAAGTAGCTTATTCAATACATTTCATACTTAGCAAAGATTATGGGATTCATAACCTTATACTACTAATTAGCATTAGTCTAAGTTCCATCAATACACGGTCCTACCCATACAAGTGGCACACGCATCTAAATAAATCATCACTCCCGAGTTCTACAGTTTAAAAAGATCAAAGCTGCGGCTAAAAGGACTCTAGTTTTGTGAAATTACATAACACCCCTCCATATAAAAGGGTTCTTCACCCAATACCCCACTCACCCAATTCACTCATATCTCAGTCACACCACCGTCTTTCCCACTCTCAAATCGCACTCACATTTGGCCCTAATTCGATGAAATCCGAACGAAAGCACATCGATTTGATGTCGTAAGTGCGATTTTCCATGTCTTTTGTGTCAATTTAGGGATTTTCTTGGGTTTTTTATCGCTTTTGAGTCGGTTGGGTGCTGTTGTATTGGGTTTAGGGCTTCGATTTTGCGGCTTGAATCTTGCATTGTGGACACAAAAAATTTATGGAATCGAGAATATCAAGTGATTTGGAAAACCCAATAAATTTTTGGTTGTTTTCATGTGTTTTTAGGATTTTTGGAAAAAAAATTCATTCTTGTCCCCCATGGGTTACGGACACACAGGGCCGAGACTTTTTTAGAGGTCTCGGTCGGTTCTCACCGAGTCCTATAAAGAGATTTCGGTGGGAGTCAACCGAGACCTAGTTGCCTCCAACCAAGTCCGAGACCTCTTCAAAGGTCTCGATGGGATTTAGATAAAGTCGATCGAAACCTCTAAAGAGGTCTCGATGGGAGTCATCCGATACCTCTTTAAAAGTCTTGGCCCTATATGACCAAAATCCACAGGACGGGGAGACAAGGGTATGTTTGACTAATGGGGTATAATTAGAAAAAAGTGGGGTACATATCCTTTTGGGGATTTATTATTATTTTTTTTAAAAAGTGGGATATGTTTAGCAATAACCGAGGTATGGTGAGTAAATGGCCTTTAATAAAATTGGGGTCCGTTTAGCCGCTGTGTTTATTAATTGGTGCATTTATGAGTATGAATAAGTAATACAAGCATCACAAAAAATTAAAATACCTCGGTGTCGACTCCTGAGGAGTGATCGAGCTCGCCGCATCGCTTTCATTCCATGTTAGGGTCCTAATAATATGTGGCACATGTTAGAAGTTTAGGGTCGTTACATGAAGTTGTATATGAATATTAAGAAGGTATTTATATAATTGGTTTGCCTTAGCATTGATTGAACTTTAAGTTAAAAAGGTGTATTGTATATGAAGGTTGAGTCATTAGTAATAGTTGTTATCTAATTTCTCCCAAGTCTACATAAGTTTTTATTTTCATGTAGGTGATTAATTTCTATTTGACGATCTGTCACGACCCAAATTCCTAATGTCGTATTAATTCGTAATTAGGATCACCAATCTGTGATGTGGGACCCACACCGAGATTCGCACACTAACCGAGGCACATGACCGAGGTATACTTTATTTTTGTGATGGTTTTTTAGTGTATTGTGTTTGTGTAGACTTATTAAGTCATTCATTCTTGTTATTTATAAGCGTCGAGGCGAGAACGGGGACACGCCTCGAAATGCGTGCCCACATGGGACTAGAAGAAAGTAATAGGTAAGTCAAAAATATCCGAATGTTAAATATTAAGAATCTATGTATAAAATTGACACCAAAATAATCATTGGTCTGACACGAGTCCAACTTAATTGAGTGTATTTTAATTGGACATCGACGAATTTTGACGCATAAATTAATTTTTCGGTCGACAAATACGCAAAACGAGGTGTGAGTACATATCTTAAGGCAATCAAATCAATCAAATAAAATGCTTTACTACCGTCCCACATAGAGAACAAGTGGTCTCACATTGAGGACAAGTGCTTTACTTAAATTAAAATACATGTATTTCATCATACACATTTGTTAGATAAATTAATTACATGCAACACCCTAAAGACATCATCAAATTAGTAAGAAACGCCCCTATAAGTATAAAAAATCCAAAGTTTTTATAACCAAGTAGAGTTAGCTTTTATCATCTTCAAAGAGAGCAAAACCCTATTAAAGGATCATTTCAAGCTAAGATTTTGAAGCATTCACACCATAAAAGCTCAATATTAAGCTTAAGGAGAGCAACTAAAGAGGCAAGTGCACCATTTTCTTCCTAATCATTCTTATTTTCATATCAAATTCATTCTTTCCTTTCCTATTGTTGTCCAAATTGAACCATTAAGGTGTTGTAGTGTGAAGATGCATGCATGCAAGATTAGTTTTACTACATACATTCTTTACATTCTTTGTATTTTAAACCAGAATAAATGTCCTTTGAACTTCTTTAGTTTTTCTAGCTTATATCTTGTTGGATCCCTTTTAATCTTCCTAGCTAATGCCTTGTTTAGTTTCCAAATTTAGCTAGAAGTTTTAATGGTTGTCTATATATTTCTCACTAGTTCATTCATGAAAACTAAGGAACTTAAGTTTTAGTAAATGGATTTTGGTATTAGCTAATTATATGAAGTTCAAGAGCCCTAAAAATATGAATGACTCAAAAATCTACTATAGTGTAAGCTTGGATAATTAATTAAATAGAGTATACTAATGTGTATTAATGTAAGGAAAAAAAGACTCTAGTTTTGATCAAATTTATTATTATTTAGTTAATGAAACTAAATTATGACTTAAGATGATACATTTTAATGGTGTGAGTAAGCCTAGTTAATTATGATTAACATATATGTAACAAATAATAAGACTTGATCTATTTTAGAACCAACTTTAAGTTCATCATATGTGACTTGATATGTATTGATATTATTATGGCAATAAAATTGGTTAATTGCATAACATGTGTTAGAGCGTATGATAATTAATTTGCTAAAATAAATAGTTTTGATAGAATATAAAATATGAAGGTTGAAAATAATAACAATACTAATAATTCTAGCTATTGCACCATAAAACTAACCTTGTTAGTAATGCGTAATGGTGAAAATGAGTTTGATTCCAAGTAACAGTGATATTCGTATAAATGAAGTAGTTGAATAATGGAGTATAAATTAATCTATATGCATATGGTTAACTTGCAACCATTCTAGTAACCTTAAACTTTAATATGAACCACTGGAACTTAGAGAGTCAACATGGAGTGTGGACGCAAGATTGGAGTGGTCGGGAGCTGGTTTAAACTAGGAAATTTTTCGTGATTTGTAAGTAAATCCGTCGAGGTCCTATTTTACATTTCATTTCTATCTAAATGTTTCTTCCATAGTCTATATGACTATATGATGCTTTGTATTTAGATATCATGAGCTATCATGTTAGTCCTCACTTGTTGAGTTTTGATTCATGATATCTATATTCTAGCATTAATTCATTGACTCTATTTCTACACTATATGACTCCATTGTTGTTGTAAATGATATATTGTGTTCCAATAGCATGCTGTTAGTGTAGAAATGAATGTGAATATGTTGAATGGACTTGTAATCTTAATTTTTGTGCTTTGTAGCAATTAGCCATGTCTTGAATATCTATAATCGAGTCATTCTTTGAAATTATAAAGTAGTCTAGTACATATTGTACTATATTTGAGATGAATGATACATGGGGTTATATTCTCAGGGATATTGCCACTCGCCACTATTACGGCGCGACACACGGGGTTAGATTCTTTGGGGATGTCGAAAAATGAGAACTAGACGGTTGCGATAATATGCATGTCCTTTAGAATGGCCATAAAGGCTGATGCGTCGACGTAGCTTATGACTGACTGGACCTTGTTCATCACTACTTAGCCTAGTGTTAGTTTCACTTAGTTAGCTTTGGTATTTTTTAGCATATTTTAGTTTCGACAACTTTTCGCTATCTTTATGCTTTTTAATAACATTAGATATATTTGGAAATGTAAACTAGTATCTCTAGATCTTACTTTCTACTTTCCTGAACTAACAGTCCTTTTTATGATGGTAGGTGCAAATCCATCGACTAGTAGGCCCGATAAGGAGAAGATGACGATTATCTTTGAGCCAATGGCATGCTCCTACATCCGTCTATTGTAGGTTTCTTTTAATATTTTGATGTACTACAAACTTTATGTCTTCCCATTTCATTTCGGGTTGTATATATGGGTTGAGCATTAGTTTCCCATCCAGACACATGTTTATTTTGCTTTTATCATCGTACTAGTTTTCTAAATATATGTGATTTGTGTTTCTCTGGTTTCCACACTTAAAATCTATTTTATTTACTCCCGCAATATTTTTATGACTTCAATTAAACAACTTAATAAAATTTAAAATGTTTTAATTAACTCTTAAATTCACTAATAAAGAGAATTTTGTTGTACTTATTTTGAACACAAGAACTGAGACGAATCAAATGGAAGGGCTGACTAATACATCGTTAAGTCCTACGTGGCTAAGATTAGGGTTTAATGATGGTATTAGGCCGGGTGGTGCCTAGATTAAAGAAGGAGCCATCACATAATCACTTCTATTCAATTTAAGTAAATTCTAAAATCATGATAACATGATATAAGAATATAATTTATGAGAACTCAATCGCTTAAGAGTGCAAAGTACTGAGTTTAGGGGTTTTTTACAAGTCAATGATTCGACAGTGTTTTATGATTATTTTGAGTAAAATAGAATATATTACACTGAATTTTCTCATGTTTATGCGATTTTAAGTACAATTAAGGAAGTTGATGTAATAAAGGATTTGGAGATGAAAAAGAGAAGAACTTGACCAACTCAAAAAAGAGCCAGCAAAGTCCCAAGGATGTGAAAAATACACACATATTGTAAAATACTATAAATATGAGGCTAGGCTTTTGAAAATAACCCTGGAATCTACACATCATTACTGCTCATTGTTATCTATCTTTAGTTTACAATGTTATTGCTTTAAAGAACTCATTAAAGAGTTGAAGTTAATAATAGAGTTATTTTTTATTAATGGTTTTTAATTATTTTAAGATGTTTAAAGTTAATATGTGTAAGTAGTTTATTAGTCTAAACCAATTGCATGTCATAGTTTATGACATTATATTCTTAATGCTTTAAATCGTTATTCCTATAAAAAAAAGGTAGTTTTCTTGAATTACAATCCATGAAATTAGAATTTACATGCATATCGGCCAATTTGTACCGTGATTGATAAATTTCGATTCTAATTAGATAATTACATCATAATTGTGCAAAAAACTTATTATGAGTAGTAACTAAGACCATTATGGCATGTTTTGTTCACATACTTGGTAGACCTAAGATCATGAGATTAGTGTAATGACCCGAATAATCAAATCCTAGTTGTATGCTTTGTAGGACCGTAGATTGGCGGCTATTCCTACGTAGTAAACTCAATCGGTACTCATTGTCGACACCGAGGTAATAATTAAATAATTTTACTTGATTTTGATGATTATACTATATGTTTATATATGTGTGCATAACTTTAAAATGGGTTTTTTTAGATAAAAAAAAGTCAATCAAGTAACCTAGAGATGAGTACACACGTGACTTAATATAAATACTTAAATGGAGACTCAAAAGAACTTAGCACTCTTGTGCTTCATTTCGATAAGGTCTCGAGTACATTGATTTAAATTTCCTAGTGATGTGTCCATTTGGAGATTTATATTATTATGGTACTAAATGAGTTATAGTGAATCAAAAACATAAATGGTATGCATGTAAGAGCTAACACCAACTATGGATAAATCTAGAGTTTTGATGGATGAAATGGTACTAGGATAATTTAATGGCCAAACTTCAAAAAATCTGAGTATAAAAGACACACTTAATCTCTACACCATGCATGAACACAAAACACTTCAGCTAGGTTTAGAAAAAAAAAAGAGGGGTTCGGTGAGAAACAATTCTAAAAAATCAAAGAGAAAATGGAGTCGAAGCTAAGGATCTCAAGGAGCTTGAGTATTCACAAAGATCAAACCTTAAGTAACAAATCCCTTCCATTTCAATTGTATATTGTGATGATTTAAGGTTCTTTCAGTCATTTTAGTGCTAAAAGTTAGTCAAATTTGATGAATTCTCTAATGTTAAGAGATGATTATGAGTCAAGAAAATCAAAGTTTCTTTCATGTTCATGAAAACCTTATGTATTGGTTCAAGAATTGGGAATTTTGGGCAAAGGAAAGAATGGATTGATTTTTTATTTATTATTTATAATTGGGTGTTTAATCTTTGAGTTTCTCCTCCCATATTAATGATCAATGATGTCTTATATTGGGTGTAAATTTTGGTAAAAAATCAAGGAGTCTGAACCATGCATTGTGAATTTAGTTGTTCATGAATACTACATGTTTGATGAAATGTCAAGACTACATCTGAAATTCTAGAGAGCATAAATCCTTCGTTTCTTCTCGGAATTGGCTTATTCTTTTATGAACTATACTTGATATTTTGACAAGAGTTTCACCAAAAATCATATTATTTAGATGTGTGGTTTGAGAATCATGAATTTTTTTATACTGCTGGTCTGAAACTCTATCAAAGTTAGTTGTTTTGGCATTTTGAGCATAAGTCTCTCAATTTTAATCGAATTTGAGTGTACTTTACCAATTCTGAAAGCTTATACATAGAACAATAATTTGACACCAACATCTCTTAAAAACTGAGTTATCTTCTTTATCAAAAATGGACTGAAATCCAGCACTTGTCTGTAGAGATAATTCTTTTTGTAAGTATTTGGATATCGGGACATCTTTTTGAGGGCCTTCACTAATAGGAAAATAACGAAAATATCTTGAATAGTTTGAAATATTATAAATTAGGTTTCCTAAGAGTTTCAAGTGATTCTAGGGTGTTTTAAATGGTTATTTAAATGGGTTTTGAAATAGGTGAAATTTACTTACTTAATGAGATGATTTTTGATTTAAGGTGTTTTGGGCATCAAATGATGTCGGAATTGAACCAAATTTTCAGAATATGTTACTGGATCATAGTAAAGGTGTAAACCAATTTTTGTGATTTTTAATGTGTCTAACTTGCATACCATAAGATCTATTATGATTCATTTAAATCTCCACATGGACACATCACTAGGTAAATCAATGTGCTAAGAGTGCGGTCACTATCAAGTTTCTAATATTTCATGTTTTTATAATCCATAAAGACTATAGTATGTATTAAGTAAATATGTTTTATGAAACTCATTTGATAAGTTAGGTACCATAATAATATGAATATTTTCTCAACTTTAAGCGTAATTTATATACCTAAGTCCAATCAATCACTTAGAATTAATTGATTACATCCTAAATTCTTTCGAGACTCACTGCATAGTTAGATGACTAGTTAGAGTCTAATTAAGTGAATTAAGTCATGAACCTAAACCCAAGTTTTCAATTCATCCGATTGTCCAACGCGTACCCATCTCGAGGTAACTTGACGCACTCTTTTTATCCAAAAGAATCATTTAAAAGTTATGCACACATATATAAACATATAGTACAAACCTCAAAATCTAGTAAAATTATTTAATTATTACCTCGATGTCAAAGTCCGAGTACTGATTGAGTTCACTACGTAGGACTAGCTGCAAGGTCACGGTCTTACAAAACATACAACTAGAATTTTATTATTCGGGTCATTACAACCTTCCCAACAAGATAAGAATTTTGATCTCAAAATTAAAATAACTTAAAAGAAATTCTTACCTGGAATCAAAATAGAAATGTGAAGCTCTCTCGCATATAAGACTCTCGTTCCCACGTCCATTCCTCGATGCCGTGATGCTACCACTTGACGAAAACTAGTGGAATGTCTTTATTCCTTAGACTCTGTACCTTATTGTCTAATATCTGCATGGGCTACTCCTCATAGAAAATGTCCTCGACTAGGTTAATTTGAGTCAAGTCTACCATCGGTCTATCACCCTCTCTCGATCTGTCCAACCTCAACTTTGATATGTGAAACACGGGGTGTACTCCAGCCAACTGTGATGATAACTCAATCCTATAACGACCTTAACGACCCTCTCAACAACTCTTAATGGACCTATGAACCTTGGCGCGAGTTTTCCTTTGATCTCGAACCTTTTGCGACCCTTATGTAGTGAAACTTTAAGATAAACATAGTTTCCCACTTTATATTCCAGTCATTCTTAGTACTTGTTAGCATACTTCTTTTTTTTCTCCTAAGCTCTTCGAAAACGCTGAAGTATTAGTCATATCTTCTCTTTGTGATCAACTATAGCCTCTAGCCTAATTACTACATAATCCTCAGGTTCTGCCTAACATGCCGGTGATCTACACGACCTACCGTAGAGTGCCTCAAATGTTGCCATCTCGATGCTAGCCATGTAACTATTATTATAGGCAAATTCACACAAAGGTAGATACTTCTCCCATGATCCATCGTACTGCAAAACATAAGCCCTGAGCATATCCTCTGACACTTGCATCACTCTCTCTAATTATCCATCTGTTTGTGGGTGGTACGCTGTACTATAATCAAGTCTTGTGCCAAACTGCACCTGCATACTCTGCCAAAACATTAATATAAACTTTGATCCTTTGTCTGACTCGATAGATAAAGGTAATCAATAAAGTTTGACAATATCCCTTTCATGTAGAAAACTTCGCTACTCAAACTTTTGCTTGGTGGAAATCGGTAAGAAGTGTGACGACTTGGTCAACCTATCCATAATCACCTAAATAATATCGTGCTTGTGTGGGTACGAATGTAAACCACTGACTAGATCCATGGTAATATGCTCCTTTTCCACTAAGGAATGAGAATTGGCTATAATAGTCTTTCGGTTTCTTATATTCAGCTTTAACCTACTGGCATATTTCGCATCTCCTGACGTAATCTCCTAAATCAACCTTCATCCTTGGCTACCAGAATAGACGTCTCATATCCTGATACATCTTGGTCCTGTCCGGATGAATAGTGTAATGCGAACGGTATTACTCATAAAATATCTCTATATATAACTTAGCTACTAATGAAATCCACAGTTGTCCCATATACCTCAAACATGAATATGTTGATTGACTCCACTATGGGGGATCAGAAACCTAAGCTAAATCAATGATGAAATCTATGACTCATGGTGGCGGTAATCTTGGTAAATACTCAGGAAACAAATATAAAAATTGCATACCACAGGTACCTCCTCGATAGTCGCCATTGATCTCTCTGTAGTTTTTAGAATACTAATAAATGTCTCCAGCTCTTGGCTCGTAGTCGGTCTACCCCTAGTATTCTGAAGTTGTGTCGAGTCACCGCAAAGACTGACTCTGCCCGCCCAAGTATATATGATGTAACTATCTTACTGAAGTAGTCCAACTAAGTGTGGTATGTTGTCAGCCAGTCCATTCCTAATAACGTATCGAACTCTATGAACTCTAGCACTCTCAGGTCTATGGGTAAGTCATGTCCCTCATTCTCGACGGTACATCCCTTACAAATCATATCAGGGTAAATCTTATCTCCGACAACTCAGTTGATGATCAAGTGGGTGCTAATTCTAACGGGTCTCAACCCTAGTGCATTTACCATCTATCCATAAATAAAAGACATAGTCAATCATGAATCTATCAATGTATGCATGATACGACTACAAATAAAAAACATTAATGAGCTATCATGTCGCTTGTGGGTCTGGTTGAGCCATTACGTGTGCCCTATCTTGGGTCTGATGCTGCTGCGGTTGTGAACTCTGCCTCTTTGCACCTATAGGCTGTGGGGAATTGTTCTTATAGTGTCCTTCTTGTCCGCACTCGAAACGTACCCTTGAACCCTGTTGCCAAGAGTATGATCGTTTGCCCTGGCTTTGTGCCTACCCTGATGCATGCTCTACCCTTGGCCTGACCTCTTGCCTTGTTAGCCATTACCTCTATCTACAACCCTACTATCAGTACCCACGAACTGCTACTGTAGCTGAGATGCATGTGTTGCGAATGGAGGTCTAGTAATGTAACTTTGTGTTAATGCAGACGCGATTGCATAAACTAGTTATAGTTGCTATGCATCTAACCCCACACTGTGCTCTTTAGTGGACTTTTGATGGTTCCTCTTCCTCTTATTGTCCCTATCTGAACCTTGCCCAGGTCTCTGCTTGGAACTCTGCCCAATCAACACCTGTGCTAGTTTTAAAGCACCATCTTGTGGGTGCGTGATGAGATATGCCTCTCTCTTCAAACTATGCTCATAAGCCCTGTCTAAGCTACCTGACTTTGTAGTAACTACAATACCTCCAATAGCCGAAAATAACCTCTCACAGAAAAAACGTGGACATGGTTTTTTCCATATCAGCCACTCCACTAGTATACACAAACAACTGCTGGAACCTCCCCATGTATTACACTACCGACTCTCTAACTCGCTGCCTAATGTGGATGAACTCGGACATCTTGGTGATCATCACTGAGAGCAGAAATAACTTCTGGTTAAACAACCGATTGAACTTCATCCATGTCTGGGGCTCTCTATGGGTAGCTATTAAGTTAGTCCACCACGCGTCGCCGTCGCCGTCGCCATGAAGTGAGAATGCTACGAACTTGAGCTTCCTACTATCATCAATCCTTAAAAGCCTATTTATCTTCTCATGACTTTTAACGAATTTCTTTACCTTCATTACATCAGAGTCTCCGCTAAACTTCTTGGGACTATATCTCTTGTACTCCCGAGTCAATCTGGCCTTTAGTGTTAAGTCAAAACTAATGTATCTCTCAATTGGCACCACAACTGCTAGTGCTAAGCCCTCTGGGAGCACGATAACTACGATAGTAACAGATGTCGCTTAAGCTGTAGAAGGCGATGGCGTCGCCTGAGGAGTCGGTGCATTCATTTCCTGTATAGAAGCTACTAACGAGGTCAAAGGTGATGGCAACGGCCCTCGAAATAGTAATAATTTCCTCTAGTCGCTTATCATGTGTCGCAACCCTTTATGACAAGTCTCGAAACTCTACTAGGTCAATAAAGCTAGAGCCTGTTCTTGTAGTTCCACCCCTATCACTAATGACATGTTGATCAGCCATCGCAGTCTACAAAAGTAATACCAAGCTTCGATCATTTTCCATAACTATTGGTAGTAGTATATATTACATCTCAAAAAATTTAACATGTATATTTCAAATATAAATTCCCCAACTTTCTTCACTTCCCAACTAAGACTCTAAGTTAAGATCGTCAGATTTCCACATTAAGTTCAATCGTGTCCTAATTCTAAGTTCATATTTTAGTCGAGGTGTGGGTAATCAAGAGTTAAGGTAAAAACATGTGGCTTTGATACCAATTGTGATGGCCCCAGCCCCACAAACTGGGCCCCGCCCAGCCTAAGCCTACATGGATTCCCTGTCAACCCCATGAAATCATTGCATGCCTAGTCATTCGCACGAGTTTAATACAAAATTTATTTTCAATTATATTTTTATTAAAACATATTAGGAGAACCGATGTCACTCGGTAAGAGGTAAATTTGCCTCAATTACAAGTTTACTCATGTTCAGTGGACAAACTTAAGCGATTATATAGTAGATCTACAAATTAAACTTTTGTGAGTCACAATAAAGTCATAAAGCTTAAACAAGCCTAGTAGAACCGACAAGCCCTCATACAGATTAGGGTTATCAAGATTTTGATATTACTAGTGAGAGAAGATATTTCTTGGACCTTAGAGTCATTAAGTCACTGCATGTAAATTAATATCTCACTTGTATTTTATTGTTTTGCCAAATCTCTTACCATGTTGATTTAAATTTTCAAATTTTTTGAACGTTCCTAATACCGTTGAGGTGATACACGTGAGTCCCAATCATTATCTCTAACCCCTAATGGATAGTCTTTGTATAGAAATCGCAAGTCACATTTTTGCAATTGTTCATTCACTCATAAATTGGGACAACCATGGTGCTACTTTACCAAAGGGGAACATAATTCCCTACATCGAATCTGTCCAGAAAGAATAAAGAGATCTACTTAAGGGTGATTTTGTAATTTGCCCCCTGAGGTCCTTTTTTTTGTAATAAGTTTTCATTAACCAAACAACTTTAGGATAGAAGTTCCAATATGCAGAGGCATAGAGTCATTCCACAAGGTGGATGAACACTTTCCTAGCTAAATCATGAGCAACAATGTTATACATTCGGGGTACATGGTGGAAGTCATGGTCTCCTAGTTTTGATGCTTCTCTTCAAATGTCGCGAGCAAGAAGATAATGGTCACTAAAGTCTAAGGCATTCCGTAAGAGCCGTAGGCCATTCATGGAGTCCATCAAGATCATCATGTCGCGAACGGTTCCTTGGATGGTGGTGATTGCAGAATGGATGACTTGAAGCTCTGCGCAGTCAACATCCGTAGTGACGTTGAAGAACATGCTTCCTGCAAGGTAAATGAGGCCGTCCTGGATGCGAAGGATTCATCCCAAGAAAGTCTGACCATTCTCGGGATCCCTCGAGGAAACTACAGAGAGTATATTAGCAGTGAAAAAACCCTGCATACGATTGGGTTGAGCTTTGGTTCTGGATGACTATGGTATTCTTGTGAGTTGCACCATTCATTGAAGCGTTGCTGGGTGAGGGTGAGAATATCCTCAATGGAATGTAGAGCGCCCTCAAATACCCATTTGTTCCTACGTTTCCATAGAAACCAAATCCTCTGTGCAATCCATGCCCAAACGTCAGCTTCGCCTTCTCTTCCTTGCAATTGAGACACCAGAACCGCCAAAATGCTCGAAAAGTTGTGGTACATTTGTCAATTGTCATGTTCAAGCCCAAAGGACTACCTAGCCAGAACCAGTGAGCATTAATGCAATTGCATATTTCAGAATACGCGAGAGATTTTGGCATTAAGCACTAGAGAAGTTTTCCTGTACAAGCTTATTAAAATTTAAAGCTAAATATTGTCCACTTTTTTGTATTGGAATATATTTGTTCAATTCTCAATGCACTGAACCGACAAGTCCTTGTTATTGTTAAGGAAACTATAATAGTTGTTATATTTCCATAGTTTAGGTATTTAAGAAGTTTCTATATTTAGTATTTAGTTAGTTTAGGTAACTTTCATTATTTTATGATTTGTTCAGCTCTATATATAAGATCACTCTATTGTACTCATTTAACCCACATTAATAAAATTCTTAGATTCTTCTTTGAAATCTATCATGGTATCAGAGATTGGTTTCTAGTGCTAGGTTGGTCGACCTTCGAGTCAACGACCGCTCCGTGGTGTTCCCTTCCGCTTGTGCTCGTTTGTTTTTGTTTCTCTGTTTTTGTCGTTTTCACTCTCTTGCTTGTTTTTCTTTAATCGCCTTTGCCCAACACCTATACATATATATGTCGTTCGTTTACAATTTATGATGCCGGTGCCATAATTACATCTAGCAACATTTTGTTGTCTGCTTGCCGTCGACTATGTCAACTCGTTGTCTGCCTGCCGTCGACTATGTCGACTCTGCCATTTACTGTTGTCGATTACGTCGACTCTGATATCTATATGTCGTTGGCTTCATCGACTATACTATCTGATCGTCGTCGACTCCGTCGACTCTGCTATCTTTACGTCATCGACTCCGTCGGCTCTGATATCCACTGTTCTACAGTTCCGTTGTTCTGATTCTACCACATATAAATCTGTTATTGCCGTCTTGGGTGGTCGTTGATCTGCTCCGCAACGAACCTAAGACTTGTCAAGTGTATTGATTTGATTGACAACCTCAAGTTGATTTTCATGAACCAACTTGAGTTTGAGGGAGGGTGTTAAGGAAACTATAGTAGTTGCTATATTTCCATAGTTTAAGTATTTAAGAAGTTTCTATATTTTGGTATTTAGTTAGTTTAGGTAACTTTCTTTATTTTATGATTTGTTCAGCTTTATAAATAAGAACACTCTATTGTACTGAATTAACCCACATTAATACAATTCTTAGACTCTTCTTTGAAATCTATCAACTATCTTTTATTTTCTTTTGATATTATATAAATTGAAATGTGAGAAATATTTTGCATTAAGCACGAGAGAGTTTGTTGGGTAGATTAATGTATCAAAATTTGTTTTCTTTAGCTGAAGAAACTGTAATACAAATGCTAAAAAGTTTTGAGAAAAGATCATTCTAGTATCAACCAATTTCTATTCCTTGCTATGTAACGATTACCACTAATGAAAATATAATTTGTTTTTTGTAATGAAAAATGAAGCTATAACTTGTTGCATTGCCGTACCTACTTGTCTCCGTAGTTAAACCAATATTGTTGCATTTATTTATTGAAATTTTTACAAAAGTACATATTAAATTACTTTTTATGAGGGAAATGGGGTGAAAATACTTCTTTTTTTTTTTCGAAAATAGGCAATAACGCCTAATCAAAAGGCGTTATCAAATTGGCGCACACGTGGTGATGACGTGGACACATGGATAACGCATTTTCAAAAGGTGCTATCCATGTGTCAAGGTGAGGTGGCAACATGACACTAATAGCGCCTTCGCAGAAGGCGCTATCAGTGTACATGTCCACGTCGGCAGGGCCACGTGGACCGACGTGGACAAATTTAAATCGATAGCGCCTTCTGAGAAGGCGCTATCAGCGTTAAGGAAGCGTGCCACGTGGACCCAACTCGTTGGGGGTGCGCAGATAACGCCTTCTCAAAAGGCGCTATCTGCACACCCCAGTGTCTTCTTCCCGAAACCGACGCAAAGAATATATTCTCTGCGTCGGTTTTGGGAAGGAGGAGGGTAGGGGTCCGTGTAGGGGGTGGGTAGGGGGTGGTAGGGGTCACGGTGGTTTGTGTGGGGGGGGGGGCGTCCGATATTTAACGAGGGGAGGGGGAACAGGCACGGGAAAGAGAGCTTCGGGAGGAAGAGGGAGAGGACGGCTGTGCGAAGGAGGAAGGAGGGATCTCCGGCGGCGGCAGAGGAGGAAGGAGCAATGCGCGGCGACGACGGCATACCGAGATCAGCCAGGCAGATAGCGGCGGAGTGGAAGGAGGAGAAGGAGGAGGTATGTGTAGTTGAGTTAGTTTAGTTAGTTAGTTAATTAATTAAGTTTGTTTAAGTTAGTTTGTGTTTCTTTAAGTGAGTTTAGTTAGTTTGTTTAAGTTTAGTTAGTTAATTTAGTTTGTTTAAGTTAGTTTGTGAAAGTTAGTTTAAGTTTGTTTGGGTAAGTTTGTTTAGGTAAGTTAGTTTAAGTAAGTTTTAGTTAGTTTTTGTTTAAGTTTAGTTAGTTAATTTAGTTTGTGTAAGTTAGTTTGTTTAAGTTAGTTTAAGTATGTTTAAGTGAGTTTAGTTAAATAAGTTTGTTTAATTTTGTTTATGTTTAGTTAGTTTGTTTTAGTTTAGTTAGTTAATTAGGTTTGTTTAAGTTAGTTTGTTTAATTTAGTTTAAGTTTGTTATTACCAGTTTAGTTAAGTAAATTTGTGTAAGTTAGTTTAAGTTTGTTTAAGTAAGCTCAGTTAGTTTGTTTTAGTTTAGTTAGTTAATTAAGTTTGGTTTAAGTTAGTTTGTTTAAGTTAGTTTAAGTTTGTTTAAGTGAGTTTAGTTAATTAAGTTAGTTTAAGTTTGTTCAAGTAAGTTTAGTTTGTTTGTTTAAGTTAGTTTAGTTAATTATGTTTATTTAAGTTAGTTTAGTTTAGTTAGTTTGTTAAACTTAGTTTAGTTAATTAAGTTTGTTTAAGTTAGTTAAGTTAATTAAGTTTAATTAATTAAGTTTAGTTAAGTAAGTTTGTTTAAGTTCGTTTAGTTAATTAAGTTTAGTTTAGTTTAGTTAGTTTGTTTAAGTTAGTATAGTTACTTAAATTTGTTTAAGTTTGTTTAAGTAAGCTCAGTTAGTTTGTTTTAGTTTAGTTAGTTAATTAAGTTTGGTTTAAGTTAGTTCGTTTAAGTTAGTTTAAGTTTGTTTAAGTGAGTTTAGTTAATTAAGTTTGTTTAAGTTTGTTCAAGTAAGTTTAGTTTTTGTTTAAGTTATTTAGTTAATTAAGTTTAGTTTAGTTAGTTTGTTAAACTTAGTTTAGTTAATTAAGTTTGTTTTAGTTAGTTAAGTTAATTAAGTTTAGTTAAGTAAGTTTGTTTAAGTTCGTGTAGTTAATTAAGTTCAGTTTAGTTAGTTTGTTTAAGTTAGTATAGTTAATTAAATTTGTTTAAGATAGTGTAGTTAATGAAGGTTAGTTAATTAAGTTTGTTTAAGTTAGTTTAGTTAATTTACCGAAGGAGGAGGTATGTTTTGTTAATTAAGTTTGTTGAAGTTAGTTTAGGTTAGATGTTTAGTTAGTTAAGTTTGTTTAGTTAGTTAAGTTTGTTTAAGTGCATGCGTGCTAATAAGAAGCTAGAATTACTATATGATATGAACGTAGAAGAGAGACGCCAGTTTTAACACGGCCAACCAATGGTACAGCTTGGATTAAACGCATGATTCCCCCCATGATGCACCTACCTTCAATACACAAAACTGCACAAACATATATGTTCTATTTTATTTTAAGGAAAGCCCCAAAATTCCATGTGATGGAATATATATAGTAGACTAAGCTCATTTAGACTTTGAATTCGTTGCGATCCACTTAAGTTTCATGAACACATCTACAATTTTGTGATTTTTTTTTGTTATGTTTACATTTTATTCGGTTAGTTTATGTTACATTTGGTTCGCATAGTTTGGTTAATTTATGTTAGATTGGGTTACGTTAGTTAATTAACTTACTTGAGGTTAGTTTTCATTTATTATTTGGGTACATGTTTGCTACGATTACTTGGGTTAGTTAACTGTGATTAGTGTACTTAAGGTCTGTTGTTCGGCCATTTTAGGTTGGTTCTGCTCCTTAATTAGGTTTGTTAGCTGAGTTAGGTTAGGTTTGGATATGACTAATGGAATGGGTGATGGTTTATTTTTATTAGTTTAGTTATGTTTTCTTAAAGTTGATCGAATATATTCTTTGTGTCCTAAAGTAACGAAAAGAAAATGTTCTTGCAGGAATATCTAGTTGAAGAGGAAAAGCGGAGGAAAAAAGTAAGTTCACAAAATTATTACTTTTTTAAGTTGCTATATTTAGGTTTCAAATTCATGCATGCTATATAGGGACATAGGTATTGTGTTTATGAAGAATGGTTGATATGTTTCTTTAATGAACATTATTATTGCGATCTGGTGCATAAGAAAGTTCGATTGCAATTTACACTGCTTTGATTCGTCAAGTAGTTCACTTAACATATTTGTGCATTTGTGTGTAACATTTTTACATCAAAGTTTGCAAACTTATGTAGGTCATGTCACAAAGAAACATCCCTTTTCTATTCTTATGCGTACGGTGAAATTGTCGATGGGTTAAATGACATCGCGTACAACTCACCCCCATCAGCAGTGTTGATGGTTAGGTTTGGGTCGAGTGGCCGTGAAATGATGGATGACATGTGTACCATGTTCATTATCTCATCTACGGACACTATAGTTCAGATGACTTATCGCCACATGATAATCCTTCCCGGCGATGCACATTATTTCGTTCCAGTGTTGTTGCATGATACGAGACACTTCGACTTGATGTGGGAGACGGTGACCAATTTACCTATAACTACAACAGTTGATATATATTTGACATTTAAGTTAATCAACTCAGTTCAAAATCGTACGATTCATTCGCAAGTTCTTGATGAACGTGCCGACACACCAGACGCAGCCTTAATGATGGAAAGGCTGCAAATGCAATCCCCACAGGCTGAGGTCGTGCAAGAGGGGTTCGTTGCTCCATTACATGAAGATATTAATGACGATGACGATATCGATGACGAAAATAATGAAACTGATAAGGACATACGTCCCAACAAAAAAGCTCCATCAGTTGCCATTTGGGATGACGTTAATGTTTGCACGGATGATCGAAGATATGAACCTCCGGGTGCGGAGAATGTCGAAGATGATGAGCAATTTGCTATCGATGAAGAGATTTTGTTAGAGGAAGCTAGTGATGATGAAGTTCACCAACCAATACCGGGATATAACGAAATCGATTGGGAGGTAGCTATTTCAACTGCAACCCAACATTCCCATAAGCAAATCCGGGGGGACATGTCTAACTTCGATTTGGAGATAAGGATGTGTTTTGAAAATAAAAAAGACTTACAACATGCCGTTAAAGTGTGGCATGTTAATAGACATTGTCAATTCCATGTGATGGAATCGACTACAACTACGTGGGCGATTAAGTGCAGATTTCCACAACACGAGTGTATGTGGCGTCTTCGCGCTTGTTTGCGAAAGAAAACACTATTATGGGAGATAACACAGTTAGACGTACCGCACACGTGTATTAATCCCGACGAAGAACGCGGTCATGCCCAACTTGACGCCAACATAATTGCGCGAGAGATCCAAAGCATCGTCAAGAGCGATCAATGTATCACGATCAAAGCATTAGTTGAAATAACTAAGGGAAAATACGGTCATGAAGTCAACTACAAACGAATGTGGGATGTCAAAAGGAAAGCAATTGCAAGTGTTTTTGGAGATTGGGATGAGTCGTACGCCCAATTACCAAGATGGTTGGCGGCTGTGAGGAGTAAGAGTCCAGGTACCAGAATCGAGTGGTCACATAGACAATGGCATGCTGATGAAATAAGAACTGCGTCTCCTCAATTTTGTCGTGTGTTTTTTGCATTTGAAGCTTCAATACAAGCTTTCAAGTTTTGCAGGCCTCTGCTTCAGATTGACGTAACATTCTTATATGGCAAATACAGTGGGAAGCTAATGATTGCGATCTCTGTAGATGGAAATAGCCACATATTACCAGTTGCATTTGCCGTTGCAGAAACCGAATCAACTGATTCGTGGGGGTGGTTTTTGCGAATGTTGAGTAAACACATGACAGATCGAGAAGGAGTTTGCGTTATTTCTGATCGTCACCCTGGCATTTTGGAGGCGGTCAACACCCCAAGCAATGGATTTTGTCCCCCAAAAGGGTACCACCGTTATTACTTGCGACACTTGCTTAGTAATTTCAAGACCCACTTCAAAAATGACCCTTTGAAAATACTCCTTGGTCGAGCAGCTGTTCAACATCAAGAACGAAAATTTAATGCGTGCATGGAGCGTTTCACATACTTATCTTCACGAACACCTCAATGCCTGCAATATGTCAATGCCATCCCCAAAGAACTATGGACTCAATCGCACGACGGAGGCATGCGGTACGGATGGATGAATTCTAATGGTGTTGGTATGTACGAAATACAATTTAAGTTTTGCACTCAAATTCAAAAACTATTCGACGAACCAATATTACTAACTCGCGTTTCATCGACAATTGCAGAGTGTTTTAACGGGTCTTGAAGGGGGCTCGATTCTTGCCAATAACGGCGTTGACTCAGATGATATACTACAGATTGGTGACATACCACGATGAACGCAACTAGGAAATCAATGAAGCAATCTCAAACGAACAAGCGTACACGAAATATGTCATGGACGAACTAACGAAAAATGAAAAATCCGCAAGGAGGCATCACGTCACGTTGATCAATCGAGACATTGGTGAGTTCGAAGTGCTGACTGGGAGACATGGAGATTGCATGCATAAAGGTAACAACAAACAGGTCGTCATCTCAAAGGACCGGGTGTGCAGTTGTAATAAATGGCAGTCGTTTGGTTTCCCTCGCTCACACGTGTTAGCAGCATGTGCGTTTATTCGAGTAAGCTACGCGCAGTTCATCGAGCCATACTATAGGATAGATATGTACGTATAATGCTACTCCTACAATTTCAAGGCCATCCCAGATGAGAAGTATTGGCCGACTTTTGGGACGAAGATCGTACCTAACACCAGGTGCAGACGTGGCCGAGGGAGACCTAAGGGATCGCGAAGACATACCGAGATGGATCTTCCTAATGTCCAAAGACCTATGCGATGTGGGATATGTCATCAAGAAGGACATAGAAGAACAACATGTCCAAATAAAGACCGTCAACGAGTCCCAACTAGGAAGAACCGGTGTGGTATTTATCGTTCAGAGGGACATTACAAAAAAAATTATCCTAGTAGACCTCAACCATCCAATGAAAACCTATAGTCGATTTTGTATAATGTGTGAAGTAACTTTAGTTCGTACATATGTTGCTTTTGAGCATTTACGCAGTTGTTTTTGTGTGAACATTTATTAAATACTTATCGTTTGGTTTCGTACAACACTCATTTTCTTTTTCTAACATTCATTTGTAGTTGTACTGCAATGGATCCAGGACCTTCAAATCCATCACTATTGTAACTCCAATCTACTCACGGATCAACGCGAACTTGGAGGGGCGAGGTAAACTGTTTTACATGAATACGTCAAATTTACAGCAATAATGTATCAAAAACATACATTAATACATTATCAATTACAAGGTGTACGAAACAATGCGCGTACGTCGAAGACGCGGGGTCGTTGATTGAACGATGCAATATCATTCTAGGATGATACCATATCTTCGTTCTAGTGGGTTCTATGTGATATCCCGGGTAGCATTTTTTAGCCTTGATTGGACTTTGATTACTGCGTTTGTAGAGAGATGGCGCCCTGAGACGCATACATTTCACATGCATTGTGGGGAGTGCACAATTAAACTCCAAGACGTGCAGGTACAGCTTGGATTACCTATCGAAGCTATGCCTGTGACTGGACCGACAGACGCAGACTATGTTGATGTCTGCGAGAGGCTACTTGGACGAACTCCTGGTGGAGATGACGTCGTTGGTTGTAAACTTAAGGTCGATTGGCTTGAGCGTAACGTACCAGCAATAGATGATGATAGCGATTAGGAGTCAGTCCAACGTTACGTTCGATCGTACATACTACAACTCATCGGTGGTTGTCTTTTCGCTGAAAAGTCCAATCGATTCGTACATTTGATATTCCTACCATTGCTGGAGGATTTCCAAGTAGCTGGACAATATAGTTGGGGGAGTGCATGTTTGGCTTATTTTTACAAGGAGTTGTGTCGCGGATCTCACGCTGGGGCACCTGAGGTTGCTGGCGCGTCAATTCTTGTACAACTGTGGGCATGGTACAGATTTCCCTTCATGGCCCCTAGGCGCCTGCGTGTTTCTAGAGCTCAGCAGCGAACGGTGGATGGCCAAAATATGCTTATGGACATTCCACTCTGACACAGGTATTAAAGTCGATTTGTCATTAATTTGCTAAAAAATCTTGTCCACTTTCATTTATCTTATTGTTTTCTACACAGATGGCTCGATGCATTTTCGGTTTCACAAAGTGCGACGCACGTCGTATTAGCTTACCGTATTGCACTCGACTCGCAAAGGCATGAAGATGATGTGGTATGGCAACCATATACTGAACTCAAGGGGTCTCTTCCCGATTACTGTACTAACGGTCACGGTAGTTGGCTTTTGATGTGTCCCCTTATTTGTTTCCACATAGTCGAGTGGCATCGACCAGAATGGGTTATGAGACAATTCAGCATGGTACAAGTGGCGCCCCCAAATTGTGTTTACGACGCCCAACTGCACCGCCTTGAATTGAGTAGACATCATCATGAAAATTGGGTGACTTTCCACGCAAGCTACATACACATGTGGGAAAATCGTGTGGACACCATTGCAACAACGACACTTAATGAAGGGCATGAACATCAAGACTACATGACATGGTATCGCTCGGTCACTAGGAGATTCATAGGACACGACGGGGCGTTACATGACTACTCAGAAATCTTCTAACTCTTACTTTTCCTTGAACATCTAATATCTTATATTGCGTGCTTTGAGCTCTTATTTTTTGTATATCAGCGTAACTTGGTTCATCGACTGAGGCGAGTGTTTATTGAGGATGGGTACGAGCAAGGCCTTGTTGGGCTTGATGAAGGGATTAAAGTTTTAGACAAAGATGAAAGGCAAAGGTCTACTCTTTCGCATGACGGATTTGACGTCGATCAAGACATAAATGATGATAATGAATAGGAAGATGAAGAAGACGATTAGGGCGAACCAAATATAGAGGTGAGAAGAAGACGAACACGACTAGAGACTGTGCGGGAACGCACCAGACGTCCTCGTCCACTACGTCCATCTACTCAGACTGAGATTGCTGCAGAGAGTAGATGTTCTCCTCCAGCACGTTCATCTCGTTCGAGAGCGAGTAGAACAGAGGCTGTTGGCAAGAGTAGCCAACGATCATCCCCACCAACGCATTCTTCTCATGGGTACATTCCTGCATCGTCCACACCCCAACCAGAACCTCAAATGTTTGTACCCAGGCCGCCGAGCGTGAATCTTCCTCCTTACCATTTTTATCCTTACGCACCTGGGCGGTCGTCTTCATATGTGGACCATGGAATGCCTCATCCTCAAATGTATCCGTCACTGCCTCAATACATGCCTAGTCCATATACTCCTACTCCTTATAATTACAATATGCCATATAGTGGAGATCCCTCATTCATGAACTTATTGACCATGCCGCAGCCTCATGTTCCTTTCCCCCAACCCCATACTGGAAGCCAATATTTTGGGATGGTTCCACCTCCTATTTTTGGGAGCATCGGTAGCAGAGGTGAGTCGAGTGAAGGACCAAAGGAAATGCATCAATCTACTCAACGTGATTCCATGCAAGACCAGCTACCTCAACAACCTCAACCGGATGAACAAATACATCGTCCAACTAGACAAAGGGTACGTCCGGTTTGCATCACCGAGCAACAACGTCAATGTAACCGTCGGAATAGACCTGCATGATGAGTTCTCTTGATGTCATGGTGATTTGTAGATAGCTTATATTTTGGGTTCATGAAGTACGTGTATACAACATTCTTTTGGGTTTTGGGGTTCATACGCAGCGGAAATTACAAAACAATTTTGACAAAAACCCCAACAGGATCCGAATCTAATTCCATTAAAAACGTTTAAACCATGAAAACTTAATCATACCTCGCCGCAATATACCTTTCTCGAAGGTTGATTGATCTCTAAGGCGCTGCCAACGACGAACGCCCTCTACCAGTAGTCCACACACGATCGACGGCCGAGATTTGAAGTGCTAGCTTCGAGAGAATACCAAACCTTTTGTTTCTCTCCAAAACGATCCAGAGCATACCAAAAACCCTAAGTCGTTTCTAAAACGAAAATAGAGTTTCGGCCTATTAATCTTTCGTGTGTGTGTTCTAACTTAAAGCATCTATTTATGCAACCCTTGTATATAGACGGTTAAGTAAATTACACATATACCCTTACTTAAAGAAGTATTCGTGTAATACACCACAAGGACGTTTCTGTCATGAATTTTATCATATAAAATTCATTTTTCTGAACCATCTTAAAATCTCGCAATACCATTCTTACTGTGCGACCCAATAGGCTCATACAACGTTGGGAGTGTACCAAAACACATTTTGGTATACAAGTCATAAGCGGCCTCTAGCAAGACATTATGACTACCCAAGTTATACGAATATCAAATCGATACAACCTAATCAATAGTGTATATAACATCCTTTTGTGACACGATATCCTTTTGATCAAACATAAGGCATGGAATTGTCATCCAACATGTTCAATCGTACAAGTCTCGATATTTAGGTAGACTGAAAACATCCAAGTGACATTGATCAATATCAATTCACTTTGGCTAGGCCTTTTAACAGTCTAACACATCGAGGGATCCACTGGATATCTCTCTTTATATGAGAGGGACAAATTCTATCTTGATTACAAAACTTTATCACATTGCTCACACGGTAACCAATCACAACCTTTATAATCGTCCGGTTAAAGACGACATTTGATAGTGTCAAATCACTGTGTTCCTAATGTTGAAGTCTCTGGTAATCTCAAGTCGAGGACTAGAAATATACCTATCATGAGAAACAACTATGACTTAATCCATGTGATGTTCTCATAGCGGGTCTGGTCCAAGTACTTTATTCCCTAACAAGTACTCGTGATCTTGATTCGTATCCCTATACGTATAATCATCATATGATCATCAATCAAGACTCGCACTAGTCTTAACTCATTATAGTTCCCAGTATAATGATCGACTAGGGACATTTAGGATATTTTTTGTAAATACCCATGGATCTTATTATAATGTAAACATGCAAATTAATTATAATAAACAGCAAATGAAATCCTCTATTTTATTAACTAAAAGTATTCATAAAGACAGTTAATGGATTGACCTAGGGCACATGCCCCATCATCTCCCACTTGCACTAGGGCCAATCATACATGCATCTAATGCTTAATGATCTAACATGACCATCATGTTTTGCTTGTGGAAGAGCTTTTGTCAATGGATCCGCAACGTTGTCTTCGCAGGTACTCTACAAATCTTTACGTCTCCCCTCTCAATAATTTCTCTCGATGAGATGAAAACGCCCGAGTATATGTTTGGATCTCGTGGTGTGATCTAGGTTCCTTGGCTCGTGCTATTGCCCCGTTATTGTCACAATACAAATAAACAGGGTTAGCAATACTTGGAACCACACCTAGTTCGTAAATGAACTTTTTTTATCCAAATTGCCTCCTTTGCGCATCGGACGCCGCAATATACTCACTTCGTTGTAGAATCTCGCCACGCTTTCTTGCTTCGAACTTTTCCACCATCGCACCCCCATTCAAAGTAAACACATATCCGTACTACGATCTAAAATCATCTATATCAGCTTGAAAACTTGCATCTCGTGTAACCATTTACAACTAGATCATTTTCGAAACCTCCATAGACCAAGAACACTTCCTTAGTCCTTCTTAAGTACTTAAGGATGTTCTTTACTGCTATCCAATGACTCTCACCAGGATCTGACTGATATCCGCTTGTAGTGCTCAAAGCATATGATACATCAGGTCGAGTGCATAGCATGGCATACATGATAGATCCAATAACCGATGCATATGGAATCTTATTCATACGGTCTCGCTCATCATTTGTCCTAGGACATTGATTCTTGCTGAGACTTATGCCATGAGACATTGGCAACAATCCTCTTTTAGAGTCTTGCAAACCGAACCTATTCGGCACCTTGTCTATGTAAGCACTCTGACTTAGACCGATTAGCCTCTTAGATCTATCCCTATAGATCCTTATCCCTAGGATATAGGCTGCATCTCCTAAGTCTTTCATTGAGAAACACTTCCCTAACCAAAACTTGACATTCTGTAATGTTGGGATGTTATTTCCAATGAGTAATATATCATCAACATACAAGCACTCAAAAAACAACTACACTCCCACTCGACCTTCTTGTATACACAAGGCTCATCTTCGTTCTTAATAAAACCAAAATCCTTGATTGTTTCATCAAAACGAAGATTCCAACTCCGAGACATAAATGGATCTTTGAAGCTTGCATACCTTCCTAGAATTCTCGGTATGTATAAAACCTTCACGTTGTGTCATATACACGTCCTCAAGCAGCTTTCCATTAAGAAATGTCGTTTTTACATCCATTTGCCATATTTCATAGTCATAATATGCAAAAATGGCAATTAAAATTCTTATGGATTCAAGCATGGCTACTCGGCGAAAAAGTTTCATCATAATCGACACCTTGAGTCCGCTCAAACCTTTTGCTACAAGTCTTGCTTTAAAAGTATGCACTTTGCCATCCATGTCGGCTTTCTTCTTGAAAACCCATTTACATCCAATGGTCTTACCACCTTCAGTAAATCAACCAAGTTCCAAACTTGGTTATAATACATGGATTGCATCTCGTAGTTCATGGCACTTAGCCATTTATCCGAGTCCGTCCGACATAGCCTCCGATAAGTGGTGGGCTCATTTTGGTCTATAAGCAACACATCACGACTATCGCAATGAGAAATCTCGAATCTCTCTCGCTCATGTCTTACCCTACTAGATTTATGTGGGCCTTGTGTCACTCGTGGAGGTTCAACTGGTTCGGAACGTTGTTGAACTTCTAGTAGCGGTTCAGTGTTTTCCTGTGATTCTTGAACTTCTTCAAGATTTATTTCTCTCCCACTAGTGTCTTTTGAAATAAACTATTTTTCCATAAAGGCACCATACCGAGCAACAAACACTTTGTTCTCAGCGGGATTATAAAAGTAATATCCTTTTGTTTCCTTATGATACCCCACAAATAAGCACTTGTCAGATTTAGGTGCTAGTTTTTCTGAGACTTGTCATTTTACGTAAGCCTCATGACCCCAAATCTTAAGGAAAGACAAACTAGGTCTCTTCCCGTACCATATCTCATATGGTGTTTTATCAACCGCTTTAGAATGAACTCGATTTAGAGTGAAAGCATAGCTTGTAATGCATAACCCCAAAAGGATAATGGAAGATCTGCATGACTCATCATAGATCGAACCATATCTAATAAGGTTCGATTTCGCCTTTCAAAAACTCCATTCCATTGTAGAGTTGCTGGTGGAGTCAATTGGGAGACAATCCCACAATTTTTAAGATGATCATCAAATTTTTGGCTTAAATATTCACCACCTCGATCTGATCGAAGTGTTTTAATAGTTTTACCAAGTTGATTCGCACTTCATTTTGAAACGTTCGAAACATCTCAAATGATTCAAATTTATATTTCATAAGATATACATAACCATATCTCACGAAATCATCAAAAATGTAATGAAGCACTCGATAACCTCCTCTAGCCATCGTGTTTATAGGACCTCATACATTAGTATGTATTAGACCCACTAAATCACTTTCCCTTTCACTGTGTCCAGTAAAGGGACTTTTAGTCATCTTGCCTAGTTAACAAGATACGCATGTTTCATATGTTTCTAAATCAAATGAATCTAGAAGCCATCTTTATGGAGCTTCATTATGCATTTCTCGTTTATGTGTCCGAGACGACAATGCCAAAGATAGGTTTGATTACAAAAATGACAATTTTCTTCCTTTTCTTTTGGGTGTTTTGAAGCAGAATGAACAGTCGGGGCTTGACTTGTTCCACAGGCTTTGCGACAAAAGTGCAAGAATGTTCCTTGGCAACTCTAGCCTTGCCTTTGCCTTTCTTCTTCATTCCCTTTCCTTTTGGACCATCAACGCATTACTGAGGGTTTCTTGATATTTTGTTCAGCAGCTTTGAGCATCAAATGCAACTCGAAATTGATTTCTCCATATTATTCATATTGTAGTTCATCACAAATTGTGAGTAACTCTCTCGGTAATGAATTCAAGATCAAATCGTAGCCAACTCTCGGCTTATGGGGAATCCGAGTCTATCAAGCCGATCAACATAGCCCTTCATCTTCGTAACATGAGGACTAACCGACGCACCCTCGCTCATCTTGCAAGAATGTAGGTTTTTGACTGCTCGAACCTTTCTTGCCTAGCTTGTCTTGGAACATTTCCTTCAAATAAGCTATAGCCATGTCGTAGGCTTCCATTAGTTCCATGTCCTTCGAAGTTCAGAACCATAGTTGCCAAGATAATACATGCAACATCGTAGAATCGTTGACATGCTTACTATGCGCATCCTTCACAACTTTCGTAGCATCGGGTCGTGGGTCCTCGTGGATTGGAGCATCCAGACATACAACTTGCGTCATGCTTAAGAACAATTCTCAAGTTTCAACCAAATCCAAGAAAGTTAGTCCCGATAGCTTATCCTTCTCAAGGATGACAGGGGATTATTGTTACTTGAAGAGGCCATTGATCAACAATAAAGATTATGCAAAGTTTATTTTAGTATAAAGGAATAGACTCCCACTAAATTAACAACCCTCCTAAAACATACTGTTTATTTAGGGGACTAAAATCCATATTTCACCTAATTCTATGACAAATATGGCATGAAACACAGAACTAGATTATTTAGGTAGGTAACAGTTACCAATTATATCTTATGTAATTTTTAGATCTTTTTATGAGATATGGGACATCTTATGTATTAGCATGTTTTTATCTCATCATTTGCCTAAAGCTCAAAACTATTTTGATGGCTTTATTAAGTCGGACCATTTTAAACATTAAGGTAACTCTTACCCAACTTGTATCACCAAGATAACACAATACACCCAACTATGGCTGAAATTATATTAATGTGATCGAGGCCTTGACAAGTGTTTAAAATGGATGGCACGAGACTTAAATTTAATAGAGGGATTTTATTCAGTTTTAGTGATTTTATGTATACAATGAAATATCATATATTTTATCGATTTGTTCAATCACTAAACAATTTGGAAATTTTTTTTTTTAGAAAACGAATCTTAATTCCGAAAATTAAAATTCGCTATAAAAAATCATAATTTTTGCGGATTTTATTATCATAAATTAACCCCTTAATTTATCCGAAATTAAGTCAATTAAAACATTTTAATTAACCCTGACCCACATCAAACTAATCATCTTATCCTAATCCAATTAGGATTTAAGATATTTGAATCCTAGTATATCACCAATAACAAGATTCTTGATATTTATCTCCTATTCTAATTTGTTATCTATCTTTATCAAATAGAAACTTCATAACAAAATATATATAACAAGATAAATAATTAATTTCGAAAATTATTTATTTATTTTGGATTTAAGATATTTGAATCCTAGTATATCACCAATAACAAGATTCTTGATATTTATCTCTTATTCTAATTTGTTATCTATCTTTATTAAATAGAAACTTCATAACAAAATAGATATAATAAGATAAATAAATAATTTCGAAAATTAATTATTTATTTTGGATTAAAGATATTTGAATCCTAGTATATCACCAAGAACAAGATTCTTGATATTTATCTCATATTCTAATTTGTTATCTATCTTTATCAAATAGAAACCTCATAACAAAATAGATATAACAAGATAAATAAATAAATTCGAAAATTAATTAATTATAAATAAATAAATTCGAAAATTAATTAATTATAAATAAATAAATTCGAAAATTAATTAATTATAAATAAATAATTTCGAAAATTAATTATTTATAAATAAATAATTTCGAAAATTAATTATTTGCAATTTCGGTCCTCATCCAAATAATCACAAACATGTAATTGAATCATGAACTACTATCCCAATCGAACCTAATGGTGTCATGGATCACAGAACACGAAATTCAATTCATTAAAATTATTTGAATTAACCTAACATGGTTACTAGCATGTACGAAACTGATTTTAATTAAATCACGAATATGTGTATCATATACACAAAACATGATAATAAATCTCAAAGACAACTTATGTATATCACATATATATATATACATCAACTATTAACTTGCTTTCAATCATATATCATGTATATATCAGAAGAAAACATGCATTGAATTTAATGGAATCGAACTCGAAGGCTCTGATACCACTGTTGGGTTTTGGGGTTCATACGCAGCGAAAATTACAAAACAATTTTGACGAAAACCCCAACAGGTTCCGAATCTAATTCCATTAAAAACGTTTAAACCATGAAAACTTAATCATACCTCAGTCGCAAATATACCTTTCTGAAGGTTGATCGATCTCTAAGGCGCTGCCAACGACGAACGCCCTCTACCAGTAGTCCACACACGATCGGCGGCCGAGATTTGAAGTGCTAGCTTCGAGAGAATACCAAACCTTTTGTTTCTCTCCAAAACGATCCAAAGCATACCAAAAACCCTAAGTCATTTCTAAAACGAAAATAGAGTTTCGGCCTATTAATCTTTCGTGTATGTGTTCTAACTTAAAGCGTCTATTTATACAACCCTTGTATATAGATGGTTAAGTAAATTACACATATACCCTTACTTAAAGAAGTATAAGTGTAATACACCACATGGACATTTCTGTCATGAATTTTATCATATAAAATTCATTTTTCAGAACCATCTTAAAATCTCGCAAAACCATTCTTAGTGTGCGACTCAATAGGCTCATACAACGTTGGCAGTATACCAAAACACATTTTGGTATACAAGTCATAAGCGGCCTCTAGCAAGACATTATGACTACCCAAGTTGTACGAATATCAAATCGATACAACCTAATCAATAGTGTATATAACATCCTTTTGTCACACGATATCCTTTTGATCAAACATAAGGCATGGAATTGTCATCCAACATGTTCAATCGTACTAGTCTCGATCTTTAGGTAGACTCGAAAACATCCAAGTGACATTGATCAATATCAATTCACTTAGACTAGGCCTTTTAACAGCCTAACACATCGAGGGATCCACTGATATCTCTCTTTATATGAGAGGGACAAATTTATCTTGATTACACAACTTCATCACATTACCCACACAGTAACCAATCACAACCTTTATAATCGTCCGATTAAAGACAACGTTTGATAGTGTCAAATCACTGTGTTCCTAATGTTGAAGTCTCTGGTAATCTCAAGTCAGAGGACTGAGAAATATACCTATCATGAGAAACAACTATGACTTAATCCATGTGATGTTCTCATAGCGGATCGGTCCAGTACTTTATTCCCTAACAAGTACTCGTGATCTTGATTCGTATCCCTATACGTATAATCATCATATGATCATCAATCAAGACTCGCACTAGTCTTAACTCATTATAGTTCCCAGTATAATGATCGACTAGGGACATTTAGGATATTTTTTGTAAATACCCATGGATCTTATTATAATGTAAACATGCAAATTAATTATAATAAACAGCAAATGAAATCCTCTATTTTATTAACTAAAAGTATTCATAAAGACAGTTAATGGATTGACCTAGGGCACATGCCCCATCACCTTCTCATTGAATAAACTTCTTTCTCATGTTTTCCATATTATTATAATGTCGTATATGTGATTACTCTTCAATATTCCATAACAGAAACTCATCACTGTGAAAGATATATATATCTCGAAACATTAGAAGATTCAAACTTATAAGAGTAATTTTGCAATAGAAAAAGGATGGTGAGGTGCATTAAATGAGAGAAAAGCGGATGGTGAGGTGCACTAATCGCAGTAAAGGTATAACAATTATTTTGCAGTAGAATTGAGGTTTTTGTAAGATTGACGTTTTTGTTAGAGCGCCTTTAGTAAAAGGTGGGGTGCGTCTAGCTTCGCTCATGTGCTTTTGTATAGGTAGGATTTGTGTATTTTTATGTTGTTTTTGTTAAGCTCACATTTAAGGAGGAGTCCTACACGTATATCAGTAACTGGCGTAAATCGTGTTTTGATATGCGTGCGATGTGCTTCACGATACGTATCATGCACATCTCGAAGAGTCTAGGGTACGGTATCCAAGTTCTTGAAGTGATTGACTTAAAGTTCAGTGCTTAATCAATAAATTTAATCAATCTTATTGATATTATAATCATTTAATTGAAGAAAACTCTCAAGCCGAATCATATGAAAGAATATAAATAGAGGGACTTCAATGTGAGTATGGCTAGGGCAGAGCTTTACCAAGTAATTTGTTTAGTTTGTTAAGTGAGTTTAGGTTATATGTTTAATTTAACTTAAGTGGTTAGCTTAGTTAGTTAGGTGTAGGAGGTTTGTTCACATTAGTTTAGTTTGGTTAGGTTAATTAGCTTAGTTAGTTAAGTTAGTTTAGTTTAGGTGTTGAGGTTAGTTTAATTTCACGAATTTGAGTTAGGGTATGTTCGTTAGTGTAGTTTAGTAGAGTTTAGTTTAGTTAATTTAGTTTACATAGTTAGGTTAGGTTAGGTTAGTCGAGTTTAGTTCACATAGTTACGTTAGGTTAGGTTGTTAACAAGTAACTCTCGAGCTACTTGGTTATTCGTTTAGTTTCCAAAGAACTTTAGGTAATTGTTTTTTGGTTGTTTGTTTAGTTAGTTAAGTTAGTTATTTTAGTTTAGTTACTTTGTATTGTTTAGGTGGTTAGGTTTGTTAGTTTAGTTTGGTTAGTTCCATTTAGTTAGTATGTTTAGTTTGCAATTAAGTTAGTTTATTTTTTTTGTTGTTTGTGTCAGATTCGTCACGGCCTTCATTGAACTTCGACACAAAAAACACCACAATGTCATGCACAAAGTTAAGGACTCGGTCAATGCAGCTACTTTTGATTCTTTTCAACTATAGTCGAACCCAAGACTTTTCCAAAACTTCTAATCTATGTTTATTTGGTTCATGCTGATAACTGAGCTTATATATATATATGCAACTTCGAGTTGTCAATAGTATCCTTTATGGAAATGCAAGAAAATTCAAGGAATTTGTCATAAAAATATTAAATTGGACCATACCAAAAATCTAGTCAGGTTCTCGTTGTTCTTGTTCGCTTTTTAGTAATAAGATCCGCTAAGCCGTCTTTGGCTACTCAATGAGCTACTGTACATGGCCATTATGGGGAAATCCTTTACGAAGGAGATACATTAGTTACATTTATATATGAAAAACCTAGAACTCGGGATATAACGCAACGCCTTCAAAAAGTATAACAAGTGTTAGAAGTGCATTCGAGTGATTCAATATCAATGAATTTAGAAAAGAGAGTTGAAGGTTGGAACGAATGTATATATATATATATATATATATATCATGACAAAACTTTTGTCATGTATTTGAAAATCATGTTAAGGATTTTCATGTTGCCATAACTAAACAGATGGATATGCTTTAACTCATTTTTACTTGTTAAGGATTTGATTGCCCCAAGGCCTATATAGAACTAAAATATATGGTTAGTTGTTTTATTTTACATTTTAGCAGTAAATATTTGGAAGTACTGCAACTACTTGTGTGCAAATTTACTTTCCGTAGCTTGGAAGTGTCAACTTCAGATTTTTTATATTTTGTCACTAATTTATGAGAACAAATTACGAAAGTACTTTACCTTTTAGTTTAAACCCAAAAAAATATGTGTGGTTTTCTTTTTTTTTCTCTAAAACTAGGCTATCTCGTCTTTCCAACAGGCGTTATAAGTTGCGTAGATTTTTTCCGTTGACGTGGGCGCTATCCGTGAAACACAGTCCACGTATGACGCGTGAACATGAGCCGCCCGAAAGTTGGTTTAACTTATTGGTTAGTTTGCTATGAACACTTATGTAAAAAGCCAAAAATTCGAGTCATTGTGGGTAAGTTCGTTTCTTTCTAACCCTGACGAGTCAATCTAGTGGTAAGGTGAACGTAGGACTATGTGGGTTAGGTGCACGATCTTAAGTTCAATTCCTTACAGCTGCCAATTGTTGGGCCTGATGGTCTATTTCGGCAATCTCAGGGTAAATAAAACTATTTAAATCTAGATACACATGGTTAATCAAAAAAAAAATGTTGGTTTCTTTTTTATACAAAAATAAACTCCTCCTATGCATATTCAAAATTGGTTGTCATTGTCGAGATCGCTCAACTACGACGACGACGACGAAAATGACGGCCAGCGGTGAGGGACGAAGCGGCCGAGGATGACGCGATCCAGCAGCAACGCGCGCAGGGAGGTCGTGGACCAGTGGCAGCGGCAGTGGCGGATAGATCGGCGAGTCCAGTTGGTGAGGTGGCGGTGACGTGGCGGCGAATTGTATAGATATCGCATTTCCAAAAGGCGCTATCTATATTTGGCCCGCCACCTCACCGCCACCTCACCACCTCCTCACAAACATCAAAATTAACCAATAACGCCTTTTGAAAATGCGTTATTAGAAGTTGGTGAGGTGGCGGTGAGGTGGCGGCCTCCTCGCAAACATCAAAATTAACCAATAACGCCTTTTGAAAATGCGTTATTAGAAGTTGGTGAGGTGGCGGTGAGGTGGCGGCCAAAATGTATAGATAACGCCTTTTCAAAACCCCCTTACTTCAAAATATATTTTATTTTTTGTAATGAAAAATGAAGCTAGAACTTATTGCATTGCCGTACCTACTTGTCTCCGTAGTTAAACCAATGTTGTTGCATTTATTTACTAGCTTGAGGAGACGTGCCAAAAAAATGGTAGAAGATAATTTATTTGAATCGATCAGTGATTGTATTGATAAGTGACTAGTTGATTGATTGACTGAAAAAGAAAAATTGGAAGTCTTTATAATTGTGCATATCCTTATGGAGGGATGTTCAATATTGATTCTTATAGTACTGTTTGGGGGGTTGATAAGCTAATTCCTTTCGACGTTTATTTGCCAGGTTGTTCGCCACTATAAGACATGCATCAATAAAAGCATTCCATCACTGAAGGCTCATTTTTTCAAGGTACCATATAAACTATTTGGTGCAGTCAAAATGTCAGTTTTCTCTTCAATTAAGGAGCTATGTTCCAAATTCTAGCAGCAAGCTAATACACCTTTGGAAACACCAAAAGTTGCTGGTGCAGAATTTCTTTATAACGAGGTAAGATGTTGGTGTATTGACGCATTGTAATCTATGGGAAGTCAAAGGTCGGAGTGTTTTACTTCTCATATCGCTTAATTCTTAATTATGTTCAATCTGTTTACTCCTATTTGTAGTGGTTGAGTCTTTTTATTCACTTTGTGGCACCAAAATGCCACATTTTTAATAAAACTTTATTTTATCTTACACTAGTTATGACATCTGACGCAGCGGAGATCTTCTAAATCAGTTGAACGAATCCACGAACAACTCGATCTAGGTCAGAACTTAAGCCAAAGTTTGAAAATTCTTTTATTCCAGCCAAAAACTGTGAATTACATCTAATAGGTCGCTTAAATAGCGAAACCCTAAAATTTGCCAAAAATAGTAAAAAGTCCAAAAAGCCATAAAAACCATAAATTGGAAACTAGACGAAAAATAGAAACAAATGCCGCAAATGGCAATAAAAACGAAAATTCCTAATGAAAGTTATAAGCTAAACAAAACTTTCCTAAAATAGCAAAATTATCGTTTCGGAGAGCGAAACGATGGAATTTCGCTGAAAAACGTCGTAGTCACGGCATAGTTGTTAGCCGTGATCTCCAAGCTGTTTCCAATCAACTCATGCCCCCGGAACGCCGAAACTCAAACGCCCGAACTTCACCGAAATTACCAAAATGCCATCCTGTCATATCTTTCTATCGTGTTTTTCCAAGAATTTGCAAGCTAATTCTTGGACTTCATCATTCTCCCCAGGGTGGACAGAATTCGCCCTCGAATTGTGATCATTAGACTTATCCCCATAGTAGGGAATAAGACGTTTGACATTAAATACATCGGTCGTGCGAATGTGACTTGGCAACTTCAATCTGTAAGCATTAGGATTAATTTTCTCAAGAACCTCCACAGGACCAATATTCCGAAATGAAAATTTGTTGTAATCGCCCACAAAGAACCGGTCTTTAGTGAGAACTGCCCACACAAAGTCACCCACTTCAAACTCCACGTGACGCTTCTTCCGATCTGCATATTGTTTGTACTTGTCAGCAGCCTTCTGCAAGTTATCTTTGACAGATTGATGAATCTCTTGCAACCCACTAACAAAGTCTTCTGCCTTGCCATGCCATCTAGTCTTACTTGGCACCGGTACAGTATCAAGAAGACTCGAGGTAGTACTGAACACACAACCTGAAAAGGACTAAACCCGGTACTTTGATTAACAGCATGGTTGTGTGCAAATTCTGCCTGGCTCAACTTAAAGTCCCAACTCCCGAAACTCTCACCCATCAAGCTCCTCAAAAGATTACCTAGCGAACGGTTGACAACTTCAGTCTGCCCATCTGTTTACGAATGATAAGCATTGTTAAATTTCAGCTGCGTGTTCACCATAACCCACAAACTGCGCTCAAAATGGCTAAGGAATCTGGTGTCCCGATCTGAAACAATCAAGGTAGGAAGGCCATGCAATCTATACACCTCCCGAAAGAACAGTTGAGACACCTTTACAACATATGTGGTCTTCTTGCACGGGATGAAGTGAACCATCTTTGAAAAAAGTCAACCACCACAAAAATAGAGTCATTTCCCCGCTGTGTTGTAGGCAACCCCATCACGAAATCCATGCTTATATCAACCCATGGCTGTCCTGGAATGGACAAAGGCATATATAGACCGGCATTAGTTGCGGTACCCTTCGAAAGCTGGCAAGTCCGGCACCGCTGCACATATCTGTCCACTTCCTTGCGAATTGTAGGCCAAAAGTAAGAGGCCTGCACCAGCCGCAAAGTGTGATCACGCCCAGCATGTCCCTCTCCATGCAACTCTCTAATAATCAGCAATCTCAAGCTGCAATTAGGAATGCAAAGCTGGTTGCCCCGAAATAAGAAACCCTAATGGAGTGTGTAATCAGTACGCTCCCCACTCCGCACCTCAATGGTCATGCGGCTCAACAAGCTTTTCGTCATCCGCTCAGGGCATCGAACTCGTTGGTCACACCAGACTTGTGTTTCACCACAAAAGTAAAGCGATCCAAATAGGCCACCCAGGAAGCATGTCTGGTCGAGACCTTGTTCTGCCCATGTAAGTGTCGCAATGCCTCATGGTCTGTAAACAGCATGAGCTCTCTGTGGAAAAGATAATGTCACCAATGCTTCACGGCTTGTACCACTTCGTAGAACTCCACGTCGTATGTGATATACCTCAACTTCATCCCAGACGGCTTCTCACTGAAATAGGCAACAGGCCTATTATTCTGACTCAAGACAGCTCCAATGCCTACCTTGGATGCATCACTATGCAACTCAAAATGTAGGTGAAAATTTGGCAACACCAGAATGGGGGCAGTGGTTAACTGCACCTTGATCGGTTGGAATGCTTCATCTGCCTCGTTGCTCCACCCAAACTTCACGCCCTTCATACAGTCTGTAATTGGGGCCATGATACTGTTGAAGTATGGAATAAACCGCCTGTAAAGGGAAGCCAACCCATGAAAGCTGCGAACCTCCGTGACGGTGGTAGGTTTAGGCCAAGTGCGGATGACTTCTACTTTAGACTCATCAACCTGCAACCCTTCTCCAGAAATGACATAGTCTAAGAAAAGGACATTCGGTGTCAAAAATGAGCACTTCTTCATCGCAGCATAGAACTTCTCCCTGCGCAAGATAGTCAGAACATCTCGCATGCGCTGGAGGTATTCTTCCTCGTTAGTACTGTATATCAATATATCATCAAAATATACCATAACACACTTGCCTATCAAAGGTCTCAAGCTCTAGTTCATGACTCTCATGAAGGTGCTAGGTGCGTTTGACAGCCCAAATGACATGATTAACCACTCATACAGCCCCTCCCTGGTTTTAAAAGCAGTATTCCACTCATCCCCAACTCTAATGCGAGTCTGGTGGTACCCACTATTCAAATCCTGTTTTGTAAAAAATTTTGCTCCACTCAATTGGTCAAGTAAATCATCCAAACGAGGGATAAGAAAGCGATACCTGACAATAATCTTGTTGATTGCTCTACTGTCTACACACATCCGCCATGAGCCATCTTTCTTTGGTGTAAGGAGGGTTGGTACTGCACACGGACTAAGACTTTCACGTATGAATCCCTTCGCCAATAACTCTTCAACCTGTCTGCGCAACTCCTCATGCTCACTGGGACTCATTCGGTAGTGTGGTCTATTAGGAAGTGACGCACCATGTTCAAGGTCAATCCGATGCTGAATATCACGCAATGGTGGTAGTCCATCTGGCATCTCATCAGGGAAAACATCACAAAACTCCTTCACAATAGAAATTGCAGCTTCAGGAACATCAACATATATATCTACCTCGTTTTCTATCAAGATGTAAACTACCTCAGAATCCTGTAATGCATCTTCAAATCTTGCCAAAGACAGCAAGCTGCTAGATTCTTTAGTAGGCTTAACTTCCTCCGATCCTCAAGCGGTACTAGCACAATCTTCGCTCCCTTGAACATAAGGGTGTATTTATTGGTTTTGCCATCATGCACAACTCCCCTATCAAACTGCCAAGGACGTCCCAGTAACAAGTGACAAGCATCTATAGCCACAACATCACACTAGACTGAATCCTTGTAGTTGGCACCAATAGAAAAAGTAACCAAGGCGCGCTTCGATAACTTCACCTCACCACGCTTCTTCAGCAAATCTAGCTTGTAGGGCTTGGGGTGTTGTTCAGTTGCATGGCCCAACTTCTAAACCACTTCAAACGAGACGATATTCTCGCAACTGCCTGCATCAATCATGAACCTGCACACCTTGCCTAAGATGGTACATTTGGACTGAAAGATGTTATTCCGTAGCCACTCATCATCAGCGACAACTCTAGGAGTCACACAAGAACGCCTCACAACCAAGGCAGTACCCACATCTCCAGCCACGATCTCCTCTTCTGTGTTGTCAGAAGTATCAAAGGTTGGTTCTACAGTGATGTTGGCCTCTTCCCCTTCGTCTTCCTCTTCCTTCTCAATAAAGAGAGTCTTCTTCCCTTTACATTCTGACTTCCTGTAACCAACTTCGCCACAACTGAAGCATTTAATCCCACTAGTGCTAGGTCTGTTCGAGCGACTAGCAGGGTTAATTGCAGCGGTATTACCTCCAGTATTAGCTGTCCCAACACTAACATTACTGGAAGCATTACTCACACCCAGTCGCTGTTGTTTCTCCACCAACAATGCTCGCACGGTGCGCTATGCAGATAAGGAAGCCGGATTAAACATGTTGAAGACATCTTGGATCTGCACCCTCAATCCACCAATATACCGCGCCACTAATTGGTCGTTAGTCTCCTGCAGTTTGTTTTTAGCGACTAACTTATAAAACTCAGTAGTGTAATCATCAACTAACTTTGCCCCTTGTCTCAGATTTTGCAACCTCTAATAGATAAGGCGTCGGAAATTGTAAGGCAAGAACTCAACCTGTAAGTGTTTTTTCATCTTCTCCCATGAGGTGATCTTCTCCTTTCCATTCTTATTCTGCATCAACTTCTGCTATGCCACCAAGTCGTGGCCCTATTGTGGAATCTGGTCGCAACCAATTGCACACGCTTGTCTTCGGGCACACCTTCGAATTCTATGACTTCTTCAACTGACGCCAGCCAGTCCAAGAATTCTTCCGGTTGAAGGGTGCCATGGAATTCTGGGACCTCCGTCTTCATCCCAGACTCCCACCGTCTGCGATCATCCTCAACTGGACGCGGCCCATAGCGCCTCCTCGGTGCATAAACGTACTCATCCTCCCATTCGGTAGAAGAATCTCCTACTGGTTCATCACCAACAGGTTCCCTTCGATGGTTACGGACACGATCCATATTCGGACCCAACAACTGATCGATTCTGGCAGTTAATTGTTCTACCACCACGCTCATGCGTTGGTCGATTATTTGACCAATTTGTCGATTCAGATTGTCACGGTCATACACCTCCTCGATACGCTGCTGGTTTCTCTTTGGCGGCATGATTTCTCCAATCATGCTGAAGCAAGCTCTGATACCAACTGACGCAGCGGAGATCTTCTAAACCAGTTGAACGAATCCACGAACAACTCGATCTATGTCAGAACTTAACCCAAAGTTTCTTTTATTCTAGCCAAAAACTGTGAATTACATCCAATATGTCGCTTAAATAGTGAAACCCTAAAATTTGCCAAATATAGTAAAAAGTCCAAAAAGCCCTAAAAACCCTAAACTGGAAACTAGACGAAAAATAGAAACAAATGCCGCAAATGGCAATAAAAACGAAAATTCCTAATGAAAGTTTTAAGCTAAACAAAACTTTCCTAAAATAGCAAAATTGTCGTTTCGAAAGGCGAAACGATGGAATTTCGCCGAAAAACGTCGTAGTCTTGGCATAGCTGTGAGCTGTGATCTCATGCCGTTTCCGATCAACCCATGCCCCCTGAACGCCGAAACTCAAATGCCCGTACTTCACCAAAATTACCAAAATGCCATCCTGTCATATATTTCCATCATATTTTTCCAAGAATTTGCAAGCTAATTCTTGGACTTCATCAACATCTCTCACCTTTTGCTTGTACAGCTACTTTTACATTTGGCTCATAAAGTACTTGAATGCATATGCTCCATAAAGATTGGTCAGGTATTTTTTTTTTGCTTACATTTTGTTTTGAAAACGTTACAACTTTTTAGTGTAAAAATTGTGGAGATCTTGCGTTGTGAAAGTCACTATTCAGTGCTTTGAAGGGGCTTACGAGTAGTTTAATTTCTTTTCATCCGAAAATTGCATTTCATTTTTCTTTCGAAATGATTGTGCCCTTAGAACCTTCTTTTGATGCGTGGGAGCTCGTGGACCTCTGCCAGTATTGATATTATCTTCAATTTAACCACCTTCAACTCATAGTTGCAGGGTTTTACTCCAAGGCCTTGGTACTAATTGAAAAGAGATCCACGCTTATATACTTCATTACAAAGTCACATTTATCCGATGTGGGACTAACTTTCAGTCCTCACATCTTGCACCAACATATTAAGCATTCCACCAAAGTATTTTTTTGTGGTATCGAAAGGTCCTATGGCCACCAAATGTCACACTCAATATTTTTGGTCGACTCTAGTTCCGTAGTGTTTGATGCATTTCCCTCTTTATCAACATTTATCCTGGTTGAACATGCACTATTATAGAATTTTCTAAACTATGTATCGATTTTAACAATTTTGTGTTTTGGCTTATCATATCTCACACCTTCTATTCAGGTGCACATTACTGCTTCTGAGTGCCTGTTAGATATGATAAATTTGTATAAGGCTGTACCGGTTCTCTCAAGAAGAGATCCAGAGTTCAAGGGGGAGCTTATTAATCTCTGTGAGGTGGAAAAGAATGCGCAAGCAAAGACAACATTGAGGATGTGCATTAATATTCTCAAAAGCTTAGAGCATAATATGTTATTTCAAATAATCTGTAATGATATATTAATACTATAAAGAAAACGAAATTAAAATAACTTGAAACAAAACTAAATAAACAAACAAAATTCTAAACGAAGGCTTGCAATTTTCGCAATGTTCTAAGACAGAATTATTTCCACGGTTTGATGATGAAACCTCTTCAAAAATCTGTTCTCAGGATTCAACCAGATCGCTCTTCTAAACTTTAAGATCACCAAAATTTGGAAGTCTGCCAAACAATACTCTTATTCTCTCTCACAATAATAATATTTCAAAAATAAAATTAAATAAATACTTAGTGTTTGAGTGAGACATAAATGGATGTTTAAAAATGTCTCCAAACAACACACCTTTTAATTTAGAAATTAATAAACCTGTTGGGGTTCAACAGTCATTACTGTTAACACTCTCCAACTGTATTAATTGTAAAACAGTTAATAAAAACAAAAATTAATTATTGTTTTAATTAATCCCAAAATTAAAAAGACTAATGGTCCGTTCGCATCACTGAATTAAATTAATTATTCCCAGGATAACGGTTAAGGCTGGTGTTTGAGTCCCACGCAAATTAAAGCAAAGGATTAATTAATCGGTATGAGTACCGATTAAACTATCCCACCTATTTCCGTTTCATTGTTAATCTGGTTGATTTAGAATGCCTAAATGACCACAAAACCTAAAAATCCCCATGTTTCTTCTTTGACGCCTTTCGGCTTCCCTCTCGCTCTACACACCTCGACTTCGCTCTTGCTCTCCACTCCTCTTGACTTCGATCTCTCTCTTCAAAAGGTGCAAATCTCATACTTTCCTTCTCTCAACTATTTCTTTGATTTCTTTGCCTTATCGAGGTTGGGGTTACATGGAGATAAAGTTGTTTATGATGAAAATGACGAAAAACATCAATTGATCTTATCTACAATTTGTGTATTGAGCATGAATGCTCGTAGTAACATCCATGTCAAAGGTATGATCGTCTAATAGGAATTGCAAAATATTATAGGCATACGCAGAGATTATTGAAATGACAACAATATTGCAATTTTGATTGTCGCGTGAATTGATTTGCATTAGTCCAAATAATGGAAGCCTTTTATCCATGTATCCAACTACAACTGATATAAGAACAACACCCAAGCTTTGATAAGCCAAAATCTAGCTTGCATTTTTCCATGATTCCTTCTGTAATCAACAACATAACCAAAAACGCAAACAAAACACCCATATCGGAAATTAAAATGGGCATCCAAAATGTAAGAGTTCTCTAAAGAGAGAAGACTCTGCAAGTTTAACAAGAAAGAAGAATTGTATTGATTGAGAAAAATAAAGTGTTCACAACAACACAGTGAGTGTTGTATATATATATACATACAAATGACAGCTCGTCACTCATCTAACTAACTAACAACAATAAAAAACTAACTAACAGAACTAACATAATTCTGTAACAGAATAACAAACAATTTGTTACAAGTCTTGACAACCAGAACACATGATCATCAATTGCCTTAAGCATGATCGGACAATCCACATTGTGTTGTTCCTTCATCAGCTGTACTAGTTAGATATTGATCTCTAACATGCCCCCTCAAACTGAATCTAGGTGAACAAACCAAGTTCAGTTTGGAAGATAAGAAAAGAAACCGAGGAGTAGGAAGAACTTTTGTAAAGAGATCAACAGATTGATGTTCAGTAGGAACATAGCGAAGATCAAAGACTCTAGCAGCAAGTTTTTCACGCAAAAAATGAACATCAACTTCAATATGTTTAGTTCGAGCATGATAGACATGATTTAAGGCTAAAGCACGAGCACTGGTGTTATCACACCATAGTATAGGCTTTGAAGAATTAACAAAACCAAGTTCACAAAGCAGAGAAGAAGTCCATAAGATGTCAGTGACTCCCAAAGCCTATGCTCGATACTCAGCCTCAGTACTAGATCGAGCTACAACTAATTGTTTCTTGGAATACCAAGTAATAAGATTGCCACCAAGAAGAACACATACACCACTAGTAGATCGATGATCATCATTGTCACCAGCCCATCAGAATCAATAAAAACTTCATGAGAAAGAGAGGTAGCAGGACGAAAAACAATGCCGGTAGTAAGAGAAGATTTCAAAAAACGAAGAACTCTTTTTACAGCTGCCCAATGAAGATCAGTAGGATGCTGCTGAAATTGACTAAGTTTGTTTACAATGAAGCTGATATCCGGACGAGTGTAGGTAAGATACTGCAGAGCACCCAAAGTGCTTCGATACAATGTAGGATCAGAGAACAACTGGCCATCAGTAGCATTTAGATGAACACCAACTGAATATGGAGAATATAGAGGCTTAGAGTCCAACAAATTTATCTTCTTAAGTAGATCAAGAATGTATTTATGTAGAGATAAATACAATCCTGAAGAGTCACGATAAACTTTAAAACCAAGGAAATAATCAACATCACCCACTGTTTTGAGAGAAAACTTGGAATTTAGCCAAGTAATGAGTTTCTGAATCAAAGAAGGATCAGATCCTGTGATGAGAATATCATCAACATACACAATAAGAAATAAAATAGAAGAACCAGATCGCGGAAAAAAGAAACTAACATCAGTTGTACTGTTAGTGAATCCTCAAGTGAGCAAAACAGTTTTGAGCTTAGAAAACCATGCCCGAGGATCTTGCTTTAAACCATACAAAGTTTTGTTGAGTTTACACACATATTGAGGATATTTCTTACTGATGAAACCTTCAGGTTGGCTCATAAACACATCTTCAGAGAGCTCACCATTAAGAAAAGCGTTGTTCACATCAAGTTGTTCAATAGGCCACAGAAAATTTATAGCAATAGTGAACATTATACGAAGAGAGGAAGGCTTAATGACAGGAGAGAAAGTATCCCCAAAATCAAGACTAGGAATTTAATGAAATCCCTTAGCCATAAGTCTTGCCTTATACCTTTGAATCTTACCAGTAGGACTAGTCTTAACTCGAAAAACCCATTTACAACCAACAACACTTATATCAGGACTAGGGGGAACCAAATTCCAAGTGTTATTTTTATCCAAGGCTTGAGTTTCATCATTCATAGCTATACTTCAATTTTTATCTGCAAGAGCATCTTTAACAGAGGTAGATTCAGTAAGAGAATGCACCATAGCATATGGAGAAGTAACAACCAATGCTTTTGGTTTGAAAACACCACTCTTACTTCTGGTCTACATATGATGAGTGTTAATATGTGAACTGGTAATAACTGGTTGTGGAAATTTAGTATTTACAGGAGTCAAAGATTGAGAAGATTCAGAAGATATAGTAGTAGATTTGGAAGAAACACGATTAGATGAATCAGAAGAAGAAGATGAGACAGGACAAAACTGAAAAATAGATAAAGGATGACAAGAAGATGATGAAATAGAATGAGAAGATGTACTGCTATAAGGAAACAAAATAGGATAAGGAAAATCATCTTCATTAAACACAACATTACGAGAAATATAAATCTTTCCATTAGTATGTAAACATTTGTAACCATGATGCCTAGAACTATAACCAATAAAAATGCATTTGGAAGATCAAAAATTAAACTTGTGTTGAGAGTAGGCAGTAAGATTTGGATAACAAGCACATCCAAAAGTCTTGAAGAAAGAATAATCAGGTTGTTTAAGGAAACATACCTCATATGGAGATTTAAAATCAAGAACAACATATGGTAAACTGTTAATAAGAAACACAACAGTTAAGAATGCCTCTTCCCAAAAAGAGAAAGGAAGTTTAGAGTGAGCAAGAAGAGTAAGTCCCATTTCAACAATGGTAACTATGTTTTTTTTCCTGAACACCATTTTGTTAATGAGTATAGGGACAAGAGTAGTGATGAATAATACCAGAGGTATTGCAAAACTTTTCAATAGGTTTATACTCAAGTCCCATATCAGATTGAAAAACTTTCAACTTAGATTAAGCTGAAGTTCATCTTGTTTAACAAAGTGAATAAAGGTAGCAAAGGCATCTGATTTCAATTTAAGAGGATAAAACCAAGTGAATCGACTAAATGCATCAACAAATACAATGTAATATCTTGAACCTTGAGAAGATAACAATGGAGATGGACCCCAAAGATCAGAATAAACCAATTCCAAAGGTTTAGTTGCAGTTATATTGTAGGAAGTAAAAGGAAGTTTATGCATCTTAGCCACTTTACAAGAGTTACAAAATGATATGCAAGATCTATTAATAGATGTGTTCAATGAAGATAAAACTTTTTGCAAAACAGAAGTAGATGGATGTCCTAGCCAAGCATACCATACATCATTATTTGTAGAACTAGGCAATGAAGTAAGAACAGTATTACAAGATTTATTTGAAGAAAAAATAGTAGGAACAGAGGAGACTGAACCAGATGCAGATGGATCAGCTTTGGGAAGACAATATAGGCCATTATTGAGCACTCCTTGAAGCAAAGTTGTCTTCGAATCCTTGTCCTTGACAGAGAAAGAAGAAGGAGTAAACTCAGTGATAACATTGTTGTCACGAGTAAGTTTTGATATACTTACTAGATTCTTAGCAATTTTTGGAACAAGTGAACATTATTTAATTGAAAAGAATGAGAAGGAACTGAATTAGACTTAACCAGAGCATTACCAGTATGAGAAATTCTGAACAACTCACCATTACCAACAGTCATCAACTGATTACCTTTGTATTCAGTTTCGTTGAGTAGAACATATCCATTAGAAGTCATGTGACTGGATGCTCCACTGTCCATGTACCAATTAGGATCAATAACATTTTTAGGAGTCACTACCATGCCTTAAAAATGATTGAACATAGCATGAGGTGCAATTGGTTGGAAGTTCTGAGATACTGGAGGATGAATCTATGCAAGAGGTCGTAGAGTCTGATCAACATGACTAGTAGAACTTGAGGACTGATTTTGAGGACCATAGAAAGACTGATCAAATCTATGATAACATTGAAGAGCCATGTGTCCATGACGATAGCATAATTGATAAAACACATTTCCTCTATTACCATATCTTCCTCCACGATTCTTGAATCCACCACGAAAACCATTGTTAGAACGATTTTGAAATGGTGCAGAACTGACTTTCACACCTTGTGACTTCTTGTCACTATTTTCAACAAAATTTGCTGAAACATTATTCATATCTATTTGTGAAGCTTGATTAAGATCTCCAATTCTCTGTTCATGCATCATCAACATATATTGTGCATCTTGCAAGGATACATTTGCACGTTGAGAAGAAATTAAAACCATAACAGGATCAAATTCATGATCAAGACCATTCAGTATTGATTGAATCATATCAGATTCAGTAACTACTTGACTCACTGATCTTAATTCAACAGTTATTGTCTTAACTTTGAGAATAAATTCAGAAATTGAAGACGAGCCTTTCTTGATGTTGTTTAACTTCTTCTTGAGCTGCAGAATTCGTGCCATGGATGATTAAACAAACAAACTCTCCAATGTTGTCTAGATCTCAAAAGAAGACTCACATTCAGCTACATGTCCAATGACATCTTTACTTATGTTGGAAAATAACCACACCATAAGCAAGTCATCACATATGCTCAAAACGTCATCATTTACAGCTGAATTTGATGTCACTGAGGACCTCTTATTTTCAATGAAAAACTCTAAACCTAAAGCTCGAATTGCAAATCTTACTTGAACCTTCTAGTAGATGTAATTACCTTCATCGAGCTTTGTAGGTAGATTTAAATTGAAAGATTTTGCAATTGTCGTCACATCAGCAAATATGCTGAGACCACCAAAATCACCTCAGAAGAACTATCTTCTGCCATTGCAGGAAGCTCTGATGCCATGTAAGAGTTCTCTAAAGAGAGAAGACTCTGCAAGTTTAACAAGAAAGAAGAATTGTATTGATTGAGAAAAACAATGTGTTCATAACAATACAGTGAGTGTTGTATATATATATACATACAAATGACAACTCGTCACTCATTTAACTAACTAACAACAATCAACAACTTACTAACAGAACTAACAGAATTTTATAACAGAATAACAAATAATTTGTTAGAAGTCTTGATAACTAGAACACGTGATCATCAACTGCCTTAACCATGATCAGACAATCTACATTGTGTTGTTCCATCATCAGCTGTACTAGGTAGATCTTAATCTCTAACACAAAAAAACACATCTCAAAAAACCAAAAATTAGTCCAAATTAAAACTGACCCATCTCACTTTAATTGGATTTCTTATAGAATGGTTATGCATTCTAATTTCTAAGCAATAAGCATCCTGCTACAGTTGTTTCCAAGTGTGTCTTTCGGGCCTTTATAGAAGGGCCCCATGCCATTAATCTTTTTAGCTATATGGAGGAGATTATGTGAGTGGTGGTTGCACGTAGAAATGGTAGTTTGGTGAGTCTAATTTTGGTGATTGAAGGGTGGATTAATGATGGAGGACAGAGGACATTTATGGGACGATGATGGAAATAGTCATGTTGGTGATTATGATAATTACGAACTATGGTTGTGATACTGGTGAAGGAATAATTTGGAGGCTTTTACATCAATAGAGAAATTCATGTAACTGCATTTGCCTTTCAATTTGGCTTGAAACTATAGCTTGCTGAGACTTTTTAATAGATTTTACCAGTTCGGCAGTAGGCTTGGCTAGTAAACCTTAGTAACTGCATTTGTCTTTCAATTAGGCAGCTATTAGGAGTGAGTCCAGAGTCCCTATATATAATTAGTCTCGAGGCTTGATTTGTTTGGTGCGTCGACATGTATGGTCTCATCTTAATTACATGATATTAGAGTGTTGCATTACTAATACATCACATTTCTTGCATATCATATTTTATAAGTTCTAGGAGTATATGATTTTGAATTTCGGTTGATTGGAAGTTTTATTAGTCCTTGGCTGTCTCTGTCTAATTAATGTTTTGCTATCATCCCAAGACTCAATGGATTAATGAGGTCTTAACATTCATGAACATGAATTATTCAAACTAGCCAAACTAGAAAGGTGTTTAGGAAAACTATTTGATTCCAATAATGAAATCTACAACAATTTCTACTTCAACTATGATTGTCTTAATTTGTTCATCGTCCTTTTTTTTTTGGGTTCCATGGTTAACAAAATGCATCCTTCATTTACATAGATAGTTAGATAACTAACATTATGTTGGTATCAATGTTTTTACGCTACGTCTCATTCAGGGTGACATAAATGGACCCAAATTTCTTGCGAGTCGATCTGAACACGAGGAATATTCATTTGCTTATTAATATTTTTTAAATTTCTATGAAACTTGTCGTGGCTATGATGTATATGTTCAATGTGGGTGCACGAGCAAGTGCAAGAATTAAATGTCGTTATGAATTAGATTTTGAAAAGGGTCGTAGGGTAGTTGAACATCTTATCTACAAGTCCGATGATAAGTGTGATAAGATGCTTCGAATGGATAGGCTGCGATTCATAAAGCTACATTATATGTTATATGAACATGGGAATTTGAGGGACAAAAGATGCGTGCTAGTAGATGAACATTTGGCTATTACTCTTCACATATTGGGGCACAACGTACGCAATCGCGTTATAAGCATATGGTTTCAAAGATCGGGCGATATTGTTAGTAAGGTGTCTAGGAGAACTATTCGAGCCATTATTCGGTTGCATTCGATCTTACTCAAGCACCCAGAAGCAATTGGCCTAGAGTCCATAGATATTAGATGGAGATATTTTCATGTGATTGGAGTACGACTATTTAATTTGACAATTTTTTTATTAGATATGTATATTTTGTTTTTAACTATGTACTATTTTTTGCAGGGTTGTCTTGGTGCTATTTGCGGGACATTCATACCAATAATCATGTGTAACTTCTGAAATCCAAGATTTAGAAATCGAAAAGGCCACATAACGTTGAATGTTTTGACTGCTTGTACACCAGAAAAGTTAATTACGTGCATCCTTCCTGGCCGGGAAGGATTGGCAGGTGATGGAAGAGTATTGAAAGATGCCATCTCTCATCCCAATGGTTGAAAGGTTAAGCCAGGGAACTATTACTTGGTTGATGTAGGGTATACGAACAGTAAAGGTTTCCTTGCACCTTACCGCGGACAGCGCTATCATCTATCAGAATAGAGCAGATGGGCGACGACCAGCCTAAACACCTGAAGAAGTATTTAACATGCCACATGTGAAAGTGAGGAATATTATCGAGACATGTTTTGGTGCATTGAAACAACAATGGGCTGTCCTACAAAGTCTATGTTGTTATAATGTCAAGATGACGACATTCATCATCCACGCATGTGCGATTCTTCACAACTTCCTTACTAAGGAGGTGTCGAATGACCTATTGGACACTATTATTCTAGAAGGTCAAGAATTAGGAGCTGATGACGATGCTAGTAATATGTAGGTCGAAACAATTTCCACCGTTGGATTTACGAATTCTTGGACCACATCTCGAGATGAACTAGCAATGTCATTGTGGAATGACTATAGAGCTCCTCACCATTATAAATGTTCATATGTCTGCAATGAAATGTCATTATGTTTGGAATTTGTTGTCACTTTGTGTGTTTTCTTATGTACTAGTATTATTGTATGTTTTTTGTAGTATGTTGTGTTATTATGTACTAGTATTATTGTTGTATGTCTTTTTAGTGTGTTCTGCATTTTATTTTATCAAAAGATTATATTTTTTCTTAAATATTGAAGTTCATTCATATTGTGTTTTAGTCTCAGTTTCATTCAACAAATCGAAATCTAGTTTTTTTGTTCTTTTTTTTTCTCCTTCTTCAGACCTTTGGGTTTTGGCGGGTTTCGCAAATTTTGAAGCTTTGGTAGTGCTTTAAATGAGGAAGATTCGATGATTGATGTCATATAATGTAGGCTTTTATGAATTGAAACTAACAATATATGGTATGCGGTAAGGCTTCAAGCACTCATTTATTAGAATAAAAGCATTTTCTTCTTCTTCTTTCAAGGGAGCTATAATATATGGTATGTAGTAAGGGGGGCGCACATTTCAGCAGCAAATGATCCCATAAAGTTCAAGGCTCCTTGTCTAGCAAAGGCCTCATTAATAGTCACATACTCATAGAGCTATAACATGGGCTCAATGTCTAAAGATTAGGAGGGAAGGTAAGCATAGACATAGAGATAAACCAACACAAAAAAGGATAAAGAATGGAGAGCATGTGGTTAGTTCTAATAATTTTCAAATCCCATTTTAACAAGCCTGATAAGAAGCTTAATTGTTTCTACTAGATTCCAAAGAGGCACCAAAAAAACAAATTACCTCACTCATCTTATCCACCTAAAATCTTAACATAACATAACATAGAGAGTTAAAAATTAAAGTCGGTCAATCAAGAAGGACTTGCAGCTGCAGACATATCTACGTGACAACAAAACTTTCATATATCCGAAAACATTCTCTGCAACCAGGCAAAACAAAACGGATCCTTGCATGATAAAAATGCATGCATGAGCTTAGGACGCCCCATGATCTTGGCATTGTACATAGTCTTGTCCACCTCTGATATCTCAGGAACTTCCTCCATAGCTGCCATGACCAAATGACGCATGTTTCTATATGCATTAATGGCAACACTAATGTCATTACTAGCCTTCGAGAGTTCAGACCCAAGGATTTGTGCAGCCGATATCATATACTCGATAAGGCCTCCATCAGATGTACGTTTCTTCCTCTTATTCAGATTGGTAGTAACCTCTAACGTAACAGACTGCGACCAAAAAGTCCTTTGAGTGACTTCAACATCTTCTGAGGCAATTGGATTACTTCCATTCTCACTATTAGACTCATTATCTCCACCAAGCTCTTCCACAGCGTCCACATCGTCAAATGCATTTTCTCCTGTTGCGCGACCATTTCCAAATACTAGGCAACATTTCTCATAGTGGATGAATGACTTAGAGCACCATTGCTTGGCATATGGATATTTTTACAACACAACCAATGAAAATACACATTATTAAAGGCAAAGATCACTAAAATCAAAAAACATATATCTTGTAAGGAAGAGAGTATACCGCAATGTAGTCATCCCAAACATCGTCTTCCGCCACAATCATGTTGGAAGTGTTGTTAAAACTGAAACCGCTAGAACTATGCTGAGCCCCATGAATCATGTCATTCACGATGAACCAATCCCTTTTCAAAGTCTTGATACGAGACTCTATGTGTGGTCTTGCCTTGATCCTTGATGCTGGGGCAAGATATTTTCAAAGCCTATTCAAGATGGGTAAAGTACCCTGGCTTAAACCCATTGTCTCCTCTGTATTCACCATCTTAGCCATCGCATTCAGTAGTGCAACGTCCTCTATATGTGACCACTTACGTCTTGTAGCTTTTGTTGGTTAAGAATCTTTTTGTGGTCTCTGATGTGAAGGTCGGACACCTTGATGAGAGGAAGAGCAAATTGTTGACCCAAGAGTCGAGAAGGTCGGACACCTGGTTGAGGTAAACTGTTTGATACACGTTGGGAGCCACGTCGTTGTGAATTCATCTAGAAAATGCAAGTACAATTGATAAAAAGGATTAAAATTGTTAATGTAATAAGAAACAACATAATCATTTACAAAGGAAACCAACTTACCCATTGAAGCAGCAAAATAACTTCCAAATTCAACAAAACCAAAAAAAGAAGCTTATATCAAATATAATCATAGATCGATCACTAAAAAATATCAAACTAAATGATAAGTCGGTATTTATAGGTTTTTAGTAGTCTATTTTAGTATATTTAATTATAGAAATTATTTAAAATATATATTTAATTATATTTTTTGGTCATTTTTAGGTAAAACAGAGTGCGCGGTTGAATTCGTGGTGGAAAAATATTTAAAATGGAATACTTACTTGCAGTGATCAGATGTCGAACAGTTTGCCTTGAATTACGCGTTGTGCGGTGGGTCGAATAGCCAACAGTATATTTCAGCCTATAAGGAGCTGCTACATCAGCTAGGATAGACCACGTCACACACCGCTATTCTTTCTTCGCGCACAGCTTCCATCGATCTGCCTCGAGATGCGTTCCCACACAAACTCCCAGAATTTTGGTGATTAGAGCGACTCCAGCGGCTCCAGTGTGCGTCCACGTGGCGAGTTTTCATTCATCCAGCGCATCACCAGCAAGGGGTTCCTCCAATCAAATCGTGACACGTGGAGCTGAGTCTTCCTCTCACAACGAAAACGCAAGGCTTTCGACGAATCACGCGGCGCTAAATCAGCAGCGGTGACAAAGGTGGTCCAATAAGGTGTTGACACGTCAACAAGATGAAAAAACTGCGAATCACGCTGTGACACATGGCAGAATCCAATTTTTGAGCTAAAAATAGCCTGACGATGCTCCTCAGCGCACGAGTCACGTCCCCAACCCCTAAAACTAGTATCCGTGACCAAATTTGAGTACTTTTATATATTAGGAACCTATGTATTATTAAAGAGAACCAATTACTATTTTTTTAGAGAATTACTATTAGTTTTTAGTATAGATTTTTGAAGATGATGTCGGGCTAATCAACTTTTTGCCTAAGTCGAAGGGGAAGCAAGTCGGGATCATGGAGTCAAAGCATATTATGTGAGATATTTTATTTTATTATTTAATTAATTTAATTTCTCTTATTTCATTGTTGTTGATTTTAATGATTATGACTTAAATCTAGGGTATGTATATGGCCAGTGCATGCTTTTAGGTGGACAATCTATTGTTATTTGGAGTATTAGTATCTGTGTAATTGTGCTTTTAGACCAATAAAATAACAAACATTCACCCGTTTGCCGTAAAACCCTTTCGATTCTTGAGTGTGCAACAATTGAATCTAGGTTAAATCGGGAGCGGATGCGACCCGGTTATTTAAGATTAGTGTTCCTGCGGATCAATATTACTGCGGATAATGTGTTAAACCCGATTGGCGGATGTCTAGGGTTATACATTAATTAGGGAAGTAGTTAGTGGTGGACGTCCTGGCTATCGAGATTAGGGGAACTAGGAATTTCTGGCGGATGTCGATTTTCTATAGCTAATCTAGGAGAATTTAAATTAATAACTTTTTGCGAAAGATTGAAGACCATGATTGCTATTGAATCTTGATTCTGATTTGTAGAACTGGAGATTTTGGTGTTAATTAATTATTAATTAATTGTTTTAGAAATTATTTTAGTTATTTTATTTATTTAGTTTAGATAGATTAGTTAGTTAAATTAATATTTATTTTAAAACCCCAATTTTCCTTTTTTGTTGTTTTTAACCTAAGAAAGACAATCAATCTCTGTGGGATCGACCCTTTGCTACTATTCTACAAAATAGTTGGTTTATGAAACTTTACTTTATTGACGTGTTCGGTGCGCGTCACTAAACAATAATCGATATTCAAAGAAAGCACTTTTCTGGTTAAAATCAACCGAAATACACAACATCCAAAAAAAATGAAATCATAAAAAACAAAGGAAATTTATAATGCCAATGCGAGCAAGATCATATGTGATGTGCACCTCACAGTCTATGGGAAGCATATGATTCTATTACAAAGATATCTGCTAGAGAGAGTTATTGCGTGAAAGAGATCAATGACGCCATTTTAGAATACAATGCCATTCTATCACAATGCTAAGTTATAGAACTAATCTTTTGTTTTCTTGGACTCTAAAACAAGAGTTTGCCTCCCACTCAATGTTGATAGAGATAGACTTACACCCATAAAAATATTTAGTACACCAGTACATGAAGCAGAGATTTCTAAACAGAGTTCTATCCAAAAACCTTAATCCACTTTAACACAAAAAATTTCAAGTTTCCTGAATATATTATCAAATAAAGGAATTGCGACGAATAAATAAGATTATAGTGAATGATCAAGCAATAGAAAATGTAAAAAGAAAAGTTCATATGCAATTAATTATATTAGAAGTTTAAAAAAAAAAACCTAATGGAATTTTTTTTTCTTACTTCAATAGGAGTCGAACACACGACTACCCTAAACTTATTTTAGAAAATGATGTCTCATCTATCTCACCTGAGATGCTTTGGCTCCCTCGGAATGTCTCGTCTATTTCCTAGGCTTTGCCTCTAATGAATATAATTCTAAAACCCACCAAGTTTGGTAAAAAAAAACAAAAAGGCTATTTCATTGTATTCAAATCTTTTTCTTCCAAATGACATAGTAAAGTAAAAAACAACAAATCAGTTAAAGAATAAACAAACAATGAATTGAACAAAATGTATCAGTATCCATGTTAGTGCAAGAAAAAAATATGAAGGGAATTAAGATTGGTTTGTATAATTTCAGAGAAGCTATTGTCATTGCAGTAGTGCAAGTTTGAATGTTATGATTCTGAACTTAGTAGGAATTTTGGAAAAGAAACACTTGGCTTTAGAACGAGTGGAAGAAAAGTGGATAAAGATTTAAGGACTCATTGTTTAAATGCACACCAAATCGCATAATCTAAATGGAACGAGATTTTAAAATGCGGAACAAACCCTTGATAAAACCCAACAGATGAAAACCCTAACCTAAATCGCATCATCTAGAACTCTAAATCCAAATCACTCATTGAATCGAGGAATCACAAAAGAGAAGAGATGTAAGAAATCGATTCAACCTTGATATGAAGCGTAGAGATGAAGACTTACTCTTGAAGGCACAATCGATCGAACCAGACTTGAGGCGCTGATTATTCCTGTTCTTCACGTGAAATTAGCAAAGAATGGTGTGCTTGACGTTTTGGGTTGTGCTTGACGTTTTATTCCAATAAGGATAAGTTGTAACATACCTTTTTTTCTCTTACCTAATCCCTTCACCTAGCACACATGCGAACAAAGTGGCAAAATGGGATAAAAAGTTAATGACGAGCCTCCCAATCCAATTTGACTTAATCCCCTGGCGTGATGCCTATTTTTTCTCCAAAGCGAACAAACCATAAGTAGTAAAAATAAAATTATGTTTATCCTAGACAACCAAGCCAAATCCCAAAGAGCCTAAAGACCCAAAGCCCAAGGCCATCTTTGACATAAAAAATGTACGGGTCACCCTATTCCCATGTGCACCCATGTACATCCAATGGGTCGCCATCTCTTTGTCCCTTTGTCCCAAACAAAGTATGTTGGGTTGCTTTCACTTATAGAGTGTGAAAGTGCTTTGTTGTTCTCCTATGTGGGACTAAAATGTTTTCTCTTCAAAATAATAGAACAAGACATACGAGTCTTTTGTTCTAACAATACCCCATATTTTAATAGAAAACATTAAGTCACCCCATATTTATATTCAGATTCGTCTTTCAAGCATAATTAAAATCATAAAACACAAGAGAGAGAAATATTATGTTGTCAGAAAAAATGTCTAAAAGACTTGAACTTTACCCTAGTAAAACATATCGGACTTAGTGATGCAGTGGATATAAAAGATCTTGAACTATTCACTTTGTGTAGTAAATCGATACAATATGCGTTACGCATGTCACAATAATTAAAGTACAGTTTATACATTTTTGTCCATTTTGGTCCTGAACACATCTCGGTTTCATGATAGCTTTAGAGAGTTTAGCCTGTCTCGTTTTCATAAATGCGACCCACATTTACTATCATATAGGTGACATTTTTGTTGTCAATAAATGTAAAACACACCTTTTACGTCTTCACAACGCACATTATATCTTAGGAATGAGTAAAAGTGTGTTCTACTTCAAGTCTCATCTAACCAGTTTGCTGATTAAACCTAGACCATAGGATCTCCAATTAGATAGGTTAGGTTTCGGCCATACTTAACTCATTTTATAGGCTTTAGACCCATTCCCCTCGATAACAACATGACTTGATCTCTTGGTAAGCCTTTTATCATAGGATCTGCAATATTATCTGTTAACTTTACATAATCTATACTAATTACTCATGTTGACAGTAATTGTCTAATAGTATTATGTCGGCGCCTTATATGTCTTGACTTATTATGGTATTCATTATTTTTGGCTTTAGCTTGTGTTGCCATACTATCACAATGCATACATATTGATGACACTAGTTTTGGCTATAATGGAATATCTTCTAGAAAATTTCTTAGCCATTTTGCTTCTTTAGCACCTTTATCCAAGGCTATATATTCAGATCCCATTGTCGAACGTGCTATACACGTCTGCTTTGTTGATTTTCATGAAATCACAGCTCCTCCTAAAGTAAATATATATCCACTAGTTGACTTAGTATTTGTATTATCTAATCCAATTAGCATCACTATACCCTTAAAGTACTGGTGGATATTTTGTATAATACAATCCATAATATAAAGTATATTTTAAATACATTAATACTTTAGTCAATGCTTCCCAATGACCTTCATTTGGGTTGCTTGTGTATCTACTAAGCCTACTAACTGCATAAGCAATGTCAGGTCTTGTAGGATTCATCAAGTGCATCAAACTCCTAATTACTTAAGAATACTCCAATTGAGAAATTGCACTTTCAGTATTTTCCGTAGTTTACATTTGCATCAAATGGAGTGGGAGCTGGTTTACAATCACATCGATTGAACTTCTTTAATATTTTCTCAACATAATGAGATTGAATAAGGATATATTTGTTATCATTTCTTTTAATTTGAATTCCGAAAATGACATGTGCATGACCTAAGTCTTTCATGTCAAAATTAGAATTCAACATTTTCTTTGTTGAAATGATTATATCTGTATTATGAGACATGATCAACATATCATCAACATATAACATACCATGACACGTGAGTTTCTCGTTTCAAAATGTAAACACATTCGTCGCATTCATTTATTTTAAATCTGTTTGCAATCATAGTATGGTCGAATTTCTCATGCCACTATTTTGGTGCTTGTTTTAGTCCATATAAAAACTTAACAAGTTTACATACTTTATTTTCTTGACCTTTAACCACAAATACTTTGGGTTGTTCCTTATAAATTTATTCATCTAATTCCCCATTTAGAAATTATGTTTTTACATTCATTTGATGTATTTCCATATTTTATATGGAAGCCATTGAAATTAGCATCCTTATAGATGTAATTCTTGAAACTGGAGAATAAGTATCAAAATAGTCCAACCTTTCTTTTTGTCGTTATCCATTAGCCACTAAACGGGCTTTATATTTATCAATCGACCCATCAGCTTTTAACTTTCGTTTAAAAATTCATTTATAACCTATTGATTTATTACCAAGAGATAAATTAACCAATTCCCATGTATGGTTATTCATAATGGATTCTATTTCACTATTTATGGCTTCTTTCCATAAAACAACCTCACTAGAAATCATATCTTCTTTATATGTTTGTGGTTCTGCTCCAGTTAAAAGGCTAATAAAATTTGATCCAAAATTTGGAACTTTTGTTCTCTTCCCCCTTCTTGGTTTCGTATCTAATTCAGAAACATTAAAAGTGGACGATTCCTCTCGAACTCTCTTGTTTAATGTACTCAATTTTTCTTCTTTATAAGGAAATATTCCTTCAAATTAAGAATTGAGCATCCACAGATTCAATAATAGTATTAACATGAATATCACTAACTGCAAAATTAATTACTAAAAATCTATATGCAGAATTATTGTTAGCAAGACTAATAAATACACAGTCTATAGTTTTAGGCCCTAACTTAGTTCACTTAGTAATAGGAATCTGAACTTTTGCTAGACAACCCCACAATTTCAGAATCTTGTATGAAGGAACTTTTCCTTTCCATATTTCATAAGCAGACTTACTTGTCTTCTTAGATGGAATTCTATTCAGAATATAATTTATTGTAAGTAGTGCTTCATCCCACATATTATGTAGAAGCCCTGAACTATTTAACATAGAATTTATCATATATTTGAAAGTTCTATTCGTCCTCTCTGCAACACCATTTTGTTGAGGTGTAAATGGTTCCATAGTTTAATGTAGAATTCCATGTTCACTACAAAATTTGGCAAATTCAATGGACTCATATTCTCCACCTCTATCTGTTCTAATTGCCTTTATCTTTTTGTCTAATTGATTTTCCACTTCTGCTTTACATGTCTTAAACATATCGAAAGCTTCATCTATGGTTATAATCAAATAGACATAGCAATATTAACTACAATCATCAATAATGTTCCTTTATCAAGCCCCTTGTTAAGAAGGAATGCACTTAACCTATCATATCATGCTCTAGGTGCTTGTCTAAGCCCATACAAAGCTTTTTTGAAGATGATAAATATGATTTGGAAAATCATTGTCTTCAAAACCAGGAGGTTGTTCTACATATACCTTTTCATTGATAAAACCATTCAAGAATGTTCTTTTAACGTCCATTTGGTATAGTGGAAAACCATTGTAATAAGCATAAGCAAGCAATATTCGAATTGCTTCTAGTCTTACTGCCTGTGCAAAAGCTTCTTCATAATCAATTCCTTCTTCTTAATTATAGCCTTGCGCAATCAACATAGTTGTGTTTCTCACTATATCACCCTTTTCATTCTTTTTGTTTCTAAATACACATTTGGTTCCTATGATTGTATGGTTCTTAGGTTTAGGGACTAGGTTCCACACTTTGTTCCGTTCAAAGTGTCATAACTCCTCTTGCATAGTTACGACCCAATACTCATCTCCTAAGGTTTTATCTATCTTAGTGGGCTCGGTTTTTGATACAGAGGCTATGTGCCCTTCATCACGGTTTAGTAAAGACCTAATGGATACTCCTTTACTTAGATCACCTAAGATTTGTTGAGAAGGATGTCTTATAAGAAGTCTACAGTTCTTAGCTGCACCAGACTCAGGTTCTACTCCAACTTCTTTTTCCTTAGCATTTGAATCTTCAGATTGAATGACATCATCATCATCATCATCATCATCATCATCATCATCATCATCATCATCATCATCATCATCATCGTTATCATCGTTATCATCAAGTTTCATTTGCTTCAAGGCATGATCCAATCTGACTTTAGGATCCATCTCATCAAATTTAACATGAAGGAACTCCTCTATGGTCTTGGATGATCTATTGAAGACTCTATATGCCTTGTTATGCATAGAATACCCTAACAAAGTGCAAACATTTGACTTTGGGTCAAATTTATCTAGGTGATTCTTACATTCAACACATAACACTTGCATCCAAACATCTTGAAGTAGCCAATGTTAGGCTTTCGACCTTTCCATAGCTCGTAAGGAGTTTTGTTCACTTTCTTGCGAACGTTTGTTCTATTTAGAACATAGCATGTCGTGTTAATGGCTTCGACCCAAAAGTGCTTAGCTATGTTATATTCATTTAACATAGTTCGGCACATTTCTTGAAGTTCAATTCTTTTTCTCAACCACGCCATTTTGTTGTGGTGTTCTAGGAAAAGAAAGTTGGTGTGTATACCCTTGTACGAAAATCTTCGAGATTTTTGTTGACAAACTCACCACCTCTATAACTTCTAATGGTAGTAGTTTTGTAACCCTTCTCATTTTCTACCAATGCACAAAATTTAACAAAACTTCAAACACCTCATGCTTGTGTGCCAAAAAGTAAACCCATATGTATCTAGTAAAACCATCAATAAGCACAAAACAATATGATTTTCCACCTAGAATTTGGTTTTAGGTAGGGATGAACAAGTCCATGTGGACTAGTTCCAAGGCTTTGGTTATATTACTAGTTACTTTCTTCTTAAAGGATGATTTCGCTTGCTTGCCGAGAATGCATGGCTCACATTCTTTATCCTTTTTAAAAGTGCATTTGGGAATTCCTTTAACTACGTCATGTTTAGACAATTTTGACAAGTTTTTCATATTAGAATGTCCTAGTCTACGATGCCACAACCATGTATCACATTCATTTTGAGCACTTAAGCATGAAATATTTTGCATGTGCATCTCATCAAAGTTTATGGCATAAACATTCTTATGCCTACATGCTACAAACATGATTTCATGCTTCTCATTCCTAACTATGCACTTTGATGATTCAAACATCATGTGAAAACCTTTATCGTGTAGTTGACTAATGCTAAGTAAATTATGCTTCAATCCTTTAACAAGATAAACATTAGTTATGGATAAGAAATTATTACCCATGGTGCCAAGTCCAATTACTTTTCCTTTGTCGTTGTCACCGAAAGTAACCTTCCCACCATCATGTCATTTAAGCTAAATGAATTGACTTGCATCACCGGTCATGTGCCTTGAGCACCCACTATCCAAGTACCATGAGGTGCTCCTCCTTGCACCCTACATCACATGGAAAACACTAGACTTTGGTAACCAAACTCCCTTGGGTCCGAGATAGTTAATATTCAAAACATTCTTATCTACCCAAGCTAGTGTAACCATTTTTGTCTTTTGTAAGGCACACTTCCCAACCCCATGAGACCTATGGCAATTTGGCCATTTATGTGTATCATTTAGTAATTTTTTGTAGCTCAATAAGTTCACCCCATAACCTATGCCTCTTTTGTTAAGTGCACGTCATTGTGCTCCCAACATCATGTCAAACATTTTCTTTCCTTTGGTGAACTTAATCACCGTGGTAGTCAAGTCCTCTACCTCCTTTACTAAGGCATCCCTCTCCTTTAAGACTTCATTCAAGTCACTTTAGAGATTGCTAATGGTCTCATTTCGTGACTCAATTTCACAAATTGCAATGGTCAAGCTCTTTTTAAGTTGTTTGGTCTTTTTGACCTCTTTTTCCAACTCTTTCCTGAGCTCATTAATATTAGGGGCATCATCTAAGTCATCAACCTCATCAAAATTCAAAATATTAGAATTTACCTCACTTTGTGCCATAAGACAAATGATAGCTTTCTCGTTTTCTGAATTGGAGTCGGAGCTAGATGACGATGAATCATCCTATATGGGTTTGAAGCTTTTCTTCCATTTCTTCTTGTCTAAGAGCTTCTTGGATTTACAATCCGCCTTGATGTAGCCAGATTAACCACACTAGAAGCAAATATTCTCGCTTGACTTCACTCCCTTGCTTCCGCTTTTGAACATTCTTTTGTACTTGTCGTGCTTCTAAACGGCTTTGTTGAGCTTTTTGGTGAGCATCGCCACTTCTTCTTGAAGCTCGCTATCATTGCATGGTCCATCATTATCAATATCAATCGATGGACATGGAGCTTTCACCTTAGCCGGTGAACCATTTCGTTTTAGAGCTATTTCCTTCCTTCTATCCTTCTTTGATGCACCTCCAAATGGTTCCATTCTAGCTTGGTCCTTTAATTCAAATTCATGCACCGCCAACTCTCTACATAGAGCATCAAAGGTTTAATCACCGAGATTTTACACCGATTGGATTGCATACTTCTTTGTTTCTCATTCCTTAGGCAGTCCTCTAAGGAACTTGTACACTGAGTTCTCTTAGTCATAATGTTTGCCAAGATTCTTCATTTCATTTAAGAGCTTGGTAAAACGTGCGATTGCGGTAGCTATGCCTTCATCGGATTCAACCTGGAAGGTTTCATAATGCTCTTCGAGAATTTGCAACTTTGTTTTCTTTACTTAAGTGGTACCCTCATAGTGTACCTCAAGCTTCTCCCTTACTTCCTTTATCGTTTCATATGCACTTACTCGATTGAATTCATTCTCACTAAGTGCACAAAATAAGTGATTTATGGCTTGATCATTGTTAAGCTCAAGTTTTGTCTCCTCGGGAATATAGTCTCTTCCGGCCTTGTCCGGTGCCTTGTAGCCTTCCTTGATAGAGTCCCACAATGCTCTACTTTGAGCTATCATGTAGAATTTCATTCTCACTTTTCAATGAGCATAGTTGGTCCCTTCAAAGTAGGGAGGCTTAAATGATGAGTTGCCTTCCAACATCCTTGCAAGAGAACGCTCAAAGATACGGTAGCAACATTTTGAGCAATAACCCACTCTGATACCAATTGAAACCACACCTAAGAGGGGTGAATTGGGTGTATCGAGAAGTTATCGCCTTTTTTAAATATTTCGATATATAACAATACTATAGGCTCATGCAAGCCCAAATATGACTGCAATGCGAGCGTGAAGGGGGTTGGAGATAGAGACACGATATTTATAGTGGTTCAATCCAACTGATCTACCTCCACTACCTAACCTCCCCGGTTAGGATTTCCAAATCCCCACTTATATTATGATTAAGTGTTATAACCTAAGCATACAAGCTTAGAATGCCTCATTTATAAATTAGGACTTCCCCACCTAGCTGCAACTAGGATTTGTGCCTAGCCTCAACTAGGTCTTCCCTTTGACTTAGATCTCACTAAGTCTTACAATAAATTTTGTCAATACAAATAAAGATGTGCTCTACAAAGCAAGATGGTAATAAGCTCAACTCTTACAAGCCTTCCTAGAGATGAAACACTCAAACACATGCAAGAGTGAACTCTACTAAAATATGTATTAATAAACTTTAATATATTCTCAAATCTTAGTCAAGAAATTGACGAAAAAGATATCGATTAAGCATGCTCGGTTTCAAATCAAATGAACAAGTCGTTTTATCTAAAAATCAAGATTAAGCATAATAACTTGTTCAAATAAGACCTAGGTTTTGTAAAAATAAGTTTAAGCACAAGAAACCCTAGGCTTGTATGTATGAGAACACACCAAATGATTTCCAACTAAATACTATATTCAAAAACTATAGATTAAGCACATATGGAGTATGAAATCAAGAAATCTTACAACCCCAAGTGTATAATCCGAAAATGGGTTTGGAGTGTAGTTGTAAGCTTGTGAACACTTCTTTGATGTCTCCGAAATCGCTGAGACAACGACTTCAAGCTTATCCAAGTGTATGCAATTGAAAATAAAGCACAATGTGAGTTGGATTTTGAAAGTATGAGTAGTGAAAGTAGTGTCCTTGGTGTTCTCTTGTTGTTCTTATTTTGTTCTCATGTGTTTTATGTAGGCTCGTGACCATTTTAAACCATCAAAGGTCAATATTGCCCCCAAAATTCAAATTAGAGGTGGAGATTCAAATTGCCAGAATTTCAGTCAAATAACAGTAGCATGCTATGTGCATGTGTAGTGTGCTATGCAGACTGTGTAGTGCGCTATGAGTTGCATGGGCTTGAAAATAATTTCATTTGCACTTGGTTCAAGCAACTCCCAACCTACATGCCTATCTCCTTAACCTTTGAAAACACTTCGCACAAGTTTAATAAAGTTCATTGCACAAGTTTGGACAACCCGGATGATTTCACAAACTTCGGAAATTGAATTTTCCAGTTTCATGAAACATATAGGGGCTTTTCTACAAATATTTTTTATGTACACTCAAAAATCATCCAATCGACTATCGGTGCAATCAAACACATGTTGAAAAGTTTATACACCTAAAACACATGTTTTAAAACGCGTTTGCATGATTTAAAATATTTTAAAATTTACGGATTTGGAAAACATAGATTTCATGACTTTAAGTACTTGAAAATCCAAAATTCATAATATGCATGATTTTAATCCATTTGGCTTGTAAGAATGGAACTTGTATACCTTACATGAGTTTTACAATGATGAATTTGACGTTCTGATATTTGTATCCTTGTACGAGCCGAGTCTTGAGCTTGTCCGGCTTCATTTCATTTGTTTGACTTGTACTTTGAGCATAGCTTCAACTTTCACTTTACTTGACTTTGGGCATAGCTTCAACTTTTACTTTACTTGACTTGAACTTTGAGCAAAGCTTCAACTTGTTGCCCATTCCTGTAATACTTTAATGTTTTGAAACACTTAAGCACAGTGTTAGAATACTAACTTTGTTTATTGCCATCAAAATCTCAATTGGGGTGTAAGTGACAAACACTTGGTCCAACACTAAGAAGTGTAACTTAGAATATGGATAAGAGTCGGCATGAATCTACTATTGATAAAAGAAAAATTAGGTAGTATGGAACATTCTGAACTTATAGGCTACATATATTAGTGATATAATAAATGTTTTAAAATCTAATTAAACTGTCTATGGATACTTTTATATGAATTTTGAATAGATTAATGCAATTGGAGGTGTTTTACATCTATGGGTTATATTTGTTTAATTTGGATAAATCTTAGAATAATTTAATTTTTATAGTTTACTTAATTGCTTGCTTTTAATTTTAGCATTTAAATTTATTAGTAGTTAGTAGTTAATTTTTTGAGATCATAGTTAGTAGTTAAATAATTAATAAAACTCTTAAAACTCATAAGAAATTGTGAAATTCATGTGGAAATGATCTCACTTATCACTACTGCAAAAGATTTAAAGTAGCTAGTTCTCATCGATTATAAATCCTAGGTTTTAGATTTTTCAAGCCTTCAGGTTCGTGTTTTTCTATCTAAATATAATGTTAAACTGCTACACGTTCGAGTTCCTCTCCAAAAAAAAAAAAACCATTAAGTACTGGTACTTCTTTCATGGACCATTTTTGAAGCCTTAAACGCTCTTATTTTTCCACTAACTTAGAGTTTCGTAGAATGAAAACGAACCACATATATTGAAGGAGTAAAAATGTAATATTGTCATTTGTCACCAACTTCATACATCAACTAATTGAATATTTCACAATTTATAGTTTTAATTCATCAAATAAGTGTATTACAATATTGTATAAGGGGCTTGAACTAAAGGAAGCTTCCTACGTATCCTCTTTAATTGTTAACATTTTAGAGGAATCAAAGCCCTCGTAGTTCTATAAATTCATACATCAAATAATTGTGTTACATTGTATAGAGGGCTTGAGCTTAAATCAAGCTGGCTACATGTCCTCTTTATTAAAGTTCTAGAGGAATAAAAGTCCGCGTAGTTTTATAATAAATTGTGCTACAACACAAAATTCTTGAAATTGCAGTTTTCATGCTGTCATAGCACTTAGCGCGCTAATTACCATAGCTAGCGTGCTACCAAGCTTTCTCTAGCGCGCTTTGTGCAGTAAAACACAGAATTCTGCAATCAGAAATCTTAGTTTTCTCCACGCATAGGCTATACTAATGCCTTCGACACCTTCATACACACTTCAAAAGTTCTAAGACATCATTTATAATATAAAATACTTATAACCTTAAATTCATGAATTCATCAAATTGAGCTAAGTCTATGGTGTAGAGAAGTTACCTAACTAGATGGTTACTCCTTCACCTTCAAATCCAACCTGGTTGCTATTTTTCTTCCTCGTCCATTAAATTCTCTACTCCAGCAAGCTTTCCTTCTCACTTAAGCAAATGAAATGAAGTTGGTTTGATTTAGTTGATTTCGAGCTTTATATAGTAAATGGATATGATTGATTGATAGCCATTGATTTTCATTTGCACAGGTATCTTGAGACCTATCTAGTGGCCCACATACAAACACATGTCCCATTTACTCTGCACTTACTCGTAATAAGTGACACTAATGTGCAACCCAATTGGTATTGAGATGCGTCAATAGGTATCTCGATGAAAATCAAGTTGTTATTGTTTTAACGTACTAACTTAGGTATATTTAATACATAATCAACCATAGCCCCATTAAATTCACTAAAAAACTATTTTAAGCTTATATCAACATATTATATCACTCTCTACCTCGGTTCCATGTTGGCACGCATCTTGAGGTGCATCTCTATTCAAGTCTCGGCACATATACATAAGTAGGAGTGACTTAGTAGTCTACACATATGCAATACACTTGGCATACACCACAACGAATATAACATATACCTTGTCCATTCTCGCATAGGTCATGACATGAATCTTGACGGAGGTCTCATGTCACGGGTCACTAATCCTAATGTAAGAGGTTAAACTCGGATTAAAGATTTTGGGTCGTGAAAATTCTTCCCAACTAGTGAAAATTCCATCCTCGAAATTACAATTAAACTAAAATTATACCTGTTTGAAAAGGTATGGAAATTTATCTCGCATATAGTCTTCTCATTCCCAAGTGAGCTATAAATCTTCATGAAAATGCCACTTACCTAACACCTTTCAGATAGACTTGCCTCTCAACTAATGTATCCTACGGTCTAGGATCTGCATTGGTTATTCCTCGTAAGATATGTCCTCGCTCATATCAATATGTTTCAAGTCAACTGTCGGTCTCTCTACTACCTTCAACTTCGCTAGTCGAAGCATAAAAATATAAAACACAGGTTGAATCCCCGACATCTATAAAGGTAAATCCAACTCATAAGCAACCTTTCCGAGCCATTTCTTGATCTTGAAAGGCTCGACGAATCTCGATGCTAACTTGCAGATAGGTCAGTATTTATAGGTTTTTAGTAGTCTATTTTAGTATATTTAATTATTAAAATTATTTAAAAATATATATTTAATTATATTTTTGGTCATTTTAGGTGAAACGGAGTGCGCGGTTGAATTCATGGCGAAAAAATACTCAAAATGGAGTATTTACTTGCAGTGATCGGATGCCGAACAATTTGCCTCGAAATACGCATTGCGCTGTGGGTAAAATAAGAGACAGCATATTTCAACTAATTAGGAGCTGCCACGTCACCGTTTGACCAATCGGGTGATGACACGTCAGCGCCACGCGTCACAGCAGTAGCCCAACAACACATCACTCATTAGTTCTCCTCCAATCGCAAGTCGCCACGTAGCGTATCTACATCGTCTCCTCCAATCACGCATTGTTGCGTTAGCCAGGAAGACCACGTCACACACCGCTTTATCTTCTTCTCGCGTTTCAGATACCGTCGATATGCCTTGGGATCCGTGATTGCACAGACTCCCAGTAATTCGCGCGAGCAGTGCGAATTCTCCTTCCGCGTTTAGCGTCCACGTGGCGTTCTCTCATTGGCCAAGCGCGTCATTAATACGTGGTTCGACCAATCAAAAGCATCCACGTGGCGATAACTCACCACACACAAACAAAAGCCACAATACTCCGCAAATGAGACGGCGCCAAGTAAGCTGCGGTGACAAGGGTGGTCCAATGGCATTCTGACAAGTCAGCGCGGCAGGAAAAACCAGCAAATCAGGTGCAAAAAGACACGTGGCAGAGTAAAAATTTTGATCTAAAAACACTCCTACAATGCTCCTCGACGCACGAGCCACCTCCCTACCCCTAAAATTAGTATTCGAGTCCAATTTGGAGTACTTTTATATATTAGGAACATATGTATTATTAGAAGAAGAATTAATTAGTATATTTTATAGATCAATTATTAGTTTCTATTAGTGATTTTTGAAGATGATGTCCGGCTAATCAATTTCTTGCCTAAGTCGAAGGGGAAGCAAGTCGGAGTTATGGATTCAAAGCATATTATGTGAGATCTTTTATTTTATTATTTAATTAATTTAATTTCTCCTATTTCATTGTTGTTGATTTTAATGATTATGATTTAGATCTATGGTATGTATAAGGCCAGTGCATGCTTTTAGATTGACAATCTATTGTTATTTGGACTATTAGTATCTGTATAATTGTGTTGTTAGACCAATAAAGTAACGAACATTCACCCGTTTGCCGTAAAACCCTTTCGATTCTTGAATGTACAACAATTGAATCTAGGTTAAATCGATAGCGGATGCGATCCGGTTATCTAGAATAAGTGTTCCCACATATCTATATTACTGCGGTTAGTGTGTTAAACCTGATTGGTGGATGTCTAAGGTTATACATTAATTAGGGAAATAGTTAGTGGCGGATGTCCTGACTATCGAAATTAGGGGAATTAGGAATTTCTGGCGGATGTCGATTTTTCATGGCTAATCTAGGAGAATTAAATTAATAATTTATTTGGAAAAGATTAAGGACCATTGAATGCTATTGAATCTTGATTCTGATTTGTGGAACTAGAGATTTAGGTGATTTTTCATTATTGATATTAATTTTTGCGAAATTTTTATTCGAGTTAGTTTAATTAATTATTTTATTGAATTTTCTAAAAACCCCCATTTTTAGTTAACTTGGAGTAAACTCAAGTCCTGTGGATTCGGCCCCGTATTTACCACTACTACACCCTTGTGGTTGGTAACCCGATTACGGGTTATATTTGGCACGCACGACACGTGATCAAATTTTGACGCCGTTGCCGGGGACTTAGTCTTTACTCTGAGTTTAGGCGTTAGTTAGTTATATTAATCATTTTTAACATTAGTTTAGTTAATTTATTTATTTTGTTAGTTAGATTAGTAATTTATTGTTTTTTTTTAGTTTAGTTTAGTTAATTTATTTTTATTAGTTTAGTTAATTTATTTTTATTTACTTTGAGTTTAGGTTTCTTTTTTTTTTTTATTATTATTATTATTTATTTATTTATTTATTTTAGTTTTATGCTACCACACCTCACTCGGTCAAAATCGGTCGGTTCATTATTACCTTTCGACCCTGAACCAGATAGAACTTTTCATAGGTGGATTAGAGAGACCCAACTTAGACAACAGGAAGGCCAAAATCCTTTGGACATGGCTGCAAATCGCCAAATCACCATGGGTTACGCCAATTATGAGCTTCAAGCTCTTTTGGCGCAACAACCCATCTGCATCAACTATCAGGTTAATGCTGGAGACTTTGAGTTGAGGTCTGGGTTCATTCATCTCTTACCATCCTTCCATGGTGGCGAGAATGAAGACCCTATCACTTTCCTGAAGGAGTTTCATACTATCTGCAAGTTAATGAAACCTTCCAATACGGACGAGGAAACGGTTAAGCTCAGATCTTTTCCGTTATGCCTTAAAGACAAAGCCAAGGAATGGCTTTTCTACCTTCCGCATGGCTGCATTAATTCCTGGAATGATATGGAAACCGCGTTTTTGAATGAATATTTCCCTGAGGATAAAGTTGCTCAGCTCATCAAGAAAATTTGCAGCATCAAAATGAGGCTGGGTGAATCATTTGGCGCATATTGGGATCGCTATAAGCGATTGATTGCTAGTTGCCCGCAACATGGCCAATCTGAGAAGGCCATAGCTCGATTCTTCTATGTTGTCATGTTGCCCATGGAACGACGCGTGATCGATAATGCGTGTGGGGTCACATTCGAGATAAAACTCCAGCCCAAATGAAGCAACTGTATGAGGACATCGCACAGCAGTCACGCCTTTATGGTGATCTCGATGCTACTGCTTACCGAAGTCTGACTACATGCAATATCTCGAGTTCCATTGACCAGAAAATTGACCAAATAGCCTCTATGATGGAACGTCTCCTCTCATCCGGTAAAGTGGAGGCCAAATCTTGTGGCTTCTGTGCAGCCACAAATCATGTAACTGATGAATGTCCTAGACTCTTTGATGATGATCAACAGGCCAATGCCATGGGTAATCAGTTCCAAGGGCCGTCTAGAGTCCCATTCGGGAATACCTATAATCATGCCACGGCCAGGAACAACTCAAACTTCAGTTACGGGCCTCAGAATCAGAATTATCAGACCTTCATCCCTAGAGGTCAACAGTTGCCTGCACCCTCCAATAATTCCTCTTCACTTGAGGATATGATTAAAGCCCTTATGAGCCAACAAAGCCAAGTTATGAATGAAATGAACCAATTCAGGGCCAACACCGAGAAATCCTTCATCGAACTCAAATCGACGGTCCGAACTATTCAAGTTCAAGTGGACCAACAGGCACAACAGATTGGACGTCTCGAGGATAAGGGAAAGTTGTCTTCTCAACCTTACCCGAATCCTAATGCGAGTGCTAACGCAATTACACCCCGTAGTGGTACAGAGCTGGAAGGACCCAAAAGGGACAATAGGTCATCTAATGCCCAAGACCAGGCAAATGAGGAAGAACACAAGGTAGTAGTGACTCCATCTGCCCCTAAACAGATGGTAACTACTCAAAAGGAAGCACCACCCACATTTAAGGTCAAACCTCCTTTTCCACAATGACTCATCCTAGATAAGAAAAAGGAGGAATAGAAAGAAATTCTCGAGACCTTTCGGCGAGTGGAAATCAATATTCCACTCCTCGACGCTCTGAATCAAGTCTCTAGGTATGTAAAGTTTCTTAAGGAACTATGCACTAACAAAGGGAAACTGAAAGGCAACGAAAAAGTCCAAATGAGAGAAACCGTCACGGCTATCCTACGAAAGAAGTTGCCCCCAAAATGCAAGGATCCTGTGATGTTCTCAGTACCTTGTGTTATAGGTGATGTAAGCATTCAGAGAGCTATGTGCGACCTTGGCGCTTCCATTAATGTTATGCCATTATCTATTTACGAGACCTTGCATGCAGGCCCATTGGAGGAGACTGGTATTGTCATTGAGTAAGTAGACCGTTCCGTTGTCAGACTCGTCGGTGTTCTCGAGGATGTTCTAGTTCGAGTGAACGAGTTTGTGTTTCCTGTTGACTTCTATGTGGTCGATACGAAAGAGGAGCCATTCCCCAATGCTTCATCAGTACTCCTTAGACATCCATTTTTGAAAATGGAGAAGATTAAGATAGATGTTGATTATGGATCTCTTACCATGGAGTTCGATGGTGAAGTCATCAAGTCTAACATCTACGATGCGATTCGATACCCCAGCGATGTGTCTTTTATGGTGTGTACCATGGATTGTGTGGATCCACTCGTTAAGCAGACCTTGCTCACGAGTGGCGATGATGAAGTTAAAGTAGTATTAGAGCATCATCTCGACACTACTCAAATCCACGAGAGTGATCTGACCTTCGATACTAATGTCGAAAATGTTGTTTTCGAGTTGGATTCAATCCAACCCCTGCCCCCAAATGTCCATTATTTGGAGTTACCTACTTCTAATTCCGAACTTTCTCCCTCATTGGTTAAAGCTCCCACACTTGATCCGAAACCATTACCTGAGCACTTAAAGTACATGTTTTTGGGTGAGAATGACACACTCCCTGTGATCATCTCAGCCAAACTTACACATTTGGAGGAAGAGAGGCTCATTCGAGTACTCCGGGAGTTTAAACAGGCTATTGGGTGGACCATAGCGGATATCAAAGTTTTGAGCCCTTCCAGTTGCATGCATCATATGTATATGGAAGAAGGGTCAAAACCTACGAGAGAAGCCCAGAAGAGGCTCAATCCGCTAATGATGGATGTAGTGAAGAAAGAGATATTGAAGCTCCTTGATGCTGGTGTGATTTACCCCATCTCTGATAGCAAATGGGTAAGCCATATCCAGGTGGTTCCTAAGAAAACGGGAGTCATAGTAGTCACCAATTCACATGGTGAGTTGGTTCTAACACGTATTCAAAATGGATGGCGGGTATGCATTGACTACAGGAAATTAAATGCTTCCACCAGGAAGGATCACTTCCCCCTACCATTCATTGATCAGATGTTGGAGAGACTAGTTGGTCGTTCTCATTACTGTTGTCTCGACGGCTATTTCGATTTTCATCAGATACCGGTAGCACCTGAAAACCAGGAAAAGACGATTTTCACCTATCTGTTTGGCACTTTTGCCTATTGGCGCATGCCCATTGGGTTATGCAATGCCCCTGCCACCTTTCAAAGGTGCATGGTGAGTGTTTTTTCAGATTTTGTTGATCATTTCATTGAGGTCTTCATGGATGACTTTACCATTTACGGTGATTCATTTGATAGTTGTCTCAGCAATCTGATAAAAGTTCTTAGCAGGTGTATCGAGAATAACTTGGTTCTGAACTATGAAAAATGTCATTTTATGGTGGATCAAGGTTTTATTTTGGGAGACATTGTCTCAGCTAGAGGCGTAGAGGTAGACCAAGCTAAAATTTATGTTATCAAGAAACTTCCCTACCCTACGAATGTGCGGCAGATTAGATCTTTCCTTGGACACGCTGGTTTTTACCGTCGTTTCATCAAGGACTTTTCAAAAACCACACAACCTCTATGTCGTCTATTTCAAAAGGACATACCTTTTGAGTTTGATAAGGCATGTAAGAGTGCATTTGATGCACTGAAATACTCACTTACTAGCACACCAGTGATTCAGACCCCTAATTGGAAGCTTATATTTGGAATTATGTGTGATGCTAGTGATTATGCAGTGGGTGTAGTCTTAGGACAGAGAGTCGAGAAAGCTTCACATGTCATCTACTATGCTTCTCGTACTCTAGACGCTGCTCAGATGAACTACACCTCTACTGAGAATGAGCTCTTTGTTATTATCTTCGCACTTGAGAAGTTTCGGCCTTACCTTTTGGGAACCAAGGTTATCATTTACTCTGATTACGCTGCCTTAACGTACCTGATGAGTAAAAAAATATGCCAAACCTAGGCTCATTAGATGGATACTCCTAATTCAGGAGTTTGACATTAAGATCAAAGATAAAAGTGGTGCAGAGAATCTAGTCGCAGACCATCTCAGCAGAATTAAAAATGGTGAGAGTCCTACCCCTCTTATGGATGATTTCCCTGACGAGCACATCTATATTGTTATGGAAGATCTCCCCTGGTACGCCGATTTGGTGAACTATATCACTTCGGGTGAGCTATCTCCTCACCTTTCGAAGGCTCATAAGAATAAAGTAAAGAGTGATGTTAAGTACTATGTATAGGATGACCCGTACTTATGGAAAATTTGCTTTGACCAGGTTATCAAGCGTTGTGTTCCTCAGACCGAGAGTCATTCCATATTGGCTTTTTGTCATACTTACGCCCTCGGAGGCCATTTCGATCTCCGTCGAACTGCTAGGAAAGTTCTTGAGAGTGGGTTTTACTAGCCCACCATTTTCCATGATTCATACGTGTTTACCAACACTTGTCCTAATTGTCAGAAATCTAGTAATCTTAGTCATCGAGACCAAATGCCACTTACCCCGATTCATATTTGTGAGATATTTGACGTTTGGGGTATAGACTTTATGGGACCGTTTCCAGTGTCATTTGGTAATGTTTACATACTCTTGGCAGTGGAATACCTGTCTAAGTGGGTTGAAGCTAAGGCTACGTGCACTAAAGACTCCAAAGCGGTATGTGAATTCCTTAAATTGGGAATTTTCACAACATTTGGTACCCCACGAGCCCTGATCAGTGATAGAGGCACTCACTTCTATAACCGTATGGTTGAAAGTCTTCTAAGGAGGTATAATGTCACTCATCGAACGTCGACAGCATATCATCCACAAACAAGTGGCCAGGCAGAGGTCTCTAATAGAGAGATCAAATCCATCTTGGAAAAGATGGTGAATCATACTCGTAAAGATTGGAATGCACGTCTTGATGATGCGGTTTGGGCTTACCGAACGACGTTTAAAATGCCTATTGGGATGTCCCCATATCGCCTTGTGTTTGGTAAAGCTTGCCACCTACTAGTCGAGCTTGAGCATAAATCCTACTGGGCTGTGAAACAGTTTAATATGAAGCTCGATGAAGCAGGAAAAGAGAGAAAACTCAATCTCCAAGAGTTGGAGGAAATCAGGAACGACGCGTATGAAAATGCGTGGATTTATAAAGGATAGACTAAAGCGTTCCATGATAGCAATTTCTCTAGGAAATCTTTCCATGTTGGTCAGAAAGTGCTTTTATTTCAGTCACGTATTAAGATTTTTGTAGGTAAGCTGAGATCGAGGTGGACAGGACCATATATTGTGATTGCGGTGTATGATCATGGAGCAGTGGAGATTCAGAGTATGGAGACTGGTAATGTGTTTAAGGTGAACGGCCACAGATTGAAGATCTTCTGTGAAGACTTCCCGAGCCATGATGTGGAGGTCGTCTCACTGGCAACGCCAGTCTATATTGATTGACAGACTCCGACCAAGTCGAGCCAACGACTTTAACCAAAAGCGCTATTGGGAGGCAGCCCAAACTTTGATAAGTATTATTTAGTTTATTTATTTTCATATTTTTTATTATTATTTTGCATGAATTTGTATCATTTCCTTCCTTTTATTTTATCATATTCTTTCACCATCTTGTTTGTTTTATATGTGTGAACCTCTTGACTTGTTTTGAACCTTGAGGACAAGGTTCGGAATAAGTTTGGGGGTGTTTTAGGGATTGTGGATTTTTTTGGATGGATTCTATTGCGAAAGACCGCAGGTGAGATCGTTTAATTTTTTTTAGGTGGTTATATGCGGATATTGGATGGTAATGGTGGTGTTTTATATCATTTCTTCCATTTCTTTCATTTCTTGTCCATTCATATTCCTTTCTCATTTCATTAGGAATTGATACGCTTTCATGTATATATTTAGTATGTTTTATTTATTTTAGAGTCACCTGAAACTTTGTTCATGCCTTTGGTTGTGGATGAGTAAACTATAGTTGCCTTTTTAACTTGAAATTTAGAGAAAATTAGGAGAAACACTTAATCAAGTTCGTAGCTCAGCATTTTTATGATTTCATGATTAGAGACTTAGATGATGGTTAAACTTAGTGCTAGATAACGAAAATGAGTAGACGGTCAAATTTATGCAAGTTATATTATTTAACCCACATTGGGAGATTTGCTTGATCATAGTGAAAGTGAGAAGTACTAACATGAGTTTTTCATAAAAATAAAATAAAGAATAAAGAGTTCCACAGGTTTCCACAGGAAATGGAGCAGGGAATCTTGTGGTGGGAAAAAGTGAGAAAAGCGGTCCACAGGAAATGTAGCAGGGATCGTACTACTTAAAAAAAGAGGTTGATGAAAAATAGAGAAAATAATATTGAATAAAAGTGGAAGTTGTAAAACTCTTCAAATAAAAGATTTAGTTCGAATGTTTTCACTATATTAAGTAAGGTTTTCAACTTGCGTGCTTAATTGTATAGACCAAGAAAACTCTGAGTAGTTGATGGCCTTTGTTTTGACCGAGTCTTTTGTCTTGAAAGTGTGATCTTAATTGTGTTTGGGTTGCAAGACTTGACATATCATAACTCTGAAATTTTCTAAGTTACTTGTTAATTTGGTGACTATGTAAACCAAAGGAACTCCATAAATTTATTAGTTGAGTTAGTGCATTATTATATTAGGAGTCTAGTTTAGTTTGTGTAGTCATTTACACCTTTGCTCGAGACATGCAAAGTCTTAAGTTTGGGGGTATTTGATAAGTCAGTATTTATAAGTTTTTAGTAGTCTATTTTAGTATATTTAATTATTAAAATTATTTAAACTATTTATTTAATTATGTTTTTTGGTCATTTTTAGGTGAAACGGAGTGCGCGGTTGAATTCATGGCCAAAAATACTTAAAATGGAGTATTTACTTGCAGTGATTGGATGCCGGACAATTTTCCTCGAAATACGCATTGCGCTGTGGGTAAAATAAGAGACAGCATATTTCAACCAATAAGGAGCTGCCACGTCAGCGTTTGACCAATCGGGTGATGACACGTCAGCGCCACGCGCCACAGCAGCAGCCCAACAGCACGTCACTCATTGGTTCTCCTCCAATCGCAAGCCGCCACGTAGCGTATCTACATCGTCTCCTCCAATCACGCGTTGTCGCGTCAGCCAGGAAGACCATGTCACACACCGCCTTATCTTCTTCTCGCGTTTCAGATACCGTCGATATGCCTCGTGGTCCGTGCTCGCACAGACTCCCTGTAATTCGCGCGAGCAGCGCGAATTCTCCTTCCGCGTTTAGCGTCCATGTGGCGTTCTTGGTGTGTCATTAATACGTGGTTCGGCCAATCAGAAGCGTCCACGTGGCGATAACTCACCACAGACAAACAAAAGCCACCGTACTCAGCAAATGAGACGGCGCCAAGTAAGCGACGGTGACAGGGGCAGTCCAATGGCGTTCTGACACGTCAGCGCGACAGGAAAAACCAGCGAATCACGTGCAGACACGTGGCAGAGTTAGAATTTTGATCTAAAAACACTCCTACTATGCTCCTCGACTCACGAGCCACCTCCCTACCCCTAAAATTAGTATTCGAGTCCAATTTGGAGTACTTTTATATATTATGAACATAGGTATTATTAGAAGAAGAATTAATTAGTATATTTTAGAGATCAATTATTAGTTTTTAGTAGTGATTTTTGAAGATGATGTCCAGCTAATCATTTTTTTGCCTAAGTCGAAGGGGAAGCAAATCGGAATTATGGATTCAAAGCATATTATGTGAGATCTTTTATTTTATTATTTAATTAATTTAATTTCTCATATTTCATTGTTGTTGATTTTAATGATTATGATTTAGATCTATGGTATGTACGAGGCCAGTGCATGCTTTTAAATTGACAATCTATTATTATTTAGACTATTAGTATCCGTGTAATTGTGCTTTTAGACCGATAAAGTAACAAGCATTCACCCGTTTGCCATAAAACTCTTTTGATTCTTGAATGTACAACAATTGAATCTAGGTTAAATCGGTAGCGGATGCGATCCAGATATCTAGGATTAGGGTTCCCACATATCTATATTACCGTGGTTAGTATGTTAAACGTGATTGGCGGATGTGTAGGGTTATACATTAATTAGGGAAATAGTTAGTGGCGGATGTCCTGACTATCGGTATTAGGGGAATTAGAAATTTCTGGCGGATGTCGATTTTCCATGGCTAATCTAGGAGAATTAAATTAGTAATTTATTTGGGAAAGATTGAGGACCATTGAATGCTATTGAATCTTGATTCTGATTTGTGGAACTGGAGATTTAGGTGATTTTTCATTATTGATATTAATTTTTGCGAACTGTTTATTTTTGTTAGTTTAATTACTTATTTTATTGAATTTTTTGAAAACCCTCATTTTTAGTTAACTTGGAGTAAACTCAAGTCCTATGGATTCGACCCTGTATTTACCACTACTACACCCTTGTAGTTGGTAACTCGATCGCGGGTTATATTTGGCACGCACGACACGTGATCACTTGCCTTTCAAATCAAATATGTGAAGACCCTTCCGAGAAGAAACCTTAAGATACACAAAGGCTCCATCATCATACTTAAAATCGTTGTGATACATAACTGCATACTTCTTCTGCATGTCCCGAGCTCCCTTAAACCTCTGGTGAATCTGTCGTACCTTCCCCGTATGATCAACAACAATTTTAGGCCGTACTATGTCCAGGTCCTTTAGTTCAACCTAACAAGATAGTGAGCAACACAGTCTACCATATAATGCCTAAAATGGCACCATCTCAATGCTAACATGATAACTATTGTTTTATGCAAACTCACATAATGGTAGGTTTTCCTCACATAATCCACCAAACTCAAATACACAAGCCCTGAGCATATCCTCGAGAGTCCAAATCAAACTCTCAGTATGCCCATCTATCTAAGGGTGAAAGGTTGTGCTAAACTGTAGGCGCATACCATATTGCTCATGCATACTTCGCCACATCCTGGGCGTATACATAGCATATTTGTCTGATGTGATAGTCAATGGTACCCTATGCAGCCTGATAATCTCTCTCTTGAACAATGTGCTCAACTGGTCAAATGTGTAATGAACTACAACTGGTATGAAATAGGCAAATTTTATTAATATGTCCACAATCACCTAGATAGAATCATGTTGACGGGCAGTCATTGATAATCTTTTGACAAAGTCCATGGCTATGTCTTCTCACTTCCATCATGGAATGGGAAATGGCTGCATAATCCTCCAAGTCTACGATGCTCTGCTTTCACCTGCTGGCAGATCCCAGAGTTCCTGATAAATTTCGATATGTCCGGTTTCATTCCAGGCCACTAAAAATGTCTATTCATGTCATGGTAAATCTTGGTCCTCCTTGGATGAATAGTGAACCAGGAACGGTGTAAATCCTGAAGAATCTCATCTCTCAATTCTACCACTACTAGTATCCACAATCTGCCTCTAAATCTCAAACACTGATCCGTCATCTCAGTTTAGTCAGTACAATCAGTACTCTAGGCTAACTCGCTAAGTCATGGGTATAACACGTCAAATTTCTAACCCTTTGACACTCTCTGTGTAGACACAATATATAGCCTCATCTGTGCACATATCATCACCTGAGTGTTTGTAGAAATATTTGACTGAGTCATCATCGTCGTTGCCTCGAATAGTCCATACTCATGCGCCATATGACATCTAACAACCTCGGCATCTCCAGTCGGTATCCTACGTAGCGCATCAGCAACCTCAGCATCTCCAGTCGTATTCCTTCAAAAACTCTAACCATTTGTGTTGTCTCATGTTCGGCTCTTTCTGTGTGAATAGGCATTTCAGACTCTTGTAGTCAATATAGAGTGTGAACCTCTCTCCATACAGATGATGTTTCCATATCTTTAGAGTAAATACTACTACTGTCAACTCTAAATCATGAGTGAGATAGTTCTTCTCATGTAACTTCAGCTATCTGGATGCATAACCCACTGTGCCGCTATCTCGCATCAACATACAACCTAGACCCATATGAGAAGCACATGTATGTATCAGGAATCCCTATCCAGCCTCTGGTAATATCAACACTAGTGTAGTAGTTAATAATCTCTTCAATTGAGCAAATGCCTCCTTGTATTCCTCGTACCAATCAAACCTGACGTCTTTTAGGTTAATTTGGTCATCGATGAAGCAATCTTTTGAGAAATCCTTCACGAACCTGCGGTAACACCCAGATAATCCCAGAAACTCCTAATTTCTATAACTGACTTTAGCGCCAACCAATCTATAATAGCCTGAATCTTGGCTATATCTACAGCGATGCTTGCTACTCCCAAAAATTAACGTTTGACAACCAAAATTCACATTTGTTGAACTTGGTGTAGAGTAGATGCTCCCTAAAAGTCTGCAATGTATCCCTGGGGAGTTGCTCATGATCCTCTCAATTCCTCGAATATATTAATATACATCAATGAAAATTATCACGAAGTGATCAAGAAATGGTCTCATCAATCGGTGCATCGAACCCATAAACATGGCAGGAGCATTAGTCAAACCAAATGGCATGACTGTAAACTAATAGTGTCTATATCTCACGCTGAATGTCATTTTGGACCTATCTTCATCCCTGATCTTAAGCTGATGATACCCTGATCTCAGGTCTATTTTAGAGAAAAACTATGCTCATCTCAGCTGATTAAATAAGTCATCAATTCTCGGTAATGGGTACTTGTTTCTGACTTCGAATTTGTTCAACTATTTTTAGTCAATACACAGCCTTAATGTATCATCCTTGTTCTTCACAAATAGGACTGGTGCTCCCCATGGTGACATAGAAGGTATGATGAATCCTTTTTGTCCCAAATCTTGTAACTGACTCCTTAACTCCTCCGACTCTCTTGGAGCCATACGGTATAGCGTTATAGATATAAGTCTAGTGCCTAATACCAACTCAATAATAAAATCTATCTCTCTTGGTAATGGTAATCTAGGTAAGTCCTCTTGAAACATGTTAGGAAACTTACACATAATCGGAATCTCCTCAACTTTGGGTCCCTGGCTCTCCGCTACGGTATATAATGATACCAAAATCTCCATCTCTCCACTAGTCGCAAGTTGACCTCTAGTGCCATCGGTTCTTAGTATACTACCACTATATGTGAACATCGAACGCCCTGGGATCTCAAATATCATTGTCTTACTGAAACATTTGATATGAGCGTGATACATTTCTAACCAATCCATCCCTAACAGTGCATCAAAATTTAAAAACTCAAGAACCCCGAAGTCTATAGGTAACTCTACCCCGCTTATCTCTACTGTACATCCTTTAACAATACAATTAAGTTAAACCATATCCCCAGCTGCAGTACTCAAAATCAAATGTACACTAACTCTAACCAGTGTTAACCCTTAGATGCCTATCATGCGACAAAAAATGAAAGATATCGTCAGACCTAAATCAAACAAAACATATAAATATATACCACAAATGGAAACTATACCATCAATGAGTCTTCGCATGGCATCTGCATCACGTTGTGCTACCATATGTACACCCTCTCGACTCTACGGTGGAATCTCGGCTATTGGCTGTGGATAATCTTGAATCAAGTGCCTAACTCGACCACACCTAAAACAAGTGATTGGTCCACGTTGACCCTAAGACTCTATGTAGCTTCTCCTGAGACAAGATCCACTTCTTGATCTTTTTAAAGTCTCTCTGACCTTCAAAGTAGAATGGCATTAGTCTAATAAAGTCATTCACCAATTAAACCTCTATTGTCAAGCTAGAAGATGGAGGTGTGAAAGACGGTGTAAAAAATGTCTCGATGAATGAAGTCGTTATCACTGGTACAATCTGTACTACCGACATTTCTATCGTTAATATGGAAGTATTCGTAGTAGTAGGGGCTGGTGTCAGTGCTGATGGAGCAAATCGTGCAGTCATCATGGCAATGAACTCCGTTAATTACTGTCCCTAAGCAGTTACTCGATCGGATAGCCTTTGAAAGTCATCAGCTGATGGAATAAGAGGTTGGTTGACACTTACACTTGCGTCCCTGCTATCGTGTGAATCAGCCATCAATATCTGTAAGTTGATAGCGAACGCAAATTAGCTACTATGTAGATAACGCATATATACATATAAAAAACTAACATGTATATATAAGAAATCCCCAACTCACTTTCACTCACTTCCCAACTAATGGTTTCAGGGCAAGGATCATCTGGTTTTCCACAACTAAGATTTATATTTTTCTTGTTTAAATTTTTATTTCTTACTTGTCGGAAAAGTTAAGCCTTTTGCTACAAACTGTGATTTTGGTATCACATTGTGGAATATCTATATCCCGCAGTCCTAAGCTATATAAACTTAGGCTCTGTAACCTAGGCTTTACAAACTTAAGCTCTTCTAAGCTTTATAAACTTAGGCTCTAATACCACCTGTGATGAACCATTCTAAAATTAGGGCATCGTTCAGTCTAATCCCATCATTAAGCCCTAACCTTACCCTATAAGACTTAACAAGGGATTAGTCAGCCTATTCAAAACCTTATAACTTACCAATTAATTGGTTTTCAAATTAATAAAAACATTTACCTATCTTATGTAAATTCAAAACCAGAGTTAATTAAAAAAAAAAATTACTCAAAAGTTTATTCAACAGAAGTTTTAAAAAAATTAGTGGAAGTTTTTAATGTGATATATAAAAATTGTTGAAAAACCGGGAAATAAAGATCACATGCATATATAATGAAAAGACAATATATAACATCATGCGTCTAGTTAAGTTAGTACTCACTCAACCCAATATATAACTCCAAAAGTATATGATATACATATAAAAGTAATACATCAAAGTCAAAACATACAAGTTCGATGTAGCAGCACTCCACTGGCTCAGAGGTAGTCGTCGATCTTTTCTTTGCCTGGCCTGCTACTCAATTGATCTGCACCCACCGTCATAAAAAGGACGGTGAGTATAGGAAAATAGAAAGTACCACTAAGAGACATTTGTTCACATTCCCAAATAAGCAACAAGTATCAAAAAACGTAATAATAATATCAACTATGCTGAAAGAAACTCATGCAAAGAGATACTTTAGTTAAACAAAATGAAACTGACACTAGGCTAAGTAGTACTGATCAAGGGTCGGTCGACTTGGAGTCCTATCCCAATGCATGTACCATTATATAAGGATGGAGTTGTGCTCTACATCCCTGTGAAGGTCATAATTGCACTCTACACATTTATAATTATCCCAAATGTTAGTTATCTGGGATATATATACTTGCAAACAACCTCGAGTCTTATAACTTATGAAGTCACCCAAGTTACGCTTACCAACAACCCCGAGTCTCATACCTCGTATGCTGCGCAAGGTAGTGGAAAGATCCCGATCACCGAAAGTCTACTGACCCCTGTATATCCACCGGATCTCCATCATAAAATGGTCCTAGATACAAAAACTATTTTCATATTCAAAGAACAATACAGTATTGGAATCTAACAAAACAATTGCGTACTGATGCACAAAGGACATAGATTCATAACACTATGTAATACCAACCTAATAGCATTCTATTTCACCGACCACATATATTAAGAATCAAATTAACATAGCACATGATTTGGAGTCAATGAAATTATTTAATCGAAAATCTGTACCATGAAAGTAACCTCATAAAATGAGAAAGAACAAGTCATGGTATATGGAATACAATGGCGAATCATTCCAAATGACTAGAAAAGAACAAATAAATAGGAATGAAATGTAAATAAATATCTCAATTAGTTTAATTACTATCCATGAGATTTCCTAAGCTATTCCGGCTTCCCAACACCTCGAAACTCGTATTTGAATCCCTGAAACACTTCACTAGGTTTCTGATACCATATAACATGTTTTTAAGTGTGTTTAAACCTTTACTTAGGACATTAGACTCACTTATAGTGTTTAAGGAAATTCTTGAAATTGCAGTTTTTCATGTTGTCATAGCACTTAGCACACTAATTACCATGGTTAGCGTGCTAATGAGGTCATTAGCGCACTACCAAGCCTTCTCTAGTGCTAACCAAAGTTAGCGCGGTAGCTGACCTACCTAGCACGACATGTGCATTAAAACCCAAAATTCTGCAATTAGAATTATGAGTTTTCTCCACATATAGGCTATATTAGTACATTGGACACCTCCATACACATTTCCAAAGTTCCAAGACATTGTCCACAACATAAAACAGCCACATATAACCTTAAATTCATGAATTCGTCAAATTGAGCTAAGTCTATAGTGTAGAGAAGTTGCCTAACTAGATGATCACTCCTTTACCTTCAAATCCAACTTGGTCGCTGGTTTTCTTCCTCCTCCATCCAATTCTCTACTCTAACAAGCTTTCCTTCTCACTTAAGCAAATGAAATGAAGTTGGTTTAATTTAGTTAATTTTTAGCTTTATATAGTAAATGGATAGAGTTAATTGATAGCCATTGAATTTCATGTGCACACATATCTCGAGACTCATCTAGTGGACTATATACTAACACATATCCCACTTACTATCCACTTACTCATACTAAGTGACACCAATGTGTAACTCAATTGGTGTTGAGATGTGTCAATACGTATCTCAATGAAAATCAAGTGGCTATTGTTTTAACTTACTAACTTAGGTATAAAGAAATAATTGCTTCTTTGGTGACTCTATTTAAATATAATTGTCACTAATCACTACAAGAAATAAGTCTATCCATGACATTTAAAAAGTGTCATTAAAAGTAAAACATGACAATTTTAACGGTCATAGAATGGGGGTGTCATGAAAAGTATAATTTATAATAATAACTTTTTAAGTGTCATCATTAATGTATAATAACACTTTTAAACTGTCAACTTAACTATTCAAGATCATTAGAAAACTGTCATCAAATACTATTTAACGACATTTTATAATTATCGTTAAAACCCTTTACATAATATTAAAAGGAAATTAGTAATTGTAAAATGTAGTAAACAATTAAATATATTAAATTACTAAAATTTATTTACCAACAACACTAATTAAAAAAAACATTTATTTTCTACTTAATTAACAAAGTTCAAATTCATTTACATTGTATAGATAGATTCCTTATAAAAAATAAAAAATAATAATATTCAAGCCATACATAATGGACTTGTCTTCATTATTGATGAAAAGATTCATAAATATCGACCATGCTGTTCATGCACTTCATGCTTTTCGACAAAAGCATGACATCAAAAATGTTAATTCCTGCAAACAATTAAAGGAAGTAAAATATTGTCAACCTTCAAATAAATAACGCAGCACATAACTCACAATTCCCAACTGCTCTCCACATTGAAAAGGATCTCACACAAGGCTATTTATTTCAAACTCTCATTTTGAGGTTTTCAAGGAAGAACAACATTCAATCTCGAACCAGCAACCATGGTGAAACTAACAAGTTAGAGAATTATAGAAAGGCGAGAGCTACATGTAGTGAATCAATTGGTAAGGCATTACATAAATGTCTTTCCATTTCATAGTAACTATTAAAATGGTGTCAAGGCCTGGAGCAATATTCTTTACTTCAAATCAAAGTAACTAGCGCAGTTCACATGCTAATATGTTATCATGTCAATCTAAGGATCAGGCAGATGTACGGATGAAATAGCAATTTTTTTGTTGCCGTCCTGCTTAGCCTTTAGTTCACACCTCCAAATAAGAAATTAGATTTTTCAGAACATAAATATACTAATGATGAAGATCTAACAAAAATTTACCTATTAGCATCTTCTGGCAAATCAACACAATCCCACTAAGTACATAAAATATCTTTAATAACGGTTTTAAACCTTTATTAAAGGCTTTTATATCGGTTTTAAACCGTTACCACCACCATCATTTTATGAGACGTTACGAAAGCTTAAGGTCTTTCGTAACGATTTTAAACTGTTATTATATAGTTGATATCCAATTCAATTCAAGGAAAGGCTTTAATAGCCTTTAATAACAGTAACTGTTATTAAAGGGCTTTCAAATTTAAAAAAAAAATTAACAAACAGAACTTCCCTCTTGGATGTCTTCAAAACCCATATGAGAAATCCCACCGTCAGCAATCACGAGTACTCCGCTTTGCGAGGCAATGCTAGCAACCTTGTACACTGCAGTTGCCTATATGGCTATACATATAGTTCTCTTATCAATTAGAACATCAACATAAAGTAAGTAAAAAGCTTTGATTCAACTGAGTTCACGGTTCAAACACTTCACCTGTCCATATATAGCTCTCTAACAATTAGCACATCAACATAAAGTAAGTAAAAAGCTTTGATTCGACTGAATTCACAGTTCAAACACTTCACATGTCCAACAATTAGCACATCAACATAAACTAAGTAAAAAGCTTTGATTCAACTGAATTCAGGGTCGAAACACTTCACCTGTCCTCGCCCAACGGCGCAGACCTCCTGAGTACTACAAATCGAGCCCGAACCCATACCGACCAGCAATCCATCGACGCTGGCTTGAATCAAGTTCTGAGCTTGATAAGCAGTGACGACATTTCCCCCAACAACATCCAATGAAGTCTTAAATTCTTATTGTTTAAGTTGTCCAAAGTAAAACGGTTACTTTGACATTCCAATACAATCAAGAGCTTAGTTTCAGCAGCACCTATCACTAGATCACTTATCAAAGAATACATATAATTCAAGCTATAATTATATATGCATGTAATACCAAAATGGAAAGCATTCAAATTAACTTGCCATGATGTTAAGCATGAAGTCCGTTAGTAAATCCTTTATAATGTCAGCAGTTCCTCCTCCTCTTGAAGCTCTAGAGGCCAACCGAAATATTCCTCAGCTTCTTGCTTTAATGTGGAAGAGAGACCAGTTTCTCCATTCGACTCCAAGCCATTTATCTGGAACCTATACATAGATTCATCCGGATCATATCCAATGGCTTTCATTGAGCGAAAACACTCTATGACAAGTCTGGTAAAGCCAAATTCCATTAAAATCCTCAAAAGAGCATTAAAACTCTCGGTGTCACCTTCCAAATTCCTCTCCATCTTCAGATACAAGCATAGCATTTCAACCTTTTCAAATAAGTTGTTACTTGCCAGCATTGAAATCATATCAGCGTAGACCAAAACCTTCGGCTTATACCAGTGTTCCTTTCGTATATCATCAAAAACCTATAAAGAAAAGGTCGCACCTACCAATCAATCCTTCCACAAACAGTTGCAGATTGTTAAGGAAATTATAGTAGTTGTTATATTTCCGTAGTTTAGGTATTTAAGTAGTTTCTATATTTTGGAATTTAAGTAGTATAAGGAAAGTTTCCTCATACTTCTTAAATACCAAAATATAGAAACTACCTAAATACCTAAACTAAGGAAATATAACAACTACTATAATTTTCTAATACTACTTAAATACCAAAATATAGAAACTACCTAAATACCTAAACTATGGAAATATAACAACTACTATAATTTCCTTAACACATATCACAATTTAAATCACACAGAGCTTCATCGGATATGAAAAGGCTTCACATTATTCAATTTCTTTGAAACAGAAAACCAGATAAGCTTAGAGAGCTGATTAGATCACAATTCTAATTAGAGATTTCAAACACTAGTATATGCATATGAATTGTATCTTATTGTTCTGAATCCCTTCATTCAGAAAAAAGAAAGATTATTAACATACATACGGCATTGGATTTTAACTCACAAGAGACACATGTTACATGCCGCGGAGGTAAGAAAGCAATATGCAAATGCAAGAGACACATGTTACCAGCAGCGTAATCTCACAAAAGAAGCATATGTGGATGTTCAGATGAGCACTACAAGCAGTGGATCAATAGATTTAAAGTCCTCATTATATGAATATTCATAGACTCCTAATGACAGTCCTAAAACAAGTTCACATGTCCATTCTTTTATGTATATTAATATTTCCTTTTTTTAGGGTTGTCTTTGACTTCTCCGTATTGCAACATATCCAGCAAACAAAACCAACTAACATCACAATCCAAATCACAAAATTTTCAAGAATAACTTCATGAAAAGCTTAAGAAATTTGCAACACTTAACAATTATTAATTTAATTTATTGATATTTAATGGCAGTGATTATCATTTTGAATGGATATTTGATTGAGGTATAGATAGTAATATATTTATTGTAGTTCGAGATTTCTATATCAAATTGATGAAAAAAGAACCACAAAAGGAATGAACTATCAATAAAAAAGAAATTCGACCATAAAAAAAACACTTCAACAAACCTTGAAAAGGAAATTCAAGTGAGTTAGAGTGAAGTAATACGTTGAGCAGCAATCATGTCACCTTGATCTGCAATGACATTAAAATTTAAACAACATAACATGTCATTTCCATTTCTAAATGTCTAGATTTACTGAGAACAAACAGAACATGGAAAACATAAGAAATCATTCAGATTTGGGATTCATTTCTGAATGTCCAGTGTTGTCTAATTGTACCTATTTTAAGTGAAAATAACAGCGACAGCTTCTTTTAGCCATGGAATTATTTCCCCAAGAGCATTGTCCAGTGTTGTCCAATTGTTTTGATTCCTCCACAAGAAAGTATTTGGTTCAAACACCCTCTCCACATACACTAAATATGCACTTCCTCCAATAGGTATGTCGTCCATGAGATGCATGGGATCATCAGTTTCAACCTCTCCTTCGCCGACTAACTTGTTTGGAGACAACCAATCAAAAATCTTGCATTTCTTGCCACGTAAATTTGAAGGGTCGTTTTGTTGCTACAAGAAAAAAAAAACGAAAAAAAATTCTCAACTTGAATAGGCTATTAACTTAGATGACTAATATCGCTTTTACCTGTCGCGGAGATGAAGGAATTTGTTGGCTATGAACGAGCTCCGCTAATTGTTTATGTTTTTCTTCTAATCTTTGAAAATCCCCTAGAAGCTTCCGAACCAAAATTGTGTTTTGAGTTATTACGCCAACATTAGAAGGAGTCACTCCAAATCCAAGCCCTCTTACACGACCCTGATGTTCATGACCAAACACTTGAGCGATCGGGTCGTCGTTTATTGATTGAGAAGTCATCGCAGATGATCTCATTCGAGATTCATTAATTTTTCCTTCCACATTAACAAAGTATTAACAACAAATAAAAGAACACTTAAACAAAATAAAATAACCAAGTTTATATATCACTTAATCATACCACCACTTCGGCGATTTAAGCATTATTTGGTTGTCCCTTTTTTGTTTTTATGGCCTTCAATCCACAAATCAGCTATGGTTATATTGGTCCTTCAAGTTTTGGCTTTTTTAAAAAAAAAACAAAAACATTGTCACGAAATGAAATGAAGATATATATATATATGAGTCAAACAAATTAAACTTGTCATTTCTTCTTCGAGGTGAGCATATCATTTTTGACTCATAGTGTGAGGATATACATGTTTTGATCTAAGATTCTTAAATTTATTGCTCATCTCCCCGAAGGCCAATGATTCTCTTATTTTTTGAAATGCTAACCAATCAACTAACTCGACTTCTTCAAGTTTGATTTTGCTATTAGTTTCATCATCTGACCATCCTTCTTTAAGTGCTTTCTTTAAAGAACTTGTCAACCTTAATTTCCAAGATCTCCAGAGACTTCCAATTTGTTGTAAAACTATGTTCTTTAGATCTTCTTCTACACCATCAAATCTTTGTTGTAATGAGGTGAATACGATTAGATTAAGGAACTAAACAATTAAGTTAACAATAATATTAAAAAACCTAACCTTCACCAACTTCCACAATCCTTCATTTTCACTTATTGGAAAAATGCGCGTCAATCTGACAAAATGATTAACACCATATCACGCCCCAAAATGCACAAAAAAAACTTTTCATAATTCTTTCCAACAAGCTGACCCCTCTCATTAAATTGAATGACTTCGCGAGTTTTTGAAGCAAGTGTCTGAAGCCTTGTTGGACATCTCTTGATTTTTTTGTGGTCCAGCTTCTTGTTGATTGGCACTATCTCTTGATTCAGAACCACCTAGTGAAGTCGGAGCAAGAGCAGTAGAAGCAACTCGAGATGGTGCATGAGATGGAGCTCGAGATGGAGCTCGAGGCAAACCTGGAGATGAAGCTAAATGGAATGAGCAGGCCTAGGTGAAGCTCCAATCCTTACTCCGGCATTTGGATTTTGAGTTAGTACCGCTTTGCAAGCTAGTCTATCTCTCTCATTCCTTTTATGTGCTTTTTTTGTTGGGGCATGTCCCCTAGGTCAATCCATTAACCGTCTTTATAAATACTTTTAGTTAATAAAATAGAGGATTTCATTTGTTGTTTATTATAATTAATTTGCATGTTTACATTATAATAAGATCCATGGGTATTTACAGAAATATCCTAAATGTCCCTAGTTGATCATTATATTGGGAACTATAATGAATTAAGACTAGTGTGAGTCTTGATTGATGATCATATGATGATTATATTTATAGGGATACGAATCAAGATCATAGTACTTGTTAGGGAATAAAGTACTGGACCGACCCGCTATGAGAACATCACATGGATTAAGTCATAGTTGTTTCTCATGATAGGTATATTTTTCAGTCCTCTGACTTGAGATTACCAGAGACTTCAACATTAGGAACATAGTGATTTGACACTATCAAACGTTGTCTTTAACCGGATGATTATAAAGGTTGTGATTGGTTACTGTGTGAGCAATGTGATGAAGTTGTGTAATCGAGATAGAATTTGTCCCTCTCATATAAAGAGAGATATCTAGTAGATCCCTTGATGTGTTGGATTGTTAGAAGGCCTAATCTAAGTGAATTGATATTGATCAATGTCACTTGGATGTTTTCAGTCTACCTAGAGATCGAGACTAGTACGATTGAACATGTTGGATGACAATTCCATGCCTTATGTTTGATCAAAAGGATATCGTGTGACAAAAGAATGTTATATACACTATTGATTAGGTTGTATCGATTTGATATTCGTACGACTTGGGTAGTCATAATGTCTTGCTAGAGGCCACTTATGACTTGTATACCGAAATGTGTTTTGGTTCACTGCCAACGTTGTATGAGCCTATTGGGTCGCACACTAAGAATGGTTTTGCGAGATTTTAATATGGTTCAGAAAAATGAATTTTATATGATAAAATTCATGACAAAAACGTCCTTGTGATGTATTACACTTATACTTCTTTAAGTAGGGGTATATGTGTAATTTACTTAACCGTCTATATACAAGGGTTGTATAAATAGACGCTTTAAGATAGAACATACGGATGAAAGATTAAAGGTCGAAAATCTATTTTCGTTTTAGAAACGACTTAGGGTTTTTGGTATGCTCTGGATCGTTTTGGAGAGAAACAAAAAGGTTTGGTATTCTATCAAAGCTAGCACTTCGAATCTCGATCGTCGTTCGTGTGTGGACTCCTGGTAGAGGGCGTTTGTAGTTGCCAGCGCCTTAGAGATCGATCAACCTTCAAGAAAGGTATATTGCGACGAGGTATGATTAAGTTTTCATGGTTTAAACGTTTTTAATGGAATTAGATTCGGATCCTGTTGGGGTTTTTGTCAAAATTGTTTTGTAATCTCCACTGCGCATGAACCCCAAAACCCTACAGTGGTATCAGAGCCTTCGAGTTCGATTCCATTAAATTCATTGCATGTTTTCTTCTGATATATACATGATATATGATTGAAAGCATGTTAATAGTTTATGTATATGTGATATACATAAGTTTTCTATGAGATTTATTATCATGTTTTGTGTATATGATACATATATTCATGATTTAATTGAAATTAGTTTCGTACATGCTAGTAACCATGTTAGGTTAATTCGAATAATTTTAATGAATTGAGTTTCGTGTTCTGTGATCCATGACACCATTAGGTTCGATTGGGATAGTAGTTCATAATTCAATTACATGTTTGTGATTATTTAGATGAGGGCCAAAATTGCAAATAATTAATTTTCAAAATTATTTATTTATCTTGTTATATCTATTTTGTTATGAAGTTTCTATTTGATAAAGATAGATAACAAATTAGTTTAGAAGATATAAGCAAAATCGATTTCGTTATCCCTATTGGATAGGAGATAAATATGGAGAATTTTGTTATTGGTGATATGCTAGGATTCAAATATCTTAAGTCCTAATTGGATTAGGATAAGATGATTAGTTATATGTGGGCCTGGGTTAATTAAAAATGTTTTAATTGACTTAATTTTGGAAAATTAAGGGGTAAATTTAGGATAATAAAATCAACGAAAAATATGATTTTCTATAGCTAATTTTAATTTTCTGAATTGAAATTCGCCTTCTAAAAAAAAATCGCCCATCTGATCGGCCAGCGGGACCGCCGTCTAACTAATCCTAGCGCACGAAAATACTTTTATTAGTGAACAGTATAAAAATCTCCAAATTGTTTAGTGATTTAACAAATCAATAACAATATATGATATTTCATTGTTTACATAAAATCACTAAAACTGAATAAAATCCTCTATTAAATTTTAAGTCTCATGTCATCCATTTTAAATATTTGTCAAGGCCTCGATCACACTAATACAGTTTCAGCCATAGTTGGGTGTATTGTGTTATCTTGGTGAGACAAGTTGGATAAGAGTTACCTAAATGTTAAAATAGTCCGACTTAATAAAGCTATCAAAATAGTTTTGAGCTTTAGGCACATGATGAGATAAAAACATGCTAAGACATAAGATGTCATGTATCTCATAAAAGTATCTAAAATTACATAAAATGTAATTGGTAACTGTTACCTACCTAAATAATCTAGTTATGTGTTTCATGCCATAGTAGTCATATAATTAGGTGAAATATGGATTTTAGTCCCTTAAATGAACAGTGTATTTAAAGAGGGTTGTTAATTTAGTGGGAGTCTATTCCTCTATACTAAAATAAACTTTACATAATCTTTATTGTAGATCAACGGCCTCTTCAAGTAACAATAATCCCCTCGTCGCGATCCATCCTTGAGAAGGATAAGCTATCTGGGACTAACTTTCTTGACTAGTTCAGAAACTTGAGAATTGTTCTTAAGCATTAACGCAAGTTGTATGTCCTGGATGCTCCAATCCCTAAGGACCCACCAGCCAATGCTACGAAAGGAGTGAAGGATGCGCATAATAAGCATGTCAACGATTCTACTGATGTTGCATGTATTATGCTGGCAACTATGGTTCTTGAACTTCGAAAGACATGGAACTAATGGAAGCCTACACATGGCTATAACGCTAAGGAAATGTTCCAACAAAGCAAGCTAGGCAATAAAGGTTCGAGATAGTCAAGAACCTACATTCTTGCAAGATGACTGAGGGTGCGTCAGTTAGTCCTCATATTTTGAAAATGAAGGGCTATGCGGACCTGCTTGATAGACTCGGATTTCCCATAAGCCAAGAGTTGGCTACGGATTTGATCCTGAATTCATTACCAAGAGAGTTACTCATAATTTGTGATGAACTACAATATGAATAATATGGAGAAATCAATTTCAGAGTTGCATTTGATGCTCAAAACTGCTGAACAAAATATCAAGAAACCCTCTAATAATGTGTTGATGGTCCAAAAGGGAAAGAGAATGAAGAAGAAAGGCAAAGGCAAGGCTAAAGTTGTCAAGGCTACTGCTGCACCTGTCGCAAAGCTTGTGGAACAAGTCAAGCCCCAGCCTGTTCCTACTTCAAAACACCCAAAAGAAAAGGAAGGAAATTGTCATTTCTGTCATGCACTGGACATTGGTTCAAAATTGCAAACTCTATCTGGAAGATCTATTGAAGAAAAAGGGTAGTGCAACTACCACTACTGGTATTTATGTTATTGAAATTAATTTATCTACTAGCGATTCCTGGGTATTAGATACCGGATGTGGATCTCATATTTGTATAAATGTGCAGGGACTCACCAGAAGTAGAAAGTTGAAGAAATGAGAAGTCATCCTCCGCATAGGGAATGGAGCAAGAGTTGTTGCTCTGACTGTTGGATCATATGACTTAGTCTTACCTAGTGGACTTATTTTAACTTTAAATAATTTTTATTTTGTGCTCATTTGCTTAGCGAAAACATCATTTATGTTTCATGTTTGGATATGGATGGTTTTGATTTTATTTGCGAATAATAGATGTTCCATTTCTCGTAAAGGTATATTTTATGCAAATGTTGATTTGTGTAATGGTCTTTATATTCTAAGCATGAAAAGGTCCACTGAGACTCTAGTCTTTAACATAAATACAAAGAGATTGAAGTCAAATGATTTGAATCAAACCTATCTTTGGCATTGTCGTCTCAGACACATAAATGAGAAACGCATAACGAAACTCCATAAAGATGGACTTCTAGATTCATTTGATTTAGAAACATATGAAACGTGCGTATTTTGTTTACTAGGCAAGATGACTAAAAGTCCATTTATTGGACACAGTGAAAGGGCAAGTGATTTATTAGGTCTAATACATACTGATGTATGCGGTCCTATAAACACAATGGCTAGAGGAGGTTATCAATACTTCATTACATTTATTGATGATTTCAGCAGATATGGTTATGTATATCTAATGAAACATAAATTGAATCATTTAAGATGTTTCGAACGTTTCAAAATGAAGCGCTGAATCAACTTGGTAAACTATCAAAACACTTCGGTCAGATCGAGGTGGTGAATATTTGAGCCAAGAATTTGATGATCATCTTAGAAATTGTGGGATTGTCTCCCAATTGACTCCACCGGCAACTCCACAATGGAATGGAGTTTCTGAAAGGAGAAATCGAACCTTATTAGATATGGTTCGATCTATGATGAGTCATGCAGATCTTTCATTATCCTTTTGGGTTATGCATTACAAATCTGCGATAGCTTTCACTCTAAATCGAGTTCCTTCTAAAGCGGTTGATAAAACACCATATGAGATATGGTACGGGAAGAGACCTAGTTTATCTTTCCTTAAGATTTGGGGTTGTAAGGCTTACGTAAAACGACAAGTCTCAGAAAAACTAGCACCTAACTCTGACAAGTGTTTATTTGTGGGGTATCCTAAGGAAACAAAAGGATATTACTTTTATAATCCCATGAAACAAAGTATTTGTTACTCGGTATGGTGCCTTTATGGAAAAAATAGTTTATTTCAAAAGACACTGGTGGGAGAGAAATAAATCTTGAAGAAGTTCAAGAATAACAAATAAATCTTGAACCGCTACTGGAAGTTCAACAACGTTCTGAACCAGTTGAACCGCCACAGGTGACAAAAGGGCCACGCAAATGTGGTAGGGTAAGACATGAGCCAGAGAGATTCAGATTTCTCAATGCTGATAGTCGTGATGTGTTGCTTATGGATCAAAATGAGCCCACCACTTATCAGGAGGCTATGTCTGGACCAGACTCAGATAAATGGCTAAGTGCCATGAATTCTGATATGCAATCCATGTAAAATAATCAAGTTTGGAACTTGGTTGATTTACTTGAAGGTGGTAAGACCATTGGATGTAAATGGGTTTACAAGAAGAAAACTGACATGGATGGCAAAGTGCATACTTTTAAAGCAAGACTTGTAGTAAATTGTTTCAGACAGACTCAAGGTGTTGATTATGATGAGACATTTTCACCAGTAGCCATGCTTAAATCCATAAGAATTTTAATTGTCATTGCTGCATATTATGACTATGAGATATGGCAAATGGATGTAAAAATAGCATTTCTTAATGGAAAGGTGCTTGAGGACGTGTATATGACACAACCTGAAGGTTTTGTACATCCTGAGAATTCTAGGAAGGTATGCAAGCTTCAAAGATCCATTTATGGATTAAAGCAAGCTTCTCGGAGTTGGAATCTTCATTTTGATGAAGCAATCAAGGATTTTGGTTTTATTAAGAATGAAGATGAGCCTTGAGTATACAAGAAGGTCAGTGGGAGTGTAGTTGTTTTTCTGGTACTTGTATGTTGATGATATATTACTCATTGGAAATGACATCCCAACATTGAATAATGTCAAGTCTTGGTTAGGAAAGTGTTTCACAATGAAAGACTTAGGAAATGCAACCTATATCCTAGGGATAAGGATCTATAGGGATAGATCTAAGAGACTAATCAGTTTAAGTCAGAGTGCTTACATAGACAATGTGCTGATTAGGTTCAGTTTGCAAGACTCTAAAAGAGGATCGTTTTCAATATCTCATGGCATAAGTCTCAGCAAGATTCAATGTCCTAAGACAAATGATGATCGACACCGTATGAATAAGATTCCATATGCATTAGCTATTAGATCTATCATGTATGTCATGTTATGCACTCGACTTGATGTATCATATGCTTCGAGCACTACAAGCAGATATCAGTCAGATCTTGGTGAGAGTCATTGGATAGCAGTAAAGAACATTCTTAAATACTTAAGAAGGACTAAGGAAGTGTTCTTGGTCTATGGAGGTTTTGAAAATGATCTAGTTGTAAATGGTTACACATATGCAAGTTTTCAAACTGATATAGATGATTTTAGATCATAGTCCGGATATGTGTTTACTTTGAATGGGGGTGCGATGGGCGGAAAAGTTTGAAGCAAGAGAGGCGTGGCGAGATTGTACAATAGAAGTTGAGTATATTACGGTCGTCCGATGCAAAGAAAAGAGGAGCGATTTGGATCAAAAAGTTCATTTCGAACTAGGTGTGGTTCCAAGTATTGCTAACCCTATTTGTTTGTATTGTGACAATAACGGGGCAATAGCACGAGCCAAGGAACCTAGATCACAAAGACAGATCCAAACATATACTCAAGCGTTTTCATCTTATCGGAGAAATTATTGAGAGGGAGACGTAAAGATTTGCGAGTAACTATCAAGACAACGTTGCGATCCATTACAAAAGCTCTTCCACATGCAAAACATGATGGTCATGTTAGATCATTAGGCATTAGATGCATGTATGATTGGCCCTAGTGCAAGTGGGAGATGTTGGAGCATGTGCCCTAGGTCGATCCATTAACTGTCTTTATGAGTACTTTTAGTTAATAAAATAGAGGATTTCATTTGCTTGTTTATTATAATTAATTTGCATGTTTACATTATAATAAGATCCATGGGTATTTACGAAATATCCTAAATGTCCCTAGTCGATCATTATATCGTGTCCTATAATGAAATGAATTAAAACTAGTATGAGTCTTGATTGATGATCATATGATGATTATACGTATAGGGATACAAATCAAGATCACGAGTACTTGTTAGGGAACAAAGTAATCTTGGATCGACCCGCTATGAGAACATCACATGGATTAAGTCATAGTTGTTTCTCATGATAGGTATATATTTCAGTCCTCTGACTTGAGATTACCAGAGACTTCAACATTAGGAACATAGTGATTTGACACTATCAAACGTTGTCTTTAACCGGATGATTATAAAGGTTGTGATTGGATACTGTGTGAGCAATGTGATGAAGTTGTGTAATCAAGATAGAATTTGTCCTTCTCATATAAATAGATATATCTAGTGGATCCCTCGATGTGTTAGACTGTTAGAAGGTCTAGTCTAAGTGAATTGATATTGATCAATGTCACTTGGATGTTTTCAGTCTACCTAGAGATCGAGACTAGTACGATTGAACATGTTGGATGACAATTCCAAGCCTTATGTTTGATCAAAAGGATATCGTGTAACAAAAGGATGTTATATACACTATTGATTAGGTTGTATCGATTTGATATTCGTAAGACTTGGGTAGTCATAATGTCTTGCTAGAGGCCGCTTATTACTTGTATACCAAAATGTGTTTTGGTTCACTACCAACGTTGTATGAGCCTATTAGGTCGCACACTAAGAATGGTTTTGCGAGATTTTAAGATGGTTCAGAAAAATGAATTTTATATGATAAAATTCATGACAGAAACTTCATTGTGGTGTATTACACTTATACTTCTTTAAGTATGGGTATATGTGTAATTTACTTAACAATCTATATACGAGGGTTGTATAAATAGACGCTTTAAGTTAGAACACACGGACGAAAGATTAAAGGCCGAAAATCTATTTTCGTTTTAGAAACGACTTAGGGTTTTTGGTATGCTCTGGATCATTTTGGAGAGAAACAAAAAGGTTTGATATTCTCTCGAATCTAGAACTTCGAATCTCGACCGCCGTTCGTGTGTGGACTATTGGTAGAGGGCGTTCTTCGTTGGCAGCGCCTCAGAGATCGATCAACCTTCAGAAATGTATATTACGACTGAGGTATGATTAAGTTTTCATGGTTTAAACGTTTTTAATGGAATTAGATTTGGATCCTATTAGGGTTTTTGTCAAAATTGTTTTGTAATCTCCGCTGCGCATGAACCCCAAAACCCTACATTTTTAAAACTCTAATAAAAATGATGAATTTGTTAGTGAAAACTAAAACTTTACTTATTTACACAAAAATAATACATTAAGCTTTTTAGCTTTTACCTCTCTCTCACGAGCCTCAACTACACCTTTTCCTTTCCTATCACGTGGATGCATCTTTTGAGTATGTCAAAAACTTGCCCAAACATTCACGAAAAAAAAATACAATTGGCAAGTCACAAATGTTGTATCACTCGCAACCCTCTTTATCAATTTCCTATGCATACCTTCCACCACCATAGTTGCATTGCTGAAAACAACAAAATTAAAAGTGGGCATTGTTAGGGCATGTGCCCTAGGTCAATCCATTAACTATCTTTATGAATACTTTTAGTTAATAAAATAGAGGATTTTGTTTGCTGTTTATTATAATTAATTTGCATGTTTACATTATAATAAGATCCATAGGTATTTATAGAAATATCTTAAATGTCCCTAGTCGATTATTATATTGGGAACTATAATGAATTAAGACTAGTGTGAGTCTTGATTGATGATCATATGATGATTATACGTATAAGGATATGAATCAATATCACAAGTACTTATAAGCGAACAAAGTACTGGATCGACCCGCTATGAGAACATCACATGGATTAAGTCATAGTTGTTTCTCATGATAGGGATATTTTTCAATCCTCTGACTTGAGATTACTAGAGACTTCAACATTATGAACACAGCTGATTTGACATAATCAAACGTTGTCTTTAACCTGGACGATTATAAAGATTGTGATTGGTTATTGTGTGAGCAATGTGATGAAGTTGTGTAATCGAGATAGAATTTGTCCCTCTCTTATAAAGAGAGATATTCAGTGGATCCCTCGATGTGTTAAACTGTTAAAAGGCCTAGTTTAAGTGAATTGATATTGATCAATGTCACTTGGATATTTTCAGCCTACCTAGAGATCGAGACTAGTACGATTGAACATGCTGGATGACAATTCCATGCCTTATGTTTGATCAAAAGGATATCGTGTGACAAAAGGATGTTATATACACTATTGATTAGGTTATATCGATATGATATTCGTACAACTTGGGTAGTCATAATGTCTTTCTAGAGGTCTCTTACGACTTGTATACCAAAATGTGTTTTGGTATACTGCCAATGTTGTATCAGCCTATTGGGTTGCACACTAAGAATGGTTTTGCGAGATTTTAAGATGGTTCAGAAAAATGAATTTTATATGATAAAATTCATGACAGAAACGTTCTTGTGGTGTATTACACTTATACTTCTTTAAGTAGGGGTATATGTGTAATTTACTTAACCGTCTATATACAAGGGTTGTATAAATAGACGCTTTAAATTAAAACACACATATGAAAAATTAAGGGCTGAAACTCTATTTTCGTTTTAGAAACGAATTAGGGTATTATGGTATGCTCTAGATCGTTTCGGAGAGAAACAAAAAGGTTTGGTATTCTCTCGAAGCTAGCACTTCGAATCTCGACCGTTGTTCGTGTGTGGACTGCTGGTAGAGGGCATTCGTTGTTGCCAGCGCTTTAGAGATCGATCAACCTTCGAAAAGGTATATTGCGACTGAGGTATGATTAAGTTTTCATGGTTCGAATGTTTTTAATGGAATTATATTCGGATTATGTTGGGGTTTTTGTCAAAATTGTTTTTGTAATTTCCGCTGCGTATGAACCCCAAAACCCAACAGGCATGAACTCAACTTTTTTATGTATAATCACATCACATGAAAGCACATGCAAACTGGTTGCCAAAATTCTACGGGCCCACCAGAAATCTCCTATTGCTCTAAAAGTTAAACAAGAGACCCCACTTCAATTACTAAGAGAGAACTCCAAGAACACGAAAAAAAGTTTCCAAACAAACATAAACAAAAGGACAATGAATTAATAAATGGTTGTCAACTTCAACTGCACTATAAAAGAACCACATTTTCACACAAATTGACCCTCACAATCTTCTCTAACATAACTTTCATCTTTATTACAAGTATTAAGATTCGGGTGTGATACATCACAAGGAGAAGATGATTGTTGCCCACTTCCATCATACATCGTCAAGTCATAAAATCCTCTAGGCAGTGTCGTTAATATGACATACCAATTAGACGTATCGCTCTCCCTAGCATAGAATACTTGTTTAGCTTGTGTGGCCAATATGAAATGATCGTTATGATTTTGTTGTTGATGAAGATTAACTAGGGTGAAACCATCTTTGGATTTCATTCCTCTGCCTTCGTTCACCCAATCACACAAGAATGTCGAAACTTGAAAAACTCGATAGTCCAATAAAATGATGTACTTTATGACCCCATAATAAGGAACAACACCACTACTTGTGAAGGGTCTCCCAACTTTGACCTACATAGACTTGACGAATCAATAGAGACGTCGCTATTCTATGTGACTCTATCCACATCTCTCGTGTGAAACCTCAATCCATTGACAATGTAACTAGAACAAGATAATGCTTGTTTTCTAGGTTTACTAGAAAGCCACAATAACAAACTTGACGATTCAATATTCTCGGACTTAACCTGTAAGGAGAATTAGATAACTTGTTGAGAACATGGAATATGAATGTGATTGGTGGATCTCGTTATAGAAAATGGAAAGTAAACTAATGTGGAACATCTACAAACCTTTTCTTCAAACCGTTTATTAAATGTCTTAGTATGTTTCAACCATAGCTGACATTGATTGTCTAGCGAGACGCTTGTTAGTTCGCTTCAACTCATCTATATGCATTCTACACATATATATTTAGAAAATAGAAAGTCATAATGCAATCCATATAAATAAAATAATTTTTAATAACTGATGTACTTAATGCAAATAAGGTTCCACAATTGTTGTATTAAACAACACGCATAGATGAGCTTTTTGTCATAAGTCATCGCTCAACGTTATTGAGCACAGTTTCGAAATTGATTCTCCTTCCAATGTTGTCTCATTTCTAGTGATGTTGCTTTGAGGTTGTTGATCTCCAACATCTAATGGTTGTTCTAATATTTTAGAACAAAACCGAGAGCACTCCTCAGCTATATAGCATTCCACAATGCATCCTTCAGGTCTTGCGCGATTTTCGCAAAACTTTCTAAGCTTTCCTAAATATCTGATATAAGATTATCCATTTTCAGAAGTGGAATAAATAATCTAAAAAAACTCGTTGCAGTTGAAAATAAAGATATCGTTCAATCGAATACATCCATCGGTAGTGAACGGGTCCACATAAACGGGCTTCCTTAGCCAAGTGGATTGGCAAGTGAACCATGACATCGAAAAAGGAAGGAGGAAAATATCTTTCAAGCATGCATAGCGTCTCTGCGATATCTTCCTCAAGCTTCAATAATTTCTTTTTATCTACAACTCTTTAGCATAGTTCAATAATTATACGTGACCTAAGATCACACAAACGCCAAAAGAATACAAAAACGAAAATTATTAGGGTATCAAAATTGCCTCGCATATGAGAATCTTGATTTTGATCTCATCCATCGCATCATCTTACGCGACTCATCAATCTTTCTTTTTAATCGAACGCGAGTAATGATCGCTAGTTGGATAACAACAAATTCAATAACAGCTATCCTAAGAGTATAATTTTATTTCTTTATTTCTTAATTACAGTTTATAATTAAACGATTATATAGCCTCAAAAAAAAAAGGTTATATAGATAATGATTTTTTTTTGAGAACATAAATAATAATAATAAGAAGAAGAAGAAGAAGAAGAAGAAGAAGAAGTTGATGGCACTTCAAAACAAGAAAAAAGTTTTGATAAATTTTATATCCCAACGTGACAAAAATTATGTTTAGTAGTCAAGTGCCTTATTGGTCTCCTTAATTATAATGTATGTATAGCTACACCTTAAGTCAAAAAAAAAAAAAAAAAAATTATTATGTATAGCTACAACTTCTTGGCAACAAATTAATTAAAGAGGTATATTATAGCAATATGTATTTTATTATATTCGAATGTATAAGTTTAACACAGAATTTATTCTCATCTTTATTTTTATTACAAGCTATCACGAGGACTTAAGCCACCCTTGCGAATTTGCCTCAATTACAAGCTTATTGATATTTGGTGGACAAACTTAAGCAGTTATATAGTAGATCCACAAAACTTAGTGAGTCACAATAAATTCATAAAACCTAAGTGAGCCTAGTGGAATTGATGAGCCCTCATAACGATCGAGTTTATCAAGAGTTTTATATTACTTGTGTGAGAAGACAGTTCCTTAAACCCTAGAGTCATTAGGTCACTTCGCATGCAAATTAATATCTCACTTGTATTTTGTTTTTTGGCGAAATTTCATACCATGTTGATTTAACTTTTCAAAATTTTCAAATGTAGTCCTAATCATTATCTCTAACCCCTAAGTGGAGCAGCCATGGTGCTACTTTACCTGGAGTCTTTGTGTAGAAACCGCAAGTCACATTTTTGTAATTGTTCACTAACTCATAATTTGGGGCAACCATGGTGCTACTTTACCAATGGGGAACATAATTCCCTTCATCAAATATGTCTAGAAAGAATAGAGAGATCTACATGAGTGATTTTGTGATTTCCCCTAAAGTCATGTTTGATTGGACAGAGAAAGAAAATGTTCCAAAAAAAATGACAAATTTCGTGAAAAAATGACGTTTTCATGCGTTTGATAGCCAAAGTTTTCTCTCGGAACATTTTCTTACAATTGCCAACTTTCCATACGAAACCCCATATATTTTCTCAACTATTATAGTGGACAAATTGAGTTTTCTATTGAAAAAATGTGATTTTCCATATTAAGACACATTTAATTTATATTTTAAATGTGAAATTATTATATTTAATATATATGGTAAGTTTTCATATTTATTTCAAAATTTGTTGTTGGTAAGTATTGAGAGAAAAAATTCTTATATGTGCAATCAAACACATATAAGAAGATTTTCTTTTTAACATTAAGAGGAACACTTGATTGGTAAGAAATAGAAGAATTGCTCAAGAGAAAACTCTTGCTTGGTTCTTCCATTAAAACTTACATGAAGCAACTTGCTTCATTGTAATATTTTATGCAAAAATACGCATGCATCCGGATGCCAAAAGCAATATACGAGTGGTTGTTGGATTACAAATTCCTTTTGGTAATTTGTACCTACTATACTTAATTATAAGTATATATACACACATACACTCATAGCACATTTTCTTCAAAGGATTAAAATTGTTATGGAAAACATAATTCATTGCTGTGAAAGTCATTTTTCGGTCATAATTGTACAATTTGTATTTGCTAGTCTTTGACCTAGCAGATTCAATAGTACTATCCTTATAAAATGTCATAGAGTGACCAAGTAAATTTGTAGTTTTATCCTCACAAGTCAACAGTGTACCTCTACGCCATCTCCCGATTTTTTTCCAAAAGTACTACTATTTTTACTTTAAAAGAGGTAAATAGGTGGGTTTTCTTTTTTTTCCCAACACTAGGCAATAACGCCTTTTGAGAAGGCGCTATCTACGTGGCAATTTTTTGTTCTGATTTTGCCACGTGGATAGCGCCTTCTCAATAGGCGTTATCCACGTGGAAACGTGATAGCGCCTTCGGAGAAGGCGCTATCCGTGGCCAGGTGGACACATCCGGGTATTCCCGGTCCACGTGGATCCACGTGGACCGGGAAACCGTGACTTTGGGGCGCAGATAGCGCCTTCTCAAAAGGCGCTATCTGCACCCCCATGTCATCTTCCCGAAACCGACGCAGAGAATATATTCTCTGCGTCGGTTTCGTCGTTAATGGGTTATAGGGGGGGGGTAGGGGGTAGGGGTAGGGGTGGTGTAGGTCACGGGTTCACCGTAGTTGTGGGGTGGGTTCGGGTACTTAAGGAGGGGGGGAGGGGGAGCGAACAAAGCGGGCGAGACGAGAGGAGAGGAGGTGTGCGCGCGCGGCGAGAGACGAGGAGGAGGAAGAAGGAGGGCGGACGAGACGCATTGAACGGGAGAGAGTGGGCGAGTGTGTGCGCGCGGCGGAGACGTTCGTCGAGCTTGGCGGAGGTACGTGGTGTTTTGGACGGTCCGGTGGTGAGCCAGAGCAGCGGTGACGGCCAGCGGAGGAGGAGGACGGATCTACGGCGGCTGCGGGGGAGGAAGGAGCAGCGGCGGCGGCCGAGGAGGAAGGCCAGCGTAGCAGCGGAGTGGAGGTAGGAGAAGGAGGAGGTATGTGTATATGGTTAAGTTAGTTTAGTTAGTTAAATAAGATCGTTAAGTGTTTTGATTATGTTAATTTGAGTTTGTTTAAGTGAGTTTAGTTAATGAAGTATGTTTATGTTAGTGTAGTTTGTTTAATGAGTTTAGTTATATTGAATTGCAATTACACCAAACACATGCATGCTAATAAGAAACTCTAATTACTATATGATGTGAAAGTAATAGAGAGACCCAAGTTTCAACAACGACCAACTATATATGTTATATTTTAGTTAAGGTTAGGTAACGCCCAAAAATTTATTAAACCATATATTTAGTATACTAAGCTCATTTAGACTTTGAATTCGTTAGATCCACGTAAGTTTGATGAACATAACTCTAGTTTTGTTAGCCGATTTATTACACTATTTGTGGTCCACAATAATGAAAATACAAGGTATTGCAGGAATATTACGTTGCGGCGGAAAACGAGAGGAAACAAGTAAGTTCCTTAATTTAGTATTTTCATATTAATATATTTGGGTTATGGTATGGGTTTGCATGATATATAGGGACTTTCGTATGATGTTTATGCACAACGGTTCATATGTTTATTTATTGAACATTATTACATCCAAGTTTCCAAACGTCTGTAGGTCATGTCACAAAGAAACATCCCTTTTCTATTCTATGCGCACGACTCCATTGTTAATGGGGCCAATGGCATCGCGTACAGCTCATCGCCATCAGTAGTGTTATGGGTTAAGTTTGGGTCGAGTGGGCGTGAAATGATTGATGTCATTTGTGACGCGTTCCATATCTCATCAACGGATAATATAGTTCATATGACGTCATTGGAGTTGATTTTGTTGTTGATCCCTTCGATGATACGTGCAAGTTTACCTTCACGCAGGAGATTGCTTTCTTGTTTAAAAGCACTAGAAAGATTGCTATGATAAAATGTGATGTTAAGTTGGAGTTCCCATGGTGAGGGAGGTGAGTGAGATAAGGCGCTTTACTAGTTGGTCATCTTTGGTGGTGGTTTTACGGCTTTCATCGTCTCCATGCTTGTATTATAGAACTGCAGATGATGATATACATGTCACGGCCCCCTTTGATCTGTTGGATGATGACGATCCTTGGATCATAACCACATATTTCACACACACTGCTGCTTTCATCGCCACCTAATTGTGCCTACGACGCCCAACTGCACCGCATCGAATTGCGTGGACATCATCATGAAAATTGGGTGACTTTTCACGCAAGCTACATAAACATGTGGGAAAATCGTGGGGACACCATTGCGACAGCGGCACTGAATGAAGGGCATGACGATCAAGACTACATGTCGTGGGGACACCATTTCGGGATGGTTCCACCTCCTATTTTTGGTTGCATCAGTAGCAGAGGTGAGTCGAGTCAAGAACCAGAGGAAACACATCAATCTACTCGACTTGATTCATCGCAAGACGAGCTACCTCAACCGGATGTACAACCACATCGTCCAACTAGACAAAGAGTACGTCCGGTTTGCTTCACTGAGGAACAACGTCAACGGAACCGCCGAAATAGACCTGCATGATGAGTTTACTTGATGTCATAGTGATTTGTAAATAACTTATATTTTGGGTTGACGAAGTACGTGTATTCAACCTTCTCATTGAATAAACTTATTTCTCATGTTTTCCATATTATAATAATTTTGTAGATGTGATTACTCTTCAATAGTTAGTTTAGTTTGTTAAGTTAGTTTAGGTTATATGTTTAATTTAACTTAAGTGGTTAACTTAGTTAGTTAGGTGTCGGTGGTTAGGTTTTATTATTTTAGTTTGGTTAGGTTAATTAGCTTAGTTAGTTTTGTTTAGGTGTTGAGGTTATGTTTGTTTAGTGTAGTTGAGTTAGGGTATGTTCCTTGGGTTCGTAGTTTAGTTAATTTAGGTTACGTGTACTTTGGTTAGGTTATGTTAGTTGAGGTTAGTTACTTTGTTATTTTAGTTTACTTTGGTTTTGTTAGTTTGGTTTGGTGTTAAGTTAGTTTTTGGTTGTTACTTTGTTATTTTAGTTTACTTTGGTTAGTTAGTTAGTTAGTTAGTTAGTTAAGTTAATTTAGTTAGTTTATTCAAGGTTACTTACTTATTTAGTTTAGTTTGGTTTGGTTAGGTTAGTTAAGGGTTTTAGTTAGTTAGTTAGTTAGTTAGTTAGTTAGTTAGTTACTTAGTTAGTTAGTTAGTTTAGTTTGGTTAGTTAGTTAGTTAGTTTAGTTTAGTTTGGTTAGTTTAGTTTATAGAGAGTTGAAGGTTGAAACCAATATATTCAAAATTAGTTTTTTTTTGGTTATACAAATATAAACTTTGGTTACTTAGCTAGTTATTAGGTATATTCAAATTTGGTAAAGGTTTCTTACTTTAATTAGTTAGTTAGAGGTAATGTTAGTTAGTTTAGAATAGAGAGTTGAAGGTTGAAACCAATATATTCAAAATTGGTTTTTTTTTTTTAATACAAATATAAACTCCTCGTATGGATATTCAAATTTGGTTGTAATTGTCGAGCTCGCTCGACAACGACGACGACTGACAAGGCGGCGAGGGACGAGCGGCGAGAATGTCGCGACCAGCTATGAGGACAGATCGGCGAGTCGGGTTGGTGATGGGCGGTGACATGGCGCTGACGTGGCATGGTTTGTATAGATAGCGCCTTTTCAAAAGGCGCTATCTATACACGTGTCGCGCCATGTCGGCGCCACCTCATAAACGCAACTTTTGCTCAATAACGCCTTCTCAAAGGCGTTATTGAGTGAAAACTGTATGTGGCGCCGAGGTGGGGCGAGGTGGCGCGAGGTGGCGACACATGTACGAGATAGCGCCTTTTCAAAAGGCGCTATCGTACAAACCCCGCCACGTCAGCGCCACGTCACCAAAAACCAAAAAATACCCCACTCAATAACGCCTTCTCAAAAGGCTTATTGCCTACATCCAGGATAAAAAAAAAAACACTCTATTTTGTGAAAAAAAAAGTAAAACGCCCCTACTTGTGGAAATCACCCCATCTCTCTCTCTAGTTAAGTACAACCCTGCACCACTTTTGCTTTTTTGTCAAGATCTAGACCACCTGACATCCGAACTAAATCGACTACCCCGAGCTCACTCTAGGTCTGCCCAAAACTGGGGCAAAGATCTCCCAATAGCTGACATCTCCATTCGTATGACTCAAATAACTCGAGTCACAACTTAAGAGCCTCGAGTGTAACCACTAGAGCCAACCAACCATTGATCACCCTGCATCATTTTAATTGTACTCGAATATTGCTTTCACCTTGCTTTATGCAACATTTATTCTAGTCAAAACAAACACCAAGGTTTAAATTGTGTTCAGTACAATGACAGATAAAATTGGATTTGAAAGCCCTTACAGCAAGTATGCAAATGCCAGACAACTATACTATTTGAAATAGTTGTTGCTACTCTTGAATAAGATAAATCTGCAACATTATAACATAAAGCGAGACTCGCAAATTGTTGTGGTTCTTGCAACACAAGTATCTACCAGCTTTGGTTTTCTATAAATTAACCACACTACTCTCGCTTACTATTAAAGACTGCCAGCCTCAGAAACACTAATACCCCTCAATATCTTTATCTTCAATTGATTAGCAGAAAATGTCACTCGTGCAGAACCCCCAATATGTCTTCATCCCTATAAAGATGAAATCTGCAACAACATGCACCAAAATAACAAAAAAAAAAAAAAGAGTAAACCATGAGTATACTGTAAGAAGCAGCAAAAAAGAGATTAATCCATCATGTATGTTACTAAAGCATAATAATGGATAAGAGTGTCCATAAGTTGGATTTGGACATATTTGTAACAAATCATAAACCAAAGGCTAAGTTTGACAAGATTCCAAGCTGAACCAAATTAACAAAAGAACCAAATTAACAAAAGAAAAAAAAAAAAAAAAACAAAAAACTTTATCCAAATCAGACTGCAAAAAACTAACTTGGTCTTAAATGTTTGAAATTATTTCCCATCCTCAAATACTCATCAAAAACAAAAACCTATTAACACTCAAAACACATCAAAACAAACTACAGCATTCAACATCTACAAGAAAAACTAATCCATGTGAACAACAATATCCAAATTCGAAGCTTGTAAAGTAAACGTGGAATTACAAATCTACCTCCATGTTAGTCCAGAATTTGTTTCCATGGCTTGAATATGCGCATCACAAACTAAACAGAAATCTCCAGTATCATAATTTTTTTGCAAGGCTATTCACTAGTTACTAGTTTTGTCAAAAAAGAAGAAAGAAAAGAGAGAATAAGAAACCACACGACAACTCATAAGCCAAACCAATCTACTATTACAGTTTAGTTGCATCTGGTTTGTACTTACAACAACGTGTTAAACAACTTTGAGTCCATCAATTTAAAAGATGAGTTTTACACACATTTCCACAAGTAACAACTTGTACAGGGCCTTGTTGTTTACTGCAAACAGGAAGACCTAGAAAGTGCGACCAATAGAAAAACATTTTCTAAATCACCTTAAAGTTTTACATCAAAATACATAGAGGAAAGAATCAAACATTAACTGGATCAACATGCAATCTAGATCTCATATTCATAGGTCAATCATTCTAATTATGAAGGTCAAGGTTGTAGGCAAAGCATAAGACTTAAGTAGTTCTCAATGGCTAAGGCATACACCCACAACCAAGGATCGAAACTTCGGTTTCGACTTATAATTCGCCCTCTTGATAATCAGAATTAATTTGGAGAAGTTTAATTCGACGTGGAGAATTTTGGTAAAAATTCGCTAACTTAGAGAAGTTTAAGAAACTTTTATTTAAATTACCAACAAACTAAAACTCATTTTATAGGATGTCAAAACAAGCACAATTATGCATTTATACCTAAGAAATTTACAATTAAATGGTTTTAAGTCAATTTTATTGGCATTAGTCATGCATACTATGTGTGGTAGATCACTTTTTAGTGATAATAATTATACTTAATTTGATTCTCTAATCATTTTATAATTGCGCATTTAATCAAGTACGATTAAAATTATGAAACATGTTTTTTATATGAATCAATATTTAAAAAAAATAACCATTTTTTGATATTATACACCAATAAAAAAATTACAAAGTGTTGTAGAGGTGTGTGTGCAAAAGTGAATCTTGATGCCAAATCAAGGGATCACGTGATCTGTGTAGAGATGTGTGTACAAAAGTGAGTCACTATCAAATTCTCAATAACCTCCAAAAGCCACCATCAATTAATCCTCAACCCTTCAGTCTCCTACATACATGTTCGATTTTTTTTCCCACTGAAAAATTTGAAATTTCTCATTGTTTTTAGCTATCCATATAAATTTGTGTCAATGTTGTCGATTTTTGACATAAACTTCAAAGAAGTTTTGTAATTTTTAAACTACACGTGAACTTCATTTCGATCCCTTCAACTTCGATAAATTTCGCCTAAACTTCGGCTAATTTTATCAAATTTTTGTTCCTTGCCCACAACAAAACAACATGACAACATATAAAAATAACCACTAGGATGCATCAAAATAACAAAATTAATCAAAACTCTACCAACTTACCTATTAAGAATAGTCCCACAACAGGTATTCAAGTAAATAAAGAAAGGATTATAATTCGGGATTGGAGATACCATCTTGTCTTGACATTTTGGTGAAATGTCCACTCCAAACCTTAAGCGCTCACTCATTCACACTCTCCCTCCTATGTAAATTTGGACTTGGGAATTTCATCCTACAAATCCTAATGTGGTGTCAGAGCAATAAAATGTGAGAGCAAAATGTTTCGGTCCAAGTCAATTACCAAGTAGACTATCTTTTTGGTATGGCCAATGCCTTGTTGGATCGTCTCAATCGGCTAATTGCCCATAGTTGGCCAATGTCTTATTGGACTTGAGTTGTCCTAGTTGGCAAGTAGCCCTTCAATTCAAGTCACAACTTGGTTATCGCCTATTGGACTTGAGAGTGTTAAGAATAGTCTCACATCAATTCTTCGCATAAATTAAGAAGCGTTATAAGTTAGGATTGGAGAAACCATCTTGCCTTGGCATTTTGGTGAAGCCTCCACTCTAAACCTTGAGCCCTCACTCATTCACTCTCCCTCCTATGTAAACTTGGACTTGGGATCCCATTCTTCAAATTCTAATATGTTGGAAAGAAGGAAATAAATGATTGATTAATTGATTAATTGATTGATTGATTGGTTGATTGGTTGATTGGAGATTTTTTTTGAAGTTTCCATAATTGTCACTATCCTTGTAACTCTATATATATGGAGCTATTGCAACTAGAGAAGTATGAATGAAATCAATCCTCTCCTTTCTCCCATGGATGTAGGTTATAAAACTGAACCATGTAAACCAATGTGTTCATCTTTTTATTTCTTTAGTTTATAATTTAAACATGGTATCAAAGCTCTATAAATATGGAGCTATTGCAACTAGAGAAGTATGAATGAAATCAATCCCTCTCCTTTCTCTCTTGGATGTTGGTTATGGAACAGAACCATGTAAACCAATGTGTTCATCTTATTATTTCTTTAGTTTATAATTTAAACATGGTATCAAAACTCTAAGCTTTTTAGTAAGTTTGAACCGAACCATGTAAACCATTGTGTTCATCTTTTTATTTCTTTAGTTTATAATTTAAACATAGTATCAAAGCTCAAGCTTTATAGTAAGTTTGTCATTTGTCCTCTAATTTTTAATTCATAATTTAAATTCTTCGATTCTAGATTATGAAGCAACTGATCACATGACTAACTCTCCTAATGCCTTTCACTCCTACAACCCTTGTCCAAATAATAGGAAAATAGCAACTGCACATGGCTCATTAACCATAATTGCGGGCATGGGAGACATTTACCTTACTCCAACATTTATACTTAAAGATGTCCTTCACATTCTAAAGCTCTCGACGAATCCCATCTCTATACACAAACTCACCCAAGATTTACATTTAACTGTGTTGTTTTACCCTACTCATTGTGTATTTCGGGGTCAAGGCGTTGGAAAGACAATTAGATTTGTTAAGGAACGCAATAGGATATATTTCCTTAAGTTACCAACACATTCTACACGAAATACTAGCTCATTTCTTTCTGATCACAACCTTTCTAGTAAAGATCGCTTGTGGCTTCATCAATGTCGACTCGGGCGTCCTTCTTTTAGTACCCTTAAGGTCTTGTTCCCTCTCTTGTTTGAGTCATTAAATGTTAGTGATTTTCATTGTAAAGTGAGTGAACTTGCAAAATGCAAACGTGTGTCTTTTCCATTGAGTAATAATAGAAGTTCTACTCCTTTTAACTTAATTCTCAAAGATATTTGAGGACCTACACTGACTCCGAATATTTTTGGTGCACGTTGGTTTGCATCCTTTATTGATGATTGCACGATAGTCACTTGGATTTTCTTGCCCAAAAACAAATGTGAGCCTCATTCTCCCGCAATTTCATATAATGGTTCAGACTCAATTTGGCACTAACATTAAGAAGTTTTGGTCTAATAATGTCAGAGTTTATTTTAATCAAACACTTGCATTATACTTTCAAAAGGAATGAATCATTCACAAATCTTCATGTTTTCACACCCCACAACAAAATAGTGTGGCTAAAAGAAAGAATAGTCACTTACTAAGTACAACCTGTGCATTCCTATCTAATCACCATGTACCTAAGTAATATTGGGGGAAGCAGTTCTGACGGCACCTTATAAATAGATTACCTTCTCGTGTCCTTAGCCTTAAAAGTGTGATGGAAGTATTATCTCAATTTTATCCTAACTTTAGAACCTCAAACAATTTGGTTCCTAAAATATTCGGATGTGTAGCCTTCGTTCATATCCACCATTCGAATAGGGAGAAATTAGATCCAAGAGCTCTCGAGTGTGTTTTCATAGAGTACTACTCCACCCAAAAAGGGTGCAAGTGTTATCACCCACCTCCTCAAAATTTTGTCTCATTAGATATAACTTTCAACGAGCACGAGTCATATTTCCATGATCCTTCTCTCAAGGGGGAGAATTCCATAATGGAAGATAAGGATCGAGTTGAGTTATTCTTTGCCCCTTTAAACATAGATTTATCACTTGAGCCACAGATCGGGTCAAAAGTCTCAAGGCCTAACACCTCTGAGTCTAAGGCTAATGAATCAGAACCAACTACTCTTGAGGATCGCATGACAAGGGAGGTCTACTCAAGAAAAAGAGTCACCCCACCTGAATTAATACATGTCCAAGAATTTGAACCAACTTCTAAAAATGAAGTATAAATTTATGAGTCACAACCTATTGAATCAGTACAAGTCCAACAATTTGGAAAAATTCCTAAAAACGAGGTACCAATCTCTGAGTCCTAACTTGACAAATATGTTGATTTGGATCTCCCCATTGCCAAAAGAAAATGAAACCAAGCATGCATCGAACGTCCCTTTTACCTTCTCTCCTATGTTGTCTCATTCGAGAAATTTTCTCTCTCACAAGAATTCTCATGAGCCTGAACAGTGTTCAAATCCCAACCACCTTATCTGAGGCCATATCCAATGAATATTGTAAACAAGCCATGAATTTGAAAATGGAGGCCTTGGAGAAGAATGGGACATGGGAATTAGTTGATCTACCTACAGGTAAGAAGCTAGTAGGATGTATATGGGTTTATACATTGAAATACATGGTACGTGGGTCATAAAGACATTTGCTCCATTTGCAAAGATGAATACACTAAGAATTTTGTTGGCCTTCGCAGCTAATTGTGATTGGGGTTCGAAACAATTTGATGTCAAGAGTGTGTTTCTTCATGGCAATCTAAAGGAATAAATTTATATGGAGGTGCCCCTGGGTATCAGACATGACTTACTACCAAGAAGGTGTGTAAATTAAAGAAGGCGGTGTACAGACTAAAGCAATCTCTAAGGGCATGATTTGGTAGATTCACCAAAGTGATGACCGATATTGGCTATAAACAAAGTTAAGGAGCTCATACTTTGTTCATCAAACGCTTATCTTCAAAGGGAGTTAAGGCTCTTCTAGTTTATGTGGAGGACATCATTGTAACTGGGGATAATGAGGATTTTTTGAGAAATAGAAATTAAAACAGTCTTTGGCTAAAGAATTTGAAATCAAAGAGCTGAGAAAGCTGAAATATTTTTTGGGAATCGAGGTAGCACATTCGAAAGAACATATTTTCATATCTCAGCGAAAATATATTACAGATCTTCTTAAGGAGACAGTGAAGCTAGCATGCAGACCAGCTAGTACACCCATTGATCACAAACTTGGAGAAGCAGAAGAAGCTAGAGTCATTGATCGAAATCGATATCAAAGATTGGTTGAGAAACTAATTTATCTCTCACACACTAGACCCGACATTGCATATGCAGTGTGTGTGATTAGTTAATTTATGCACAATCCTAAAGTAATCCATTTACAGGCTGCATATAGAGTGTTGCAATATTTAAAGGGAACATCAAGACGAGGTCTTTTGTTTAAAAGACATACAGGGATAGTATTGAAAGCTTATACATATGATAACTATGCCAGCTCAATGGTTAACAAAAGGTCAACTACCAGAACACACATTTATTGGAGGAAACTTGGTGACTTGGATCAGTAAAATAACATAATGCGGTTGCTAGATTAAGTTAGCTGACCCAGGTTAATTCGCGACTGAGGCTATGTTGTTGTTGGTTGCTAGATCAAGTGCTGAAGCAAAATTTTGTGCAACAACTCAAGGAATCTGTGAACTTTTATTGTTGAAAATTATCTTAGAAGATCTCAAAATCAAGTGGAATGGGTCAATGAGACTTTATTGTGACAACAAGTTTGCAATCAACATAGCTCATAATCCGATATAACATGATTAAACCAAGCACATCAAGATTGACCGACATTTTATTAAAGAGAAATTGGATTCTGGGATCATTTGTTTTCCTTATCTTTCAAGTCAGAATCGGCTTGCAAACATGCTTACTAAAAGTCTGAACAAATCTTCATTTCAAATAAATGTTTCTAAGTTGAGAATGGTGAACCTTTATTCACTAGCTTGAAGGGGAGTGTTGAAAAGAACGAAATAATTGATTAATTGATTAATTGATTGATTGATTAATTGATTAATTGAATTTTTTTTGGAAGTTTCCATAATATCACTATCCCGGTAGCTCTATAAATATGGAGTTATTGTAACTAGAGAAGTATGAATGAAATCAATTCCTCTCCTTTTTCTCATGGATGTAGGTTATAGAACCGACCGACCACTTAAACCATTGTATTCATCTTTTTATTTCTTTAATTTTTAATTTTAACATTATCGGTTTAACCTAATTTCCTCTAATCTTCAATAATCAAATTTTAATTTCCAAACACAAGTAATTGTTGGGGCATGTGCCCTAGGTCAATCCATTAACTGTCTTTATGAATACTTTTAGTTAATAAAATAGAGGATTTCATTTGCTATTTATTATAATTAATTTGCATGTTTACATTATAATAAGATCCATGGGTATTTACATAAATATCATAAATGTCCCTAGTCGATCATTATACTGGGAACTATAATGAATTAAGACTAGTGCGAGTCTTGATTGATGATCATATGATGATTATACGTATAGGGATACGAATCAAGATCACGAGTACTTGTTAGGGAACAAAGTACCGGACCGACCCGCTATGAGAACATCACATGGATTAAGTCATAGTTGTTTCTCATGATAGGTATATATTTCAAATCCTCGACTTGAGATTACCAGAGACTTCAACATTAGGAACACAAGTGATTTGACACAATCAAACGTTGTCTTTAACCTGACGATTATAAAGGTTGTGATTGGTTACTTGTGTGAGCAATGTGATGAAGTTGTGTAATCGAGATAGAATTTGTCCCTCTCATATAAAGAGAGATATCTAGTGGATCCTCGATGTGTTAGATCGTTAAAAGGCCTAGTCTAAGTGAATTGATATTCATCAATGTCACTTGGATGTTTTCAGTCTACCTAGAGATCGAGACTAGTACGATTGAACATGTTGGATGACAATTCCATGCCTTATGTTTGATCAAAAGGATATCGTGTGACAAAAAGGATGTTATATACACTATTGATTAGGTTGTATCGATTTGATATTCGTACAACTTGGGTAGTCATAATGTCTTGCTAGAGATCGCTATGACTTGTATACCAAAATGTGTTTTGGTACACCGCCAACGTTGTATGAGCCTATTGGGTCGCACACTAAGAATGGTTTTGCGAGATTTTAAGATGATTCGTAAAAACGAATTTTATGTGATAAAATTCATGACAAAACGTCCTTGTGGTGTATTACACTTATACTTCTTTAAGTAAGGGTATATGTGTAATTTACTTAACCGTCTATATACAAGGGTTGTATAAATAGACGCTTTAAGTTACAATACACATACGAAAGATCAAAAGGCTGAAACTCTATTTTCGTTTTAGAAACGACTTAGGGTTTTTTTGGTATGCTCTGGATCGTTTTGGAGAGAAACATAAAGATTTGGTATTCTCTCGAAGCTAGCACTTCGAATCTCGGCCACCGTTCGTGTGTGGACTACTAGTAGAGGCCGTCGTTGGCGGCGCCTTAGAGATCGATCAACCTTCAGAAAGGTATATTGCGACTGAGGTATGATTAAGTTTTTCATGGTTTAAACGTTTTTAATGGAATTAGATTCGGATCCTGTTGGGGGTTTTTTGTTAAAATTGTTTTGTAATTTCCGCTGCGTATGAACCCCAAAACCCAACAGTAATAACCTTAAGTCAAGCAAAATGCAAAAACAATCAATACACCACAAGCAAGTCAATAAATTATATATAATAAAGAATATTAATAAAATTCGTTCTTCATACTTTTTAGATGCCATTTTCTAAAATGATTGTGGTAAATGATCTTGATGTTTACTACAAAATGTATCCCAATGGTTCGCCTCATTTTTTTTAATCTTGTGACCTTTTCTCCTCTCCTTTGAGGCCTTTTATTTTTGAACTTTCATGTGTAAGTCATCTATAAAGCATAAACTTGAACTTAAATATTTATTATGAATACTATGTAACGTTATCAACAGCGACCGAGTCAATGCCACAAAAAAGTGAGAAATCCTAGTGAGTGTGAACCTAGCGCCTCGGCATTCAAGTTAGCGCCCATTGCGGAAGAGTGCGAAAAAAATGAGCATTTAAAAGGGGTTTTGTGTAATTTTTGACTTAATGGACTAGGGGTATAAATAAGACTTAAAATTAGGGTAAGAGACAACTTTTGCTTTGGAGAAACACTTGTGAAGGCTAGATATTTGGATCAAACTTGTGGATTCAACTTCAATTTCTAGGTTTGATTTCATGTTTTCTTTAGTTTTCTTCATGTATTGTGTTGTTTCTTGCCCCAATATGGGGATAATTGACTTTATCTAGGGGATAGATGGATCCCGGGTTGGATTTCTTTCAATTCCAATGTAAATATTGTTTGTTCTCTTCAATTTTTGTGCTAATTTGTGTTTTCTTGCACGCAATGCTACATTTTCCTTGATCGAGTAGGTGTAGAATATAAGGTTCGAAATACACCATGACCATAGGGGTTTTCAACCTGGAATTTGGGGTAACACAACCCTTGAACATGTGGAACATTGACCAATGGCCATTGACAAGGGAAGCTTTGGAATTTGGAACTTAATGAGATGTTGCACATGCGCTACTTACGCCGTCCGAGTGCAATGCTAGAATCTCAATCACCGAGACCTCGGGGTGGAGTGATGAATTAGGAAATTCCTCTATTTACACTAGAATTAGGGTCGCTCAAGTTAAATTTGATAAAAGGATTCTTCCTTGGTGAAATTGATTCCCTAGGACTCTCTCTCCATAGTAAAAAAACTCAATTTTACATTCTACGCAATTAGATAGAATAATTTAATTGTTTAATTTCCATTTCAAAATCAAAATCAAGGTGCCTAACTTTATTTTATAGTTAGACTATAAATTAGCATTTACACCGTCTTTGTGGTTCGATATCCAACACCAACACTAGTTTGGTGCCATTATTGCTTGCAACGAAGTCGTGCACTTGCGACTCGAGTCAGCGAGTCGGGCAAGTACCCAAGCACGTGAACAGGTTTATTTACTACCAATTGGAATTAACCCAAGTAGAGAGGATAAATGAATTTGGGAATTAGATCCATCCGAACAGTTTACTCATAAGTTTTTTTACAACTTTCTCATTGATTACCCCAGTGACATCTATTGTAGAATGAACATTATGAAAAGCTCTCATGCATGATAAACTTAAAAATTTTGGACAGGTCATAGTGTTGGCCCTATTGGGGAAATTGAACACTTAGGGTATTCATCGTATTCTGCAAAAGAAATGTCCAAAGTGGTATCTTTCTCCCTACTGTTGCTTTTAATGCAGTATGCAAGGAGGACGGAGAGAGCACAGATTGCATTCTTCTCTGTTGTTGATTTGTAGTGGAGGTACGGGGAAACAAGAGGCTTCTCTTTGCACATAATTAGAAGACCCGATACCTTACTTCAATTGCTTTTTGCAAAATGAAGTTTCATTTACAACTTACAATCAAAGCTAGTCGTATTTGATTGTGTGCGTTCATTACCACGATATGGGATACTTTGATAGAAAGTAATCGTAGAATTTTTGAAGATATGGAATCAAATAGCATACTGGTATGGGAATCATCAAGATAAGTAGGAACTGACTTGGTGTCCAATTGTAAATTTCGCAATGGATACCTTTAGCAGATTGGATTTAAAAATAGGACAACATTATGTAAATGGAAGGATATATACAGGAATGCTTAGAACATAACAGTGATTGTCAGGCGACGACTAGGCGATCACCATTGTGAGGCAAAACCGCATACATAATTGCCTAGGCAGTCGATGTCCTACATAATTTTAAGAAAATTGAAAGGGCACCAAACAACAAAATCTTAATATAATTAATGGTCCAAAAGGATTTAAAAGGCTTTTTCTATCTTTGAAGTATATATAGAATATGGATTATAGTAACAAATATAAAACCATTGTTACTTAAGGAACTATAAATAAATAAATAATAATTCATGGGCCTCTAGCTAAATATTTTTTTTACCGCCTCGCCTAGGCTAAGGAAGTTGCCTCAAGATCACCTAGGCACCTTGATATCTTGATACATACAAAAGTAGAGAGAATGGTCAATTCTTCCATGCTCTTGTTGGGGGAAGAATCCATTTTTGTAATTTGTAAAGTTTTATACATCAATAAAAGTTATATGGTTTCCACTAAGAACAAAAAGTGTAATAAGTGCAGTGTAACGACCCATATTTTCAAATCTAATTAAGAACCATTAGTGATGTTAAGTCTCGACAACAAGTCGCAAATGACCGATATGGTCAAATATAACGAATTATATGTTATTGGTGTTTGGTGCATTATAGGGTCTATATTATATTATTTATAATGTTAATGACTTATTTGACCTTAATGGTAGGATTCAATCCGTTAAAAATCATCAATACCAAAGACCAAATCATAAGGGTAAATTGGAAAGTTTGCTCCATGAATAGTCACTAAAACAAGAGCATGAAATGGAACTCATGGATGGACCTAGAACTAGTCTCAAGAGGATATGAGATGTGAGGTGGAGATTTAGTCTCATGATAAATCTATATTTGTGCATTGTTTAGTACAGTAATTAGCAAGAAATAGAAGCGAAATCGAAAGGAACGAAGATGAATCAAGCTTCGTAAGAGAAAAACATCGCTCGAACATCAAATACGCAAGTACTACTTAATACTTAAGCAAGACCTAACATGAAGTAGAAGCATGGAAGTAAGATTCATATCCATAAACAAGTGAGAAGTCATCCATTCATAACTTTTAAGGCACGTTCCAAGATTAACCATAATAGGAAAGAGATTCCCAAATCATAATTAAATTCAAATCATTCATCCGAGGGGGCCCACAAGAGATATACCACAAGAGATATAATAAATATAAATCATTGTTTCATTCAATGGATGCTAGGTATTGGTAGGAATCGGTGACCAAATCACTCACTTTTGATTTGATGCAAATCACTAGTGGACGCCGTCGCGCCCCCCAACTAGTAGCATCACAACAAAAGTAGGTTCATCCAAAGCCGCAACCGATACATGTCCCTCTATCACCACGTTACAAAAGGAGGAACTCCAATTGACGTACTTAAATGATACACTTATGCATTCAATTAAACAAGTAAAGCCTTTGGTGGTGAATTCCATAAAACATCCTGGGGCATTTAGACAATAACTTACTAATTAGGCTCTCGGTGGGGACTCCACAAATATATCATGGGGCAATGAATAACATAAATGAGGAAAACAAGTGCATTCACATTCCATAGATACGGAGATTTAAACCAATACCATAATGCAACCCATAACCCAAGTCTTTCATTCAAAACATGATCCTTAATTATTTACTATCAAACCACATTTAATGCGTGAGCGAAGCTCCCCACTTGCCTTGACTCGTCGTAAGACTCCTACTTGATCCTCCCACGTTTAGAGTTCTTTGAGGACTCTTTCGCAAATCTAAACAGTTATTAAACACTCGACGTCAATACAATTTACAATTTAAATTTCATTTAATTTGACTTTTTGGGTCCACAGTGGACCCCGTTGGTTTCGTTGCCCGGGAGCCGCTTCGAGGTCCGGTGCGACGTTGTCGAGGGGTAGGACCAACCGTTGGGTCCTTCGAGGAGCACGGGTGCCCCCCATTTCATGAGCAAGGGGGCAGATTCGCCCCTGCTATTCATGTACAGGGACCTCCCTGATGTCCCCCTGAGGGTTGATCTGACCATTGACCAAGTCCAAAGGTCGATCAACCCTTGGTTGACCAAGCCATAGACATGCTTGGCCCTTGGTGTAGGTGTCTGCCAGAAAGAGGCACAAGAGCGCCCAGCAGCTCAATGGGGGTGGTCACGACACCACCCCCTCCCCTCATTCAATGGGGGTGGCCCAGTGGCGTCCCCACTCTCTCGTCGGCAGCGGCGGCAGTTTCAACGGTGTTGTCGACGCTCCGCCACACTTTTGATCTATCTCATCCCCTACACCCCAAATTCTCACAATTTTCTCCCCAATCCTCACAAAAACAAGAGAATAAATTATACGAAAGAGGTGTATACCTAAAAATGAAGCTTCAATACCTAGAGCACCATGGTTGACTCCATCTAGCTCTCTTCTACATTTCTCCCTCATGTAATGTTTGTTTGAACCAAAAAGGGGCTAGGGTTCATAATTAGATTTATACTTGGGTCGAATTAGTGTAAGGTTTTGCATAATTACCAAATTGCCCTTAGGCAGGTGTCTTGGGTCGTCACAACATCCTCAATTTTAAAGAATTTCGTCTACGAAATTAAAGTAAAGGCATACCTTAATATTCGAAGATAAACGAGAAAGTTCTACGCCATGTAGGCCACCCGCTCTCGAGTCAACTCTTGCTCCTCGTGAAATTGCCACCGAACCAATACTACTAGGATTTCTTTGTTGCGAAGTTTATGCACCCTCCTATCCATAATCTAGATTGGTTGCTCATCGTAGGACACGTCATCTCTTAAATCAACTTGCTCCCAATCGATGGTCGATGCATGCTTGTTATGTGTCTTCCTCAACATAGAGACAAGGAAAGACATCATGTACACATGCTAACTGCGGAGGCAACTCAAGGCAAGAGGCTACTAGTCCCACTTGTTTAAGAATCTAGGATGGCTCGATGAACCTTGGAGAAAACTTTCCTTTCAACCCAAAACGGTGATGTCCCTTCATCGGTGAGACCTTCAATATCACATACTCTTCTTCCTTGAATACAACCTCTATGTAGCCTTGGTCGACATACTTCTTTTGACGGCATTGTGCAGTTTCTAATCATTGTCTAATCAGCTTAATCATCTTCGTTTGGTCATGCAAAAGCTCTAGCCCGACAAGTGAGGATTGTGTTGATTAGACAACGATTAGAAACCCCCAATGTCGTCAGAAGAAGTATGCCGACAAATGCCACATAAAGGTTGTATTCAAGGAGAGTACGTGTTATTGAAGGTCTCATCGATGAAGGGGCACTGCCGTTTTGGGTAGAAAGGAAAGTTATCTCTAAGGTTCATCAGGCAATTCAAAATTCTTAAACAAATGGGCCAGTAGCCTTGCGCCTTGAGTTGCCTCCGCAGTTAGCAAGTGTACACAATGTCTTCTATATATCTCTATGTTGAGAAGGCACATAACAAACATGCGTTTACCATCAATTAGGAGCAAGTTGATTTAAGAAATGACATGTCATACGATGAGCAACCAATCCAAATTATGGATAGAAGGGTGCATAAACTTCGCAACAAAGAAATCGTAGTAGTGTTGGTTTGCGGCAATTTCACGAGGAGCGGGAGTTGACCTGGTAGCGAGAGGCCTACATGGCGAAGAACTTTCGTTTCTTTTCGAATCTTAAGGTATGGCTTTACTTTAATTTTGATGATTAAATTCTTTAAAATTGGGGATGTTGTGACCACCTAAAACCTAAAACACCCGCTCCATGAGCAATTTGGTAATAATGCAAATCTTTCACTAATACAACCCAAGTATAAATATAATTATGAAACCCTAGCACCTTTTTTATTCAAACAAACAATACGTGAGGGAGGGATGAAGAGGAGAGCTAGATGGACTCAACCATGGTGTTATATGTATTGAAGCTTCACTTTTGGGTACACACCTCTTCCCTATAATATGTTATCTTGTTTTGGTGAGGATTGGAGAGAAAATTATGAGAATTTCGAGTGTAAGGGATGAGATTTGGAGGAGAAAGACCAAAAGTGTGGCGGAGCGTCGACGGCACCGTCGAAGGGAGTGGCGGCGGCGGTAGTAAGTGGGGGCGCCACCGGGCCGCCCCACTACCCCCATTGAAAGAGGGGAGGAGTGGTGTCGTGACCACCCCCACCCCCATTGAGCCGCCCAGTCGAGGGCTAGCAAGGGCGCGAGAGCACCCCTGGCCAACCCTGGCCTGGGGCGCCACAATGTCAAACAACCACGAGTTGGTTGGACCTTGGTCCTGGTCCAAGGCCAAAGCAACCATTGGGAGGTCAACAGGGGCCTCTTTGCTCATATACATGAATAGGAGTAGCAAATCTGCCCCCCTGCCTACGATATGGAGTGTACTGTGCCCCTCGAGGGACCCAACAATGAGTCCCACCCCCCGACAACAATGCACCGAGACCCCAAAAGGGGCCCCGGGCAATACAAAACCCACGGGGTCCACATTAGTGGACCCCAAAGATAAATTAATTGAAAATTAAACAACTTTAAATTGTAAATTGTATTGACGTGGAGTGTTTAATAACTGTTTAGATTCACGAAAAGTCCCCAGAGAACTCCAAACGTGGGAGGATAGAGTAGGAGTCTTACGGCGAGTCAAGGTAAGTGGCAAGCTTCGCTCGCGCATTAAATATAGCTTGATATTAGATAATTAAGGATAATGTTTTTAATGAAAGACTTGAGTTATGGGTTGCATCATGGTATTGGTTTGAATATCCGTATCTATGGAATTTGAATGCACTTGTTTTCCTCATTTATGTTATTCATTGCTCCATGATATTTGTCTAATCCCCACCGAGGGCCTAATTAGCAAGTTATTCTATCTAAATGCCCCCAAGATGTTTGTGGTACCATCGAGGGCTTTACTTGTTTAATTGAATGCATAAGTGTATCATTTGAGTACGTGAGTTGGAGTTCCTCCATTTGTAACTTGGTGTTAGAAAGACATGTATCGGTGGCGACTTCGGATGACCTACTTTTGTTGTGATGCTAATAGTTAGGGGGCGCAATGGCCATTGCTTCCACTAGTGGTTTGCATCAAATCAAAAGTGAGGGATTTGGTCACCGGATTCTTACCAATACCTAGCATGCATTGAATGAAACAATGACTTATATTTATTATTATCTATTCATGGTATATCTCTTGTGGGGCCCCTAGCATGAATTATTTGAATTCAATTATGATTTGCAAATCTTTTTTCTATTATGGTTTAATGAATCTTGGAACTTGCCTTAAAAGTTATGAATGGATGGCTTCTCACTTGTTTATGGATATGAACCTTACTTGCATGCTTCTGCTTAAATATAAACATCATTTCCATGCTTCTATATGATTCGAAACTTATCTACATGCTTATGTTTGGATTTGAATACTACCTCCATGCTTTCTACTTAATGCTTGTGATTTGGTTTCAACTTAATGTTAGGTCTTACATAATTATTAAGTAGTACTTGCGTAATCGATGTTTGAGCGAGGTTTTCCTCTTATTGAGTTATGTTGTCCTTTTAGATCGCCCCATTTACATTTCAAGTTCTTCCACCTCATTTTAGATCGTAGCATAGGAAAGGTGACGTTGTGAAGCTTTTCCTATCGTACGTGAGCCTTGCTTGCTACAAGTACTCTATTTGCCTTTTGTTTTTGGAAATTTGAATTGGGTTTTAATGTAAAATAGGTCATTAAGGTAGTTTGGAACCCTCTTTATCTAGTTTGAACTATTTGGAAGCTTTATGGTGGTTTCAAAAGCATTTTGATCTTTTGGAACTTTTTGGAAGGATTGGACCTATTTAGACTCTTAAACACAAATCTTATAGATTATATGATTTATGGAATTTTAGTTTCGTTTTTACTTCCGCATTTATTATTCCATATTGTTAGTATGTCATTCCACAAGTTGAAAAAGGTGTGCCAGACTGGTTTAGGTATCGGGCTAGGGGTAAGGCGACCCAATCCTAGTTAAGGTGAGGGTCATCACAATTGGTATCATAGAATAGGGATTAGAACCTAGGGAAAACTTAGGTTAGTGAAGCCTAAGTATATAGAGCATTTAAGTGTAAAGGTCAAGTCTAAGTCGAACAAACCGATGGTATGGGACTTTGGTTCAAGTTGACTTAATGTGCACAATCGACCAATTTGGGGATGGGAAGGGATTGAAAATTTGAAATAAAACACTCTCATATTGTTATTTGCTCATGTTGTAATATATATATATATATATATACCATTTAGATATATTGCCTATTTTCATGCTTGGTAGGACTAATTCCTTTTCGTTGCTCTACAATGCACAATGAGCAACCATGGTGGAAGTTCCTACAACCTAAGAGAGACTCGGGAAAGGGAAGAGAGCCAATGGCGCAACCAGATGGAGCAGCACAAGTCCACATTGACGGAGAATTACGAGACATCCATGACATGGCTTCAGCGCAAGAGAGAAATACGACGAGCATACTAGAAACTAGACCAGCATGGGAATGTCAGGGCAGCAGAACAAGCACCTGTGAGACCTGAACCTGACCTTTCATTAGCACATGTACACGAGGATCATCCCGTGGAGGAAGGCGTCGATTTTGTCACAGCTGCAGCTACAGTGATTGTACCTGTAGTCAATGGAGATATTGAGCCATGCCGGAGGGGCAAGATACAGAAGGAGTTCATGAAATATGATGTACCACAATTCTATAGAGACTCGGATCCTATTGAGGGACAGGCTTGGATATCGAACATGGACAAGAGGAAAGATACTTTGGGCATCACGAGAGGACTATCGTACCATTAGTGAAGTTCTTGCTAGGACACAAGGCGCATAAGTGGTGGTTAGACTCAGGGACCAAATATGAGTTGGCCGCAGTTTAAGCGTATATTCTATGATGAGTGGTTCCCAAAGACAGACAAGGCAGACAAGATCAAGGAGTTCCTTGCCTTGGTACAAGGCAACATGATCGTGGTCGAATATGCATCAAGGTTCAATGAGCTGGCCGAGTTCGCGTATGAGTATGTTCCTTCCGAGGCGACTCGTAGGTGATGATTTATTGACGTTTAAGCGAAGTTTTCCTCTTATTGAGCTCTGTTGTTCCTTTTACGTCACCCCACTTACATTTTAGGGTCTTCCACGGTTACTTTAGACCACGGCAAGGGAAAGGTGATAGCGTGAAGCCTTCTCTTGCGTTTGTGAACCTCACTACTATTTATCTACTTTAGATTTTGAAAACTTATGAAATTGGGTTATAATTTAAGACTTGTTGTTGGTAGTTTGAACCATTTCTTGTCTTAGCTAGAACTTTTGGAAGTTTGTTGGGGCATGTCCCCTAGGTCAATCCATTAACTGTCTTTATGAATACTTTTAGTTAATAAAATAGAGATTTCATTTGTTGTTTATTATAATTAATTTGCATGTTTACATTATAATAAGATCCATGGGTATTTACAGAAATATCATAAATGTCCCTAGTCGATCATTATACTGGGAACTATAATGAATGAAGACTAGTGGAAATCTTGATTGATGATCATATGATGATTATACGTATAGGGATACGAATCAAGATCACGAGTACTTGTTAGGGAACAAAGTACTGGACCGACCCGCTATGAGAACATCACATGGATTAAGTCATGTTGTTTCTCATGATAGGTATATTTTTCAGTCCTCTGACTTGAGATTTCCGAGACTTCAACATTAGGAACACGGTGATTTGACACTATCAAACGTTGTCTTTAACCGACGATATAAAGGTTGTCATTGGTTACTGTGTGAGCAATGTGATGAAGTTGTGTAATCAAGATAAAATTTGTCCCTCTCATATAAAGAGAGATATCCAATGGATCTCTCAATGTGTTAGATTGTTAAAAGGCCTAGTCTAAGTGAATTGATATTGATCAATGTCACTTAGATGTTTTCAATCTACCTAGAGATCGAGACTAGTACGATTGAACATGTTTGATGACAATTCCATGCCTTATGTTTGATCAAAAGGATATCATGTGACAAAAGGATGTTATATACACTATTGATTAGGTTGTATCGATTTGATATTCGTACGACTTGGGTAGTCATAATGTCTTGCTAGAGGCCGCTTATGACTTGTATACCAAAATGTGTTTTGGTACACTACCAACGTTGTATGAGCCTATTGGGTCGCACACCAAGAATAGTTTTGCGAGATTTTAAGATGGTTCAGAAAAACGAATTTTATATGATAAAATTCATGACAGAAATGCCCTTGTGGTGTATTACACTTATACTTCTTTAAGTAAGGGTATATGTGTAATTTACTTAACCGTCTATATACAAGGGTTGTATAAATAAACACTTTAAGTTAGAACACACACACAAAAGATTAAGGGTCGAAACTCTATTTTCGTTTTAGAAATGACTTAGGGTTTTCTTGTACGCTCTGGATCGTTTTGGAGAGAAACAAAAGGTTTGGTACTCTCTTGAAGCTAGCACTTCGAGTCTCGGCCGTCGTTCGTGTGTGGACTCCTGATAGAGGGCGTTCGTCGTTGGCAGCGCCTTAGAGATCGATCAACCTTCATAAAGGTATTTTGTGACCGAGGTATGATTAAATTTTCTTGGTTTAAACGTTTTTAATGGAATTAGATTCGGATCATGTTGGGGATTTTGTCAAAATTGTTTTGTAATCTCCGCTGCGTATGAACCCCATAACCCAACAGTTTTGGATAGCATGAATTGATAAGATTTTTGGACACCCAATTCGTGGATTTTATTTTAATGACTTTATGGATATTTCATTTTCTTGATTTCGCATTTATTATCCATTGTATAGCTATTGTCTTTACACAAGCTTTGTTTAGGCGTGCTAAAACATTACTTGGGCTTGGTTTAGGTATCGGGCTTAGGTGGCGGTTTGGGTCGAGCAACCCGACCTTAGTTTAGGTGAAGGTCGTCACACTACTACAGTTAACGTGGTAAACTATATATAATCTAATCGGGATTATCTTTGGCGTGTTCGACAAGCGTTATCTCCCAACAAGTGATCTTAAGTAAATGAATCACGAGATCCTTAAGATAGGACTCGGATGTGGAAGGTGAAGTGATAGGGTTTGGGGTCCATATATAAGTTATAAGTTGTTATTTCTCATTTGCTTCTATGGTGAGAAAAGTGAGGGTTTTGAAGAGCTTGTGAAATGATGAGCTAGGTTGGAGAGAAAACTTAGAAAGTGAGAGAACTAGTAGATTTGAGGTTCAAGAAGGTAAATTGACACAACTCAAGGGACACTGAAGCAAAAGAAAGGCCAAAGGAGCTCAAGTCAAGTCTAGGAACTCCATTAAAGCCCTAGGTGAGCACGAACCCCAACTCAAATTCCACTTTTCTTGCTCAATCTCGTGTTTATTGATGGGGGCTTTTGTTTCGAATGTTGTTAGTCAAATTTTAGGAGTGAAATGGGGTTAAACCAACCCCTATTGAGTTAATCTATAGAGCATTTGGGTTCTCTCATTGATTTGTGTTGTTCTTGACCAAATGCAAAGAAAATGGACTTAGATCTTGACATTGGTGGACGAGATTATGTTTATTGTTGTTGTTGTTACCATGTTGTAGATGTGGAAACACCTATTTCTCACTTTAGGAGGACCTTTGTAGGGGTTTGGGAGGTCTCGAAGCTCGTCGAAAGTGATGTAAATAATGCAGAACCCACGTTTGGTGCCTGGTTGGTGTCATGGCTATATAAGGCATGCCGCCAGCCATGATGTCACTTTTAGAGCCATTATGGTCGCGTGGAACCGTCTGGCACAATGCCTATAAAAGGCAAGGCGGCACCTCCTGAACAGCTTTTGCAACTTCCGTAAAAGTGGGTAACTTCTTCGTCTTACCTCTGTTTTCGATGTTCTACCCATCGCTGGAAAGGTAAAAGAAAGGTCGACAACTTGAAACTAATAGATCTTGAAAAAAAGGTTGTTTACTAAGTCATAAATGGATTGGAAGTCCATGAGTGATGTTTAGTGGTGCCTCGGCGGTACCACTCCAAAATAAGAGTCCAAAACATGAACTCAGATTAAGGGCCAAGTACTTTAAGGGTCTAGACTTCCTATTAGACCTAAGTAAGAGTGTAATAAACCTTGTTAAACTTGCGTTAAACGTAGATACCATTTGGTTGGGTTGTTTCCACTGGGGTTAGTTGTATGTTGAAAGACGGACCTTATACGTCATGATCTTTGGTTGCACTCCACTGTAATGAAGTATGCAAAGGATGTTGTGACTATGACTTAGGACGGAACCAACATGACTTAGAGGTTGTCATCGAAATGAACTACTCGCGAGCGGTCGATCGGGGAATTGCTCTTTTTCATGTTGGGTAATCGGTCAAAAGGTTGAGGTGGTGTGGGTCATGAGTATATGCACAATAGAACAATGACTTGCATTTATATTTATGAATCTTGTGTGTGTGTGTGTGTGTGTGTGTGTGTGTGTGTTTCTTGATATCACTGACTTCTGATTATGACCCATGTTGCATGCTAGTTATATATGTATGTGGCATTACTTGGATAATTGATAGTCAGGCGGACCACCACTTCTTGCTCGTGGTTTTGCTCACCCCCTTAAACATTTTCAGGTACCTCGACGTCCGCATTAGCAAAAGGGACATGTGAAGCCTTCTCCTTGTGTGAGCCTCATTGTTATATTATTATTATTTTGTTCAAGAACTTGTAATGAAATAGGGTTAACTCAGTAGTTGTTTTGTTTAGGCCTCGGTGGTTGTAAGACTTCAGACTTTTCCATTTGTTCTACGAATGGATTATTTAAGTAATCTACAACTTATTTTGTTTAGAGGGCTTAGTTACATTTCTACAAAAGTTTTAAATTAGCATATATTTGTCTAGCAAGTTAAGTATGTTGTTCCGCAGATTAAGGCCTACTAAGTTATCGCTTAGCTTGATCGGTATTCGAGAGGTTAAGCGATAGTTTACGTCGGGCGACCCTGATTTGGGAATTGGGGTTGTCACATGCAGCCTGCTTCAAGTCGCACTTGAGGCGCATACCTGACCTCACCTTGACTATGTTGGTGAAGGTGAAACAAAGAAGAAAATGACAAATTCAAGAAATAGATAAAATGAGAATGCTCCATTGGATCAAAGAAAGAAAGTGAACAAATAGAAGTAGCTAAACATACAAAATGCTTATTATTGGAGGCAATTACATCAAATTGATTTCAAGAACGAAATATAATGCTTAAATATGGTAATGGTAAGCATAATAACATATGATTGGACATCGAACTAAAATCCAATGTAATGAGGTAGTGCCTCAATAAAGGGAGTTGAATAAACTAAGGTGAGCTTTTATTTTTGTAACCTTTTTTGGCTAGAGAATATTATCTTCAACTTGCACTTCCTTTTCAAATATTTAGTATATCTTTTGACTTTTTCTATATCTAGATTCTAACCAATAACCAATTTACGATGGATTTTTTTAATCGAAAACAACTTTTGTATTAGTAAAGAGAGTTTACAACCTAGGTACTGCTCCACTTCTTTTGCAATTGGGATTGCGATACAAATATATTAGATTTGAGTTATTCTTTAAGCTCTTATAACAATGTCCGCATGAAGAATAGTTCCATGGAATTAATATTTTATCAACTATGACTTCGCATTTCACCAACAATACCAACTGTATGAATAAATTAATTTTGAACCATTTTAATTGATGTGTTAAGAACTTCTAACATTATATAATAATATCTATGAAAAAAAGCTATATATAATAATATAATTATATTTAAAATATTAAACATTATACACGTCATCTGTTGACAAGGTATAATTTATACCTTGTTAAAAGATATAATTCACAATCTTTACTTTGAATATAATTTATAGGATTTTGAAAGTATAATCTCAAGTCAAGGCATTAAATTGAGTTGAGTGGAGAAATTCGATCGATGAAGCCAACCCCAACTAATTTGGGATTGAGGCCTTCTTGTTGTCAAATTTTAACTTATTTCACTAACAAATCATGATGTTCTTCTATTGTGTTGAACATTCAGCATCTACTTTAACTTGTATCCTTCAAGGGTTTGTACATATCCATAGCTAAAAATTACATCCTTGTGTTTGTAATAATAATAAAGGGCTGCTATTTCAGCCCATCCAACCTATCTCCCCACCAATCTTAAAAAAAATAATAATAATTATTGACTAAAATGTCATTGATTTAATGACCACAATACCCTTATGTAAAACCAACCTATATCCCACTCCCCATCTTATCGTCCTCCCCTTTTCCTTGCCATTCGCCATGTTTCCTTTCCATTCATTCACTAGCGAACTTTGGGCAAGACTCCACTAATTTTAGAGGAATGACAATCGCAATTGCTTCCTTTGAGAACTTCATAATCTTGAATGCTCCAAGCAATTGGTGTAATTTTAAATTTTAGGTTTATGTTATAATTAGATTTCTCCCTTTTGTGATTCAAGGTATACCCTTTGGAGTGGTAGTTACAAGGCATGAAATAGAGAATTGGTAAGGAATAAGGTATTGAATTAGTCTTGAACATTTCATCAGAGACAATGTGCAAACTAAAAGCAAAGGAAAGAAATTGATAGCAAGTTAACAATCGTGATTAGTTAACAAAAAAAGGGAATAACTACAATATGATGCACAAAATCGATCCAAATTTCGATTGACACTTGATGGTGGGCGAGTGCTTTGACACAACGAGGAAGAGCAATTAATAAGATGAATGTCTCTCATCTGCTTGTCGTCTCTTGAACTACATGTATTCGCAACGAGGAGTGGATGACCGCGGTGACATGACGAGGGAGAGCGAGCGTGGGGAACCGGCAAGGAAAATGGATGTGCGATATGAAACTGTGAAAGTAGGCATGCGTTGACATGTCTATGAGATGGGATGGGATGCGTGTAGCATTGGTGAGATGTGAAACTATGAAAGCGGGGATGTGCCGACCTATCTATGAGATGGGGTGGGATGCCTACTGCACTGGGTAATGTATTTAAAGGTATTTTAGGGATTATAATATTATTATTGCGTGGGTGTGTAAGTTTTTGAAAAGTTATTAGGTGGTCAACTTAGATTGGGTGGAGAGATAGGTTTAATGGGCTGAAATATCATCATCGTCGTCGTCGTCGTCGTTGTCGTCATCATCATTATTATCATTATCAGTATCATTATCATTATTATTATTATTGTTTTTATGTTATTATTGTTATTATTATTATTATTACTATTGATTTTATTTTCAGAAAAGATAATTTTGACACTTGAATATATGCTAGGTCAACCAATGTGCTAAAAAATACACGTCTTAGTCGCTATAGCTAATAGGTTACTCTTCCTATAATACATTGAGGTGCAATAGTAGCATTATGCCTTAATGTTCTGTTCGCTTTGAGTGACTAGACTAGTTAGTCCGCTGCTTAAAGTTAAAGCCGATGTTCGCGTGGGCAATCGCTAAGTGTCCGGATTGACGAATCCATATGGGTGATGATTAAATAAAGTGACCTTCCTCCTCTCGCTACTTAGTCCATCTCTTTGGGGATTGCCAGATTACCAATTTGCCCCTACGTGATACGAACCCTAACCTCACATCTTACCCATTTCGTATTTGTTCTTGGTCGATCTATCCATGTCTGTCTTGCGAGCCTTAATTGCGGTTGTGGATTGGATCTCCATCCCACGCGAACATGTCGGTATATTGAAACAAAGATTAGGAAAAAGAACACAAGGTAAGGATGTTGGTGGGGAGACAATGTTTATGTTCCAAACCAATTTAATTGGAAAATAAAACACTAGGCGAGTTTCAAACTTGCAATTGATTGTTGTTCTCAGTCTGCTTTCATTTGGTTCATAAAAAAGAGGTCGAGTTCTGCGATTAATGGGCAGCAAAATTCAATTACTTTAAAAGTAGCTACCGCAATTTTCTTTCTAAAACTTAATTTTGATCACCGATTTGTTGGGAAACTGATTTTGAAGACATGAATTTGATTTTAACAAACTGAAATTAAGAGGGCAAATTGGTGGAAGAACTAAATAGAGTGAACGAAGAGAGCCCTAGATGCACGAAGAAGACAAGGGTATAAATGTAATTTAATTTCGAACCCAATTAATTAACACATCGCTTACTCCGCCCACACGAACAAATAGCAATTTTTGGATAAGGCCCATATCCAAAAGTAGCAATCACCACCCAAGCTAATCTGATTTTTTGGGTTTATATGTTTGCCAAAGCGAACAAACCCTAAGAAACATGATTGAGCTCACCTAGAATTGAGAAGTGTAGGTCTATCCATGTAAAACCACAAGGTGTGTTTGGTTGGGTTGATAGGGTTGAATTAACAAGCATTGGATTAGCGGCTATGGATTAGGAGCAATCCGTGTTTGAGGACTTGTTTGGTTCGTATGCTAGCAGTTTAAGTGGTTTCGGGTAAATGACATTTGTACCCCTCCCCATATAAATACCCAAAACTCGTCTTCACTTCTGAACCCTAGTCTTGGCTGAACAAGGAGCATCGCGGAAGAAGACGACCCCCATAGGTATGTACCCTAACTCTTCTTCTATTCTTCCATTTTTTTCTTCTTAAAACCACTATTTCAACACAAGCATTGATACATGTAATCATGCTTCTCAAACGATGAAGAAGGAAGAAGGAAGAAGAAAGGGGAAGAAAGAGAACGATGGAGGACGATGAAGCTGGTAAGGTGTATGCATGCAGCAATGGAAAAGAAAACCCTAGAAAAGTTTTTAGAGATGGTAGGATGGACTTATTGGTTCGATAAACAGCGAGGAACTGGTGCGAGAGAAGGAAGACGACGGTGGGAAGAAGATGAGACGCAAGAGCAGAGTTGTAATACGTTGGATCATGCCAGTAGAGGAGATGAGAGCCTTTGCATTTGATTGGGAATGAAGAAAATAAGAACGACTTGTTGAGGGTTGAATGGGAAATTTTCGACTCCCTCGCGTCAGATTAAGTAACAAGTGGGTTGAGGGTCACTCGCATTTGTCGCCCGGATACTTGATTGAGCAATTCGCTTTGTTACTTACAGGGGTGTATTCAATTGAGATTTTAACGAACTTTTGGTTACTTTTAATTACTAAAAAAGTTTAGGTGTATTCAATTAAAACTTTTAGAGAGTTTATAAAAGTAAAGTGTATTCAATGTGAACTTTTATAGACTTTTTAAAAGTCTATAAAAGTTTTGAGGTATTCAATTTAAACTTTTAGAGAGTTTATAAAAGTAAGGTGTATTTAATTTTTTGATGACTTTTGTGGTTTTGTTACAAATCTAGACTTTTATAGACTTTTTGTATAAAAATACACATAAAAAATCTTCAACTTCTTCTCACCACAACCCAGAAACTTTTAGAGACTTTTAATTTTTGTTGGTTCCTTTATTCAATAAGGACTTCATTGTTCACAATGTATTTTCTTATTAATTGTTTTTATCAACTTCTCTAACCACTTCACAACTAATGGATTTCATTGCTCACTCATTATACTCTAATATCTATGTTGATGAAAGTGAAAATGATGTCGTTATTAACAAGATCTCATTATTGCATCATTGTACATTTTTTATAAGATTTTTTACGAAGAAGTTTCATTTATTAAGTGTATAATTATAATATCAAAAAGTGTAATATTATTATTTTTGGAGAAGATAATCGTATATTTTTTTTTTCAAATGCAAGAAGTGCTTTTTAAGAAATTTAAACTATCATTCTTAAGGAAAAAATATAGGTGTTTTTCATGTAAGTCAAAAAAAGATCAAAATTTTTACACAATGATCTTATTTGATTCTTTTTTGCCACTAAAAGATTATTCTTTTACCTATTTGTTTTGTTGATATTTATTTACTTATTTGTTATGTTACTATCTTGATAGTAATTCATAAATATATATATGATGATTTTTTTTATTAAAATACAAAATACTTTTTAAAAAATCAGTAATAGTTCTTAAGAAAAAGAAATATAAGTATTCATTTATTTTTATAATAAAGTGCAAAATATTATTTCAATATAAAAATCACAAAAATTTACTAGTATCAATCAAAATCATGTTTAAAAAGTTCACAGAAGTCACTAAAAATCTTAAATGTTAATAAAAGTCATCAAAATGAAGTTTACATAAAAGTTTATCAAAGTCATTAAAAATCTACGAAAATTTACAAACTTCATAAAAGTCATCCACTTATAAAAGTAACTAAAAATCTATTAAAATCTCAATTGAATACACCCCTGTTAGTCTTCCCAAGCGAACACTAGATTATAAGTTAACGAAAGATAAAACAAAAATCTCTAAAAATTAGTGAGTAGTTGCAAATTAAGACTCAAACAATGGCAGTAAGAAATAAAGATTTCAAGAAGAGTAACACAAAAAAACTTAACAAAGAAAAAAGAAGAAAAGGAGCACTAACTGTTTCTCCCCAAGCTTCACTTCCGTTCCTCCATATTCAGGCAACAAGACAGTTTCTCCTTCTTTTACAGAGGTAGGAATAACATTCCCTTCTCTACTGCGAATTCCAGATCCCACGGCCACTACTTTCCCAGAATTCAGCTAAATAGATGAAAAAAAAAAGAAACATTTTTATTCAAGAAAAAGAAAGAAACTGCTTAGTGAACAAATGAAATCTAGCCCACTTAAAATGAAACATGAACGTCAGCAAACAAAGCAAATACACTTTTAAATTCCATGTTCCTCTAGACGCCGTAAGGATTTGTGTAGAGAATAACCCATCAAAAGCCCAATTGGGGTAACATATTTTTTATACACACGTGCCACAAAGTTACCAAGGGCTGTTGGATTAAGTATCCAAGAGAACGCACACACACATCTTTACGCGCATCCAACAGACTTCACCTACTGTGTATCTAATTTGTGTACAAAGCAATGTTAGAAACCACATCCCTCATAGCTAAAACAAACAGATACAGAGATGGCCACATAGAGTTCAGATGGAGCAGCAAACTTTATTAATAATCATAAATCCAGCACCACATTTTGGGGAAAAACAACAATAGAGATCAATCAAATTACTAAATTAATCTTAAAAGGGTCGGAAAGAAAGAAAGAATAATTCATGGAACAAAGATTGAAAGATCGACCTTGGTAGTGTTCTCGGGAAGTAAGATCCCGGCATTGGTCTTGGACGGAGGAACGATTTTCTCCACCAACACTCGATTCAATAATGGGACCAATCGCTTCGCCATTTCAGCAATTCGCTAGCTGCGGCTGCGACGAGCTTAACTGGTTAGTTCCTAGGGTTTTAGCAACGGTACAGAACGGTTAACTTGAGAGTTTATAAGAGCTGTTTTTTATTTGAAAATAGGGTTTATAAAGAGCTTAGAATCTTAGATTACAAGTTTACAACAATGCCCCTATATAATATGTTGCTTTTTACAATTCTTTTTTTTTACCACGGCTATCCGAACTCAAGTTTTGCTCCATTTACCCCATTACTTCATTGTGCTCCATTTTTAAATTTTTTTACTATTTTTACCCTATTTATTGTAAATTATTCCAAAATTACCCCTCACCATCAAGGAATGTTTACCACATTTCCTACCTTCATTCCAACTCCTCTCAATCATTTCCATTTTCTCGATTTTAATCATTGTAGAGCATTTATACAAGGTCACCAAGTGTCGTAGAAGTGTTTTTTTCGTTGAACAAGGTCGGATGCAGTTGCATCGTGTCCAAGAAGTGAAAAAGTGTCGCATGCGGAGTTCGGCCGACTACAACCCATACCTCTAAATAGGTAACGACCGAATCTGACGGATACCCCTAAATAGGTAATGGTCGACTCTGATTGATACCTCTTTAGAGGTATCGACCAATTATGACCGATAATGCAAAGTGAACTCGATTTTAATTGATCATGAGGGGATCCAGTCGAGACCTCTAAAGAGATGTCGACCATGTGTGTCCGACTCTTTGTGTCTAACACCTCTTTATAGTTGTTAGTCCTATGTGGTTGACACCTGCAGGTAACAAGAACGAACAAAAAATTTTAAAACTCCTAAAAAATACATGATAATGACAAAAAAAATAGTGGGTTTTGCTCGAAACGCTTGATATTTTCAATTTCTTCGAGACTTCGTACCTAAAATGCAAGATTTAACCCTCAAATCGAAGCCCTAAACTCAACACCAAAATCACAAACAATATTAACTTAAAAAATAAAAAAAACTCCAAAAAAAACCTCGAAATCGACACTAAAAGAGATGATGAATGCACTTATGGCATCGAATAGATGTAATTTTGCTCGGATTTGGGTTGGTGGTGAGAATGTGATTTGAGATGGGTGAGGCGGGTATGAGTGAGTGGGGTGAGTGGGGTATAAATGAGTAAAAACTCTTTTATATGGTGGGGTAGTTGGGTCATTTCACTAGAGGATGAAAAAAATTCAAAAATGAGGTAAAAAGAGCAAAAAGTGGAGTCCGAATAGCATGAGCCTTTTTTTTAGTTGTCGTTGTCCTTTGAAATTTGCATTAAAATATGTGCGCACATGTTTCAAAGTGTATCCAAATGATCACGAGAACTAGGTACGTGTCGTTTATGGGTTAATTTTGTAGGTTACAAAAGCATTTTCCTTTTTCTTTGTAACACATGCTTACTTTAGTTCGACTAATATAATAGGAGATTTTTTTGAACCTCATCGGGAGTCGAACCCACAACCTCTAAAAATCTTGTCTTTAGACAAGTGACGTTTCGTCCATATCATTATAGATGATTTGGATGACTAATATAATAAGAGTTAGTTGAGCACTCAACCTCATACCTGAAAAAAAATGAAATATAATGTAGCTACTAAAGGTTTTTGAAAATATATGATGTCATGCATTTCGGTGCGCATGCTTCCCGAGGCACATCACATAACACATAGATAGGTACGTGTCATTTATGAGTTAACTTAGTGGATTACAAAAACATTTTCCTTTTCTTTATAGGGCTCGCTTACTTTAGTTCGACTAATATAATAAGGTTTTTTTGTAACTTCGTCGAGAGTCGAACCCACGACCTTCTAAAATCTCGTATTTTGACAAGTGATGTTTCATCCATCTCATAAGAGATGCTTTGGATGACTAATATAGTGAGAGTTAGTCGAGTACTCAACCTCAAACCTGAAGAGAAATGAAAGAAATGTAATGTGGCTAATAAGAGTTTCAATGGGGTGGGGAATCTGCATGGGAATTGGGGAATCTAGCAACGGGGATAAGGATGAGAGTTTAAATAGGGACGGGGATGAGGACGAGGAGAAAAATTGGTTCCCCACGCAGGGATGATGATGGGGATGGAGAAGAAAATAACCCCACTGGGATCCCCGCGGGGTATCTCGTATATAAATTCATAAAATACATACATACATACATAAAAAAAACAACATACTGTGACGGCCCCAGCTCCTACAAACTGGACCCCGCCCTGACTAGACCTACATGGTCCCTCAAGTCAGCCCTTGCAAGGTAAACGCAGGCCTAGTAAGCCTCAGTTTCTATTACTACTATAAATTTGATATTTTTAAGTCGAGTTATTTAGTTTTCAAGTTTTAAAGTTATTACGGCAGAAAGCTAAACTTAAGCAATTTAAATAATTCAAAAGTAAATTAAGGACAATATATGCGTGGAACCCTATAATAGATATCATGCATAAGTACAGTGACAAAATGAGCATATATATGTATCAAATTGTCCTTCAACTTAATATCCCAAGTTTTACAAAAAACATCATAATAGATAAATATAATACAAAAACCTACATTATCGTAAAATATGAGACACTCCAAGAGTCCTTAGAGATAGTCGCCAATCACTGGTTCATTGCCCTTTGCTAAACGAGGGGCATGCAGTTGTCACTACAAAGGCGATAATTTCGCTGAGTAAATCCAGATGAGTCTTATCAGTACTTCAAGAATTTTAAAAAATAGTCAATAGTGTTGGGGCATGTGCCCTAGGTCAATCCATTAACTGTCTTTATGAATACTTTTAGTTAATAAAATAGAGGATTTCATTTGTTGTTTATTATAATTAATTTGCATGTTTACATTATAATAAGATTCATGGGTATTTGCAGAAATATCCTAAAAGTCCCTAGTCGATCATTATATTGGGAACTATAATGAATAAAGACTAGTGTGAGTCTTGATTGATGATCATACGTTGATTATATGTATAGGGATACGAATCAAGATCACGAGTACTTGTTAGGGAACAAAGTACTGGACCGACCCGCTATTAGAACATCACATGGATTAAGTCATAGGTGTTTCTCATGATAGGTATATTTTTCAGTCCTCTGATTTGAGATTACCAGAGACTTCAACATTAGAACATAGTGATTTGACACTATCAAACGTTGTCTTTAACCGGACGATTATAAAGGTTGTGATTGGTTACTTCGTGAGCAATGTGATGAAGTTGTGTAATCGAGATAGAATTTGTCCATCTCATATAAAGAGATATATCTAGTGGATCCCTCAATGTGTTAGACTGTTAAAAGGACTAGTCTAAGTGAATTGATATTAATCAATCTCACTTGTATGTTTTCAGTCTACCTCGAGATCGAGACTAGTACGGTTGAACATGTTGGATGACAATTCCATGCCTTTTGTTTGATCAAAAGGATATCGTGTGACAAAAGGATGTTATATACATTATTGATTAGGTTGTATCGATTTGATATTCGTACGACTTGGGTAGTCATAATGTCTTGCTAGAGGCCGCTTATGTCTTGTATACCAAAATGTGTTTTGGTACACTGCCAACGGTGTATGAGCCTATCGGGTCGCACACTAAGAATGGTTTAGAGATTTTAAGATGGTTTAGAAAAATGAATTTTATATGATAAAATTCATGACATAAACGTCTTTGTGGTGTATTACACTTATACTTCTTTAAGTAGGGGTAATTGTGTAATTTACTTAACCGTCTATATACAAAGGTTGTATAAATAGACACTTTAAGTTAGAACACACGGACGAAAGATTAAGGGCCGAAACTCTATTTTCCTTTTTAGAAACGACTTAGGGTTTTCTGGTACGCTCTGGATCGTTTTGGAGAGAAACAAAAGGTTTGGTATTCTCTTGAAGCTAGCACTTTGAATCTCGGCCGCCGTTCGTGTGTGGACTGCTGGTAGAGGACGTTCGTCGTTGGCAGCGCCTTAGAGATCGATCAACCTTCAAAAGGTATTTTGCGATAAGGTATGATTAAGTTTTCTTGGTTTTAACGTTTTAAAGGTATTAGATTTGGATCATGTTGGTATTCTCTTGAAGCTAGCACTTCGAATCTCGACCGCTGTTCGTGTGTGGACTGCTGGTAGAGGGCGTTCGTCGTTGGCAGCGCCTTAAAATCGATCAACCTTCAAAAAGGTATTTTGCGACTAAGGTATGATTATGTTTTCTTGGTTTTAACGTTTTGATGTATAAACATCCTTTTGTCACACGATATCCTTTTGATCAAACATAAGACATGGAATTGTCATCCAACATGTTCATCGTACTAGTATCGATCTCTAGGTAGACCGAAAACATCCAAGTGACATTGATCAATATCAATTCACTTGGACTAGGCCTTTTAACAGTCTAACACATCGAGGGATCCACTGGATATCTCTCATTATATGAGAGGGACAAATTCTATCTTGATTACACAACTTCATCACATTGCTCACATAGTAACCAATCACGACCTTTATAATCGTCCGGTTAAAGACAACGTTTGATAGTGTCAAATCACTATGTTCCTAATGTTGAAGTCTTTGATAATCTCGAATCAGAGGACTGAAAAATATACTTATCATGAGAAACAACTATGACTTAATCCATGTGATGTTCTCATAGCGGGTCGGTCCAGTACTTTGTTCCCTAACAAGTACTCTTGATCTTGATTCGTATCCCTATACGTATAATCATCATATGATCATCAATCAAGACTCACACAAGTCTTAATTCATTATAGTTCCCAGTATAATGATCGACTAGGGACATTTAGGATATTTCTGTAAATACCCATGGATCTTATTATAATGTAAACATGCAAATTAATTATAATAAACATCAAATGAAATCCTCTATTTTATTAACTAAAAGTATTCATAAAGACAGTTAATGGATTGACCTAGGGCACATGCCCCAACAATCACATAACTTGAAGAAATGATAAAAACCAATGTGAGTATGTTGGTAACATGGAAGAATGATGTTTATTGTGAACTCATAAATAAAAATGATTTGAAAAAGTTAGAAAAGTCATTAAATTTCTAATCGGTCAAAGAAAAAGTTAGGTGAAATGGCTAATGAGTTGGAATTGGTGATTTCTTTCTTGTCCAAAAATCTAAATGATATTGTGAGTAGAGATATGGAGAATGAGTGAGAGTTGCAAGACTTGTCAGGTTGCATTTTCTGATCAGATTGAAATTCGAGATCTCTTGTAATGGGATGACGGATGTAATTAGAGATCTATACTCATGGGATGACACATCTAATTTCATATTCCTATTGAGAAACACTGTAATTGGATGGATAAGATAAACACGCAACTCTACTTTGTATCTAATGTCATACTCACATATTATTTGCATCACTATATAATTTTAGACAAATGATAGTTTAAGAATTGATCGGCCGAGAATTCTAATAAAGAATGATTAGTGATGAGAAAGTAAATTAGAGTGAATAAACAAAAGTTTGGGTGGATAGAGAAAGAATTATCAATGATTTGTGGAATTGTTATCAATTAAGAATGATAATTGTTTTATAAAAAAAAGATAGACTAGATCTTGCTAATCATTGAATCGTGAATGTGATTCATGACATGAAATTTGAAGAAAAGTAAGGTTATTTTGGATATTCCACAAAGTTGATATTTTAACTAATCAAAAATTCACAAAATGCAAGGATTGACTGAGAAGTTATTATGACTTTTCATTAAACTAAAAAGCCGAAAATGAAAAGTTGAAATGTTTATGATCTCTACCACTGAGTTGTTGATTACAATGAAAGTGATTAGGTCCACTTAACGGTTTCACCTTGGAAATGATTTTTACAAGTTCGGATTAAAAGAGTTGTATATGAAGAATCATATTCTCATATCTTTTTTAGTTTAGTAACCTGTAAGTTTAAATCTCGAGGACAAAATCTTTAATTAGTTAGGAAGAACTGCGAGATCTGGGAATTTCATAAACTTGATTAGGCGACTAATTAAGATTTTCATATTTTAATTGGAGTTTAGGTATCCTAGGTGGATCTACGTATTACAGACCAGAGATCATAAGGTAAAATATTATTTTTCTCGATGATAAATGCCTAGTATGTGTATCATATTGTATTTTGTCATGAAGTCGTGGTGTGTTAAGGTGTATCCTCAATTTGTCATAATTGGGGTTGTAAATGTGCCTCAACGGCACAAGTGAAAATTAATTATTAGTTGCTCGAAAACTAATTAACAATGTTGATTCTCATGTGAAGACTTTACATCGGTTTACATACAAATTAGGATCAATAGTATTATAAAATGAGAAAAAAATTGGTGCAAGACCTTGTTTTAAGTTTCGTATCAGTTGGTGGTGGTCGAGGTTGAGATTGGGTCCAAATTGGTATAAGTTTTGCTAACTATGGCAAGAGAGTGATTCGTAAGTGTTTGGTATGTTGCGAACAAAGTTAAATTTTTAGGGTTTTGGCGTGACGAAAAACTAAAATGCTTCGTTCTCTACACCTCTTGATTTGGTATTTTACTCCGCGAGCCCCTAACGTCCGATTTTCGCTCGATTTCTTTTTGCAAAACTCTTGAGCATCGAGAGACGATCAATTCGAGCTAAGTTTTTCTGGTGGAAACAAAGTATTCAGCCCATAATTTGATAAATTGTCAATTTAGGACATTTTCCTCAATTCATTTTGAATTCTCACGATTTATTGAATTCTTTTGTTGGATTGTGATAGAAATTAGTTGAGATTGTTGTGAATTGGTATATTGGATTGATTTATGCCAATTTAGAACAAATTACACTAACGTAGGTTAAGGGATGAATTGAACTAATGTGATTCAGTTGATAGCTATTTTGAAGATGTTTTTTTATAGAAAATACTGATTTACATTGGGTTTCTGGATGAATTGATTATTAATTTTGATTCTATTTGACTCTACAAGCTGTAAAAATATTTTCATGTTGGTATCGAGTGGTTTCGTGGTGTTTGTTGTCGAGTTTTGAGGACTTAATTGCGAAAATATGTATTTAGAGAAGTTTTTCAGTTCAAAATGAATAAAGTTTACCTAGTTGACATGCAATATTAGAAAATTCGTAACTTCTCCGTCAGTGATCCGATTTGAGTGTTCTTGGATTCTATGGAAAGTAGACATGAGTACTACAAGTTTGTTTCAGGTCATCATGACAAATGATGAGGTTTTCATGGTTTAAAAGTTACAATAATTTGGCTAATTGAAAACCATTTGAAAACATTATATAGATTAATATTTTTGAAAACTGTTCTCTAGCATACTTTGGACGTAGTTCTCATTAGATTTCGTGATTTAGTTTCACTTGAAGCTTGACCCATAATATAATTGGGTATACATGAAAGCTTTTAGAACATTTTCAAGGTGATCCGACTCTTTGAGAACCCCGAGAAGTTAGCTCAAAGTTGGGTGGTTGTAAGTAAACCCTACAGTGGACTTTACTATTTATGGAATTTATCTTTGTACCTGCAATTATGTTTATTCTGCTTTGCATTTTGCATCATTCTTGTTTATGCATACATGACATCCGAATAGAGTGCCACTGCTTCGGTCGTAAGAGTGTGAGGTGCTCCTCTCCAGACTAGACGTACTGCAGGCGTCTAAAGTGGGTAATGTTGACTCTGGGGTAGCATGCATTGAACTCATATGACTGTTCTAGTTCATCGTGAGTAAGCCTGCATGTTTTAAGCTTAGAACAAAAAATGAACAATCCGCGTTGTTATATAAAATTCTTGTTATTTGGAAATGCAATCACATGTCTTCATGTATTCGGACTAACATTTGTAGGCGTACAAAGTAGTGTAGGAGTTTACTTACCTGACAACTTCGAGTTGTTTTTGATGATGTCAATTTTTTTGTGAGGACATGGAAGAATGAACAAGACTAGAAGACATTGGTGAATGTTTTCAATTTTTAAAATAAAATTTTCATGTTGTAATCATTTTATATATATTGTTTTGGGTTTGGGGGTGAGTGTAGGTCGTGAAAATACTCTCAAATAGGTTATGAGAGTCTCTTAAATTGATTTAAAAGTAAGTTGAATGGTTTATGATCGAGATTTTGGTTTATTTAGAATTGGAAAGTTGTAACTAATATATCAGAGACTCTAAGATAATTTAGAACCTTAAATTTCATATATATTGTGAACTGCGGAGAGTTATGAGTCCTTATAGGCTTCTCCCCATTCTGATGTTTATTAGATGAGTTTTTTGGCAGGCCACTTTTAGGGGAGGTGCTATCGATTTTTTTTTACAAAATATGGAGAATAATTTATATGATTTCCAAAGTTGCTCCAATTAAATAAATCGTGAGTTTAGTTTTATTAAGGATATAAATTTAGTTTTGGAGCATTATTGATGCTTGAAATAAAAAATTATGTTAAGGTTAAGTTAATTTGATTGTTTAGGTGCCTAATTAAGGTAATTAGGGATAAGTCAGGACTTCGTGAGACGGGCCCTGATAATTGCATATCCAATGTATTATCCACCATTGTTAGCATGTTGCTGAATTGCTTGCACTTGTGGACTTGATTGTCCCATTTGTAGCTTAGTCATCTGACTACTCAAGTTAGATAACTGTTTCATAATTACGGCTTGTGAATCAGTCTCAAAAACTCTTGCTGACTTTCTCACTGTGGAACGAGTTCCTACTGTGGAATTTTGGGACATAAGATCTAGAAGTTCTAGTGCTCTACTTTCATTCTTAATTAGTAGAGAAACTGCCTGTTGCGACATCCTCTAATGTTCTAGTGTCATGATTCATTCCATAGTAAAATATTTGCAATTGCCCACTGCTTAACATATCCATGTCCTGGACATCTTCTCAACATCTATTTCAATCTCTCACAAGCCTCACCAAGAGACTCAACAACTTGAATTGGTTTATCTCTAATTTTCTTTCACCGACTTTCACTAAAAGAAAAAATTTGTCTAAGAATCTATTATTAATATCCGCCCATAAAGTCATGCTTCCTGCATTTAATACTTGAAACCAAGATTTTCTTTTCCACCCAATGAGAATGAGAAAATTCTTATCCTAATTACTTCCTTCGTAACTCTAGTAATGTGAACAATATCATACTTCTCTAGAAAGTTCTCCACATATGCAATTGGATCCCCGCATACTAACCCATTGAATATGAAGTTGCACACCATGTTGATGAGAGACCGTCTCAACTAAAATTTAGTGGTGTCAAATAGAAGCCTTATCACTCCATTGTATGTCTCTTGCACTTTTGATTTGAAGTAATCTCAAAGACATCTTTATCCTCTATTTCAGTCTTGCACTACTAGCACTAGATCACCTTCGGGTTGATTGTTTCCTCGACCTTGATTTTGGTTTCGATTTTCTGCATGATCATTCGCCATCTTATTCTATTTCTTCTTCTTTCCTTTATTTTGTCATTTTTCGGATAATATGGCACTACGTCCTTATCCCCTTGACTATGCATGCACTACCTGTTCCCTGAGAAAGAAAACATAAAAAGATCAAGTGTAGATTGTCAAACTAGAAACTAAATTTTTTTTTTATATAAACTACAAAGTAAATTTTTTAACAACTTCTTAAACTAAACCATAATATGGCTACCTGTCCCCGACAACGACACCAAAAACTTGAACGTAACTGCAAGTATAATGGTTTAATTATAGTAATAATGTAATCAACATAGGTTGATTACGGATATCGTTCCTCTGGGAAAGGTGTATATAGACACAATTACACTATATTGTTAAGAAGGCTTCTTTTTGTTTGATTTAAACTAAAATACTCTATTCTATAAAAACAATGTAAATCAAGTTGTATTTTTATATTGAGAAAACTTTTAGTTCATAATTTCACCTAGGTAACAAATTATTATATTTCCCATATCTAACTTCATTCATATTTCTTATGTATGTGCAATGTATAATTAGAATAGACATATTTCCTTAATATTCACTTCAACCTATTATCGTGGTGAAAAATATCCTAATGTGCAAAGTAGAACTCCACCTATCAGTGTGAATAACGTAAGTCTCAAAAAACATTAAGTACGAAATCTTTAGACTCATAAATACTTAATTTTACTATTCAAGTCTCCATAATCAACAACTATTTATCAAGGCTATATATTTTATGGTTGTATTGTTCATATCCGGCTTAAAAGCTCCAATGGCCATGATCACTTCTAAGACCTTAATCAACAAATATATGATAAAAATGTTCATAGCATTACGCATGGAATCAAACAAAAATTATAATCATTGCATGTCTAAAATATTTTAATCAATTCATAAATTTGCATAATATTCATACCATAGGATCCATTGACCCCTAAAATAAATAGATCACTCGCTCATCATCATCAACATAAACAAATCATGGTATTCATTGCAATCAAAGATTAAATCAAATAAAGTTTAATTAAATCAAAGAACAATGCAGAATCACCATAATTGAAGTCTTCAATGTATCTCCTTTAAAAGCATTCCCCAATACTAAAACTAATGTAAAACTATATTATGCTATGGTGGTCTATGATTATCTATGAGTTTTCCACGTTCTATTACCTATTTATACTCCTAAAACTCCTAAAAATATAATTAAAAACGTTAAATAATAATTTCAAATGGACTAGAATTCCAAAACTCTCTATTTTTCTGTTTCGATGTTGTTTTTAAGTGATCTACGTTCTCTGTGTAAAGTAACAACGTCGTGACTGCACCAGCTTTTCATGTGTATTTTCTCCTCTTAGTTGACTCGCTGTCGCCTGTATGAAGCCTCAGCGCCATTTGTGTAAACCCCACAGAGTCAACTCTACTACATCTCTTACTTTGGTTTCTACGCCTTCTTTATGCCTTATGTTCATTTCCTACATCGTCAAATGTGTCATCCATGATGTCAACCTAGCTTTTGTGCTTGTTCTTCTCATTTCTTCATGAAATTACTCATTTGTCTTTTCATGCATTGTAGATCTAAAAATACATAAATGACATCAATTAGAACTCATTCCGGGATATTTAGACAAATTACATGTTGGGGCATGTGCCCTAGGTCAATCCATTAACTGTCTTTATGAATACTTTTAGTTAATAAAATAGAGGATTTCATTTGCTGTTTATTATAATTAATTTGCATGTTTACATTATAATAAGATCCATGGGTATTTACAGAAATATCCTAAATGTCCCTAGTCGATCATTATACTGGGAACTATAATGAATTAAGACTTGCGTGAGTCTTGATTGATGATCATATGATGATTATACGTATAGGGATACGAATCAAGATCACGAGTACTTGTTAGGGAGCAAAGTACTGGACCGACCCGCTATGAGAACATCACATGGATTAAGTCATAGTTGTTTCTCATGATAAGTATATTTTTCAGTCCTCTGACTTGAGATTATCAAAGACTTCAACATTAGGAACATAGTGATTTGACACTATCAAACGTTGTCTTTAACCTGAAGATTATAAAGGTTGTGATTGGTTACTATGTGAGCAATGTGATGAAGTTGTGTAAACAAGATAGAATTTGTCCCTCTCATATAATGAGAGATATCCAATGGATCCCTCGATGTGTTAGACTGTTAAAAGTCCTAGTCTAAGTGAATTGATATTGATCAATGTCACTTGGATGTTTTCAGTCTACCTATAGATCGAGACTAGTACGATTGAACATGTTGGATGACAATTCCATGCCTTATGTTTGATCAAAAGGATATCATGTGACAAAATGGATGTTATATACATTATTGATTAGGTTGTATCGATTTGATATTCGTACAACTTGGGTAGTCATAATGTCTTGCTAGAGGCCGCTTATGTCTTGTATAACAAAATATGTTTTGGTACACTGTCAACATTGTATGAACCTATTGGGTCGCACTTTAAGAATGATTTTGCGAGATTTTAAGATGGTTTAGAAAAACAAATTTTATATGATAAAATTCATGACAGAAACGTCCTTGTGGTGTATTACACTTATACTTCTTTAAGTAGGGGTATATGTGTAATTTACTTAACCGTCTATATACAGGGGTTGTATAAATAGACGCTTTAAGTTAGAATACACATATAAAAGATCAAAAGGCCGAAACTCTATTTTCGTTTCAGAAACGACTTAGGGTTTTTTTGTATGCTCTGGATCGTTTTGGAGAGAAAAATAAAAGGTTTGGTATTCTCTCGAAGCTAGCACTTTGAATCTCGGCGCTTCGTAGTTCGTGTGTGGACTACGGTAGAGGCGTTCGTCGTTGCGCGCGCCTTTAGAGATCTATTAACCTTCAGAAAGGTACATTGCGAGTGAGGTATGATTAAGTTTTCATGGTTTAAACGTTTTTAATGGAATTAGATTCGGATCCTGTTGGGGTTTTTGTCAAAATCGTTTTGTAATCTCCGCTGCGTATGAACCCCAAAACCCAACAGTGGTATCAGAGCATTCGAGTTCGATTCCATTAAATTCATTGCATGTTTTCTTCTGATATATACATGATATATGATTGAAAACATGTTAATAATTGATGTATATGTGATATGCATAAGTTGTCTTTGAGATTTATTATCATGTTTTGTGTATATGATACATATATTCGTGATTTAATTGAAATTACTTTCGTACATGCTAGTAACCATGTTAGGTTAATTCGAATAATTTTAATGAATTGAGTTTCATGTTCTATGATCCATGACACCATTAGGTTCGATTGGGATAGTAGTTCGTGATTCAATTACATGTTTGTGATTATTTGGATGAAGACCGAAATTGCAAATAATTAATTTTCGAAATTATTTATTTATCTTGTTATATCTATTTTGTTATGAAGTTTCTATTTGATAAAGATAGATAGCAAATTAGAATATGAGATAAATATCAAGAATCTTGTTATTGGTGATATACTAGGATTCAAATATCTTAAATCCAAAATAAATAATTAATTTTTGAAATTATTTATTTATCTTGTTATATATATTTTGTTATGAAGTTTCTATTTGATAAAGATAGATAACAAATTAGAATAATAGATAAATATCAAGAATTTTGTTATTGGTGATATACTAGGATTCAAATATCTTAAATCTAAAATGAATAATTAATTTTCGAAATTAATTATTTATCTTGTTATATCTATTTTGTTATGAAGTTTCTATTTGATAAAGATAGATAACAAATTAGAATATGAGATAAATATCAAGAATCTTGTTATTGGTGATATACTAGGATTCAAATATCTTAAATCCTAATTGGATTAGGATAAGATGATTAGTTAAAATGTTTTAATTGACTTAATTTCGATAAATTAAGGGGTTAATTATGATAATAAAATCAGCGAAAAATTATGATTTTCTATAGCGAATTTTAATTTTTGGAATTGAGATTTGTCTTCTAAAAAAAAAAAAAAAAAAACGGGGGCGCTACACCCTTTACCCCGTCCCGTTGACCGCCAGGGATCGCCGTCTAACTAATACTAGCGTACGAAAATTCTTTTGTTAGTGAAAAGTATATAAAAAAAAATTCCAAATTGTTTAGTGATTGAACGAATCAATAAAATATATGATATTTCATTGTTTAAATAAAATCACTAAAACTTAATAAAATCCCTCTATTAAATTTTAAGTCTCATGCCATTCATTTTAAACACTTGTCAATGCCTCGATCACACTAATATAGTTTCAGCCATAGTTGGGTGTATTGTGTTATCTTGGTGAGATAAGTTGGGTAAGAGTTACCTTAATGTTTAAAATGGTCCGACTTAATAAAGCCATCAAAATAGTTTTGAGCTTTAGGCAAATGATGAGATAAAAACATGCTAAGATATAAGATGCTCCATATCTCATAAAAGGATATAAAAATTACATAAGATGTAATTGGTAACTGTTACCTACCTAAATAATCTAGTTCTGTGTTTCATGCCATAGCTGTCATAGAATTAGGTGAAAAATGGATTTTACTCCCCTAAATAAACAATACGTTTTAGGAGGGTTGTTAATTTAGTGGGAGTCTATTCCTCTATACTAAAATAAACTTTGCATAATCTTTATTGTAGATCAATGACCTCTTCAAGTAACAATAATCCCTTGTCACTGCGATCTATCCTTGAGAAGGATAAGCTATCTAGGACTAACTTTCTTGACTGGTTCAAAAAACTTGAGAATTGTTCTTAAGCATGAACGCAAGTTGTATGTCCTGGATGCTTCAATCCCTGAGGACCCGCCAGCCAATGCTACGAAAGTTTGTGAAGGATGCGCATAATAAGCATATCAACGATTCTACCGATGTTGCATGTATTATGCTAGCAACTATGGTTCCCGAACTTCGAAGGACATGGAACTAATGGAAGCCTACGACATGGCCGTAACGCTGAAGGAAATGTTCCAACGGCAAGCTAGGCAATAAAGGTTCGAGACAGTCAAGAACCTACATTCTTGCAAGATGACTGAGGGCGTCAGTTAGTCCTCATGTTCTGAAGATGAAGGGCTATGTTGACCAGCTTGATAGACTCGGATTTCCCATAAGCCAAGAGTTGGCTACGAATTTGATCCTGAATTCATTACCAGAAAGTTACTCACAATTTGTGATGAACTACAATATGAATAATATGGAGAAATCAATTTCGGAGTTGCATTTGACGCTCAAAAATGCTGAACAAAATATCAAGAAACCCTCTAGTAATATGTAGATGGTCTAAAAGGGAAAGGGAATGAAGAAGAAAGCAAAGGCAAGGCTAGAGTTGCCAAGCATTCATTCTTTTTGTCGCAAAGCCTATGGAACAAGTCAAGACCCGGCCTGTTCCTACTTCAAAACACCCAAAAGAAAAGGAAGAAAATTGTCATTTATGTAATCAAACCTATCTTTAGCATTGTTGTCTTAGACACATAAATGAGAAACGCATAACGAAGCTCCATAAAGATGGGCTTCTAGATTCATTTGATTTAGAAACATATGAAACATGCGTATCTTATTTACTAGGCAAGATGACTAAAAGTCCCTTTATTGGACACAGTGAAAGGGCAAGTGATTTATTGGGTCTAATACATACCGATGTATGCGGTCCTATAAACACAATGGCTAGAGGAGGTTATCGCATTTCATTACATTTACTAATGATTTCAAAGAGATATGGTTATGTATATCTTATGAAACATAAAGTGAATCATTTGAGATGTTTCGAACGTTTCAAAATGAAGTGCATAATCAACTTGGTAAAACTATCAAAACACTTCGATCAAATCGAGGTGGTGAATATTTAAGCCAAGAATCTGATGATCATCTTAAAAAATTGTGGGATTGTCTCCCAATTGACTCCACCAGCAACTCCTTAATGGAATGGAGTTTCTGAAAGGAGAAATAGAACCTTATTAGATATGGTTCGATATATGATGAGTCATGCAGATCTTCCATTATCCCTTTGGGGTTATGCATTACAAACTACGGCTTTCACTCTAAATCGAGTTCCTTCTAAAGCAGTTGATAAAACACCATATGAGATATGGTACGGGAAGAGACCTAGTTTGTCTTTCCTTAAGATTTGGGGTTGTGAGGCTTACGTAAAACGACAAGTCTAAGAAAAACTAGCACCTAAATCTGACAAGTGTTTATTTGTGGGGTATCCTAAGGAAACAAAAGGATATTACTTTTATAATCCAGTTGAGAACAAAGTGTTTGTTGCTCGGTATGGTGCCTTTATGGAAAAACACTTTATTTCAAAAGACACTAGTGGGAGAGAAATACATCTTGAAGAAGTTCAAGAATCACGGATAAACCCTGAACCGCTACTGGAAGTTCAACAACGTTCTAAACCAGTTGAACCTCCGCAAGTGACACAAGGCCCAAGTAAATCTGGTAGGGTAAGACATGAGCCAGAGAGATTCGGATTTTCTCATTAGTGATAGTCGTGATGTGTTGCTTATGGATCAAAATGAGCCCACCACTTATCAGGAGGCTATGTTTGGACCAGACTCGGATAATGGCTAAGTGTCATGAACTCTAAGATGCAATCCATGTATGATAACCAAGTTTGGAACTTGGTTGATTTACCTGAAGGTGGTAAGACCATTGGATGTAAATGGGTTTTCAAGAAGAAAACTGACTTGGATGGCAAATGTGCATACTTTTAAAGCAAGACTTGTAGCAAAAGGTTTCAGGCAGACTCAAGGTGTTGATTATGATGAAACTTTTTCGCCAGTAGCCATGCTTAAATCCATAAGAATTTTAATTGCCATTGTTGTATATTATGACTATGAGATATGGCAAATGGATGTAAAAACAACATTTCTTAATGGAAAGCTGCTTGAGAACGTGTATATGACACAGCCTGAAGGTTTTGTACATCCTGTGAATTCTAGGAAGGTATGCAAGTTTTAAAGATCCATTTATGGATTAAAGCAAGCTTCTCGGAGTTGGAATCTTCGTTTTGATGAAGCAATCAAGGATTTTGGTTTTATTAAGAACGAAGATGAGCCTTGTGTATACAAGAAGGTCGGTGGGAGTGTAGTTGTTTTTCTGGTGCATCGTATGTTGATGATATATTACTCATTGGAAATGACATCCTAACATTGCAGAGTGTCAAGTCTTGGTTAGGGAAATGTTTCTCAATGAAAGACTTAGGAGATGCAGCCCATATTCTAGGGATAAGGATCTATAGGGATAGATCTAAGGGGAAAATCGGTCTAAGTCAGAGTGCTTACATAGATAAGGTGCTGAATAGGTTCAGTTTGCAAGACTCTAAAAGAGGATTGTTGCCAATGTCTCATGGCATAAGTCTCAGCAAGAATCAATGTCCTAGGACAAATGATGAGCGAGATCGTATGAATAAGATTCCATATGCATCAGCTATTGGATCTCTCATGTATGCCGTGTTATGCACTCGACCTGATGTATCATATGCTTTGAGCGCTACAAGCAGATATCAGTCAGATCTTGGTGAGAGTCACTAGATAGCAATAAAGAACATCCTTAAGTACTTAAGAAGGACTAAGGAAGTGTTCTTGGTCTATGGAGGGTTTGAAAATGATCTAGTTGTAAATGGTTACACAGATGTAAGTTTTCAAACTGATATAGATGATTTTAGATCGCATCTGGATATGTGTTTACTTTGAATGGGGGTGCAAAGTTTGGAAAGGTTCGAAGGAAGAGATCATGGCGATTCTACAACGAAGCGAGTATATTGCGCGCGTCCGATGCAAAAAGGAGGCGCTTTGGATCAAAAAGTTCATTTCGAACTAGGTGTGGTTCCAAGTATTGTTAAGCCTGTTTGTTTGTATTGTGACAATAACGGGAAATAGCACAGCCAAGGAACCTAGATCACACCACATATCCAAACATATACTCAGGCGTTTTCATCTCATCAGAGAAATTATTGAGAGGGGAGACGTAAAGATTTGCAGAGTACCTACTGAAGACAACGTTGTGGATCCATTGACAAAAGCTCTTCCACAAGCAAAACATGATGGTCATGTTAGATCATTAGGCATTAGATGCATATATGATTGGCCCTAGTGCAAGTGGGAGATGTTGGGGCATGTGCCCTAGGTCAATCCATTAACTGTCTTTATGAATACTTTTAGTTAATAAAATAGAGGATTTCATTTGCTGTTTATTATAATTAATTTGCATGTTTACATTATAATAAGATCCATGGGTATTTACAGAAATATCCTAAATGTCCCTAGTCGATCATTATACTGGGAACTATAATGAATTAAGACTAATGCGAGTCTTGATTGATGATCATATGATGATTATACGTATAGGGATACGAATCAAGATCACGAGTACTTGTTAGGGAACAAAGTACTGGGCCGACCCGCTATGAGAACATCACATGGATTAAGTCATAGTTGTTTCTCATGATAAGTATATTTTTCGGTCCTCTGACTTGAGATTATCAGAGACTTCAACATTAGGAACATAGTGATTTGACACTATCAAACGTTGTCTTTAACCGGACGATTATAAAGGTTGTGATTGGTTACTATGTGAGAAATGTGTGAAGTTGTGTAATCAAGATAAAATTTGTCTCTCTCATATAAAGAGAGATATCCAGTGGATCCCTCGATGTGTTAGACTTTTAAAAGTCCTAGTCTAAGCAAATTGATATTGATCAATGTCACTTGGATGTTTTCAGTTTACCTAGAGATCGAGACTAGTACGATTGAACATGTTGGATGACAATTCCATGCCTTATGTTTGATCAAAAGGATATCGTGTGACAAAATGAAGTTATATACACTATTGATTAGGTTGTATCGATTTGATATTCGTACAACTTGGGTAGTCATAATGTCTTGCTAGAGGCCGCTTATGTCTTGTATATCAAAATATGTTTTGGTACACTGCCAACGTTGTATAAGCCTATTGGGTCGCACACTAAGAATGGTTTTGCGAGATTTTAAGATGGTTCAGATAAACGAATTTTATATGATAAAATTCATGATAGAAACGTCCTTGTGGTATATTACACTTATACTTCTTTAAGTAGGGGTATATGTGTAATTTACATAACCGTTTATATACGAGGGTTGTATAAATAGACGCTTTAAGTTAAAATACATGTACAAAAGATCAAAAGGCCGAAACTCTATTTTCGTTTCAGAAACGACTTAGGGTTTTTTGGTATGCTCTGGATCATTTTGGAGAGAAAGACAAAAGGTTTGGTATTCTCTCGAAGCTAGCACTTTGAATCTCGGCTGCCGTTCGTGTGTGGACTACTGGTAGAGGGCGTTCGTCGTTGCCAGCGCCTTAGAGATTGATTAACCTTCAGAAAGGTACATTGCGACTGAGGTATGATTAAGTTTTCATGGTTTAAACTTTTTAATGGAATTAGATTCGGATCCTGTTGGGGTTTTTGTCAAAATTGTTTTGTAATCTCCGCTGCGTATGAACCCCAAAACCCAACATTACATAACTAAACTAGCCCTATATATAAGCCTAATTAACTACTTACCAGTCTCGCACGTCGAAACTCTCTAAATCATTTCAATGTCTTTATTAGACTCATATCTAGTATTATTTGTTTTTATTCAGTTCACGCACACATTACGAGGTTGAACTCAACTTGAGTCACCTTAAAATGTTTTTAGATCATTACATGTTTATCGAGATTAATCTCAATTTGGACAATAACTTATTTGGTTCTATTTTCTTTCTATCCACCTTAATATCTAAAAATATGAGATCTCGACCACATTTGTCACATCTCGAGTTGTATCTCAATTATGGTATCGATAGTTAAACCCCAACACCGATTTAATGAGTGTCTAATTTAAGTCACTAAAGTATTTTCAGTGATTGCGCATATTTCACGGATATCCCAAGACATTATATATCTGCACACCTCTTGAGGCAATCTTATTTATTTTATTTTCATTAACTCATTATTCTTTGATCAACACACATCTCGAGGGAGTCTTGAGATGTGTATAAAAATTAGTACGCCTCTCGATGCGATTATCCTTTTTTTATTTTAAAACTTGGCACAAATCTTGATGTTATCCTTTTTTCTTTTAAAAACCAACATGCATCTTGAGACAATCTTGAGATGCATGCAATTTTAATGTGCATTTTGAGGCAGTTTTGGGATGCATGTAATTTTGGTGCGCATCCTGAGGGGATCATATACGCCTTGAAAATCAACACGAGTCTTGAGGCAATCGTCAATATCATAACATATCAGCGAGAATTTCAAGGTAGTCCTAAAATATCCACCATCATCTCACAACACCAATCTCAAGGTGCATAAACACAAACTAAGTCCTCTCCATAAACACTACGTGCACACAACCTTCTTCAATAAAACAAACACAACTACAACCACTTACCATGTCAAAACCCATTTTCCAGATGAATTTTGACCAGCCTAACTCAATTCATAACTCGCCCACCAACTCGGCCACTGAGTTAGGAACCGAACCAGCGAGCCTTCTTTCAAACGAACTTATCATCATTTATCAAAATTTGAGATTTAGAAAATGAATCATGATTGCAGCGAAACATTATTAAATAAAACTTAATCAAAGTTTCGACATAAAGGCCAATAATGGCATTCAAAAGTTATCAACTAGAATAATATCTATCTATTTCAATTTATTTAAATCCTAATCCCATGATAATATATAATAATAGAAAAATAAGTCTTGACAACTCTGAAACTTGTCATTATACCAACCAAAGACACGATAAGCTCCTCTAGATCACTGGAGCCTTTCCCTTGTCTACTACAGACGATGAACTTGTGGGGGAAAAATAGTTAGCCGAGCACAAAGGGCAATGGTGCTCAGTAAGTTCTGGTAAGTTACTAATATTATAATTATTCCATAAATATTATGTAAACTAAAATACTAATGCATGGCCTGCAAAAATATTTAACATAACGAAAGAGATAATCGAGAAATATAATAATAAGATAAATAATTCATGCAATTCAAAATGCGCAAATGCAAGGCATGCATGAGTTACTGGAATTGAATTTTCCAACCAAAACTGAAATTCGTAAAGGTTGACCTTATTATGGTCGTAACGGTATCAACTCTCCATTCCTAACACTATGAGAGTTTTATTCTATCACTAAGTCCACATCTCGTCCAACTGGACATAACACCTACTACTTAAATTTATCGAAAACATTGGATCTTATTCTTATTCTCAATTTGTTGGTCAAACCCGGATAGCTTCTTTGTTCGACAAGTCTGGGCAACTGCCCTATTTTATTCTTCCATGCTCGGTCCAACTATCCCGGGCATTGTGGTCGAACCAATAGTTTTTTGGGGCAAGGACTCCTATCGAGCTCTATTAAGTGAACAACATATCATGCCTTACAATGCACCCCATTTTACCCAATAACCTAGCTATACATGATTTACCTAACCATATAAATTATAAAAGGTAAACAATTCTAATAAAAATAATTTCATCCTAACTTACGTGGTATTCTAGCTAGTTTCCAAATTCACCATGGACACTCACGAACGTACTCCGAAGTTACTTTAATCTAAATAGATTAAAACATTTATCAATTACTCATGCTTAAATTATATTTTATTTTTAACTCTAGTTTTGAAAGCCGTTTGACAACTTCGAGATAGACATTTAAAGTACTCTAGAATGTCACCTTAACATTCGTGCATGAAAATTAAATTATATTTATTTTATTTTTAGTTTTATCTATATTCATTTTATTTTATTTAATCTATTTCATTCTTTTCTTTTCTTTTCCATTTTTTCAAAGGGTTTAGCAGTTGGGTTGGTCCCGACCGAACAACCTTACTGGGCAGCTCTAATGTGGACTCGGGTGGGGGTACGTACAAGAGTGTGCGTCCCCCTTATGAACTGTGATACAACAACAACACAATTCATTTAAGGATTGGGCATGGGTTCCATCCCCAGGCTCAGTTATAATTTGTGTAGGGAGAGAGCACAAATGCGCTCCCATCCACTTCCTTTTCAAAATTCATAGATCTACTCAATCTTTTTTTTCATCTTGTTCAACATCAATCTTTTCCAAAATCAAACTTTATAAATCTTAAAAATCAAACCTGATTGACTCGTACAAAAATGAATGTATAATTCTTTTAAATCATGGATTCTATCGCTTAACAATTAAAACTAGAGAATGAGTTTGAAAAGTTATTACTTAAAGACAACGTGCACTAGATCACTAAGTCCACACTTCACTTTTCCTTCATATTAGGTCTCTCTCCTTTTTTATGTTCCCTTTTTTTCTCTCAATTTGTGTGGACATTTTCCCGCATTACGTTTCTTATTTGATAGAGGATTAATTCATATCCTAAAAATCCTCCCCATCCTAATTAATTAGGATTTAAATCAAATTTCTTTCTTTAACCATTTGAAAGCATAATTGAGAATGGACCTACTTGCCATTAAGTATTTAGGGTTTCCTAGTTTACAAAACAATTACCCACAAACATAGTATTTCTTATTTTGTTTAAAATTAGGATCGCTACAACCTCCCTAACTTAAGAAATTTCCTCCAAAAAATCTAGAACTAAATTATACCTCAAATTAGAACAAGTCGGGAAACCATAGAACCTTAATGTTTGTGAGAAAACTCTGTATGTCAATCTTGACCACACAACTCTGATGAATAAAATTAGGGTATATCTTCTCATTTATGATTGTGTGCAAGACATACAATATGTTTTTAACAGTAACTTGTTTAGGACGCAACACGTTATGAATGAAATAATGGATCGTGAGTTTGTCAATTTAAAAACATCTCTACTTCAAATATTAATAATACCTGCAACAAGTTGGCAGGTGGATTCTGGGTCTAGTTCAGCTGCATCCGTTATTTGTCCCCTGATTGGCTGAGTTACCTTGCTGATAGATGTTGCATGAACATTCGAACACTAGTTCTGGTAATGACCATGCTTCCTACATTGAAAGCAAGTAATATGCGTCTTGAACCCCAGCTGCCTTTCCTGAGGAGACTATCCTATGCTCTCCAACATCCGACCTTACTGAGTCTTTCCATGATCTTCCGACCTATAGGGTGTATTAGAAGGCTTCACAGAACCTCTCGGTGATACCGTTAATGCTGAGAGGTTGTCACCATAGTGTTTCATACTGCTGGACATTGTAATGTCCCGTTGAATGCTATGAGATTATGATAGTCACAATTATGCGTTTCTTGTCTTGTGGCTTTTAAAGAAATCAAGTTAACTACTATTTTGACCCTGATTCTGCGTCGGTAGTAGTCAAAAAGCTACCTTAATCTTTCTTTCCTTAATCAAAACAACTTCATAATGAAACGCACAAACAACTTTTCCTTCATATGTCTTATGCACAATAGCTGCTATTTTACTTCAAATTTTTGACTTAAGACAAAAAGTTTGATTTTGTCCTTCTTAGACATGACCATCTTTGGAGCAGAATTTTTTGTTCAGTGAACTTTGACTCGTAATCTTCAACTGTTGGGGTGGTGTTCCACTACTTATCAGCTGATTCCTCTGATGTAACTATTGGGGTTAAGGCTACTGGTGGTACTGGTTCCACTAGAACCACATGAAGTACTGGAATAACTAGAGGTGCTTCATTTTGGTTGATTGAGTAATCTTCAACCTCTGCCTGACTGGCCCGTGCCACATTTACCCTATCGACATTGTATTAGGTGACATGCTCTTACAATATCTCTAGTACTCCATTAAAGTTTTCCTCTAGACCACCGATCCTGGTTACAAATAATTCTTTTCTCTCTGTCCAGAGCCAACATATTTAATAAATTATTTCGATTCCCTTCGTCTACCATTTCAAGCTGGCTAGAAAATAAAGTTTAGAGAGAGTGAGTAACTTGGTTTTTATATCTATTCGATATAATATATAAACTCAAAAAATAACATATAATAAGGTTTTTAGATCAAACCCTTCCTTAGTCTTTTGTTATTAATCAATTTTATATTCTTTCCCTAGACTCTAAAATTGTAGGCTCTGATACCAATGTTTTTTTATCGTATCTTAACTTTTTCTTAATTTATGTTATTTCCTATGTTTAGGTACTGGCATTGGTATTTTAAAATCTTCTCAACTTCATGTTTTTCCCTAAACACTAAACCTAAGTTATAATACCAACATTATCGCTATCTTAGTTTTTTTTTCTCAATTTATACTCTAAGCGCTCTGATACCATGTTGTCAGGATCCATTTTCCAGATGAATTTCGACCGACCTAACTCAATTCTAACTAACTATCCAACTCGGTCACTGAGTTAGGAACCAAACCAGTGAGCCTTCTTTCAAAACTAACTTATTATCATTTATCAAAATTTAGAATTTAGAAAATGAATCATGATTGCAGCGGAATATTATTAGAAAAACTTAATCAAAATTTTGATATAAAGGCCAATAATAGGATTCAAAAGTTATCAACTAGAATAATATCTCTCTAGTTTAATTTATTTAAATCTCAATCCCATGATAACATATAATAATAAAAAATAAGTAATGACAAGTCTAAAACTTGTCATTATACCAATAAAAAACACGATAAGCTCCTCTAGATCGATGGAGTTTTTCCCTTGTCTACTGCAGATGAGGAACCTGTGGGGGAAAAATAGTTGGGTAAGCACAAAGGGGCGATGGTGCTCAGTAAGTTTAGGTAAGTTACCAATATTATAATTATTCCATAAATATTATGCAAACTAAAATACTAATGTATAACCTGCAAAAATATTTAACATAACGAAAGAGATAATCAAGAAACATAGTAATAAGATAAATAATTCATGCAATTCGATATGTGCAAATGCAAGGCATGCATGAGTTACTTCAACTGAATTTTCCAACCAAAATTGAAGTTCGTGTAGGTTGACCCTACTATGGCCGTAGCAATGTAAACTTTCCATTCCCAACACTATGGGAGTTCCATTGTATCACCAAGTCCACATCTCGTCCAACTAGACATAACACCTACTACTCAAATGTATCAAGAACATTGAATCTTATTCTTATTCTCAATTTGTTGGTCAAACCTAGATAGCTTCTTCATTCGACAAGTATGGGCAAATACCTTATTTTGTTCTTCCTAGCTCAACCCTATTGTTTTGAGCATTTTGGGGGAACAAGTAGTTTTCTGGTGCAAGGAACCCTAGCGAGCTCTACTAAGTGAACAACATATAATGCCTTACAATGCACCCCATTTTACCCAATGATCTAGTTATACATGATTTACCTAACCATATAAATAATAAAAAGTAAACAATTCTAATAAAAATAACTTAATCCCAACTTACATGGTATGCTAGCTATCTCCAAATTCACGATCGACACTCACGAGCTCTGAAATTACTTCAATCTAAATAGATTAAATATTGATTAATTACTCATGCTTAACTTAAATTTTATTATTAACTCTAGTTTTGAAAGCCATTTGAAAACTTCGAGATATATATTTAAAGTACTCTAGAATGTCTCCTTGACATCCGTGCTTGAAAGTCAGATTATACTTATTTTACTTCTAATTTTATTTCTATTTATTTCTTTTCTTTTCTTTTTATTTCAAAGGGTTTGGCAGTCGGGTCGGTTTCACCCCACCCCCTTGTGAATTGCGCTGCAACAGTAGCGCGGTTCATTTTAGGGTTGGGCCCCATCAGGCCCAACTAAATTGGTTGGGATTGATTGGCCAAACATCTTTAGTTGGGTCTGGGTCCCACCCTAGGCCCATTTATGATGTGTGTTGGGGGAGTGCACAGATGCACTCCCCTCCATTTTCTTTACGAAATGCATCCACTTAATTTTTTTCATCTGCATCAATATCAATCTTTTCCAAAATTAAAACTTTATAAATCTTGAAAATCAAACATTATTGACTCATACAAAAGTGAATGTATTATCCTTTTAAATCAAGGATTTTATCGCTTCATAATTAAAACTAGAGAATGAGTTTGAAAAGTTATTACCAAAAGACAACGAGCACTAGATCACCAAGTCCACATTTCTCTTTTCCTTCCTTTTGGATTTTTCTCCCTCCTTTATGTTCCTTCTCTTTCTCTTGATTTGTGTGGACTCTTTTCCATATTACATTCTTATTTGACAGATGATCAATTCATATCCTAAAAGTCCTCACATCCTAATTAATTAGGATTTAAATCAAATGTCTTTCCTTAACTGTTAGAAAGCATAACTGGGAGTGGACCCACTTGCCATTAAGTATTTAGGCTTTCCTAGTTTACAAAACAATTACCTACAAACATAGTATATCTTATTTTAAAAAAAAACTAGGATTGTTACAAGCCACCAACACTCCATCATCCAACACATCCTACTTGCATTATTCGCTTCCTCGATATCTACACTACGTATAACTTTAGACAAATCCAAAGATATGTTTAATTTAACTTAAACTATATGTTTTATATATATACACCTATGTATCTTTACGCCTATAAATTACACGTACACGCCGACAGTACACTCGGTGTGCACACTATCCCACGACCCACATGCAATACCTATGACCCACGTGTGATATTAGGCACATCAATAATTTATTACTTATTTTTCCAATTATAGGCTTTTATATTAATTACCAGTAATAACCTATAGTATTTTAAAATTGGTATATACACCAAATACAATACATCATCACAAGCTCATACGCACACTTATCGAGACAAGCTGGACTTAACTACGAGTTTAACCCTGGTTAATTAAAGTTAATTACTTAGTTAAGGGTACAGGTCGTTACATACTAGCTATTCTAAGAACTCAATGATGATTGATAAATATTTTCAATGTGAGGAAATACAAGCTTTAATGATTATGCCATGACGCATCTCCTTGCATGTAGTTGCAATGTCCTTGATTTCCAACAAATCCTTCCAATGATACGGGTCACAATATGGTCGATGATATCTCGCCCATGTCACTCCACTTGTAATTGGTTGTGCATGTATGTAGTATCGTTTCGAGCCGATTCGCTTTCATAAACAAACCTAGAGAGTTTATCAAGAATTTCACTACTTGATTCCTCTACATGATAGCCATACATTTTGTTTCAACCTTGATATACAAAGACAAAAGAAAGTATATCAAGTGCAACAGGTTAATAAAAAAAATAATAAAAATTGTTGACATTAATATCCTAAACAGAATAACCTATCCAAAACTAAAACTAGATCCTTCCTCGGTAATGGTGTCAAAAACTTAACTAGGACCACAAGTGTATGGTGTAGTTGCAACTAATTGCAGTACCGAATTAGTTTTGGTGTCGGATTATCAAAACCACGCACAAGCGCTGACTTTTAAGCTTTGATTTTACGTTTTGTTCTATGGGTGCCTAGGCGCCCAAGTCAAGTTGGCCATTGGGGCATTCGAGTGTTATGCCCAACCAATTTTGACTATTTTTCAACACCTGGATTAGGGCTTGGAATCAAAGCACTAGGTTTCTGCATCGGGCCTGAACTCTGTGCATATCCTTTGACTTGCAATGTGATTTTGGACCACGTAAATTCTGAATTTAACAAAATTTGTAACATGAAAAGGTTGGCTTTGAGTGTACTTTCTAACGAAAGAAACCACATGTCATTTAGATTTGAAATGAGAGAAATATATCAAAAATACTGAAGCTTGTTCAAAATGAGATTCGCCTAAACCTCGTATTCTCATCCCAAAACTTCTAAACATCTCCAAAAACACATCAAACCATCTAAGATATCATTATTCAATAATTCGCCTTCGACCAAACCTTCCTCCACCTCGTGATCCATACCAACATGCTTTCAAGGCAACTTTCCTCGGATCTTTAACGTATGCTCCAAATGCTCACAATTTGTCTTCTTTATCTGATATACCAACAAAAAATATCGGATTAGCATGAATTCATTTTTTAATGGCCCAAATCATTAACAAAATACTACTTATAAATGTGTTAAAATAAGCATTGCGTCACTTTCCTACAAAGCTTAGTGATAAACAATGGAAAGAGCAAACCATCTTTCTTCTTCATAGTCATATTGTGTCTCATTCACTAGTGGATCACTACTCCTCCATCAATGTATCCAAGTCTCATTACTATGTAATATAATAATGCCGCTTTGTTGTTCACTACTTCGCGGTGGTGTTTACTTGGTTGGAGATACACCTCAATAATGTAACTCCAACACTCGTAGTCTTTGTGACAACCCAAAACCCAAAACATAAGCCCCTGGGGAAATTTTGTAATTTGCTATGTTAATTTTGATGCAATAGTTGCAAAACTTTATGTATTTTGTTATTTTTAAATCAAAGTACCAATCTAAAGCTAGTTAGAGCTATTAACTTGATCAAAAAATAAAATAACCAAAAATAAATCTAGGGGCATTATTGTATATTTGTGAAAAACCTACACTAATTACACCAAGTATATAAGTTTAATTATGAAGCCCTAACCTCTTTTGGTTCAAACATAAAACATGTGAAGGAAAAAGGAAGAGGAGAGCTAGATGACGTCAATCATGATACTCTAGGTATTGAAGGTACACTTTTGACTACACACCTCTTCCCTATCATCTATTTTTAGTTTTGGTGTAGATTATAGAGAAATTTAGAGAATCCAGGGTGTAGGGAATGATATTTAGAGGAAATAGGCCAAAAAATGTGGTGCAACATCGACAACACTGTCGAGGAGAGCAACGACGTCCTCACTACCGATGGCGGCGGCGACGTAATAACCCAAATTTTTACTAATGGATTTGATCCGTAATTAAGGGTCACTGACTTGTGATGTGACCCAAAAGTGGGTATACAGTCCTAATACTCGATGTGAGAACCGAGAAATATATTACTTTTGAGTGGTGGATGCCTAGCATGATGTATATGTGTAGACTTATTAAGTCACTACTACTTATGCATAGATGGCGAGACGCGAGAGAAACACACCTTGAGATGTGTGTCAGTATGAGACCAGGGTAGAGAATGATGTGTAAAGTCTTAAATTAGTTAATGTGATTGAAAATAACTAATTCAATGTGCCTATAGTTTAATTTACAAATATATGGCCTATGTTAGAAAAAAAGTGTGGCTATGTGCACCCTGGCTCTTTCTCAGGGCACCTCGATTATCAGGGGACCTAAACAATCTCTCAAGGCACTCTGTAAAGTTTACCAAACTATCCCTAGGTTGAAAAGCGAGCACCCCACCCAAAAAAACCAAAACCCGAATTGAAACTTGTTTCATCTACATAGCTAACAATCCATGCACTCCCTTCGATTTAGAGATCGAATCTGTTATTTGGTGGGTTACTCGCATTCGTTAAATCAATTCGTTGCTAAAGACAAGGGCTCGTTATGTGAAGGTCGTTGGAGAAGGTACTGGAGGTGGTGTTTTTGCTTCGGAGATTAAAAGAAGGTTAGTGTGTATTTTTCATGAATTTGGATTCCATTTGATTGTTTTGCATAGACATTTAGCTTGTTGTAGGAATGAAGGGTTTGTTTTCCAAACACGTAAGTGTCGATTACATAGGTCAGTGACGTGTTGTATTGTCTCAATCTTACATTGCCGAGACAGTAGTTAAAGTATCGTTCAAACCCAAAAAAACTTTGAACTGAGGGACCCTGAACCTAATCAGTAGAATACAACATAGATAAGCCATGTACTTTCAAAACCAATGTACCATAATTATACATGTTGTTTCGGTATTACCCCATCGAGTGTAGTAGGATTTTCGTATTGTGGTTTGACGCGGTTGGTAGATACTGATTCATGTTGAATAGTTTTTGAAGGGAATAACCGAGATAAGCCCCAAGTTCTCGGTAGTGAGTCACCAAGACATGTGGTAAGTTTTCGGACCTATTAGACCGAAACATTGTTAAAGGTCATATTTTTGTGTTTTATGACATGATTCTAATACACTATTTATGTCATTGGTTCACAAATATGGCCTAGAGTAAGATGGGTGTTTTTAGTGAATGAGTTTACAGGCGGTTTTCAAGAACGGAATGAGCGACAGATACTTTAGATACTCGTTGTAGAAGGAAACCACAAACGGCCTCATATATGAAAGAGAAACAAAAGGCTATTGAGAAGAAGGTTGCATGTGCAAGCGCTCCTAGGGGATATGGTGTACAAGACGAGGCATCACATGTCCACGAGTGGGACCTATGTATTGGTCATGATGAGAGTGGGGAGCCACATCTAAATCATCTCAGTTTAGCAACAAGGGTTCAAGTGAACAAGAAAATAGGAGTGCCACATCCCAACGCCCCATTCTTGGGAGTACAAATGGGGTAACTAGTAGGAATGTAGACAAAGCCAGAGATGACCCATCCGCTCCTTTACCTGGTGGTCCCATCGACCGGTAATTGTTGAAGAGCTTGAAAAATCATATTGCGGCGGCGATTTGGAATAATGAGGTATATTTATCTTTCCAAGATCAATAACCTAAAAAAAATGATGCATGCTACATATCATTCTAAGCTTTAACAATTTATTTTGACGTTGCACCATTGCTCATTTCTTAAGTGCATAAACCACGGGCCTCATTACTCGAATGGGACTTGGAGTCTTGCCACCCCGACATCGAGGGCCTGTAGAGGATCATTTAGAGGTCTGGGTTGATGCCATTCATAGATTGATCCTACAAGAAAGGTAACAAGGAGCTCATTTTTGCCTTTATTGAGAGGTGGCAGTCGAAGCCGAATACATTTCATCTACCATTCGGTGAAATGTCCATCACCTTGGAGGGTGTAAGCGTCATTTTAAACATCTTAGTGACCAGCAAGGTGGTAGCGGTGAAAACTTTGTGAGGTACAATGAGGAGTCTTGCACGAAGGCGATTCAACTTAGTTTCCGAGCTATTCGGGATTACTGTTGAAGATGTAGAGGAAAAGGTGTGTGACAACCCCAACTTCTACACAGGGCCGCCGCCCGGCCTAATCTCGTAATCAAGCCTTTATCCTAACCATACAAGACATAATTACGTATTAGTCAACTTTTTACCCCTATATTCTTTCACTACACATGTCTAGATATATTTAGATTTCAGAGTTAATTAAAATTTATTTATTATTCTAATACACATTACATATTTAAATATTATTATGTATTTTAAAGATTATGCGAAAGCTCTTACTGCTCAAAATCCCTAAGTGTGGAAAACCAAGAAAGTACAACATCACGTGCATGTATAAATATGAGTCTCAAAAATGGGAAACTATACATTAAACCCAATGTACAACCTAAAATGTACGGTAAAAACATAAGCAGTAAGAATACAACAAAAGTCGAGTCATACAAAATGAGATAGGAGAGTCGCCGAAATACTCAAAGAAAGTCGCCGATCTTCTCCTTCCCCGGTCTGCTGCTGCTCGACAGACCTACACGCACTGTCACAAACTAGACGGTGAGTATAGTAATATTTAAGTAATAACTGGAGAATTCTATGTTACATTTCCAAAATAAAAGAATGGTGTTTAAAAGCATAAAGTAGCGAAATAAATTGCCGAAACAAGTAATGCAAGTAAATACCACAATTAAAGATAGATAGACTAACACAGGCTAAGTCGAGATAATTTACGTCCGGTCGGCAGTGAGAACTATCACCTAACCTTTCCCATTACTATATGGAGCTGCACTCAACATATCTCACGCAAATAGCGAAGCTGCGCTCTATGCCTATACAACATCGGTCTCATTCTTACCGACTACCCCGAGTCCCATAACATCGGTCTCATTCTTACCGACTACCCCGAGTCCCATAACCCCGAGTCCCATAACTCATTCTTACCGACTACCCCGAGTCCCATAACTCGGTCCCATTACTATATGGTGATTGCCGGAACCTCGGTAGACCCATGTCCTCAAGAACCGCACATCTCTCATGCAATGGACACTAGATAATCCCTACTTTAATTTTCAACAATCAATATTTCCAAGTTTCTAGGATTCCAAAACTAGATAGGCTACAAAGCCCAAATGAATATAATACAAGTTTAATCAAATACAAATTATCCCAATAGTATGCTTTTCATCAATTCTTTATCAAGAAATGACATCAAGAGTAGGAATTGGAATCAACGAAACATTTCACAAGGCATCATGTCACAATACTCAATCATGAATAGACACAAGAACAACATGATGTGAGATTACAAGTAGCAATGTCTACCAATAGACCATAAACCAATAAAAGTGAATGAAATGAAATATAGAATTCTCTTAGCTTTACTTACAATTCACACGCTTGTTCTAGCCTATCCAATCTCTCGACACTCCGAAATGCATTCCCAAACTCTCGAGATCTCCCCTTAGTTCCTTGGAGTTGTTTGATAGGCTTTAGAGTGAGTTTGAACCCATTTATAGTGTTTAAATCATGTTTGGACTTTGCTGATTTTTTGTGCTAACATAGGCAAATTAGCGTGCTATTTTACACCTCTAGTGCGCTAATCAAGATTAGAGTGCTAATTGAACATTAACGCGCTAGATTATCGATCTAGCACGCTATGTGCAATAGAACCCATAATTTTGCATTTTGAATTTTGGGTTTGTGCGATACATAGGCCTTGTTATCACCTTAGGGACCCTCGTACATATTACAAGAGGTCCCTAACACCCATCCAAACACGAAACAGTAACAACAACATCAACTTCATGAATTCACAAAGTTTTTGGAGTAGAAAAGTTACCTAGCTTGAATAACTCCTTCTTCTTTACTCAACCTTCAATGAATCTCACTTCTCCCCTTTTCCAAGTCACTCCAACAGCTTCTCTTCTTCTTCTCCTCCTCCTAGCAACGATTTTGTGAAGATAAAATGAAAATTTGTTGACTTATAGGTTCATTTGACCACATGAGATATGTTTAAACCTTAGCCTTTGATTCATGATGTGCACACGTATCTCGAGGCTCAACTTATGGACCACCTTGTCCCACTTATCCCTTAAGTCACCATTGAGTGACTCCACATGTTGACACCTTGTCTCTTGATGAGTTAATGCGTGTCTCGATACACATCTGATGCTTATTGTTTTATTTCACTAACTTTAGGCACATTAATGCTTATATTAAATGTGACCACATTAGCCACTTATAAAATCAACATAAACTCACATTTACCTCAAATTAATTAAGCTTACCCCAAAAGCCGCTACCTCGGTCCCGCGTCGACACGCGACTTGAGGTACGTCCCCGCTTATCTCGATACTTATACATCCGTATAAAATTGACTTAATAGTCTACACATATATAATACACTGGGCATACATCACAACAAATATAAAATATACCTCGACCTTTGCCTCGGTTAATGGACATATCACGGTGTGGGTCCCACACGGGTCGTTGATCCTGTTTAAGGAATTAAACACGGTTAGAGATTTTAGGTCACGACAATTCTTCTCAACTAATGAAAATTTCATCCTCGAAATTTAAAACTCGAACTAGGAGTTATACCTAACTCGAGTAGGTATGGAAACCTATCTCGCATATAGTCCTCCCTTTCCCAAGTGAGTTTCGTATCATCGTGAAACTTCCACTTGATGAGCACTTTTGGGATAGACTTGCCTCTCAAGTTTTGTACCAATCGATCCAAAATCTGCACAGGCTGCTACCCATATGAAATATCCTCACTCAGGTTTATTTAGCTCAAATCTATAGTCGGACGATCACCTGCTTCTAGACTCAACTAATCGAAGCATAGATATATGAAATACTGGATAAACTTCTGACATCTATAGAGGTAACTCAAGCTCATATGTAACTTTCCCGACCCATTTCTTAATCCTTAAAGGTCCAATGAACCTCGGGCAAGTTTACCTTTCACTATGAACCTCTGAAGACCCTTTCGAGGGGAAACCTTTAAATATACAAAGGATCCCTTAGTGTATGTGAGATCAACGCGATATATGTCCGCATATTTCTGATATCTATCCTGGGCTCCCTTGAGTTTTTGACGAATCAGTCATACTTTCTCCGTGTGATCAACAACAATCTCAGGCCCCACGGTCTCCCGGTCCTCTACTAAGCCTAGCACAATGGCGAGCAACATGGTCTACCATATAAAACTTCAAAATGCGCCATCTCATTAATGGCCCGATAACTGTTGTTATATGCAAACTCACACCATGGTAGGTACTCCTCCCATGATCCTCCATACTCCAAAACACATGCCTGCAACATATGCTCGAAAACCTGAATTAATCTCTCAGTTTGCCCGTTAGTCTATGGATGAAAATGCGTACTAAACTATAGGCGCGTACCATACTACTCCTGCATACTTCGCCGCATTCTGAACATCACAAGAGGTCTCACGGTTAGGAAGTGTTGGTTGGAGAGCAAATGATGTCCTAAATCCAAGCCAAGCTCTTACCTAAAAGTGGAATGCACTGCACATACATATTTGTTGTACCTCTTATCATGCACTCTTTTTGCCAATAAGAGTGGATCACGAGTCACCATTGCTTTGCTCAAGCTTTTATATAATTTGGACGAGGTTGGAAGCTATGCATGGGGTGCAACGGTGTTGGCGTACCTTTACCGATATGTCCTGTCAACTAGGCAAACTTTATTTTATTTTGAACTAAAAAACTTCTCCTAATCAGTTTTTTTTTTGCAATTAAACTTCAAAACTCGACAACAAACACCATGAAACCACTCAATTCCAACATCAAAATATTTTTATAGCCCGTGGAGTCAAATTGGATCAAAACCAATAATCAATTCATCCTGAAACCTAATTATGACAAAATGAGGATGCACCTCAACACACCCCGACTTTGCGACAAAATAACGTATATTACATCCACTAGGCATGCAACAACAACAACAACAACATAGCCTCAGTCCCAAATTAACCGGGGTCGGCTACATGGATCAAACTTTTCCATTGTGCTCAATTAAGTGCAATTGATGGTGAGCTTTGCAAACCATTCAAATCCCTTTTAATTAATGCATCCCATGTTAACTTTGGTCTGCCCCTACCTCGTCGAAATAATATTTAAACTTATGATCTCTTGTCCATAATACGTGGGTCCCACCTCTGATACTTAAATCCCAAATTAAACCCAAAAATACTTAATTGGCATCCTAATCAAGTTTACGAAATTCTCAAATGTCATAATCTTCCTAACTAATTGAAAATTTTGTCCTCGAAATTTGAACTTATAGGTTACTACACCAAAAGAGATATGAAAAAATGATCCTTCATATAAAACGCTTTCAATCCAAACCTGTAAAAATATTTCCAAGGTACAACCGTTAATTAGACCCAATCATTTTTGTTGTAATTAACAACTCAATCATAAACACTTCAACTTTTCATTTCCAATTATTTGGTTTAATAAAAAGTTTCCTCTATTACATTGCCAATCCTGGAAATTTGTGAATTTCTCACGAGTTAACAATTAGCTTTGTAGAATACCTAATAACTTTACTTTACTTTGCATTTCATGTCTTCAATCCCATTCAAGCATTAATACAAAGCAAGACCTAACTTATCTCATTTTTCATAAAACACCATTTTTCATTCATAACTGATAACAATTCAACAAATTATTGATAATTTTTTTCATACCCACCAAACTTTGGTACGCATCCCAATTTACTTTCTCATCACTAATCATCCCTTATTAGAATTGTCTATCGACAAATTCTTAGACTATCATTAGTCTAAATATAAGTGAGGCAAATGATATTTGAGCACGACATTAGATACTAAGTAGAGTTGCTTTTCTATTTGATCCATCATCATTTCCAGCGTTTCTTAATAGAAAACTAAAATTATATAAGTCATCTCATGACTATAGATCTCTAATTACAATCTCATCCCATGACAAGAGACCTTTATTTCAATCTGATCGGAAAATGAAACCTGACACATCGTGCAACTCTCACCCATTCTCTAAATGTCTACTCAGAATATTATTTATATCATGGACTAGAAAACAATTACCAATTCCAACTTGTCAGCCAATTCACTTAACTTCTTCTTTGATTGGTTAAAAAAATTATCGACTTTTCTAACTTCATCAAATCATTCTCTAGCCATTAGTTCACAAAGAACATCATTCCATTCAATTGCTGAGATCTCTCATAGTCTCATGTCTTAATCACAGACTGTTCACCAACTTCTCTCATTGCTTGAATAGAGACAGTTTTCCTTAATTTGAGTAGATATACATTTTTAAATAGAGATATCGACATATCTTATAATTATATTCTCATAGTATAACTTTTAGCTTGTATATCATACAAGTTTAAATGTGATATCTCTCTTTGCATCTACTCAATATGGTGGAAGAATATTCAATTCTTCAAACATGCCAATTCAGATATATTATCCTCTATTCAAGATTTTAAACCCATACAGATAATACTGACTAACCAAACTGTAAGCCATGCATATCTTTTCATTTCATTTGTGTCTTCACTATCATTTAGTTATCTTACACAGTTTCTTGAAGAGTACCGAAACTTCTTGAGAAAATAAAAGTCAAGAAATCTGAGACTAATGGAAACAAATTAAGGCATTGACAAACAACATAAATATTTGAGTAATTTCTTTATTTTGAATAAAGGTTGGTCCGATCAACTTGAAAATAGATCTAATAGCTTCCCTGCATACCCAATTATATTATGGGTTAAGCTTCAAGTGAAAACAAATCATGAAACTCAATAAAAATTGCGGACAAAGTACGTTTGAGTACAGTTTCCAAACACATTAATTTATATAATTTTTCAACTAGCCAATTTAGGGTAACTTTTTAACCTTGAAAACCTCAATGTTTTTCATGATGACCTAAAAAGAACTTGTAGTGTGCATATCATACTTTCCATAGACTCTAAGAACACTCAAATCAAATAACCGACGGAGAAGTTATGAATTTTCCAATATGGCCCGTCAACTAGGCAAACTTTATTTTATTTTGAACTGAAAAACTTCTCCTATTCAATATTTTCGCAATCAAGGCTTCAAAACTTGATAACAATACCACGAAACCACTTGATTTCAACATCAAAATATTTCTATAGCCCGTAAATTTTAGTCTTGCCTTTACACCGTCTTGTGAGACTAGCGGAGTCTAACTCCGATAAGTTATCTCTACATTTCATGATCTCTTAATACTGTCTCTATACTATTTTTTGAAGTCGACGTCTAATTATAGTTAAGAGACGGCGACAGAGTGGATTGCATGTCATGTTGACTCATTTATCTTGTTGATTATTTGGAAATGCAATTACATGTCTCCACGAATCAGACTAACAATTGCAGGAGTATAGATCAATGTAGGAATTTATTTGTCCGACATCTTTGAGTTGTTTTGATGATATCAGATTCTATATGAAGACAAATGAAGAGTGGGCAAGACTCGAAGATTGTGGTAATTGTTTCCACTAATTAAAGTAAATTATTGTTCTAAATTGTTTATATATATATATTGTTTTAGGATTCTCGAGGTAAGTGTAGGACGTGAAGTTTTGTTGAACGATTATGAGAGTCTTCTAAGATAATTTAAAATATGTCGAAAGGACTAGATTTCAGTTTTGGTGTATTTGGGATTGTAAAGTTGAAATTAAGTTATCGGAGACTCTAAGTTAGTTTAAAACTTCAATTTTGATATATATTATGAACTGCGGGGAGTTATGAGTCCATCGAGGCATCTCCCCATTTTGTTGTCTATTTTGTGAAAGTTTTTTGGCAAGCCACTTTTAGGGGAGGTTTTGCCAATTTTTTTTATGAAATATGAATACTATTTCTGAATTTGCTGCAATTGGATAAATCATGAAATGAGTTTCATTGAGGATATAAAATTAGTTTTGAAGCTTTATAAGGGATTGAAACAATTATTATTTTCAGGTCAAAGTTGAAAGAATAGATTAGGCTGACTAGATTATCATAGGATTAAGGTAATCTAAGTCGGCCGGTTGTCCTAATGACGAGGGGGCTGACATTGACCTACTAGATAACCTCAATCAATTTCTTCAATAACTCATCACTAAATCAATTGTCATTAGATCAGCTCCAATCTGAGCTCTAAAGAACAAATTTGTAGTTACCAATCCAGATAACTTAGCTGATGATGTGCCTACGTAGAACTTCAATTTTTTCATTGGTATATATCTCATTTAAGAGATACAAATGAGAAGCTTTTATTGCAACTACAACCCCTGTCCTTTTCTTTTCAAGGCATTGTCAACACGATGACTTTAATTAGTGACGTTTCAGAATGAGTTCCTAACATTTAGGAAATTCAAGGTATCTATCTTACCTTCCATTTTTGTCACTCTGACAGTTACACTTTTCAAACTTTTATAATTTGAAACTCTCGGTTTTAATCTTAAACCAATTCACTGGTTTTATACTTTTAGATTATCTTTTAATGATTCTTCTAAGATTCTCATTAATCTCTAAGAATGATTAAAAGATTTTCAACAAATCTTTCCTCTTAATTACAAGTGGCGTCTTTCCATATTTGGTACAACTACCAAAATAGCTATCTCGAGATTATCAATGCCAATAGTTCTTATCACAAATCTTGAACTATATATAGAAGTATAAACTACAATTTTTGTTTTATTGTGTCAACACACACATTTACCTAAATAAGAAGTCTTAGGATGAACCTCTAACTTCTTCCATAACTTAAGTATCATCAAGCAAATATTGTAGTCAAACTATACTTCAACTTCCTCCTAAGATATCCTTGTATTTGTTTTTAACTTGCACAAATCCTCATTCTTGAGTTAACTGAATAAATTATACAATGATACTATAGATCCCTGGATCAATCGTTTGTAATATTCAATTATTTCAAGTTTACTTTTCTCTTTTACTTTTGTGTTGAATATATGACAATCCCATATTATCTTAGTTCCAGTCAAGTCCCTTGATTTGCTGTTAATAATCAATACTCATACAAGTAACTTACATTTGAAACTTAGTTTCGGCACTTGCAAAATTTGTTACAAAATTTGTTATTAACCACTTTACCGTCGCGTTTGTAACTCTTACAGTAATGCTTATGCATCTTATAAGTATTCAAAGATTCCATTCTTGTTATTACTGAGAATACAATAACATTAACACCCTTCATTTATGAACATAGCATGAGTTCTAGTAAGTTCTAATGGTTTCCACCATCCACTTAAAATGATCCAGCAACCGCCTGAAATCATCTTTAAATATATCCTGAACTCTGATTATATCACTATAACAACAAAATCTTAACTAACTCTTAAGAGCAATTGATACACTATTATTAGAATGAGATGTCAATCCTGCGCAATGAATACTCATTCCCACTATAATATATTATTCCTTGGATTCCTTAAATCTTCATATTCATTGACCATTCATTCTCTCCAATTGAGACTATACCAGTCTAAAATCATTAGAATGGGATATCTTACCAACTTACTACTATGTTATGGATTAAAATGTCTTTCAGTCTCACCAGTTTAAATTCTCAAGTTTACTTTTCATAACCCAATAAATTGCTTGTCATTCCAATATGGATTCATAACATATCTGGAATTTTCTATTTCATAACGACTTATGAAGTATAAAGTACATTAGTGGTTTTTTAACCTCAAATAGGCTTTTATTATTAACCACTAATTTATTAACTGAATAACTTCCATTATTTCTTTACTAGTCTCAATACTAATATTAAATCATATTTCAAAGTAGTTTACCATATTCGAGTTCCTTCCAAAGTTTTTTAGTATTCTATTGCTTCATAATTTCCTTTCTCCTAATACACATCTCAAGGACTATATCCAATAGATACTTCTTCACTAACTATTATTTGTCAAATAATATTAGCAAGAACAAAGATCAATGACAACAGTTAATAGGAGAATAGTTTAATTTTATCTTTGTAACTTTTTCTTATATCTTTCCTTTTTCAAACTCCTCGAGGTTGAGATTCTCTTGAACTCTTACCTCAACGATTTCTCATATCATGAGAAATTGATGGACATAAACCATCTTATCATCATTTAGGAAAAACGTAACTCTTATAACTACCATGTAGATATAATAAAGCACTATAAATAACATAGCTCAGTCTTTTATCTTTTGGTTACCCTCCAAAATCACGATAAAAATCATTTATTATATCCTAAGCTTTTTCTTAACTCGAGACAACTCCCAGAGATAGTAAACTTAGATTGTGGTACTAAGGTATCTCAAAACCTATAACTTTAAACTTCGATACCAAACTATATCCGAGTTATCACTTGTTTCCAAGTAATAAGGTTATATTCTGAAATAGACTATAATACCACATTTTATCACCTTAAGCTTTAGAGTAGACTCTTACCAATCTCTGATATCAAATTATATCAGAGTTACAATGTAGCATCCCATATCCCGATTAGGGAAATACTCGACCCGAAACTCTTATTAAACCCTGGTAACCTAACTAGACTTAACTAGAGCTAGCAACCTCTCTAACAGTACCTAAGAAACTCAACCTATATATTAATATTGAAAAAACAATACAAATTATATGCAACGAAAAATTAAAACTTTTTTGATATTTAAACAATCTATGGCAATACAGAGTTTATCAAACCTAAAACCTTATTTATATACCTCCCAACATTATTTATATACAACAAAATATATCAAATAGTGTATATAAGTACAAGAAGGTTCATTACATCGTAGAGAAGACAACACGACGCCTAAATCTTCTCTTTTCCTTTCGTTGAAGCATTAGGTTGCGAACCTGAAATATTAAATTTAGGGTGAGCACTCCAACTTGCTCAGTAAGTAAGGATTCGCAAAGCCATCAACATTCCATATAATAATCAAGAACATTATGCAATAACAATATGCACAAATATTAACTAACTAGAATATGGAAAACATATAACTCAATAAATAACTGATGCAAAACAAACCGTCAATGACTATTACATTGCGATCCCCATTTAATTTATAAAACTAGGGTCGATTACCCATCGATACCATTAATGCGATTGTTAGACCAACATATTGGCTGATGTGTTGTCTAGCCAATCTATTAATGCCTAATGGTTCTATCTGAAACCCTCTAGTAAGTATGTAATCCAAGCAACCTATAGAGTTGAGCATGAGTTATATATAGGCCAGGAAGGTAACCCATCTCCTATAAACATATTCTCAAATCCAGGAGTTACTCTCGTGAATCACATCAAACATTGTTTTCTGTTTATTAAAACCATCGCAGTATACATAATCCCCCGTTCAATCCATAAACTACATGAACTACATATACTAAGATAGCCATGCAACATTGATAAATAAGCGAATCCATACTTACCTCGATCTAGGTTTCCGTTCCAAATTCCTAACTATTAAGAACTCTTAGCTTTCTAACCTATATTTAATACCTATCACAGACCATTTGTAATCAATATAGGTCCAATAACCTATATTTAGAACCCAAGTTCAGTCCCTAAATCCTTAAGAAATCTTAACCAAAACTCAATTTTATTGTTGTTTTCTAGGGTAGGGAGGGTGGAGTGCGATCCTCTGCTAGGAGTAGCGTGCTCGACCCTGTACTATCTCGACTGTACATAGGCCAGCAACCACTGTTCCATCCACAAAACCAAATCAAACATCCCAAACTTCATTAGGGAGGACCTCTAGTAAGGTAATAAACCATTTCTAATCAACAAACAACATAATTTATAGAGATTCCATCACCTACTGTCAAATTGAACTTCATAAACACAAAAACTAAAGTTACCAAAGTGATTATCTCTGGCTTTCAAATCGTTTAAGCCAGGGGTGTCAATTTTTTGTCCAGCTCGTCGGCCTAATTTTGTCCGACCTGAAAAATGGGTTTGGACGATAATTTTTAAATCCAGCAAAGTCTAGGCAAGGTGTTGAAATCGAAATTAAAATTCAGGCCGGGTTTAGATAAAACCCCCTAAGCCCGGAGCCAGCCCGAATTTTAAAAGATGCCTATTTTATCTCGAAAATATACTTTCATACATAATAATTCACAAAAACAACAATAGACATAAGGAAACTACATAACTTGTATATAAATGTACTATTTTAATTTCGAGACTTGTTAAATTGCTTAAGATAACATTATGTGTTTTGTCTTTTAACCAAAAATATTATAATTTCTTGCAATTTAAAATAATAAATACAACTTGAACATTACTTCATAAAATTATGTTAGGGAATATTATATTATGAAGAATTTACAATGATTTTAATGATTAAAAATGTTTTAAAACATAAAATAACTTTGTAAGACCTCGACAAATCTGGACATTTGGATAACTCGAATTAAAAGTAAATCGGATGTGGGCAAGGCATACTTGTCCGAATTTACAACCGGGCAGGGCCTGGACAATGCAAATGCTCATTTATATCAAGGGCGGCCCGGACTCGGTCCCGTCCGGACCTAAAAACTGACAACACTAGTTTAAGCTATTCAATCTTTGTTGATTCGACTCCTTGAATGATCTCCTTTGATCAGAATCAAACCCTCAGCTACTCCCACTCTCACTCGATTGATTTAAGGAGATAAGTATGATGTTTTTAGGTTAAATACATGAGTTTCCTCGAGATACGCATTGTGCTATCTCGAAACCGATCAAGTGGTTATATGTTAAAATGACACTCCCTAAAATGACACCATCAAACACTTACTCTCCTTTCGAGACGATCCGAAGATCCATATAATTCAAACTAACTTTTAGTTTCTAATATATATTCATATCTAATATAAATATATCTCATGTATTTTCTCGCCAATAAATTCACCGTACATGCCTACGAGTATTCTCGAGTATCCACATTCATTCTATGACCCCCCCTCGTCACACTTGGTGTACTGGCAATTTATTGTTTATTATATATTTTTCAACTATAGGATTGTACATAAATCCTCTATTATATTACGACCTATAAAATTCCTTAAATAATTCAAGCAAGCATAAATCATCATGCAAACACACGCAAACGTTGATAGAGATATGTTGGACTTAACTACGAGTCTAACTCGGGTTAATTAGAATTTAGATTAGTACTAATCACCAACTTAAGGTAACAGGTCGTTACATATAAAATGTAACAAAGCCCTTAAACATAGGCTCCGATACCAAGCTGTAGCATCCCCTAACTCGATTAGGGCGATACTCAACCTGAAAACCTAATTAAGCCCCATTAATCCCATTAGACTAAACTAGAGTCAACATCCTCTTTTTCTATCTCCTGATAAACACCACTGTATGATGTAAAACAAATATCAAATGCAATAGAAAATTAAATACCTTTTTCAATATTTAAATACAATATACAGTACCAAATCAAACCGGAATAAACCACGGTTATATGAAGTCTTTCATCCCTTGTGATATTACAAAACTGCAACTCAATACAAATATATGAGAAAAGGGAAAATTTAATACATCGAAGAGAAGATCAAGGCTCATAATTCTTCTTTATCCCACAGTCGTAGAGCTCATCGATTTTCCTGAAATGTTAATTTGGGTGAGCGCTCCAACTTGCTTAGTAAGCAAGGATTCACATAGCCAATCAACATTCCATAGAATAATCAAGGTCACTATGCAATAGCAGTATGCACTAATGTTAACTAACAAGAATGTGGAAAGTATATAATTCAATAAATAACGGATGCAAATCAACTATCAATGACTATTACACTTTGATTCCCATTTTATTTGTAAGACTAGAGTCAATTACCCACTGACACCACCAATACAATTGCTAGACCAACACATTGATCGATGTGATGTATAACCAATCCATTAATGCCAAATGGTTCTATCTGAAACTCTCTAGTGAATATCTAATCCACCTAACCTATTTAACTAAGTAGGAAGTTACATAGAGGCCGAGAAGGTAACCCATTTCCTATATAACCTGGTCTTAATTTCAGGAACTTACTCTCATGGATTTTATTAAACATTGTTTTCCGTTTATTCAAACTATCACAGTGTACATAGTCCCCCATTCAGTCCATAAACTACATGAACTACATATACTAAAATAGCTAGACAATATTGATAAATAAGCGAATCCATACTTACCTCGATTTAGGTCTACGTTTCCCAAACTTCCTAGATTTTTGGGTAACTCACGCTTTCCCGGGGATCCAACACCTATCATAAACCACTTATGATCAATATAGGTCTAATACCATATATTTAGAACCTCTAATTCAGTCCCTAAAACATCAGGAAATTCTAAATAAAACACATTACAGTTGTTATTTTCTAGGGTGGGAGCGTGCTCCCTCACTTGGTATGGCGCACTCCATCAGCTAAGTTCATCCCAACTGATGAAGGGAGTGCATTTCTCTGCTCGATGGACTGCGCTCCACCCTACTCTGTCTCGACAGTGAACAGGACAGTAGCCACCATTCCATTACCAATCACTACCGCAACCTCAAATACTCTCCCAAATCATCAGGGATGACCTCAAGTGAGGTAACAACTCATTTCCAGTAATCAAACAACAACAAAGATAGAGAATTCATCACAAAATGTTAAATTCAATTTGAAACTCAAAAACATACTTACTAACAGTGATGATCTCGGATTACTAGTTGTTTAAGCTCCTCAATTGAGTGGGAAATCCTCTCCTGATCCACTTTTCAATCACCTTAAACCCTTAGTCCCTCTCACTTTTCTCGAATGATCGAATGAAATTGATAATAAGTTTGATGATTTTGAATTTATATATATGGGTTTTCCTCAAGATAAGCATCGCGCTATCTCGAGGCTGATCTAGTGATTGATGTGTTAAAATGACACTCATTAAAGTGATGCATTTTAACACCATCAACACTTACGCTCATCTCAAGGCCGATCTAGTGATTGATGATAAGTTTCATGATTTTATTTATATATATATCAAATACATATAAATATATATATACTTTGTGTATCTTCTTGCCAATAAACTTACTAGACATGTCAACGAGTATTCTCAGATGTGCACATTCATTTCAGACCCCTCTCGTCGCACTTGGTGTACTGGCTATTTATTGTTTATTATGTATTTTTCATTTATAGACTTCTATATAAACTCCAAACAAACATAAACAATCATGCAAACACACATACACGCTAATTGAGGTACATCGAACTTAACCACGAGCCTAACTCGGGTTAATTACAATTTAGATTAACATTAATCATCAGCTTAAGGTAACTGGCCATTACACCTTGTCTTATCTTCCTCTTCCTCACCTATTTTCAACTTCAGTGGTTTTTCTCAAGTTTTGCCGCTTTGGATATCCTTATTCTTTGATAAATACCCCTATATGTACCAGACCTCTCGCAAGCAAGCTTCACCCTACTCCTTTGGCCAATCCTTCCTGCATCTGACTTCTTCGTAACCAACATAAATTTTTTTCCCATCCCAACTTTTAAACCTACTCACAACCTCCTTCCTAGATTCAAATGGTTCTTCACGACTAAGAATAATCATGTAGTCTTCAATAAAATATATTGATAATGTAGAAGGCTTTTCCTGCAACAAGTTATGTGTATCGTTAAGACTTAGTAATGAAAAAAATAAAAAACAGTTAAAACATATTGTCTCAGTCCTTCGGGTCCGAGATACATCAATAAGTCTCGATTACACAAGTCCGAGACTATGCATCAAGTCTCGGTACCTACACACAATAACTATCAACACATAGTAAGTACATGGATTCAATAGTACTAGTTTGAAACTAATGCACAAGTGTCGGCTACATACAACTAAGACCTTATGTATTGTCTCGGTCCCGAGTGGCTGATTACTTTGCGTCTCGATTACGGTTTGAAAAATGCAAAAAATACATAAAAATGGAGAAAACAAACCTTATCTTCTTCTATGTTCTCTCCTACTCCTTCTCTTCACCCATTATACGTTAACAGTGATGTAAACTCGTTGAATCTAACAAACCCTACAATACAAAACCTACTTTGTTTTCTCTTCCAAAAACGACTCAACAAATTCATACAACTACCGAAAAACCAGGAAAACATACATATAATGTCCAGAAGCCCCTTTGATCGACAAATGGTCACATCAGACGACGAGGGATCGATTGCACTTGACAGAGATTTGGTGCTTGTATGAAGGTGGGATGCGCAGGAAGAAGTAATTTAGGTTGTGAGTGAATTGGTTGGGTTTGGGAGGGCATTTTTGATATTACCTTCCAAGCCCAATTTTTACAAATTTTTGCTAAGTGCCCTGATCATTGTGCGAGGTGCATATAGCTGGACTCTAGAAAAATTGAATAATAGCCATTGATATACCTCGAGATACGTTTGGACATAATCATAAGGCAAATTGAGTTAAAGTGTGTGTTGGATGACTTAGTGGGTAATTTAGTGGGTTGTAGGATAAGTATAAGCCATTAGATTTTCCTAGAGATAAGTGTGACGACCACTTAAACAAAGGCAACGCCCAGCCTAATCCTATCACTAAGCCTTAATCTCAGCCACGTAAGACTTAACAACATATTAGTCGTCTTTTTCAAACTTTTCTCCTCACAAATTGACTTTTGAATTAAGTGTTATATAACTCTCTTGTCAACTAATAATTCGGAGTTAATTAAAATTTTATAACTTAATCTTATTCAGCAAAAGTCTTAACCAATTAGCAAAAGCCATTAATATAAATCCTAAATATGTGGAAAACCAAGAAACAAAGATCACATGCTTATATATAACAAAATGGTGATAACAATATATCAACACCATTCTGGTCGAGTAACTATCTAACGACCCATAGTATACATCCCCAAAAGTATGTAAAAGATATATATATATATATATATATATATATATACATACCAAAAAGTAAAACATACAATATAAAAAAAGCAACACTCCAATGGCTCGGAAGTAGTCGCCAATCTTCTCCTTACTCAGTCAGCTACTCGATGGATTTGCACCCACTGTCATAAAAAAGTCGGTAATTACAGGAAAGTAGAAAGTAACACTGAGAGATATGTATCCACATTTCCAAATATACAACAAGTATTTGAAAGCATAACAATAGCAACTATGCTAAAAAGAAAAATGATATAAGATATTTTAGTTAAACAATATAAAACTGACACTTGGCTAAGCAGTTTTGATCTACGGTCAATCGGCCGTGAGTTACGTCACGTCAACCTTATCCCATTATTTAAGGCATAAACAATCTAATGAATGCCTTCATATCCTTACAAATGCCCAAAATACATGTAAATATACTTGCCAACAACCTCAGGTCCCATATCTCATATGTTGCACAAGCTAGTGGTGAGATGCCGACAACCCCGAAAATCTAGTGATCCTATGTGTCGCGCTCATCTCTAATATATCATGGTCGTAGATACAAGAACTACTTTCATAATTCAGGAAATGATACAATTTAGGAATCCAACAATGCAATTGCATAATTAATGCACAAAGGAAAATATATTTTCAATACCAAATCACTTATTTAATAGCATGATATTTCCTTTGACTAAATTCCTTTAAAATCAAGAATGACATAGCTCATGATTTAGAACCAATGAAACCATTTAAACATTAAACAATGTCATGATAACAAACTCAGGAAGTGAGGTAGAACAACAAAGTCATGACATCTAAAGTATAATAGGAAAATCAATCCAAATGACTGTAAACGAAAAGCATAATAGGAAAGAAATGGAAATAAATATCACAATCAGTTTACTTACAATTCACTCAAGTTTTTTAGGCTAATCCGTCCTCGTGACAACTCAAAATGCGTAATCGAACCCTCAAGACTCTTCCCTAGGTTCTTGGTATCATTAGTCATGTTTTAGAGTGTTTTCAAATGGTATAATATAGGTTTAAGCTAAGTAAAAAGGTTTAAAGTTTTTGTCAATAGTGAAGATATTGTGTTCTTCATAGCGCTTAGCAGGTTGTGGAGTTTATGTACCGCGTTAGAGACCCCTAGCGCGTTATTCATACTCATTAGCGCGCTACACATAGGTAGCATACTAGCAAGCATGTTTAGCGCGCTATGCGGAGGAAAACCCAAAAATTCTACACTTCGAGTTTCTGAGTTTTCTCCTCCAAGTTTTTAAGACCTAATGCATCCTACATAATCAATATAACAACTTACATTTCAAATATACATGATCAAATCATCAATTTTCACAAAACTGGAGGTGGAGATCAACTTACCAAGTAGTTAACACCTCTAACTTGATCCAACTCCTTCAAATTCGCCAGAACTTCATCAAAGTGATTAGGTCAGCACTTTAGATCTTCTTCTCCAAATCTTTCTTCTTTCCTAAGGTGTGAAAGTGATTTGCATGTACAAACTATTTCATATCTATATATATATAGATAATGTTGAACTTTAGCCATTGGTCTTAATGTATATACTCATCTCTAGCTTAATCTAATAACTCACCAAATCACAATCCATTTACTCATCCTTGATAACATCATATTTAACTCAATTTGTCTTGTGATGCGTCCATACTTATCTCAAGGAAAATCTATGACTAATGTTTTATTATCCTAGCTTACATTACATTTATGTAAATTAAACTATAAGCACATTGATTTAGCTACTTAAGTCATATTAACTTAAATTTAGCTTACCCCATCACTCCCAGCCCCGGTCCCATGTTGGCACGCATCTCGAGGCATATTCCTTCTCTCGTCTCAACATCTAAACACAAGTAGGAGTGACTTAGTAGTCTACACATATACAATACACTAAGCATACATCACTATAAACCTAACATATACTTCGACCATATTGCCTCGGGTAGTGCATGTATCTCGATACGAGTCTCACATTACGGGTCGATGATCCTGATTAAGGGATTAAACTAGGATTAAGAGTTTTTGGCCTGTACAATAAGTGTGTAAATCAAGATCAATGGTTACAAATTCATTTCAACAATATATATAATGGATTTAATGAGATTCCATGAAAATCATTTGCATTTCATTCCAACAAGAAAAAAAAGAGATCTCGAGAAGAAGATTTATCAACTTAAAAAGAAATCCTGATGAATTTGGAAGGTGAAGATCAAGGTTAAGGAAGCTTACAACTAGGTAATACAACCTTCATTTTATTTTTGTGAAATTCAACAAAAATTGTAGTTTTTGGTTTAATTGTGGTTTTTCAGCAGTTTAATAGGCAAATGACTTTGTTTTCAAAATCTAATTCCATTTTGAATTCCTTGTGAGATTCCACTAATTCTGATATTAAGAAGTTGTGGATTTGGATTTATTTTCATAAAGTTATGAATTCTTGAAGTTGTAAGACCAAATTTGAAATTCTGCATGTTGTATTATGAACCAGACTCTGTAATTTGTTCATAACTTCTTCATTTTAAATCAAGTTGGACCGATTTTGATGGCATATGAAAGCTCATTCAAAGGGGAACAACTTTTACCTACTGGAATAATTTGTAATTCGAATGTTTTCATGTCTAAAAATCTTCTTCAATTTTGATGATGAATCTAGGATTTTTGGGTTCACTATTTTTCTAATATCCTGTTGTTTTGAGCATAACTCCCTCATTTCTTATTGTATTGAGCTCATCTTTTAGTATGAAGTTCAAGGATGTGTTAGTAAGCTTTAATTAAAGAAACCACTAGTTTTAAAGCTATGGTTTATGATAAATGAATTTCTCTAAATTGTTGGTCGAAAACTATAACTGTTTTGAACCATTGTGGTAGAAGTTTCATATCTCCAATTTTTATCAAAATTGAAAAAACTTTATAGTTCTAGAAAGCTAATACACAGCTTTACAAATTTCTCTTTACCCTACAATACATAGTTTTTAACGTTTTGGTAGTTGAAATCAACTCATAAGTTGTTGCAACAAAATTGTCCCTATTTTATTAAAGTAGATTTAGAAATAACAAAATTATTAATGTGGTTGATTTTAAAATTGGAATGTACAATCATTTAAACCAGTTCTAATAGCTTGTACAAGTCCTAAAGCACCTTAATTAACTTGAGGAACTTAAAAAAGAAATTCGGGAATTCGGGGACGCGTTTTGGGGTGTTGGGAGACCAGTTAGGCTCAAAAATTTACGTGACTTGTAAGTAAACTGATTGAGATATTTCTTTCCATTTCATTTCTTTTTATTTCTTTGTGTTTAACAATTTATTGACCTCATATACTTGTTGTATTCTTGGTTCTAAGATTTGTGTGCATTATCTCATTATATGATTGTGGTTAAACTAGAACATGTGTTTAGGTTTCTTGATTTAATTTGAGGTCTACGTGACACACGGGGTATGAGACTCAGGGATGTCGGTATTTCGACTAGTATGTGACACTACTATATGAGGTTGATGAAATGATTAAGCGGTGACTAATTAAGGTAATACCGAAGTGTTATATGTGCTTCACTATTACATGAGGTCGATATGTCGTGTTTCACAACTAATAAGGATACTACCTATATGCACTGCTAAATAAGTTATCACCTGAGGTATATGTGACCAAAAGGGTAATATTTGGGCTAATGTGTTGGATATATAGTTGAATAGATTTAGTTCTTTGATAATATTTATGTTGATGTCACTTGGTTTAGTTGTGATGTTGTGTACCATGTCATGTTCTTTATATTGTTGTCTGGTGTACATATGCCTTTCTATGTATTCTTTTTGTGTTTGAAAATATAGATAAATGTCTCTTAATGTTACTTTCTATATTACTGTACTCACCATCCTTTTTATGACGGTAGGTACATATCCATCAAGTAGCATGTCGTGCAAGGAGAAGATCGCCAACTACTTTTGAGCCATTTACTTGTTGTTACTTCAGATTTTGTAGGTTTTTGATATTTTGTTGTATGAATTACTTTATGTTTTTTACGTACTCTTAGGTTGTATATATTTGGGTTGAGTGATAGTTCACCTACTAGACACATGTTTATTACGCTGCCATCGTTGTTTCGATGTTTATATACATATGGTCGTTGTTTCCTTGTTTCCATGGTAGGTGTTTTTATTAAGTCTTTCATTAATAATATTAAAATGTTGTGAATTCTTAATTAACTCTGAAAGTCACAACTAACAAGGAATGAAGAATACTTATATTGAGCACGTACAATAGGTTGAATGAGGCAAAATGATGACTAATACGTTATTAAGTCCTACATGGTTGAGATTAGAGCTTAAATGACGGAATTAGATCGAGCGGTGCCTGGATTAAGGGAGAGGTCGTCACAGGCGGGAGGGTGGTGGTGGCTAGACTACTGTCGCTATCGCAGCCAGGAGAGTGGGGGCGCCACCAGGCTACCCCCACCACCACCATTGAAGGAAATGAGGGGTGATGTCGTAACCACCCCCACCCCCATTGAGGCGCCAGTCGAGGGCTAGTAGGGGCACCCCCTGCCAGCGGCCAGGGAAGGGATCGCTACCTTCCCTGGTGGACGTACACTGAGGGCCTGCTAGCCCTTGGTTCCCAAACCAAGGGCCAAGCGCCCCTAGCTCAGTTAACTAATGGTTGACTGGCGCTTGGACCCCTAGTCAACAAGGGCGTTTTGGCCCATGTACATGAATAACATAGGTGAATTGCCCTTGCCTACGAAACGGAGCGCACTCGTGCTCCTCGAGGACCCAGTTGCAGGTCCCACCCCCTTACGACAATGCACTAGGACCCCGAATACAAATTAATTGAAAATTAAACAACTTTAAATTGTAAATTGTATTGACGTGGAGTGTTTCATAACTGTTTAGATTTGCGAAGAAATCCCCAAAGAACTCCAAATGTAGGAGGATCAAGTAGGAGTCTTACAGCGTGTCAAACCCACAACCTCCCCAAATCGCTTTTTGGCAAGTGATACCTTATCCATCTCATTAAAGATGCTTTGACAATCATAAATTCCTTTTATACGTATAGAGATGTGCGTAAGTTTTTATTTAAAAAAAATTATTTTTATGAATATTAATTTTATGATCGTCAATCCGCATAACTTGATCCAGTCTGATCCGCATTTAGTAAATTGGATCAACTCGGATTAGCAAAATAAATGGACAAGACTGGATTGTGATTTCTTAATCTACAGTAATTGATTTAGATTACGAATTAACCTTAATTAGATTGGATCCAATCCGTGTGCCCCTGGTTGACGCCCCAGGATGTTTTGTGGAATCCGTCACTGAGGACTTTACTTGTCTAATTGAATGCATACGTGTATCATTTGAGTACATGAGTTGGATTTCCTCCTCTTGTAACTTGTTCATAGAGAGTCAGGTATCGGTGGCGACTCGCATGAACATACTTTTTTTGTGATGTTACTAGTTGGGGGGGCAAATTACGTCCACTGATGGTTTGCATCAAATCAAAAGTGTGGGATTTGATCACCGAATCCCTACCAATACTTAGCATGCATTAAATGTAAAAAAGAGTTATATTTATTATTATCTTTTTAAGGTATATCTCTTGTGGGCCTTCTTTTCATGAATTATTTGAATTCTATTATGATTTGTGAATCTCTTTCCTATTAAAGTTAAATGAGTCTTGAGACTTGCCTCAAATGTTATGAATGGATGGCTTCTCACTTGTTTATGAATATGAATCTTACTTTCATACTTCTATTTGAAATAAGAACATTACTTCCATGTTTCTACTTGAATATAAACATCACTTCCATACTACTATATGTTTTGGAGCTTATCTACATGCTTATGTTTGTATTTGAATCATGCTTCCATGATTTCTACCCAATGCTTGTGATTTGGTTTCAACTTCATGTTGGATCTTGCATAAATATTCAGTAGTACTTGCGTATTTGATGTTTGAGATAGATTTTTCTATTATTGAGCTATGTTGTCCCTTTTAGCTCACCCCTCTTACATTTTAGGGCCTTCCATATATGTTTTAGATTGCGGTAAAGGAAAGGTGACATCATGAAGCCTTTCCTAATGTATGTGGGCCTTGCTTGCTACTAGTACTCTATTTATATTTTGTTTTTGGAAAACTTTGAAATAGGTTGTAGCTTAAAATAGGTCATTTGGGTTGTTTAGAACCCTCCTTATCTATTTGGACTATTTGGAAGATTTATGATGGTTTTGAAAGCTTTTTGATCTTTGGGAGCTTTTTGGAATAATTGGATCTATTTAGACTTTTAAACACTTATATTATGGATCATATGATTTATGGAATTTTAGTTTCATTTTTACTTCCTGTCAAGACTCGTCTCACTATGTCCTGGCCTAGCTTAATTCCCCTAATTAGGCACCTAAACTATACAATTAGCTATATCCTCAAAATACTTAACTTTCCAATCCTTTATAACGCTCCAAACCTAAATTAGATCCTCAATAAGCCTCGGTTATGAATTTGATTAATTGGAGAAAATTAGGAAATCATACGGATTATCATCCGTATTTTATAAAAATCTCGATAACACCTTCCTTAAAAGTAGCCTGCTGAAGAATTCAACAAGTAGACAACAGAGTTGAGGAAAGGCCTAGAAGGACTCACAATTCCCCGCAGTTCACAATATATATCAAATTCAAACTTATAAACTAATTTAGAGTCTCTGATACCATAGTTACAACTTTACAATCCCAAGCTAAACCAAAAATAAAACATAACCTTCTCAACTTTCTTTAAACCAATTTAGGAGATTCTCATAACCTTTTAACAGTGTTTCACGGCCTACACTCAGCCCAAAAACCCCTAAACAATATCTATAACATGATTACAACAAGAAAATTAAGATTTTAATAAAAAAAGTTCACCGAAGATCTTCGAGCTTTGTTTTTGTGCTTTTTTGTCTTCACAAAGAACCTAACATCATCAAAAACAACTTGAAGATGTCAGATAAGTAAATTCCTATATTGCTTTGTACTCATGCAAATGTTAGTTTGAATACATGGAGACATGCAATTGCATTTTCGAATAACAACAAATTTATATAACAACATGAATCCCTCTTTTCTAGTTCGAAGCTCACTAATAGTTTGGTCATCCCAAAAGTGAACCTAAAGTTGTACTATGAGTCTAACGCATGCTACCACAGAGTCGACCTTTTTTCGCAACCAATAACTTCAGTTGTGTTCTCGCTACAGTGGCCAGTCGCAGAAGACTCTCTCACTAACTCAGAACAACCTTTCTCAGGATGCTCATAGTCTCTAATTGATTGCCCTCAATTCTTTTCTCTGATTATGCTACGACTTCTTGAGGTTAGATGTAACGGCCCATTTTTCGAATGGACCACCACGGGGGCCAATGCGGGCCCACAACCTAGCATACCAGCGCCAGTTGTGTCCCACAAGCTATTGCATCCATCATTTAATCATTATTAACCTCAATAAACAACGATTTACTATTTAAATTGTTATCGAGCTCAAGTCATTTGTTAAGATCATTTTAAACCATAGTATACCACAACGGAAGTATTTTATCATGACAAACAAAATATTAAATATTATAGCATCCATTTAATTTGACACCTAGCGTGGAAAACCTATATATAATACAAATATCAAAAGTATAGAGTCCCGAAGTATCTCACAATCTAAAATCCCCAAAATGAAAACACAATACATATAATACAAAAGTACAAGCCAAACTTAATATCTCTGAATCACAGGTACTCTAGAAGCTTGTCGTTACCATGACTTATACTAGGATCTCCACTCAAGCCATTACAAAAAGGCAAATAACGAGTCCAAAGTGAGTATTCACAAGGAATTTAAGTGAGCAATACTGAAATTAAATATTGGGATTTAAACAAAACTAATAAATAGACAAGCGGAAATACTTACAGGCAACTGCGATCATCGCATGCATAAGTAATAGTGAAAGCTCAAAGTGTGTTCCTAGAACCTAGGGTTAGATTGGCGCCATACTTCAGACTCTCCACAGAATATTGCCGGCGAGTAGCACTCCAGCAAGGCCGGTATCTGGATCCGCTAGGTGGTCAGCGTAGAACCTACGACGCACCTACACGTGCCCCGACGCGACTCTTGGGTCGAACTATTCACCGAGATCCCTGGCACACATGCTATGGCCTAGTGGACATACACACAGGAAAGGCACGAAGGGAGAGCCTCAACATCCGTCCATTCAAATCAAAATCAAGAATAGAGTATTGAAAGACAAAATATAAATCCAAAAGCAAAAATAAGGTACTAATCAAGAAATTTCAGTTGGGATAGCACACACCTCAATCTACACTCCGCGTCCGGGTAAATAACCCCCAGTTCAGCTCCGTCGACTCCCCAATATCTAAATTACCACCCGAAATGACCTATTTCCATTTATAATTAATTTTTAGTCAATTGGATGTATTTTATGTTACTTGCAAAAATAGTCTAAAATCCGCAATATTTAGCACGCTAGGTCTGGGGATTAGCGCGATAGATTCCTAGGCAGCTAAACGTTCTTCGTCATGAAGAACATTAGCGCTCTATATTTTTACCTAGAGTGCTAATCGCCATCTAACGCGCTAATTGCGTTATGGACAACAGTTTGGTTGAAACTTTTGGTTTCTCAACACCACCACCAACAACAACAACTACCACAACACATATTACTTAACTTCATAACACATAAAATCCAACAAAACAACTACTTAACAACCACTTAACAATCCATATTAGATTCACACCGAAACCTCAAAAACTTATACCAAAAGATGAAAAAGTTGAGGTAATTGTGAATCCCACCTTGCTTTGATGATTCAACCACTCCAAGCTTCTCAAATGATCAATTCGAAACTCCAAAACCCTTGTTTCTTCTTCTCTATTTTCGAATTTGTGATAAGGAGAGAGAAAAGGTGGTGGAAACTAAAGTCAATTAAGTTTTTATAGTCCAACTAGCATCTATCCTCACTTGTGCATCTCAATGCAATCTAATGAGCACTATTTACTCCATTATTCAACCTCTAATGACTCCAAATGTGACACCAATGGCACACTTGCGCTGGTTCTTAACCTAAAAAGTCGTATTTCTGATGTTCCGATGCCGGATTTCGCGTCCCAAACCGCGACATATGCGTACTACCATATTCCTAACCACCAAATAGGCATTACATATTATTATTTTAACTCATTTTTATTCGTTTCATGTATGTGTTATTTTCCCCGGCCTAGTATTAAGTATTTTAGCCTACCCAGTACCCGCGTCGACACGCATATTGAGGCGAATACTTAACACACAGTCTCGCACGTCAAATGTAATATAAATACATACATTATGATATCGTTTAGTCTATTTCAACGTAAACATCGCAAATTAGACAAATCAGAGCACAAAGTAACTATTTACCTAGCTCCAAGCGCACGCTAGCCTAGTTGCCGGTCCTACGAGCCTCTGAGCTATTAGTCACGTCTGCAACCACGTCATTAATAACGGTGAATAAAATTCAGGTCGTTACAGTTCTTCCCAACTAGGTGAAATTTCATCCCAAAATTTAAATGAAACTTAAATACTTATCGACAAATAAGAAGGGATACCACCGTCGTATAGTAGATTCAAGCTCCCAGTTGAGTCCCTCAGTCAGTGATGCGCCATCAGACCAACACCTTCGAGATCTCCTTATTCCTCAAAATTTGAGTCCTCCTATCCATGCTCTCCATAAGCTACTCCTCATATGACACGTCAGGTCACATCTCAATCTGATGTATATAAACCATAGGCCTCAATTCCGACCTAGCCAGCCTGAACGTGGAAATATGAAACACTAGGTGTACCCCTGATAACTGCGGTGGCAACTCCAGATGGTATGTCACTCTGCCTACGCGTTCCTCAACTTTGAACGGTCTAATGAACCCTTGTGCTAGCTTTCCTTTAATGTCAAACCTCTGATGACCTTTCCAGGGCAAAACCTTCAAATGCACCAAGTCCTAAACCTCGTAGCTCAGACCCTCAAGATATTTTTCTGCATATTTCTTATGCCTATCATGCATAAGAAATATGATCAACAACAATCTCAGGTCCTATTGCGTTGTGTCCTCCGGTGCCGCCCAACATGTTGGTGACCTGCAAGACCTACCATAAAATGCCTCAAACGGTGGCATCCCGATACTCGCTTAATAGCCGTTATTGTAAGAAAACTCACACAAATGTAAGTAATCCTCCTGCGATCCACCGAACTACAATATACACACCCTAAACATATCTTTGAGAATTTGAATCAAACGCTTTGACTGCCCGTCAGTCCGAGGATGATATGTAGTGCTAAACTGTAAACGAGTGCTAAACTGCTCCTGCATACTCTCCCATAGCCTCGAAGTAAATCTTTGATCTCTATCAGAAACAATGGAGACCGGTACACGGTGCAATCTGACAATCTATCTCTCGATGATAATACTCAGCTGTGCAACTGAATATCTCATGGCGATCGGTATGAAATGCGCCAACTTTGTCAACCTATCAATAACCACCCAAATTGCGTCTTGTCTCCTCGTAGTCTGGGGTAGGCCACTGACGAAGTCAATGGTCATGTGTTCCTACTTCCATTAAAGAATTGGAAGCGGCTGTAGCAACCCAGCTTGTCTCCTGTGCTCAGCCTTCACCTGCTAGCATATATGACAACTCTAGACGAGTCTACCTACGTCGGCCTTCATCCCTAGCCACCAAAACAGTCTCTGTAGATCGTGATACATTTTGGTCCGATCATGATGAACTGTATATCGCGTCCGGTGTGCATCCTAAAAAATGTTGTCCCTGAGCTCCGATACCGGCAGTATCCACAAATGACCCATATGTCTCAAGTACCCGTCTGAACCTTCAGGCCACTCAGTGCACCCCGGATTCCGAGCCAGACCACTGATTCGCAAATACTGGTCGTCAGCTCTCTACAACTTAGCAACACGCTCAAAAGACACTGTGGGAAGTTGCATATGACAGTAAATTTGTAGCTCAGCAATAGCCTCTGTCACACATAACATCGACGCTGCCTCAAGCAACCCGTGTTCATGCGTCATATGCCGCAGTACCGTTTGGCTCTCGATGTCGCTCCTGCTCAATGCATCAGCTACGACATTCGCCTTACCCGGATGATACTCAAGTGCGAAGTCATAGTCCTTTAGTAACTCTAGTCATCACCGCTATCGCATGTTCAACTCTCGCTGAATGAACAGGTACCTCAAACTTTGGTGGTCTGTAAACAACACGAACTTCCAACCATACAAGTAGTGCCTATAGGCCTTCAGTGCAAATACGACCGCCGCAAGCTCCAAGTCGTGCACTGGATAGTTTACCTCGCGAGGTTTCAACCGTCGAGATAAATAGGCCACTGGATGTCCATCCTGCATCAATACACAACCCAACCCAATGCCCGATGCATCAGTATAAACTGAAAAAACCTTTACCTGCTATAGGTAAGGCCAAACTGGTGCCGAAATCAATTTCCTTTTCAACTCCCAAAAAGCATCCTCGCGTTCTTGTGTCCATTCAGATTTAACATCCTTCTTGGTCAACCTTGTCATCGATGTTGTAATCATCGAGAAATCCTGCATGAAACGCCTATAATACCCTGCCAAACCCAGAAAACTTTGGATGTCAGATATAGACTCGAGTGTCTTCCAGTCAATAATCGTTTGAATCTTGACACCGTCAACTGATATGCCCTGATCACTGATGACATGCCCCAAAGCCTTCACCTCATTCAGTCAGAATGCACACTTGCTAAACTTGGCATAAATTCTATGCTCTCTCAGTGTCGTCAATACATATCTGAGATGTCTCTCGTACACACGAGTCTTATTGTAAATCAAGATGTCATCGATAAACACAATGACGTATCGATCTAGAAAATGCCTTAGTACCCTATGCATCAAATCCATGAAGGTCGTCGGTGTGTTAGTCAGCCCAAACGGCATGAATGTAAACTCGAATAGTCCACACCGTGTTTCAAAAGCGGTCTTCTCTACATCCTCATCTCGAATCCTCACTGATGGTATCCCGATCGTAAGTCGATCTTCGAGAAGAACTTGGCCCCAGCCAACTGATCGAATAAGTCATCAATCCTCAGACGTAGGTAACAATTCTGAATCGTCACCTGATTCAGCTTCCAGTAGTCCACACACATCCGCATCAAACCGTCCTTCTTCTTCACAAAAAGAACTGGACCTCCCCAAGGTGACATGTTAGGGTGAATGAAACCCTTCGGCAATAAGTCCTCTAACTGGGTCCTCAACTCCTCGTGCTCAGATGTTGATATCCAATATGTTCTGCTGTAGATTGGTTGAGTCATCGGAATCAGCTCAATGATAAACTCAACAGCTCTCTGTGGTAGCAATCCTGGCAAATCATAAGGGAACAAGTCTGAAAACTTGTAGACAATAGGGACATTTTCAACCTTAATCACTGCCCTAAGCTCTGGCTCAACCATAGTCGTGTACACCTCCATCTCCTACGACGTCGCTAGTCTGCCTCGAGTGATAGGTAATGCAATCGCAACTCCGACAAATGTAAAATTTGGAATCCCCTCGATATCAAACGTCACAGTCTTGTTGAAATAGTCGATATGTGTGTGATAAGATGTTAACCAATCCAAACTGAACATCACATCGAATTCCAGATACTTTAAAACTCTCAAATCACTTGGTAGGTGATGTCCCTCAATCTCTACAACACAATTCCGGCAAATCCGATTAGGGTAAATCTTATCTCCAGCTGCCGAGAACAAAATGTGTATCTAAGGTCTATGCAGGTAACCCTAACTCTCTTACCATGCATCCAAAAATAAAAGATAGCGTGCTACCAGAATCCATCATAACATGCATGGAAATACCCCAAATAGATAGCATACCCTCAACAAGTTGTCTGGTCACCTCCCAGTCCGGCTGTGCGACCCCAAAAGCTGTAGTTTAAGCCCTATCTCTGGCCTGCTTTGTTTGTGGTGGTGGTTGTGCTGGTCTGGTACAATCTTCCACAATATGTCCAACCTAACAGCATTGGTAACATGTACAAGTCTCTGATCTGCCAGAACTCCTCTGTCTCTGTGTCTGACCTTGGCCTCGACCCTGGCCTCTCTGACCTCTATCCTGCCTATACTGTTATCTAGGCTGATCAAGTAATGCGGAAGCTGTAGAATATGTCGCCTAGCGATCATCACATCTATCCCGATTGTCACGAAGCTCTATGTCGCCTCTACGACCCTGATCAGACTGTCAATCACCTCGACGAGGTCTCTGGCCCTGTCTTTATCGGTCCGGATCTCTCATCGGTCTTTTCGGTCTCTGATCAGACCGAGAACTTGAAGCTGGTTTACTCTGTTGACTCTGCAACGCAACCTAAATTGCTAATTAACTAGTCCTCTAAACCGGGTATGTCTCGTGTGCGAGGGACCTGTCGTAAATCTTTGCCAGTGTACGAGCTCTACTAGATACAACCGTGCTCGCAATCCTCTCATCCAAACCTCAGACAAAATAGTATATCTGTAATCGATTTATACTTACTATGTCCATAGAGTATGACAATAGATACCAGTACCTCTCCATATATACCATGACAGATATATCACCCTGAACAATGAGAAAAACTTCTCCCTCAATCGCCTAACCTCCATAGGTATATACTCATCCATAAATAGCACTCGAAACTCTACCCAAGTAGTCACAGTAGGATGAGTCGCGATGTAGGTAGTCCACCAAATCGCTGCATCAGCTCTCAGGTAAAAACTTGATAATCTCGACCGATCAATCTCCTCAACCCGAAGCAACTTATGTAGCCGCTCATGAGATAAAAACCATCTCCCGGCTATTTCTAGGTCCCCGACTCCATAAAAGTATCGTGGCAAGAACTTAATGAAGTCCTTCATCTTCTTAGTCTCAACTGTCATCAGACTCCCTAAAGTAGACGCCACTACTGGCTGCTCAGTAGTTGCAAGTGTTAAAATCACTGCAGTATCTGCTGGTACTACTACTGGCGCAGCCTTCTCAGCTAATGTCTCAAATATTGTTGCCTGCATATGAGTCTCAACTGTAGTTGGAGCTACAACTGCCTGAGTAGTAGTCATTAATGCAACCAAAATGGTAGGAGCTGTAGTAGTTTCCTAAGCATCCCAAGCTCTTATTATGTCTATCAGTAACGCGAGTCTATCATCCATAATCCGCGCCAATGACTCCAACGTCAAAGTCGACCTAGTCGGATCACTGGTATCTCTTACCGGAGGCTGAGCGGTATCTGAAGGCTGTCCGTCCATCATTATATCTATCGAAGAACGTGTGTATAGTCAACCTCAGTACAAATATGTGTATCGCATGTATTATACAAACAAAAATATAATACGTATATCCCTGACTTCTACCCATATCACCTCACTTCCCAACTAGGACTCTAGGCAATTCCTTCTGGTTTCCACATTTAAAGTTTATTCATCAGGTTTATCCTCAAATTATACCACAATTGTAATCGTATCAGAGTTAACTTTCTATTCCTCGAGGTTCACCAACCTTGCTCTGATACCAAAATATAACGGCCCATTTTCCGAACAGACTGCCACGAAGGCCAATACGGGTCCACAACCTGGCCTACCAATGCCAGCTGTGTCCCACATGCTACCTCATCCATCGTTTAATCATTATTAATCTCAATAAACAATAATTTACTATTTAAATTGCTACTGAACTCAAGTCATATGTTAAAATCATTTTAAGCCATAATAAACCACAACATAAGTTTTTTATCATGACAATCAAAATATTAAACATTATAGTCATGCATTTAACTATGATACCTGGTGCTGAAAACCCATATATAATCAAAATATCAAAAGTATAGATTCATGAAGTATCTCACAATCCCAAATCCCCAAAATGAAAACACAATACATAGAATACAAACGTATAAGCCTGACTTAATATCTCTAAATCACAAGTACTTTGGAAGCTTGCCATTACCACGACTTGTACTAGGATCTCCACTCAAGCCATCACAAAAAGGCAGATGACGCATGCATAAATAAATACATGCAACTATTAAATAAACATGCAAAAATAAATACATGCAACTATGATCATCGCATGCATAAGTAATAGTGAAAGCTGAAAGTGTGTTCCTAGAGTCATACTTCGGACTCTCCACAGAATACTGTCGGCGAGTAGCACTCCCGCAAGGCCAGTATCTGGATCCGCTAGGTGGTCGTCGTGGAACCTATGACGCACCAACACGTGCCCCGACGAGACTCTCGGGTCGAACTATTCACCAAGATCCCTAGCACACGTGCTATGGCCCAGTGGACATACACACAAGAATGGCACGGAGGGAGAGCCTCAACATCCGTCCATTTAAACAAAACCAAGAATATAGTATTGAAAGACAAAATATAAATTCAAAAGCAAAAATAAGGTATTGCTCAAGAAGTTTCAGTTGCGATACTATACACCTAAATCCGCACTCCGCGTCTCAGTAACAGTCTGGCTCCGCTGAATCCCCAATATCCAAATTACCGCACGAAATGACCAATTTTCATTTATAATTGATTTTTTATCAATTGGATGTATTTTATGTTACTTAGCAAAAATAGTCTAAAATCTGCAATATTTAGCGCACTAGGTCTGGGGATTAGCACGCTAGATTCCTAGACAGCTAAACGTTCTTCGTCAGGAAGAACATTAACGTGCCATATTTTTACCTAGTGCGCTAATGTTCATCTAGCGCGCTAGATGACCTCATTAGCGCACTAATTGCGTTCTGGACAACAGTTTGGTTGAAACTTTTGGTTTCTCAACACCACCACTAACAACAAGAACTACCACAACACATATTACTTAACTTCATAGCACCTAAAACCCACCAAAACAACTACTTAACAACCACTTAACAATCCATATTGGATTCACACCAACACCTTAAAATCTTATACCAAAATATGAAGAAAGTTGAGGTAATTGTAAATCTCACCTTGCTTTGATGATTCAACCACTCCAAGCTCCTCAAATGATCAATTCGACACTCCAAAACCCTTGTTTCTTCTTCTCTATTTTCGGATTTGTGATAAGGAAAGAGAAAAGGTGGTGGAAACTAAAGTCAATTGACTTTTTATAGTCCAACTAGCATCTCTTCTCCTTGTGCATCTCAATGCAATCTAATGAGCACTATTTGCTCCATTATTCAACCTCTAATGACTCCAAATGTGACACCAATGGTACACTTGCCCTGGTTCTTAACCCAAAAAGTCGTATTTCGGGTGTTCCTATGCCCGATTTCGAGTCCCAAACTGCGACATACGCGTACTACCATATCCCTAACCACCAAATAGACATTACATATTATTATTTAACTCGTTTTTATTCATTTCATGTGTGTATTATTTTCTCTGACCAAGTATTAAGTTTTTTAGCCTACCCGGTACCTGCGTCGACACGCATATTGAGGCGAATACTTAACACAGTCTCGCACGTCAAATGTAATATAAATACACACATTACGATGTCGTTTAATCTATTTCAACGTAAACATCGCAAATTAGACAAATCAGCACACAATAACTATTTAACTAGCTCCATACGCGCACTAGCCTAGTTGCGGGTCCACGAGCGTCTGAGCTGTCAGCCACGTCTGCAACCACGTCATTAATAACGGTGAATTAAATTCAAGCTGTTACATTATATATAATTTTAGAAAAAATGATTAGTGGTCCAATTTTGACACGCACTTGTGTGGTGTCCCTTGACTTGTGCATCAATTTAAGGTATCTAAAGGACACCATTAAATGCGTGTCATAAGTAGGTCGCCCTAGCAGATTCATCTTCCAACTTAACCCACTTGTTGCTTGAGATTTTCAATTTAAAAAAAAAAAAAAAAAAAAAAAAAAAAAAAAAGTTATGTTTAACTAGAGTAACCTCGTTAGGTTAATGTTAGTTAATATATGAGAGATTAGCCGTAGCATCTCTTGTTAGACGGATGACATCACTTGCTAAAAGACATGGTTGAAAAAAGTCATGAATTAATTCGACTTATGTTCAAGTCATGTTGGTTTATCATAAAAATAAAATAAAAATGAATATATATATATATATATATATATATATTAGATATTACACACAACATTCATTCCTAGTTCCGTGCATTTCTGAGGCTTTTCTAATGAAATTAACATATAAATATATAAACGGCCATCAAATAACAATCTGTTATTTAGGAATAATCACTTCAGCTGCTCAAAAGCTCTGAGCTCATTTTATTTGTTTATACATTATTCAGCTGACAAAAAATTATGTCATAACTTTCACAATTTCCTTTTGGTGATTCCGTCGCATAGAGGACTGACCAACTTGCAGTGCCTTCATATCTTCGACGCATCAGCTGTGATCCTCAACAAAGCAACGGCTGTCTTTGAACCAGACAGGCGGCCCAAGTGCTTGGAGATGAATTCCCCGGCTGACATGAGCTGGGCGAGATCCACATTGGTCTTCACGCCCAAACCATTCAGCATGTAGACAACATCTTCAGTCGCGACATTCCCAGACGCACCCTTCGCATAAGGACAGCCTCCCAGACCAGAAACAGATGAATCTATTATGCTGATCCCCATCTGTTTCAAATGAAAACTGTTGTCAGAGAGGAAATATGTAAAAGCTGTCAAGGAACACGACCCAAGCCAGATATCTGAAATATTATGCATTATATCCATGGAAGTACTACAGGTATTATTTCATATTTCGTATAACTGGAACAAGGAAATTGTCAGGCCAATTAGCTTTTGCAGATCCACTCCTTGCAATGCTCATCTTTTCATTTTTCGGTTTAAGATAGGTGGTAATGGACAATTAGTCGGAAACGTAAAATATCATAATTCAAAGCAAAATCGAAGAAAATACTCGTAATGAACAAAATAGAGACATGGTAATCGTGTTTCAAGCTTGAAGCTCTTCAAAATCGGAGGGCTCCGGATCACCTAATAACACTAAAATTTGTATAAAAAAAGAATAGGAGTCGACAATGAGGTAGAGCCAATGTTTTCAAGGCGGCAAGGCGGTGTTAGGTAGTCTAACCACATTTAATCTAGGCAGACAAAAAAGTATTTACTACAACAACAACAACAACATAGCCTCAGTCCCAAATTAACTAGGGTCGGCTACAAAAAAGTATTTACTTAAACCTCCATAAAAATAATTAAATTTATTTAGAGACCCTTCAATGGTAAGGGGCATATTGTTTCACCTAGAGATTCTTATCAACATATTTTCAACTCCACACTTTTCCTAACATTTTGAAATAAAAAAACATTACTACCAAAAATATATATATTTTTGCAAATAAATAAAATAATTAAAAAAAGTTTTGAAAATTACATTGACGTCCCTGAAAAGTTTTAAAATATTTTCAAGCTCACTACCTGCCTAATTAAGGACTAGGTGCCACCTTGAAAACACTGGGTAGAGCTCACTCTAAAAATCCTTCTTTCTCTGTTCTAATGGCAAAACCATTGGGCTTAAATGGAACTAGGATAGACAGCTTGGAAATCAACCAGATCATACAAATGCACAAGGAAATGCCATAAGAAAAGACGAACCTTACTGATTTGGACAATATTGATGAATGCACACTCATTTATATTGGAAGCGTCAAACGAGATTATAGACTAACATATTATGATATCTAATAAAAAATAGTGTGTGAATATAAGTTCACCTTGTATTCCACTTTATTAATTATAATATAATATAAAGTTCGACTTCCGCAGAAGAAAAAAAAATAGTAATTATAATATAACCTAAAGTCAACCAAAAAAAAAAGAATATGCCGGCAATTTGTTACCCTATGCAGTGTCTTTTCAGTAACACAAAAAATATTGGAACAGACATGCAATCCAGTTCTTTATGACATAAATTTTATATATGATGAACAACTGAGAGTATTCCTACAGCAGATACACATACAACTCACACCACCCCTATGAACCACAAGATCTTTTAGAGAAAAAATAACAAGATTAAGAAAAAAAAAAAAAAGATTAAGAGATTCTACATTCCCTAATAGTTTAGTGAAAGAAGGAAACTTACTTGAAGAGAGATCAAAATATTAGAAAGAGATTGCCCATATGTGTCATGGAAATGGACTGCAAGCTTCTCAACAGGAACAACAGCCATTACAGCTTCAAGCATTGGAACAACGGTACCTGTCCAAAAGTCAACAGAAAACAAATACAACTCCAGTATAGGGTGCAAAAACAATTACAATGAAAAGACACCAAATATGGTGAGACAAGAATCCGAGAGTCGTTAGTCATATACAAACAGCATTTTTAATTAATTAAGAACCATTAGCTGAATTCAGATTCAGTTTTATCAGAAGCCAGGAATTGAAAAAGTAGAAGTCAGAGATCACAATTGTAAAGTCATCATATGATACCAATGCTACAGCATATCAAGTCAAGCCACATGTATGCATTGTAACCCAACCAAAGTTGTATTAGAGCAGTACCACAACTCTTTGAAGTCATGAAGATTCCTTAGTGCCTTGAGAAAAAAAAATCTAGCATTATTTTATTTCTTTTAATTAGTTATTGTTAGTCAGTGCATAAAAAACTACTGTTTAGATTGATTTTGTTCAACTTGCTACCATGATGTTCCTCATATTATTGTTAATTGTTAACTGACTTCATTGACACCACTAGTGGATCGGTATTTCACGAGGTACTGTGCTGTGTAAACTTTTTTACCTCATATAAAAAATAATAATAAATTTTAAACTTATCAAAATGATATTCTTTGAGAAAAAAGTAGCGTCACAAGCAATATAACTGCGTCGCCTCAAGGACAAGCCTAGGTATGTATCAATAGCACTTAGTTTCTACCACTCCTAAAAGAGTACAACAGGAACACTAATGACATAATTTTCTTGCTTCTACTTTTCTTCTAACTTACTTTCTTATAGCCAATTATAGCATTTGATAGTAAACAATCTTACCGGGTGTTCCAACACCAATTGTATCACCAAGGGAAATCTCAAAGCAGCCCATATCATGAAGCTCTTTAGCCACATGTGCAACTTTTGATGGAGATACTGGTCCTTCAACTGGGCAGCCAACAACACAAGAAACATACCTGACATAATAAAAAATCAATTACTAATCAGTCTCTTTTTTTTGAGGTCTACTAATCGTGGTCTTTGAAATGAACAAAAGTAGCAATGAAGTTCTTTTCTATTTTTAAGAGAAAATAAAAAAAGGAGATAAGAAAATGATCTCATTGCTTTTAGAAACTATTTCCGCTTCTTAAATATCACAACAGAAAAACAATAAATGCAGCACTAATACGGTCATACCTAGTGAGCAATTCATATCACTCATCAATAAACTAATAAAGTCACAAGAAGGTGACTACTGACTACAGGTCAGACCGGCATAATTGCAAATTTACATGTATATATTCATATGCACATGATTGCATTACATTACTCATAAGATTAAAAATTCTAAATTTATAATTCTAAATAAAGAGGATCACTAACAAAGGTGCTAGTCGGCGCCACTAAAATTCAATAGTGGCATGCATAGTCTTCATTTATGACGGCTCTCTTTGGTTTTTCCTATCTTATGGAAGGCAAGTTTTGGATGCCAGTTAAACGTGTTTTTTTTTCAATCAGATTCAAATTTAGAATTTTTAATATGAAGTTAACATTTAAAAGAAACATAGATATCCCAGATTTTCCCACGTTTGAATATCTTAAGCATCATTTTTAAAAGAACCATTCTCTGGATATCAAGCTACAGAGCAATTCAAAAATATTTTCAAAGATCTAAGCCATGAGAGAGAGCATGCACCATCCAACTCCAAGAATTCAACTAAGCTTCAGCTTCTAAACCAGATTGAATCTAAAAGTGATGCGAGAGATTGCTCGTAATAAGAAAGAAAAAGTGCATGACAAGATCAGAAATTGGAAATACAGTTTAATCAATCAAAAATGGGGAATTACAAAGAAACAAGAACTCAAACAAAAAAAAAAAAAAAAACATTCGAGAAGAGAGGTCTATCGACTCTCCTAAATCTCTACAAGGGACTCTCGACAAAATTCTTCACACCCTTCTCACATGTCTACTTAGTTATAAACCTTTCAAGAACAACTGGAACAATATGAAACTACTATCTAATCCTGTAGTTATAATTTTGTACCTATCAGTGCACCTCTTAAAGCTGAAAGGAAAAAAGAAAAAGAGAGAAGTGAGCACTTTGCCAAAAGGTGGCTAATTGCCCCCGGACAGTCAGAAACAAAATGGTCTAAATAGGAAATTGTCAAAAGAAGCATACCCACGGACAGGAATTGAAAGCTTCTTGGCAGCGGAAGCAACTAAACGATAACGAGTGAGGCTCTCTTCAAGGCTGCAATTGATGTTTGACTTTGAAAATGATTCAGACGCAGAGGCAAAGACGGCAACATCTTTTGCTCCAGCTGCAATGGCAGCTTCAAACCCCTAGAACACAATAAAATTAGCAAAAATATCTTCACATTAAACCAATTGAACGCATTATCATGAAATTCAATCCAGAAAAACTTGCTTACCTTAACATTAGGTGTTAAAACTGGGAATCTGGCACCTGCTAAGTTCCGAACTGCCTCCATTACATCCTTTGCGTCTGCTAGCTGTAAAATAACAAACAAATAAAAAAGAGGTTCAAATCAAAGCGTCCAAATGCCACGGGAATACTACAAATGTCAACCAAAAAATTCAAAATTCAAGATTTTTAGCATTTTAAATGCCAACAATGATTCTAAGAGTAGAAAACTCATATTGAATATCTCAATTGCCAAATGGAGCACCCAGAGAGATAATTCCAAACAGGGAGTTTTTGTCAATCTCAACATTATAGATGAATGGTTAATTTCATCCAAGCACTATTAACATCCAAGTTCTCTCAAGAGAAGGCATATACAACAACACCAACATAGCCTCAGTCCCAAATTAATTGGGGTCGGCTACATGGATCAAACTTTTCCATTGTACTGAATTAAGTGCAATTGATGGTGAGCTTTCCAAACCATTCAAATCCCTCCTAATTAATGCATCCCATGTTAACTTTGGTCTACCTCTACCTCGTTGAATTTCTACAGTTTCTATTGAGTCAAGTTTTCTAGTGGGGGCATTTGTAGGTCGAATTTGGAAGTGACCAAACCACCGCAATCGTCATTCCCTAATCTTTGTATCAATTGGTGCTACTCTTACTTGTCTTTGAATTTCTATATTTCTTATTCTATCTTTACGAGTTTTACCACACATCCACCTAAGCATCCTCATTTCTGCTACATTCATTTTATGTAATTGTTGTTGCTTTACCGCCCAACATTCACTTACATAGAGCATAGCTGGCCTAATTGCGGTCCTATAAAATTTTTCTTTTAACTTAGTAGAAACATTTCGATCACAAATCACTCATGCTGCACTCCGCCATTTCGTCCATCCAGCTTGAATTATATGTGTGACATCATTTTCAATATTATCATCATTTTGTATGATTGATCCTAGGTATCTAAAGTGGTTCACCTTAAGAACTTCTACTTCCCGTAATTTTACCACTCCATCATCTCGATGCCTAGTGTTTCTAAACTCACAGTGCATGTATTCGATTTTCGTCCATCAAAGCATAATATTTATAATATTTTATTTTCTCTCTTTTAACACCAAATCTTACGTTCCAAAAAATTCAATTTCAATGGTTTTGGTCATTTTGGATATTATTTCTTTCTTCTTAATACAATTTGTTAGAGTTCATTTCACTAATATGTAAAACTGAATTTTTAGTATTGCATTGTCTAATATGTTTATCCTTTAAAAGTATCTTCTAGCAAAAACTAAAATTGATTGTATTCCATTCTTCTCACAAGCTCGCATTAAAATTTGCAAACCAGATCCAGTTCCCTAACTTCAATAATGCATATGTGATGTCTTTTACTTCAAATTCCTAATTTGGGCTTCAAAATCTAATAACTTAGGGAAAGTTCGGAGAATTTGGGAGTTTACATACAATATTAGCAACTGCCAAGCACCACATTCTAGAGCACATCATACTGGTAAACATGGAGAAAATACACTTTAACAGCACGTCTTACTGACAAAATTAAACCATGACAAGTGATAGTCGATACTCGATAGATATTGCATATACTTGTTGAAAAGACCATCCAAAGGGAAGGTCCCATCTGTACCAAAAAAAAGAAAAAAAAAAAAAGGAAGGTCCCATCATAGACATCATGCTCTAGGCCAAAGAACTGTGGCTGTCCAAATTATTTTACACAATAAATCATAATTCATAAAATCCAAACCAAGCTCCAAATGAATTAGAGATGAAAGAGTGACACCATTTTAGTTCAATCTAGGAACAGATGAACAGAATAAACACTAAAATTTATTGTAAGAACTAATATAATTATAAACAATTCAGACATCAATTTTTTTTTTTTTTCGACAAGTGGTATATTTTCTATTGAAGCATAACAATGAATAACAAATCTTAAGTACCTGAGGTACCCACTTTGGAGAAACAAAGCTTGTAGCCTCTATAACAGGTAGTCCAGAAGAGACCAGTCTCTGTATCAATTCAACCTTCACAGCTGTAGGCACAATATTTTTCTCATTTTGCAACCCATCCCTAGGGCCAACTTCAACAATTTTTACAGACTTAGGTATGCCTCTTAGGAACTGCAGACACAAAAAATGCAATGCATAATACTTGCCTCAAAACAACAATTAACAAATAAATGAAAAGAGAAATCTGAATATATGTGACCGTCATTATGTCACAAATTCACAATTAACTTACAAAACAAATATCATAGATCATGTTTGTTAGGACAAACCATAACCTGATTTTCATTATCCAAGGTTTATAGGGTAAACTTCATAAAAACATATATAGCAAGTACAATGAGTTATTCATATAAACATACAAATACTCTTTAGGAACTCATTGCGTTCTGAGAGGGAAAACTCAACAGTGATGTGTATCTTTTAATTCCATTTTTTTAAAATCTTTGATATAGTGGTCACATAGGGAAATACCATTATTAAGATTTGGCCAAAGGCAAGATTGGGGGTTCAACTCATGTTGGAGTGAAAAGTAAAAAATAAAAAACGACAGGCATTATAATGTCCTAACGAATGTGAAACATTAAACAGAAATAATCTTGTTATTTTCTTCTTCTTTTTTAAGTTTAGGGATATCATGAAAGGCTAATAGATAGTCTTAAGACTCTTAGTATCTTCTATAAGATTTCGTACAAAATTTTATAGAAATAGTAAAGAACAATATTCGCATTTTCTTTAGTACAAATAGCAATCGTCTGCAGCAATGCATTAAATGTCATAAATATTCGCTCGCAAATATTCACGTTTCTCATTACTAATCGAGTATAAGTTAACTATAAGAGGAACAATTTATTTTCTTTTTTCTAAACCGATAATTTTGGGACTGAGGCTATGTTATTGTTGTTGTTGTTTTCTAAACCGATAATCTATTGTTTTTTGGAATTCTAATTCTTGTCAGCCAAAGGGCATCTAAAATAGTTAAGACTACCAAGATTTGAAACCCATGCCACCTCATCAATCTATTAAACTCTTATCCGTCGAACTAACCTCTCTAATGATTCAAACTCTAAATGGGATCCACAACCACATTACATGCAATTTAAAGTATCTACTTCGTCTCTCAAAAATGAAAAAACAAAACAAAAAACAAAATAAAAGGAAGCAAAGAACACATATTGGGTGGTTGGTGCCCACACCGGGTGCTCATTAAGTGGTATTGAGCTCCAAATGTGAATGCTCTAATTTTTTTCTTTTTTGCTCAAATTCTTAATAGTCATATCTTTGTATCATGTGTGCACATCAACATACATATAAGATGACCAAGGCTCATTCATGTCTTCTATTAGGTAACTAATAACTTTTTCTTAGTGTAATTTAAGAGGGAACAAGACAATGTAAACAATTCAAACCAATTCAATCAGGATATAATTTTCAACGAAATCCGTTCTATCCATCTGAAAGAGGTCATTTCATTATCATTAATTATTACATAAATACAAAGATTTGCAGCTTATTCATAAGTCAGTCCAAGATTACAGAAGTGGAAAATCAATGACTGCTAAAATAAAGTACAAACTTGTGGATCCATGAACATTTGTCTCCCATGAAATAGAGAAACTGAGATTAAATTTCTACAAATGCATGAAAAAATACAATATCTCTTTCCTAATATATGGATCTAATAACTGCGACATATTAAATTGATTATTCTAAGATACATCTACAATTTTTTTAGGTTTGACATGACAAATAGAAGCACAAGATTAAACAATTTTTTTGACAAGTTTGTTCGGTTGTTTGCTAAATAAAACCAATAGACTTTCATATACAATTTTCGTGACTACAGCAGAATAAGACAGGAATTTCAAAGCACCTTATTCGCTAAACTCCATGCTTCATGGCCATTGCAGTGAGTGCTATAGTGGCGATCTAACAAGCAGGATCCATCATGAACACTCTCTGGTATCTTATGGCTCCGATCAAGGCTTGTAGTTCGCAGATTTATTGGATTTCCCTGAAAAATGCCCCTGCTCTGTTTTCGCCATGAAAATGCTTCTCTTGGGTAGTCATTACTGCATGAACACACCAGTACATAGTAACAAATGAAGAATGAAAAAAATAAAAAGCAAGAGTAATGAAGAGGAAAGTTAATCATTGTCAAATTAAACAAGATAATATTGCAAAGTATAAAAAACACACAAACACATGTATCCACAGCTGACTTTCTTAAATTCCTTTATTTCCTTTGCATCAAAGAGTTTGCATAGGAATCCCAAGAAGAGCAAGGCTTCCATATAACTCTTTGCTTATAAGCAAATTGGTGTAGACTATAAGCTTCTAGACTAAATGCTTCGAAATAATCCCTTCTAAAGCCAAAGAATGGGACAACAAAAAATAGGCAACAATAACAAACAATTTGGTCATAAATATGTTGAGGAGAATTCATAAAATGTTAAAATGAAATAATTATTGGTTTAACTGCTATCCAAAAATTGTATATAAATGTACATGTAAGTCTTTTTGAAGGGTTTATTACCAAATCAATATTATTAGCATGTTTCAAATGAAGTAGCAATTTATGTTATGTCTGCATCTCCAGACTTCATCCACTATTGTTCTTGTTGTGATGCACACAAAGTTGCCCACCTTACTGGTTTCACTCACTTGAGATTTATCAAGGCACAACATGTAAATCCCACCTAAATTCAAGCTCAAAGTTTGCTTAGGGTTGCCTGATTACAGTGGTGCAAAAGTAATGAAAAGAAATACATGTAACAATAGTAAAGTAACTGCCATCGAAAGCAGCATTTCAAAAAAATAAATAGATATAGAGATGGTGAGGCACTTGCATATCTTCTAGTGGAACTGTGCTATTTCTGCCTCAATATAGCCAGTTTAGACTTTAAAAAGAAAAGAAAAAGAAAGAAAAGTTATTTAATGGAATGTACAGAGGTGGAAAAACCCAAGGCTTTAGAAGCATCTTGTGTGGCAGCTAGAAATATCACTAGTGGCTATGTACCAGTATATCGATTGAGAGGTTAGGGGACTATTACAGAATGGATGAGAATGCTTACTGGTCTTTTTCTAAAAAGCTCATTTTTGCTATTTCTTTATGGGAGGATTCCTTACTCTCCATTGTCTTACCTTCTAATTTGACTTGCAATATACACCCAAGTGTTTGTTCTCAACAATATATCTTCATCAATGAGCAACCATTTGCCACAAATTTGCCATGGAAATGAGAGGTTCCACTCAAAAATAGACAATAGTAAAGGTCCTATACTTTATCACTACGGAGTAGAAATAAACTTTACAGGCACCAAATGTTGTGGGTTGAGAGATACAATTAATCTTTGAGATTTAAAAAAAAAAAAAGGTCATTCTTTTACCATTTAGTCATGCACAATGATCTAAAACCTTTACATTGACGAAATTGTACTCACTTGCAACTGTTGGATGAGCTACAACTTCTACCTTCAATCCAGCAATTTCCCATTCCCATTTCATCCAGTCTGGGCCTGCATGCACTGGACGAAAATCTCTGCAGTCGATCAACACAACTCATGCTGGAAAAGTTGTCCAGTCCAATCGGCTCCTCCAAGCTTGACATTTTGCAGATGAACGGGAAGAGGGAAACTGGAACAAATGCATGGGACAAGTGAGAGCTCCTCCACGGACACTTGCGCAAGTACTTACCAGCTATCATTAGCAGCATTACATGGACGATCTACGTCTACCCATATCATGAAAAGGCCATTAAGTTCCTTTCAACAATTCAAGTGCATAATTATATTCACTCTATAGTTTTAACCAAGAGTGAGAAGAAGCACCACTCTTCGTGAACAAATTAAGTGAATCCTCCTAATTGGGAACACAAAACAAATTTGCAAAGCAAAACTTGAGTTTGATGTATTTCGCATGAAGGTTTCGGGAAAAAAAATAATTAAAACAAAATTAAGAAAAAACACTTCTCTGTAATCTTCACTCATTAAGGCAAATCATTTCTCGTCAGTTTCATCATGAATGCATCTCTTGGCAAAACTTTGTGTGTATCCTCAAAATTTAACAATTCAAAAGCATAAAATGCACGAGTAAATCCAAACTTAAATAGAAGATAATCTTGAGGCGAAAATATGTTAAACAAAAAAAAAGGCAGACATCACTATCAATCACTTTATAAATGGGAAAATAAAATAAATTTATACAATGTCGTAAATTGCCCCTCTAAACAAGAATCGCAATGGTAAGCTATCAATCACTTAAATGATAATGTCTTAGTTAATAAACTCCTACATGAAGAGTCTTAGCAAATAGTTAAGAAGTGCAGTTGCCAAACATATCTAGCTCTTTAAAAAAAAAAAAAAAAAAAAGAAGGGGCAGACATCATCGTCATTTACCTTCTTTTTTTTTTAATTAAAGTGGGAGTCGAACTCACGATCTTCCCAAATCTTGCCTTTTGGCAAGTGATGCCTCTAGCATCTTGCTAGAGGTGCTTTTAGCGTCATTTACCTAATTTACCAATAGTTGAAAAGACAGATAAATAGATTAAGGTAACAATGTTCATGTCCATTTAGAGCGCAGACACTAGCATGAAGTGCAATCATACGCCAATGAACTCAAGGCATATGAACAACTGACATTGTACTAAGGAGTAAGGACTGATCACTGCCGTACAAAGTTAAGCATAATATCGATATGTCCGTGCACGATTAAATAGAGAAAGAAGTGAAGAAATTAATCCATACCACACCTCCTACAATGCTATAACTAATCAAAATATCCTTATCCCAGTGACTCAACAACCACAACAATGCCTCAATCCCAAATTAGTTGGAGTCTGCTACATAGATCATACTATGCACTAAAAATATATTTCAGCGCTATAATTCATCAAGAAAACATCAAACAAAATCAAACCAAGCACCACATCGCAATTAATAAAGCATTAAAAAAAAAAACTAAACTTTTCAACAAAACCAATTGACAGAAGAATGAACCAATTAGCCCTGAAATTAAAAAATTCCAAACAACAGCAACTAAATTTTACAACATAAGAGGACATCGATCGGAATTGCATGAAAGGGGATGAGATGTTCGTACCAGATTAGTAAAGTAGGGTTTCTCTAAATGGGGAAAACCATAGAGAGAGAGTTATGGTGACTCTGTTTTTGCTGTGGTCGCCTGTCTAAAAGAAGGTAGTTGGGGAAACTTGATGGTGGCGTTTGGTTGGTCAGCAGATGAGACGTTCCTTTTCTCTCTACAGAGAAGTTTGGTGATCAACCGTTGGGCCTCTCCTCGGCGATCTCTACAAAAACACGGCCATATTTTGTTTTCTTCTTCTTTTTATTTATTATTTTTATTCTAGTCGAGAAAATCGATTGCTCCTTTTATTTTTTTGAAAAGAAAATCGATTGCTCCTTAAAAAAAAAAAAAAATACAAAATTAAACATTTTTTTTTGTAGTAATGGATCGAACTTTGTTAAGATTCTCAGTCTCTACAAAGTTATACATGAGATTGTGGCTTGAGTTAAGTGATTAGTCCATGTGTGTTAAGTTTGGGATTAAATTTTTGGAGGTGGAATGACCAACATGCCCCCAAGTCAATAATAGACCTTTTATGATAGTGATTTTCTCACAAATTGGTATTTGTCCATGCTCAATCGAAGTTTTTTTTTGTTGGTACCCAAACAGGTAAATATATATTTATCATCGGAGATCATGGAGGTATTAGTTGGATAGGATCATAAGAAGGGTGATACTTTCTTTGCAAGTTAATTTAGCTATAACAGATCGATCAAGGAAAAGAATCACAGATCGATCACAAGATCTAATTGTCTTTGACTTACAATGAAAGACAATGATGGAGAGCAACCCCAAGTCGCAGTAGAAGGTGCGGCAGCAGAAGCAACAACTTTGGTTGATACGATCGTCGGTTAGAGAGGCGATGACAACGACGAAGGCTTTCTCGATGTGGCACTTTGACGGCGTTGGGATGAAGAGAAGGACTCGGTGATGGTATTGGTGAAGAAGAAAGCGTGAAGACTTAGTGGTGGTGAGAAGAAGGGGGGCGCCGTTCGATCTCCTTCCTCCTTCCTTGGTTAGGGTTAGTCTCCTCCCAAAACACACCATCGAAATCGATTTTGTCTCTCACAATCACGAATTGGTTTAAGAGGGAGAGGTAGTTTGTGTTAGGTTTAGAGACACCTCAATGACACACTTTATTAATCTCTAATAAAATCGTTAATTACAATGCGGGGGCTTTAACTCTAATTTATAGACTCACATAAGCATACTCATAATCCAACTAGGAGATCCTAAATAGACTCATACTCTAACTCGAAATCCTAATCAAACTCAAACATTAATCTAATTTAGATTATAACTCTAACATCCCCCCATAATCTAAATTACATATCTGAATTAAAAAATAAAACATCATCCCCCCATAATTCAGATTGTCATGATCTTCCACTTGATCTTCTCTCGAAATGTAGATCTTGAACTCCATCGACGACATCTTTTATCGTTCACCCGCCATCTATCTCGCACAGCTTCCTTAATGCTGAACAATGCACAACACACTCGATTGCCTTTATCATCAACGACATTATCATGGGTGATCTTACAATCCTAAAGTCGAGCTAGTTGTCCCACACTTCTTTGTGGTCCGCAACTGCTACGCTGGGGTCTAACGTCAATATCAACTGAAATGGAAGTTTCATCCTCACATGTAATCGTTGATGGTTGAGCAATACTCTTTCCTTTTATGTCCCAAATCCACACACTCTTCTCATCAAACTTGACATATCTGCTAATAATGACTGCATTGGTAACTAGATTGTACAATTTGTACGTTCCAATCCTCCCTGGAATATAGCCAATAAATATGACCTTCACGTCTTTGTCATCTAACCTCTTCCTGCTAGCATCAAAACATGTACATATGCAGTGGATCCAAACACCTTTAAGTGTTTGACACTTGGCTTGTTACCACACTCCGAGCCTCTTATGGGGTTATATGGGACATACCTTTTCTGGGAGACCTATTTCGTAAATAAACTGAACATGCAACTGCTTCAGCCCAAAAAGGATCAGGTAGACCTTTGGTTTTCAACATACTATGAGCCATGTCTATAATAATCTTATTCTTTCTCTCTGCAACACCATTTTGTTACGTTGTCTATGGTGGCATGATCTCATGTTTAATCCTATGATGAGCACAAAACTTTGAAAATGTCGAGGACGTGTACTCACCACCACCATCTGTTCTCAAAGTCTTGATGTAGCGTCCACTGCTTTCTCCACAATTGCATTGAACTTTTGAAAGCAACTAAATGCATCGGACTTATTCTTTAAAGTATACACTCAAATCATCCTGTTGTAGCTTATCAATAAAAGTCATAAAATATTTGCTTATTCCCAGTGAAACAGTCTGTAGAGGACCATAAACATCTGAATGAACCAACTGTAGTAGAGATTTGGCACGCCTTGGAGTGTTGGAAGCAAACGTTCGTCTATGTTGCTCCCCCAAAATACACCCCTCACAAAATTGCTCTAGATGTTGAATCACAGGCAATCCTTTCACTATGAGTCAGCAACTTCAGACTTTTGAAGTTTAGATGACCATATCTTAGACGCCATAACCATGACTCATCAGAAACAATGGATTTAAAACACGGATAAGATCCAGTCTTAATCTCAATCTAAAACAACCTATTTTTCAAATGAGACTTAAGAATGATCATACCTTTAGAGTCAAATACAGTAAGATGGCTATCTTTCAAATTCATTGTGTACCCTTTCTCTACAAGCTGCCCCAGACTCAATAGATTATTTTTCATTGTAGGCACATAAAGAACATCAGAGATATACTGATGATCACCGTTCTTCAATTGAATTAGAACTCTTCCTTTTCCTTTGACTGGAAGTTTCCTATCATCAACAAACTTGACTTCTATCGTCATCGACTCATCTAATTCTTCAAACAACTCTATATTACCACACATGTGATTAGAGCATGCACTGTCGAGATACCACATATTACTCTGAGCATTCTCCTGGGTTGATGAAACCATCATTAGTGTCGATGAAAATCATTATCTTGATTTGTCTGCTCTTCAGACTCTGACTCTGACTCTGATGATTGCTTTATCCTGCATTGTCTAGCTATATGCCTAAATTTGTGACAGTTGTAATACTGAATATGATTTCTCTGTCGATCGCGACCTTCGTCTCGTCTACAACCTTTATTTCTATCCCACCACTGCTGATTATTATTCTGACCTCTGCCATTATTGTTGACTTTATCACGACCTTTGAATCCATAATTCTTCTTTAGCTTCGGGACAACTGTAGTCTTCAATGCCTGCTCAGTAGGCTTGATTTTCTCACTTTTTTCATTGATTCGTTGCTCATGTGCTCGTAATGAATCAATGATTTCTTCAACTGACTTGGTCGCATAATCTGTCCCGGACTTCATAATAGCAGCTACTACGTGATCGAACTTCGTGGTTAAAGTATGCAAAATCTTCTTGTTCACATCGAGATCGGCGACTTCTCCGTCATTCATCTTTAACTGATCGACGATTTCTGAACACGATTGATGTACTTCTCTATATTTTCTGAGTCATCCATCTCGATCAACTCGAATTGGTTCCTCAAAGTTTGCAACCGAACTTTCTTGGCTTTCTGTACACCCTTGTAGGATGACTCAAAAGTGTCTCATGCTTCCTTTGATGTCTTTGTCAGTTGCACTTTCTCAAATGCCACATCATCAAGCGTTTGCAAAATAAAATAAAGTGTTTTCTGATCTTTCTTGCGAAGCTCCTTTTATATCGAGGTAGCGGTGGCCCTGGGTCTTCGAACCCATCTTCAACTACTGTGAGCAAGTCTTGAAAACTGAACAAGACTCTCATCTGAGTGCTCCATCTTTCAAACTTCTTCCCGTCGAATATTGGAAGAGTAGGTTGAACTTGGTCGTTCCCCGATGTCGCAACCAAATAATAATATCAAAAATCTCAATTTTGATTTTAACTCTCTGCCGCACACACTTTGAACAAATTGTTCAAATCTTCGTTTCTTTCTCTAAAACAAGAAACGTGCACGCTTCGATCTCTCAATAGATGTGAAACCCAAATTCTTTGTTCGATCTTGAATAAAGTCTCACACCGTAGATCTAAAATCTCGGTCTCACTCTCACTGATCTCAGGATCTCACTTTTACTCTGATACCATGTTAGGTTTAAAGACACCACAATGACACACTTTATTAATCTCTATAATAAACTCGTTAATTACAATGCGGAGGCCTAACTCTAATTTATAGACTTACATAAGCATACTCCTAATCCAACTAGGAGATCCTAAATAGACTCATACTCTCACTCGAAGTCCTAATCAAACTCAAACAATAATCTAATTTAGATTATAACTCTAACAGTTTGCCAATGTTTTACAATCACAAGCATTAAGACTAATTATTACCACAAAAATAATGGTTTGGTTTAGTCACCTGCATTGGGTATTAGATAGTCTCGTGGACTAGTTAATCCGCTAAGCGAACACCACATTAACTAGTCCAGTGTGGCTATCCCGATCTAAGACCATGAAGCGAACAGGTTACCAAAAAACCTAAGAAATACAATATAATTACCAAAAAATAAAAAGCAAGTATACAAGTACAAGTTTTCTTTGGATTGCCAATGAGGTAGCGGTATGAAATTAACCCTATATTAATCTTGTTTCTTAGTTTGCGTTGGAGGAATTTTGTGGCCATCACATGAGTTTTGTCGCAACAGCCAACAAGTTAGGTAGCTATTAGGGGTGGGCAGCGGTTTTCGAAAAACCGCCCAAACCGTGCGGTTTGGTCTGATTTTTAAAACTCGCGGTTTGGGTGTGGTTTGAAAAATGTAAAAACCGCTTAATCGCAGTTTGGTCGCGGTTTTCATTTTGGAAAATATTTTAGTAATTTTCCTCAATTTACTTAAAACCCTACCAATATAAATTTATAACAAACTCCACACTTTACACCACACTTTTCCTCCAACCGTTCATCTCCCTCTCTCTCTCAAGACTATTGTTTCTCTCTCTCAACCGTCCGCCTCCAACCACCGCCACCAATCTTCGCCGCCTCCTTTCACTGCCACTAGTCGTCGCCGCCTCCTTTCACTGCCACTAGTCGTCGCCGCCTCCTACCGCCGCGTTCACTAGTCGCCCCTCTTAGTTGTGCCTCCCACCGCCATCGCCCCTCTCAATTGTGCCTCCCACCGCCACCAATCTTCGCCGCCTCCTCTCACCGCCGCCTCCTACTGCCGCGCCCACTAGTCGCCCCTCTTAGTTGTGCCTCCCACCGCCGCCGCCCTCTCGCCAGTGCCTCCCACCGCCAATGGCACCCTCCCACCAATCCCGCCTCTCCCACCGCCGCTCCTCGCACCAGTTGTGCCTCCCGCCGCTCTCCCGCCACCAGTGGCTTCCTTCTACGCGTCCTACCACGAGTGGCTGCCTCCCCCACCAATCGCGCCTCCCACCGCCACCTCCCTACCACCATTTTTTTATAAATATACCCTAAACCCTAAAATCGCGAAACCAAACCTATCAAACCGCGGTTTGCACGATCGGTTTTGGTGCGGTTTTAAAGGTTTACGGTTTGGTGGTGGTTTGTAAAATGACCAAATCGTGAACCCCCGGTTTGGTCGCGGTTTGGTGGTGGTTTGGTGGTTTTCACCACAAATCACGGTTTGCTCACCCCTAGTAGCTATATATAGCAGCAAGTGCATTTGCCCTGTTTTGCCCTAATAAATACAAATTCAATTGCATTAACAATATATGTGACAACTGCTTAAGAAAAATCATAATATGCATGAAGTTATTATTCATAATCATTTTTGTCTCAAAGATTACATGACCAAAAAAAAAAAAAAAAAACGCAAAACATAAAAGAGTCAAAACCATTTATTTTGATGGAATTTGTAAATAACTGTCTCCCCTATTTGTTTGGATGGAAAATACTAGAATGACAACGTGTAAGTCACACTCTAAGACATATTAGCTCACATGAGTTGTCCACACGGTCTTAATCATGTGCTATGCACCGAAATTTGTATGTGCCGACATCTTAAGATGCGCACGAACGACTCAAAGGCCCGATGTAACTTTCGGTGTGACTTTTTCATTGTCATTATGGCTTTGTTTGGCAACACTAGCTAATAATATATATATATATATATATATATATATATATATATATATATATATATATATATAAAAGTTGAAGGAGAGAAAATTTCACATACTCTCTCCTTCTACTATTTCATTTTTAAGATTTTCTTAATTTTTTTATTTTTTATTTTAAGATATTTATATATTTGTGTTATTTATTGTTTTAAGCTACATTCATCCCCCCATATTTTTGAAAAACGAAAAATAGATATTTATATTTTTATTATTTTTATTATTTTAAAATATATTCATTCCCCCATATTTTTCAAAAACTACAAATCCAACTTTGAACAACTAAACGACCGTCTAATTAATGATGTATTCATGTTTTTTGTTTTGAATCTTACACCATCGATTTGATTACCGCAACATTATTTATATATACTGTTTAGGCCACTGAAACAACAATTAAGTTCATTCGAATTTTTTTTTTTTTTAAAGTTAATGAATGGTTACTTCAATGATTTATAAGTAAATATTTTTTAAACCTTCTATTGTATATTTTTTTCTAAAAACATATGGGTTGATTATTGTGAATTGTAATTTTAATTGTAAAAAATATTATAATATATTCATGTAAATTAATTTATTAATTTTATATTAAAGTTTATATAAAAGTTGAAAGAGAGAGAAAGTTTCACATACTCTCTCCTTCTACTATTTCATTTTTAAGATTTTCTTAATTTTTTATTTTTTATTTTAAGATATTTATATATTTGTGTTATTTATTGTTTTAAGCTACATTCATCCCCCATATTTTTGAAAAATGAAAAATAGATATTTATATATTTATTATTTTTATTATTTTAAAATATATTCATTCCCCCATATTTTTCAAAAACTACAAATCCAACTTTGAACAACTAAACGAATTGTCTAATTAATGATGTATTCATTTCTTTGTTTCGAATCTTACACTATCGATTTGATTACCGCAACATTATTTATATATATTATCTAGGCCACTGAAACAATAATTAAGTTCATTCGAATTTATTTTTTTTTTGTTAATGAATGGTTACTTTAATGATTTATAAGTAAATATTTTTTAAACCTTTTATTGTATATTTTTTTCTAAAAATATGAGTTGATTATTGTGAATTGTAATTTTAATTTATTAACTTTATATTAAAGTTTTAATAACTCTTGGGCAAAGCGCAGGAAATCGACTAGTGCATAAATAAGTTATATTAATATTTATGTAACAGATTAATTCCAAACCCTTTGATAAAGTTTTTAGCAAAAAAAAATTAAAAAAATAAAGTTGATGAAGTGAAGTGTATTAATTAAGGCATCCATCCCATTACTATGGAAGTATAGAGTATGGACGGCAATGGTGTGGGACCAAAGTGTCACATTCACGCAAGGGTAAAAGTGGAACAAAAATGCTAAGTGACGTTTTTTTATTTGAAATGCTAATAATATTAGCGTTTAAAAACTCAGTGTTTCATTTAGCTGATCATCTACCAAACGCAACTTATTTTATAAACTAGTTTTAGATAATGGTCAAACACTCCCCAAAAATTATTCAAACCGGATGCGGGAGAATTACAACGTAGAAGAATGGATGAGAAGTGAAATTTATAGGGGGAATAGAGCTTGCACTACACTCAATTTCATGTATCTGCCTATAATTTTTAAAAGCTTTTACCACACTCCATTCCATGTATTTGCCCATGATTTCGAGTAGAATGTACTAATTCTATTAATCCATTCGTTGATAATATAACCATTATTAATTATTAATAAATGCACACATAATAGATACTTATATTTTAAAAAAAACATAAATATATAAATATCTATTTTTCGTTTTTCAAAAATATGGGGGGATGAATGTATCTTAAAATAATAAATAACACAAATATATAAATATCTTAAAATAAAAAATTTAAAAATTAAGAAAATCTTTAAAATGAAATGGTAGATGGAGAGAGCTTGTGAAACTTTCTCTCTCCTTCAACTTTTATATATATATAGATATAGATAATATAGATTTTTTAAAACAAATTAAAAAACACAAATATATAAATATCTATTTTTCGTTTTTCAAAAATAGGGGGATGAATATATAATTCAACTTAAAATAAAAAATAAAAAATTTGCTTAAAAATGATAAGTTTTGAATTTGATAGTTTATAATTCAACTTATAACCTAGAGTTTATATCACTTTATATCACTCGGCTATTGGTGTCTCAACTTTTGACCAAACCTTGATTAAAAAATGAAAAAAAAAGTTAAATTAATCCAAATAGTATGCAATAGAAAGCCAATCAGGGGCCTAACCTTAGAACTTAGGAAACAACCAATTAATTGGAGTTATTTAGAGATAATACAACTTAATTAGTGGGTGTGAGTAAACTATTTGATTTAACAAAAGAGGACATTGATTCTTTTATCAAGATGACACTTATAGCCTGTTCGCTTCACCGTCTTAGTCGGATTAGCCACACTGGACTGGTTAATCCGGTGTTCATTTGGAGGATTAACTAAGCCACGGGATTAGCTAATGGGCAGGAGAGGGGACTAAACAAAATCACCAATTTTGGTGGGACTAACTAATCTCAAGTGGTTGGTTATTGAAGATTACCAATTTACCCCTCACATATTTACCAATATTCACCGAATCACCACTGCTGCTTGAAATTGAAGAGGAGGAACTGAAAAGGAGGAACCCTAATTCGTCACCACAGCTGTCGCGAAGAAGAAAACGATCGTGCTTCAGCTGAAATCGAACAGTGAGAAACGCGAGAAGGAGAGGAGGAACTGAAGAGGAGGAACCCTAATTCGTTACCACAGCTGTCGCGAAGAAGAAAACGATCGTGCTTCAGCCGAAATTGAACAACGAGAAACGCTAGAAGGTAAGGAGGAACTGAAGAGGAGGAACCCTAATTTTTGTTCACTAGTGTCGCGAAGAAGAAAATGATCGACCAACAGCCGAAATCGACCAGCGAGAAACGCGAGATGAAGAACACAACAGTAGCAAGGATCGCGAGCTCGCGATGGAAGGAAGAAGGGGATGAAGATGTGAAAATGAGGTGTGGAAATGTAACTTATGCAAGGGTATTTTGGTAAATGTACCATTACAACCACATTTACTCCCAGCCTTAAAACTCCCAACCAAACAAGATACACAAATGAGACTAAACCATCTAAACCCATGTGTTAGTCCATCACAAATTAATCCCATGACCTTAGGACTCCCTAAAATGTGAAGCGAACAGGCCTTTAGTGTTTCATTTGCGATTTACGCAGTCCCCACAAGGAGGAAAGGCATAATTCCTGGACTATCTGGGTGGACTTCCCTCTCCTCGTTGATTGCCATTGATTTGCGGATATTGTGACCTTAATGAGTACCACTTTATTTATTTATTTATTTTAGGTTTGGAGTACTTATAGGGATGCAAGCGGGGCGGAGAATCCCCACAGAGAACGAAATTCCCCGCAATGGGGATGAAGAATTTAAATAGAGACGGAGGTAGGGATGAGGATAAAATTTCATACTCACGCGGATATTGATACAGGGATGGAGAAAAAAATATATTTGCGGGAATCCCCGTAAAAAACCCTCTCTGCGAGGATCTCCGTGGGTATCCTCTATAAGGATCTCCGCATGTATCCCCATTGGGATTTTCATGGGATCCCCACAGAGATCGTCATATATATCAAATACATATATATATATATATATATATATAAATTTTATATAATGTTACAAGGCTTTCACCTAAAACACTAGTGATAAACAACTCTAATGGGATTTATGATTTTAACTTGTTTGGTTAATTATATGTTTTGTTTTGAATTGTTTGCAACTATATTTATATGATATACTTTATTTGGTTGGAATTTTCAACAATTGTGATCCTATGAATGTGTACCATACTTTTTTATAATTTTTTTAGAAAAAAACTAAGTAGGAAAAAATATTTTCCCACAATGATTATTCGCAAAATCTCCGCGGGGATCTTTAATGGGGAATGAAATAGGGAATTATTTTTTTCCTATAGGGATTCTCCATCCTCTCGGGGATGGGGATGAAAATGAAAGTTCATCCCCACATGGGGATGAGTATGGGAATGGGGATAAAAATTTTTAAGCGGGGATGGGGTCCCCATTTCCATCCCTAAGTACTACTTACTTATTGTAGTACACAATTATGCTACTAAAATTAATTTTGTGATCTTCTTGTATTTTAATTAAAATACTATCTTATGCATAATACATAAGTTTGTTGTATATATAAAAAAAGACATGTTTGTCTATAAACTGAGATAACTCGTTTGATTAGTTTTTATCAATTTACAGTGTGAGCGGAGATAACTCTTTGGAGTTAACTCACACTGTAAGTTCATATTTCACGTTTGGTTTAACTCTGAACTTACAGGGAAGTTGTTAATTTTAAAAACAGTAAAGCATGAGAATTGACATAAATACCTTTCAAACATGTTTTTTACGATAAAAAAGAATGCATTATTAATTTCACTAGATCCACTACTATTAATTTAATTACTCATAAAATAAAAAAAAACTTGAAGTAAATAACAAACATATAAATTATTTACAAAAATATTAAAAAACTTTAAATAATTATAAATATTTTTATAATTTTATTGAAATAATATTTTAATAATTATTAATAATAAACATATAAAATACAACTAATGATATTTTTAAAAAATATTTCTCTAACTTGAAAAATACTTTCTTTTTTTTATAAAAATATTTTATTTTATGAGTTATTTATTTAATCTTTGTATTCATGAATTAATAACAAACATTAGAGTTCTTCTAAAAAAGAATAAAATATGTTTAGAATAAAACATACGTATTAAGAGTGGAGATGGATGTGGGCAACAAAAAGAGTTGAGATTTATGAGGGGCAATTTTGTCATTATTTTATAGGGAGATAACTACTCTAAGGAGTGGGGGAGGTATCCCGTGGATGTTAGTTGAGAGATAACTCACATGCAAGTTGGCCGACCAAAAAAGATTAATCGCAACTTCTCTCCAAATTATCTGTCGGGAGTTAACTCCACCTCCAACCAAAAAAAAGCAAATATATATTGGTTTTTTCAAGATCCTAATAAAATTGGAACACCGGACCGCCACTTGTGAAATAAGTCGAGTCTAAGTAGCTAGAGAGAGCCAATAAAAAGCTTCAAAAACCCATAATTATTTACAAAAATCCTTAAAACAAATAACATAAACATAATAAACACAACAAAAAATGGGCGAAGATCTGTTTTTATTTTCTAAGAAAATTGAAACCATTAAATAGATAGGTGAATTTTGGGCAATGATGAATTATTCACATTTTCGAACTGATTGCCAAAAAAGGTCCAACCAAGCATAGAAGAACCGACATTCGAACCAAACAAACTAAAAAAAAAAAAAAAACAAAAACAAAAAAACAAAAAAACCAAAGAGAAGAATGAATGAAACAGAAAGTGTGGATTCAAAAAAAAAAAAAGTGTGGATTTTGCGGTGGACGTAGTGAGTCGCCTACGAAGGAAGAAAACTAATAACTCGTCAAGCGGAACCACGTGGATGTGAGAGGTTGGGTCTCTTAATATAGTGTGGTTGTGATGGATGACCTGAAAATTAACCATAGGTGGTTCGAATTCATTAGTGGCCTCTGTTGGTCCGTCCACATTGTGTTTGATTTGTCGCTGGCTTGTTGCTCCGAAAAATTACAGCTGTACAGTTACATTTTTTTTTTAAATTAATAAAAGATGTTAGCTTTTCTTTTTATTCCTTACGTAAGTTATTTCGCTATTTGAAAATGTGTTATTAATATGAAAAATTACACCCACTACCATTTAGAGAATGCGCCATTCATGTTCACTTAGACTTTCAATTAGGCCATCACATGAATGACGCATTCACCAAATATGCCATTCATGTAATGGCCTAAATGGTGGTGAATGCGCAATTCTTGCAATATATATTATATTTAGAAAAATGCTAGAATGATACCATAATTGACACCCCTATAACGTGGTGCGCGGGCCCCACGAAAAAATAAATGTGCGCAAAATAGTTTTTGATGTATAACACGTGTGGTATGTATCTCAAGACGCACTAGGACGACTCACATGGATTGGCCCGTACGCCACGTTGTGTCACTTGGGGTGTCAATTAGGGTGTCATTCTAGCATTTTCCTTATATTTATATATTTATATAATATATATATATATATATGTTTATACATAATATAGGAAAAAATGTTAGAATGTCACCCCAAGTGAAACCCCGCAATGGTGTAAAATAGTTTCTTGTGCATAACACGCGTGGTGTGTATCTCGAAGTGCATACGATGACTTCCATAGATGCGGGCCCACACGTCACATCTTCATTTACATCTATAGACATGGCCGAATTTGATACAAACCTCCCATCTACACAACTTTCTCTCTCTACAAACCTGCAAGGTTAGCCAATCTCTCTCCCTCTCCCTCTCCATCAACTCGTTCAGTAATGGCAGGAACTGAAATTCATCCATAAAAGTTGCAACACAGTCGGATATAAACCTAACGTCTTTTCCACAACTCTCTCTCACTTAATTGCCTCTAACTGCGCTCACCTCATCATGTCGTTCATCCCAATTAGATGTACAACAAACTAGGGTTTCTGAAAATTAGGGTTTCTGGAAATTAGGTTTTTTTTAATTATTAAGTCAATAACCAATAAACATTTTCCATCGATTTTATTGAAATACTAATATTTATATATGTACTCTAAATTGATCATGAGAGTTTCGAATTAAAGCAACAAAAGGATTTTAGTTTTTATTCCACCACCCATTGGTATCTCTATCTCTATCTCGGTGTTCCCAATTCATATAGGTTGCATGAGGTTTGCATAGGGTTACATGAGTTCACAATTGCAATAAGTATATATGTGAGTCGTCCATATCCACCTCGAGATATGTGCGTAAGGTTTGCATGGAGTTGCATGAGTTGTCCACCTTAATATAGGTGCGTGGCGTTGCACGGTTTTGCATGGGTTATCCACCTTGAGATATGTGTGTGATGTTTGCATGGGTTGCATAGTTTTGTATGTGTTGTCCACCTCAAGATATGTATGTGACATTCGCACGGTTTGCATGGGTTGAACAAATAACTCATTCTCAAAAGGAGTAATTCATAAACTTGTTAGGTTGAACAAATAACTCCTTATCAAAATGAGTAATTCATACACTTAGTATTTTGTATGAATAACTCATTCTCAAAAAGAGTAATTCATACAAATTTAAGATCATCATCAATAGCGCCTTCTCAAAATGAGAAATACATTAGTTTTGTAATTTTAAAGAAACCTTCCCTATTTGATTAAAAAAACTAATCTCACATTACTTTTTGAAATATGCCTCCTTTAAATATGCATGTTTTCCTTCACCACAAACACCACATTTCTCATCTACACGATCACCACCACTGCCACCCTCATCGTTGCCGCCATCCCCTGTCACAGGGCTGGTTCAAAGTAGTTGGGAGCCAAGACAAAGTTATAAAATGGAGCCCCTTAATTTTCATATACTATGAAATAGTGATTTTTTTGAGATAATAAATATTATTTTTTTCTTGGTCATTTAGTATTCTTTTGTATAGATGGTAGCTTCTTCCTGTGAAATACATGATATTAATAATTTTGGATAAAAAATAAATTAATGATGACTTTAAATAATTTTAGAATGAAAGCAACATACATCATTAAACTCGTGATCACCAAATCATTAAATCAATAGTTGGATAAAAGAAATTGATAAGCTAATTAAATTAATGCTCTAGTTTGTGTACGTAAGGAAATGAAGAAAAATGGAGAAAATAAAAACAAGTTTTTTGTAAGTCTAACATAAACAAGTAGTTTTGAGTTTTCGTAGATTATATTTATTTTTTTAGTTTATATTTTTGTGAGTTTTTTTAGTTTCTAAGTTCTTAATTTAAAGTTATCATCTAATTAATTTTACTTATAAATATTAAAATGTATAAAGAAATTTCCTAAATATTATATGATGGTTCTTTGATGCACGCAAGATATATATTTCTTAATTCGTGCATTTCTAAAATAGTTACTAATATGGCACATATATAATTAATGAAAATATTAAGTTGATCGAAATTGAGGACGCGATATGGACTCGCATTTGTGAGTGTTTATTGATTTATGCATCGATATGTATGCGCTTAAAATTCGATTTATATCTAAAGGACACCCATAAGTGTGTGTCTATTTTGGGTCACCTGCATTTGCTCAATTTTATTTTTGTTAATAAATATAAATTTATATCATGTATAATTTATATAAGGGTTTGTTGAATTAAGTGGCTCAAACTTGTGATTTGAGTTGGACTTAAATTAATGTCCTAGCTACATGGATTCATGCATACATGGTGATTGCACATGAGATTAATTAGTAATTGGATACAAACTACATTAATGTGTTGTATTCGAATTGGAAGTTAATATTTGTGTTGGTTTATGTGTACAAGCATGTAACAACTATAAATAGGTGTATGAGGTCATAGGGAAAGAATAATATTGTGCTTGTTTTGTGAGAGCCGAAAGCTGTGTCATAGCGTACGAGCCTGCGAGCGGGTACGCGACACTGTAAAATCGAATCATGTTAGGGTATCTATATAGGTTTTAGATAGATGAGGTTTTTCTTTTGTGTACTAAATTATTGATAGCAGATTGCCTTGGTTCTTGCCTATATTTTTACCCTAATTTTGGGGTTTTCTACATAAACTTTTTGTGTTCATATTTTCTTTATGATTTGTTTATCTTCGGGTGTATTCATGTATCTGTGATCTTGGGTATTCAGCGGTAATTCATCACAAAAAATTGGTATCGGAGTTAAGACTCATATTTAGGTGGTTTATGGAAACCTCGCGCTCCGAGGCCGGTGGGTGAGCTGCTACACGGGGTCCCGCAGCCCTACCGACATCATTACCATGTCAGCGCTTTTTGATAGCTGTGCTAACTCGTTAATCAATTATCATATCAATTCAATTATTAGTTAGCATTTCATTTGTCATTACATTGTTTCAAGTAAGCAATCAATAAGTTACAATAGAAGTCTTAAATATAGTATAACCATAGATTTTTAATAACTTTCAAGTCATATAGAGCATCAGTCTTACTGTGGAATCCGAAATCAAGTACACTGTACATCAGGTGACAACATATTGTGAAAAGTAAATATATACATGTACCGTGTCTATCATGAGTCCCATAACCCCAAAAGTAAAACAAAATATCAAAATGAACACGTACTAGTAAGTCCTGGACTATAGGCAATCAAAGATAGTCACCTAAGACCTCCTTGCCTTTACTGGTACTAAAATATGCACTCAGTTATGACAACAAAATAGAAGACGAGTCCAGTAAGTAAGATCCTAAAAGAAAACCACCGATCATTTAATAATAGAGCCAAGAATAATGTTAGATAAACATGCAAAATAAACAAGCAACTGTAAGAAAATCGCATGCATAACTAACACCAATAAAAACCAAATAATTGTGTGGCGGCCAGGCTACCCTGTGTGATGTCTCTCTTTGCGCGCCTCGCCCGGTAGGCCCAGCTACACGTGTTCGACACCTACCCGTCCATCTCATGTCTTGATAATCGTGTCCATGTATGCACTATTAAATAAGTTAATCGATTATTCACACTAACTTTAATTTATCTCATTAAGTTCAACTATTTATAACTTATTCAAGTCCTAGCCGTGTCAGTGGTTTGAGTATTACATAGTTGCAAATAGATAACCAATATTTTACAGCGGAAGCCATAAAGTAACATTAACATGTATTTTCATTAACTCCTAAGTTTTATAAAGCATCAGTCCTATTGTGGAAAACTCGGAATAGAACACTGTATATATAAGGCGAAAAAAGTAAATATATACAAGTACATATGTCTCACCAGTCTCCCATAAACCAAAATATATAAAAAATGATAAAATAAACACCTACAAGTAGTGTGCCAAACAGTGGGCGAGCTCAGAGATAGTCGCCAAGAATCCCCTTACCTTACTCGTAGAAGGATCTGCACTTAGCCATCACAACAAAACATATGACGAGTCCAGTAAGTAAAACTCGAAGGAAATCTACTGAGCATTCATATGATAGTACAGGAAACCTAAGAAATACTGTTAAATAAACATGCGGAATGTAAACATGTAACTGTAAATAGATCATCACATGTGTAAATAACAAAGCGCAAACGTGTATGCCTAGTTCAGTTAGACTAGAACATACTTTAGATACCTACCTAGGATCCCAGTAGTGGATGCACCCAACTAGCCCATCACCTAGTCCTCTCGGTGGCCGGTGTGACCCATGATGCATCAACACATGTACCGACAAAGTAGCTCAGGTTTTTATCTACCGAGGACTCCTGATACACATGCTATGGTCTAGAGTACCCTAGACACACAACAGAATACTGTGGGAGTAAACTCAACCAACCATCCAAACAGTGACACATATAGATAACCGAGTAAATAAAGGATAAAATCAGGAAATAGAGTAAAACAGTATTGAAAGTAAGTAAATACTCAAGTGACGTTCTTGTGGGTTTTATAAACATCACACACGCGCTTTAACTTCCCGGGATTTCCGAATCCAACCCCGCCTAACCTCTCCTCGTAAGTCACGTCAAGCTTAACCTCAATCTGCCCCAAATCAATCGCCGATCTCACCCTGACCTAACTAATCTCAATATTGAAATGTGAAATGTTGGATGAACCCCAGCTAACGTAGCAGGTACCTCTAGGCGATATGAGACACTGTCCTTTCTCTCTACGATTTTGAATGGTCCAATAAATCTGGGTGCCGGTTTCCCTTAATACTATACCTCTGTTGACCCTTCAAAGAGGAAACTTTTAGGTATACCATGCCGCCCTCATCGTAGCTCAGACCTTCGTGATACCGATCTACGTATTTCTTTTGTCTATCCCGTGCGGCTCAAAACCTCTGACGGATCTGCCTGATCTTCTCTATGTGATCAACAACTATCTCAGGCCCAACGATCACTATATCTTTCGGCTTCGCCCAACACGCAGGTGATCTACAAGGCCTCCCAAACAATGCCTCAAATAGTGGCATACTAATACTCGCCCGAGAGCTGCTATTATATGCAAACTCACACAAAGGAAATAATCCTTCCACAAACCCCTAAACTGTAATATATAAGCCCTGAGCACATCCTCCAAAACCTGTATCAGTCGCTCTGACTGCCAGTCGGTTTGAGGGTGATAAGCCATACTAAACTGCAACCCGATGCCAAACTACTTCTGCATAGTCTCCCAGAGCCTTGAAGACAACCTGGGATCTTTGTCTGATACAATAAAATTGGCACCCCATTCAATCTAATAACCTCAAACTCAAACAATATGCTTAGCTGTGGGAACATGTATCTCATAGAAATTGGAATGAAATAAGCAGATTTCATCAGTTGACAACCATAACCTAAACTGCATCGTGACGCCTCAATGTCTGCAGTAGTCCACTGATGAAATCCATGGTGATGTGCTCCCATTTCCACTATGGAATGGATAACGGCTGTAATAGTCCACTTGATCTCCTGCGCTTAGCCTTCACCTGCTAGTAGATGTGACAACTCCTAACTTACGCTCCTACGTCTGCCTTCATCCCTGACCACCAGAATAGTTGTGACGGCCCCAATTTTTCCACAAATTGGACCCCGCCCGGCCTAAGCTCACGTGAACCCCCGAGCCAATCTCGCAAGTCAACGCGAGCCTAATCAGCCTTCCAATCCATCATTATACGTGAATTCACAATTTTACAGTTGAGTTATTAATATTTTTGCAAGTTTTACAATTTAGCGGAAGCGACTAATACATTAAATAACTCAACAAAATGATCAGGGAGTTAGGCAACCTAATTGTGGAACCCAACATAAATGTATCATCAGAGGAGAGTAATACAAGATGTACAAAATAATCACCTAGCTATGACGCCTTCTCTCTCGCTACTACCGGATCTAGGACGAGATCGCACCTCCTAAGCTCACGTGAACCCCAGAGCCAATCTCACGAAGTCAGACACCTAGTGCAAATTCCTCTTCCATCCATCATTATCGAATTCACAATTTCCCAGTTATTAATATTTTTTGCAAGTTTTACAATTTAGTACGACTATGAAGCATACATGGACCGGATAAGAGCCCCACTTGCCAATGGACTCACTCAATCGACAACAATTCAACGTACACTCATCACAAAGCAAACTCATTAAAACCATCACATAACAAGGAGATATCGACGGACGACCATGCAAGACCTCGGAGTTTAGGGCGAGGCCCGCTCCATACCCGATCTAAGTCGAGATTTGCCAGGTACAATGGTGAAATAAACGATTCCCCAGCGTCACTCATCACGACGACCATGCAAGACCTCGGAGTTGCCAGAGGCCCCCGCTCTCATATCGCACATAACAGTAACCATGACTCACTTGCCAATGGACTCACTCAATCGACAACAATTCAACGATAACTATCATCACAAAGCAGTGAACAACAATAAAACTATCACATAACAGTAAACAACAACAGCCAATGGAGAGACATGAAATACTGTGTAAATCCCTAGCTTGTTTACTTACCTCGAGAAACGCGAACCTCAAAACGTCGCTCACCTCTTGATTTGCGCACCCGACACCCGACTCCTAAGTCCTGATGTCCATTTAAACATTTTAGGCATATTTTACGTAAAATCATGCAAATACAATTTGGTGAAATAAACATTCACCTCCATCGCGTCGTCGCGATTTCGTCGAAACCGCGCATCCGACCGGTCTACAACGTGCCACCGCGCAGTCGGCGCCGCAACCGCGTCACAGCATCGCTTCGCCCGGCGACGCCGCCGCCACTGCGCGCGCTGCTGGCGCTGAGCCGTTTCACCGCGTTGCGTCAGCAGCGCTGCGCGCCATCATTATCGCTGATTTGCACCCTTTTCTCGCATCGCTGCCGCGACGGCTTTCCGCCGTGAGACTCACTGCCTCGCCGCTGCGCCACACAGTCCGGCGCCGTAGCCGTCCACGACCACCAGAATAGTATCTCCTCGCTCATCGTACATATTGGTCCGCTCGTCCTTCCTCGTCCTCTCCGATTCTCGTTTTTCTCTCCCTCCCGACACACTTTATCTTCTTTCATTCTTCTCTTTTTTTCCTTCTCTTCCTCACGATCACTCTCCCGATCTTTTTTTTTTTTTCTCCCTTATCCTTATCTTATCCCTTATATATATATATCTATTTCACTTTCAATTTCAAATCAAAAGTGTCTTCGAGATTCGTGCAACACAAATCTCGATACAACTCAACAACCGTGCATCTTCCCAACCCGCCTAATGCCACCCATATCTCCTCATATTTTCCTCGCTTAGTTAGCATTATCATCACAAATTGGATTCGCGTATTTCAACGAGTATCCATAATCTCCGTCACAAGTCGTTTCAAACACTCGAGTCATCGTGGTCTCTGCCCAATTAGTGCACTCTTCTAGATCCACCCAACTCCTTATTTGCAGATCCATAATCTCCTCAAATGTTTCAAACACGCTCACAAAGCCTATCAACCCTTTGATACTCGGCAACCCGCTCAATTGACATGATCATAACTCTTATCTAACAACAAATGTACTACTTAGCTATAGTCGACACCTCTACCATGCACGTAACTGCTCCACCTGAAACAAGCCATGCCCGTGTGTCATATGTCGCAAAATAGTTTGACTATCAATCTCGTTCCTATTCAATGCATCCACTACAACGTTCACTTTTCCAGGTGATACGCAATAGCAAAGTCATAATCCTTCAATAGCTCAAGCCATATCCTCTGACGCATATTCAAATCCCTCTGAGTGAAAATATATCGTAAACTTTGGTGATCTTTATACAATATGAACCTCTCTCCATAGAGATAGCGCCTTCAGGCCTTTAATGCAAATATGACTACTGCAAGCTCCAAGTCGTGCACTGGATAATTCCCCTCACGGGGTCTCAATCATCTGGAAATGTATGCAATTGGTCTACCTTCCTTCATTAACACACATCCAAGACCAATGGCCGATGTTTCCGTATAAACTATCAAAGTCTTGCCCGACTCTAGCAATGCCAATACTGGTGCAAAAGTCAACCTCCTCTTCATCTCATAGAAAGCCTGCTAACACTCCTATGAGCAATCAAATCTAACATCCTTCTTGTTCAATCTCGTTATCGGCGCTGCAATCGAGGAAAATTCTTGCATGAATCACCGATAATATCCTGCCAGTCCAAGAAAACTCCAAATATCGGCAATAAACTCAGGTGACCTCCAATCAAAGATAGCCCGAATTTTCTCTAAATCCATAGAGATACCCTGATCATTGATGACATGCCCTAAAAATCTCACCGCACTCAACCAAAAGTCACACTTACTGAACTCGGCGAACAATCTGTGCTCTCTTAGTGTCGTCAAAATTGCCTCGAGGCGTCTCTCGTGATCCCACGAGTCCTACTGTAGATCAAGATGTCATCGATGAAGACTATGAAAAACCTATCCAAATACGGTCTCAAGATCATGTGCATCAAATCCATGAAAATCGTTGGGCAGTTAGTCGGTCCAAACAACATGACTGTGAACTCGAATGGCCCGTACCTCGTGCTGAAAGTGGTCTTTTAAGTATCCTTATCTCGAATCCTTAACCGATGATAACTTGAGCAAAGACCAATCTTCGAGAAGAATTTAGAACCTTCCAACTGATCGAACAGATCATCTATCATGGGAAGTAGGTAACGATTCCTAACTGTCACCTGATCCAGCTTCTTATAGTCTATGCACATCCTCATCGAACCATCATTCTTCTTCATAAACAATACTGTAACTCCTCAAGGTGAAATTCTAGGTTGAATAAAACCTTTCTCCAACAACTCATCTAGTTGTCGTCTAACTTCCTCCTGCTCCGATAGTGACATCATATATGGTCTACTAGCAATCGATTGCGTCCCTGGTATCAACTCACTGATAAACGTAATAGCTTGTGGTGGTGGCAATCCTGGTAGATCATTCGAAAATACGTCAACAAAATCTCTAACTACCAGAACGTCATCAATCCTGACCTAAGTCCTAACCTCCGGCTCAACTATCGCTGCAAATGCCTCCATCTCCTATGCTGTAGCTAGTCGTCCTCTAGTGATAGGTAAGTCAGTCACATATCCAACTAGTAAGAACTCTGGTATCCCAATAATATGAAACTCAATCCTCTTATCATAACAATCTATCTGTGCATGACAGGGTGACAACCAATCCATCCCGAGAAGAGCGTCAAACTCTAGGTACTCTAACACTCGAAGATCTATCGGTAATTGATGTCCTTCAACCTATATCATCACGTTTTTACATATTCGGTTAGGGTATATCTTATCCACAACGACCATATTGAGAACAAGGTATGTGTCTAGTGTTTGTGTAACTAACCTTAACTCTCCAACAATAAATGATAAAATGCTACCCGAATCAAACATCGCATGCATAGGTCTACCAAAAATGTATAACACACCCTCAATGAACTGTTTTGTTGCCTTACCATCCGACGACGCTACTGCATGGGCTCTCTCTGGCCTACTCTGGCTCTCGACGTGGTGACGGTGGTGTCCTGCATTTTATCCTCAAATGTCCCTTTTGACCACACCTATGACATCTGCGACAATCCTGCACATACTACAAGAGATTATAGTTTTTGTAACGGCTTCGATTCCGTAGGGACAAGTTGTTTTTCCATCACATATAGTTTTTGTCACGGTATTGTCACAGAAAAGCTAAAGTTGCGTATACTTTGTTGCAAAAACATTTTTGTCATGGAAATTAGCGTGACAAATACCTTTTATGACAGATCTCTGACATATTTGTTACGAGATTATTGCACGTCATAAAAAACACATTTTTGTTACGACTTTATTTGCGTCACAAACGTTTCATTAAATAACGAAGAAATTTTTTTTACGTCATGAGTTTTTATCCGTCACAAATACATGTAGTTACGACTTTGTACTGGTAACAAAAAATAATAATATTTTATAAGTACATTACTCCATCACAAAAAAAGGTTTTTATATAAAAGTTGTTGTAACTATCTCGCATTCGTTAATATAAAAATATTACATCTATTAAAATATTAAGAATTTACTTTACTTGCATTACAAGGCCAACATTATCAATCTATTCAAAGTTTAATTATTGTGATTTTGAATCCAAAGTACCAAAAAAATGATAATACTTAATTTAGAAGTCTAACATAGCAAAATAAAATAAAACTTTGACAAGTTTCTTCATGGCTTAAGTCTAACATATCAAAATAAAATAAATCCATGTTTTCTTCAATGCTTTCAATCCATGCTTCTTCAATTTCTTCTTCACGTGAAGCTTTCTTCCAGTTCATCATCTTTACCCTTTGAAGTCTCATCCAATTGCGCATCTAAAATTTCAAAGTTATAAATATAAGTAATTGCACTTAAACACTTACATAAATAAAAAAATCTTTAATAAATCATAACGTAGTAATAAAATTTCAACAGAACCTCCACTTAAATTAAAGATTAGCAAAAAATTTTAAACATTTTGCAAACTTCCGCATGCAACAAATAATTCTACAAGTCAAATATAATCATCTTCATGAATCATAATGTATTACAGAAATTCCAGCAGAACCTCCCTTTAAATTTAAGATTCATAAAAATTTCAAAACATTTGAAAAATCGCACTTGCATCAAATAATTCTACAAGTCAAATACATTCTTCTTTAGTGAGCCATAATGTATTACCAAGATTTTAGCAGAACCTGCCCTTAAATTAAAGATTCACACAAAATTTTAAACATTTTGCAAACTTCAACATGCATCAAATAATCATCTAACTCAAATATATTCAAACTATAGTGCTTAAATTATTGGTGCAAATTTATGAGTTTCATTTGTATAGAACATAAAATAGTAAAAAGCTTAAAAAATCATTAAAAGTTAGAGGGTCAACATATACTAAAAGCATTAACAATTCTTGAAATAGTAGTTTAGCTAGCAAATGTCATTCAACTCAATGATATAATAAATTGTCAAGTTTAGGAGATGAGTAAATGTCAAAATAACAATCATGAAGGTGGATGCTCTTAAGTTGGTCACATGGAGGTAACTTAAGATATTCTAGTAAAACTTAAATTATTACCTTTTTGATCATTCACTTTTGAATAATCAACGAGCATGAGAACATCCATCATGAGAAGATGTTTGAACATGAGGCCTATGTGAGCTTCCAACATCTGAAGTCTGCCATGTAATCAAAAATATCAATTAATTGTCTCATTTGTAATTTGAACATAATTAATAAACTTCAAGTATCAACAATAATGTCGATTAATTACTTGATTGACGTTGATATGCAGTTGAATTCCAGCTTTCTCCAAACATGCATATATGTTATCTATTTGTGACTGCATGTTTGTCTATAAACAATAAATTTGTAATAGATTGTTGTATTAGATTCATGAAAGAAATGATAAAAAACAACCGAAATTGATGAAATATTTACTTTCGTCGCAGCAAGTTCCTCGCGAAGGAGCTTATTTGTAGCATTTGCCTTTTCTTGTGCTCTATGTATTGCAATATATGTCGGATATTCAGAATCTTTCCCAAAAACATCTTTAAATGAGGGTCCATGACCATAAGTTAGCACACGCCCGCGTTTTTCATCTCCTATTACCTTTTTTAAAATTTTCTCTTGAACTTCCGCCGTTTGCTCTGACTCAGGAATTTGTGAAAGTTCATTTTGCAATCGCAACTAAACATAAAATTTGATATTAACATAAAAATGAATTGTTATAATGTAAACTAAATATGTATTACTAGTTATGAAGAAATAAATCTTTTCTTGCCGCGAATTCTTCTGTATCTTCATTCGATCTAGCTCCTGCCCTTTTATAATAAGCTGTCAACCATACTGAAGCACGGTTTGTGGATAGACCTTTATTTTCTCTCTTAAAGGTAAAATTGTCAAGTAAGAAATGATTATCATTAAAAATAGAGAACACTCAAAAAATTTTTAAGAACCCACTCGATTACCTTATGACGTAAATTTGCGAAAGACTTGTAACCTGTTCGATGGCAAATAGTCTTTTGCTTTCTATTTTCAACATTTGTTTTAGCAATTTTCTGCAGCAATATTAAAATACTTATCACACATATAAAAATGAATTAAATTTAAATCCAACTTATTATTCATTTCTAAAAAATCAACTCAAAGATCTACAAAATTTTAAGGCAATTGAATAAAAGGAAGCATTGTATCCAATGGGATGGAATTATTTTAATGAGCTGAAATCAAATGCAAGACTAAGAATTTTGATTTGTACCTTAACTTCATCTTCGTTCCAATACCTCACAAGTATTGGCCATTGTTCATCTTGTACGCGCTCATCAGGCACTCGAGTAAGAATATCTTCATCATCTTTGTGCTTCTCGTAATGCACTTTTAATGTATGCTTCCACGATCTCTAGTTATTGGCAACTTTCTCTAAACAATTTTCGCGAAACTCAAGTGGGGCATCAGTATTATCCTGTACTTAAACATTATGAAACTCAAACTCAAACCAATTATAGAAATAATATATTATTTTCATTTATATAGTTATCTTCTTACCTGTACCTCATGCCAAATGGCATTCTTATTTTCTTCAAGCACATCATTCCATGATTCATACGTTAATGGTACTAAAGACCCATTTCTAGCCATGATGCCTAGTTGTGTTGAGAATTTAATTGAGGTTTTTCCAATAGGTTGCATAAAGTCATTAAATTGCATCTTCAACCTATTTTCGGACCCCCAAATACAAATTGGACGAGTTGGACCTCTACATTTCTTCGTTGATGTAATTGATTGTTCCTCTGTATGCAGAATCAATTAGAAATAGTGTTTGTAATATAAGAAATATTCGATATTAAAATTCAAAATTTTACCTTCATCGGATGAATGCATCAATGCTTCACTTGTTTCATCATTTTCATGTGGTTGTTCAACTTGTGCTTGTTCTTTTGAATTGAGATAATCCTCCATAGTTCTCTTCGAAGACTTTCCACGAGCCATAGACCTGAAATGATGGTAATTATAATGTTGAACAAATCATCATGAAAATAAAAATAATAAATTGAGTGACAATAATCAAAGGTGGCAAAATAATGACTCACTAACTTTCATAATATGGTACATAAGAATTTTATGAATAATCACGCACAATTCATTCTTCTTAATCTTCAACATTGTTTACTTCTATTGTAAGTCCATCGACATCATGTCTCACGCATACGAAATTACTGTCATCTCCACTTTTCTTTTCAGCTAACTGTTGATGTTCACAATCTTCTATTTGTGAAATATTATCAAAAGCATCACTGCTTGTCACTTTGACAACAACATGCCAATCAGGATCTAGAGGATCTCTCACATAGAAAGTTTGTTTCGCTTGAGCCCCAAAATAAAAGGTTCGTCTCCAATTTGATTATTCCGATATAGAAGACGATTAAAATTCACTAAGGTGAATTTATAATCATCTGTTTTCCTCCCAGTCTTATAGTCGATCCAATCATCTTTGAACAAAACAAACTTGAGGTTGGTAGGGTAAACTATCTCTAAAATATCAGTGAGCATTCCATAATAAGTGACTTCTCCCCAACGTGGATTCTTATCATTAATACTGGCATAACTCATGGTACCTGCATCCATATAGATACCACTATTTTGGGTTGCTCTTCTATTGTTGATTTCTTTAATGCGAAAACGTATACCATTTATTATATACCCCTTAAATCTCCGAGCATATTTACTAAGGCCATTTGCAAGCTTTACAACTTCCTCTGAAAGTGTTCCATCTGACGACGTTCGCAAATCGTGGACCTATAAATTAAATTGATTCATATTTGCATTAATATAGATTGAAAGTATATTATTTGAGTAGCAAAAAATGAATAAAGATTACTTACATGATTCAAAAGCCATGTATGGAATGTTTCATTGTGTTTTTTAAAGGCAAATTCTACATAATTTTAACCATCTACAACTTGAGTTCATTTGTTGAGCCTTTCACTTGTAATTGATCATTCACTTTTAAATAGTTAAGGCTTTATAAATCTTATTTTATACCTTTCACAACCTTGCTCATACTTCAATCAGTCTTATCACTGTGGACTTCAAAATTAACATCCAATTCTACTTTATCAATTCACTTCTTGATTTCTTACTAATTTTTTCTTTGTATTGGTCGTTCAACACACTTTGGAGATGTTGAAATAAAAATCATTAAACTAAAAATCCAATTCACATAATCCAAATTTCACACCAACGATTCATAATCATCATTATTGAAATTGAAGAACACATGTTTATGAAGGAGGTATTTGGATTTACCTTATAGGTTTCTAAAATGAGATTCTTTGACCAACATTGTGATCGAACTATAACTCACCAAAATAATAAAATCTCAAGCCCAAATTAAAATCACAAATCATTTTAAGATCAAACAAAACAAGCAAACAAAACATCAAACTATCAATTAACCAAAAAAGTAAACAAGAAACGTGTTTTGAGATGAAAGAGGGAGAACTCACGACGAAGGAATGCGAAGACGATCAGGGAGCAGAGCACTGCAACTAGGGAGTAGAGGAGTGCGACTTGGGAATGGAGAAGTGAAGGACAACCAGGGACCAAAGGCGTGAGGGTGAGGAACATGACGACACAGAGGCGAGAGGACGACCAGGGTGCAGAGGCGCGAGGGTGAGGAACACGACGACACAAAGGCGAGAGGACAACCAGGGAGCAGAGGCGCGAGGGTGAGGAACACAACGACGCAGAGGCGTTTGGACGACAGGGAGCGGAGGCGTGATGCAAACGAATGAACAAAAAAGTGACGGAGATGCAGGATGACCAGGGAGAATAGGCAAGAGGATGAGCAGAGGCATGAAGGAAGATGAAGTAGAGGCGTGAGGACGACGATGGATCAGAGAGGACGATGAAGTAGACTCGCGAGGAGTGCGAGGACGACGACGATGAAGACGAAGTAGAGGCTCGACGACGAGGATGGCCATGATTGCGGATCGAGGATTGAGGACGATGATGGATCATATAGATTTTGGTGTGAGTACGGCTTGTTGAATAGGGCACGATTTGATGAAGGAGGTGGAGGGGTGGGACGAGAAGGACGGGATGAAGTTATTTAGTGAACACAAAATGGGAAGGAGATTGTTGGGGTTTCGCGCGTGAGTAAAAAATTGTGTTTTCTTTTGTTACGGTAGAATGATTGTGAACAAACACACTTTACGTGACGAAATTTTTTTACCTTTTGTGATGGAAACATTTTCTTCTCTAAAGTTTCTTTTCATCATGCAAAATCTAAATCGTGACGAAAATAAGTGTTAATGTATAAAAGCTTTGTTTACGATTAATGTACCGTCACTAAAACGCCTATTCTATACGCTTATTTTAAACCGTGACCAATGATTCGTCAAATTTGTATTAAAAGCTCAAATTTCTTGTAGTGATACCAACTTGTCCGTCTCTAGATCTCGGACCCTGACTTCGATCTCTCAACCCCTGTCATGTCCCACTTGATCGCGATCCTGGTGGTACATTTATGGCGGTGGCCTACGTTGATCCGTTGGTGCTGGTGCGATGGCGTGAACCGGCTATCTTTCCTCATACTGGAACTGACTGCTCTAGTGATCATCCTTGCGGCCCTTGTCCGTCTGTCATCCCTCCGACCTCTATCCAGACGATCCCTCTGTCTCTTAGGCCTTCGTCCGAGCGAGAAGTATGCCTTGTCTGTACCACAGTCCCGTCACATGTCTGCACCACAGTCTCAGTCACATGTCTGCCATCTCTCTACATCAGGTAGGTCTCACGCGCCAAAGCTCTATCAAACATGTTTTACAGAGTTGGTTCCCTAAACGATACCACTACTGAAGCAATCCTATCCTCAACTTATCTAGTGAACTAGTATATTTGCAAACGCTCAGTCCAGCCACATCCATCGAGACTAGAGTAAGTACCAGAATTTCTCCATATACTACAACAAAGTCCGATTACCTTATCTCAGGGCCAGAAACTCCTATCTCAATCTCAATCTCAATCTCACCTCCATAGGTATGTACTGATCATAAAACAACTCCATAAAATCAGCCCATGTCGTCGGCTTTGAATGAGTATCCTAAGATGTGGTTCACCATACTGCTGCATGGCCTCTCAAAGATGCCCTGAATAATCGTGCCTGAACACTCTTATCATTCATCATCAGCTTTTGGAAATGCTGGTGAGACACAATCCACTTCCCCGCAGCCTCGGGGTTACCACCTCTGTAAAAGAAGCCTGGCTGAAACTTCAGAAACTCTTTGAACACCTTAGCATCTGGAGCCAAGACAAATCCCGATGTAGTAGCAGTAGTAGTGGTAGTAGTCATCTGATCCGTAATCGTAGGTGGAGGCGTAGGAGTCGACATCTCCAATGGAACAACAACTGCGGTGGCTCTCTCTATCCTTGTCTCTTTTGACTACCCTATCAACTGGTGTCTGGGGAACCATCGAGGCGTTGACAATCCCCGTAGGTACGGTAACCGCTACTAGCTTTATGGGTGTGGCAACCGCTGTAACAAGTGTCGTCAGTGCGGCGGTCTGATCCTGTAGCAAACGTAGTACCTCGGCCATCTAAGTCTCATGAGCCGATAGTCATTCTCCATACTAGCTGTAACTGGGGAATCCCTAGTTACATTTCTAGTCTGACCAGTTTCATGAGGCGTAGTCGACTGTACATTCATAATCTACACCGAGAAATGTGCTTTTGATCAGCCTCGGTGTATATACGTATATCATATATATAAAATGAAAATATAACACATATAAATCGTATCTCTACCCGCCTCACATCACTTCCCAACTAAAGTTCTAAGGCAATAACTTCGAGTTTCTACAACTAAAGTTTATTTATTAAATTTTATGCTTTTTCATTTTTTTACATTCCTAAGTTCCTAGAACTTTTGCTCTGATACCAACTGTGGTATCGGGTTAAATAACAAGTTCTTAGGCCCAGTCAACCTGGCTCTGATACTAACTGTGGCGGCCTGTCACCCCGGGGTGACGTTTCTCCATGTACTCCTTGCCCGATAGGCCTAACTACACGTGTCTAGCACCTGCCCATTCACCTCTTATCTTGATATTCGTGTCCACGTGTGTTTTATCAGTTTAGTGAACCGATTATTCACATTAATCTTAATTTATTTCCTTTAGTTCAACTGTATGTAGCTTATTCAAGTCCTAACCTTGTTAGTGGTTTGTGTATTTCAGAGTTGCAATTAGATAATCGGTGTTTTACAGCGGAAGTCTTAAAGTAACATTAACATGTATTTTCATTAACTCTTAAGTTTTATAAAGCATCAGTCCTACTGCGGAAAACTTGAAAAAATACTATGTACATAAGCTACAGTACCATAAAAGAGGTATATATACATGTACCGTATCATCTCAAGTCCCCCAATACCTAAAATAATAAAAATATCAAAATAAGCATGTACTATTAAGCCCTCGATGGCGAGCAATCAGATGTAGTCGCCTAGGATCCCCTTGCCCCTATCGGTACCAGTAAATAAAATCCCAAGGAACCCCTCTGAGCATTCGTGTAAGTAAAACAAGGAAATGCAAGAAGTACGATCAAGTAAACATGCAAAATGTAAAGAAATACAACTATAAATGGCTTATCGCATGAATAGATAACAACTAAGCTACTAAATGTGTGTGCTCGCTCTAGATGGACTAAACTATACTTCGGGTCACCAAGTTCCTACCAGTGGTCGCGCCCAACTAGCTCGACACTTGGTCCCTTGCATTGCTAGCCAAATCCACTGAGTCACCGACATGTGCACAAAAGGCAATCTCAGGTTACCATTCACGGAGAGCCGGGTCATACGTGCTATAGTCCAATGCGTCATGAACACACAACCAAGAAATCCGGGGAGTAACCTTAACTTACGTCTAAGTAACGGAATGGAATTGTAAAAAACAACAAGGAAATGATAGGAATGAAATTTGAAACATAATCAAATACTCAATGTTCTTAAGTTGGGCTTTACAAACCTCAAATCACTCTCCGAGCTCCCTGACTCCCGTATCTGACCCGACAAACTCCTCGACACCGAACTACGGTCCACTAAGTCCATAAAGACCAATTTTATAAGTTAAGGTTGTTTACAAGTATTTAGACATGTATTAAGTTGAAAATCACCAAAACAACCCTTAAATTCATATTTTATCTGTCATTAGCGCACTACTGGGTCTACCTAGTGTGTTAGGTCAAGTTAGCACGCTAGGGGATCTATCTAGCGCTATAGTGTTCTTCATTTTGAAAAACAGTTGGAAACCCAGAACGATTAGCGTGTTAACCAACCCAGTTAGCGCGCTAATTGCCCTTTGTGATAGAATTCTCAAATTAGCTACCATAACCTGGTTTACATCCTCTCCATACCAAAGTGACTCCAAAACATCAGTTAGACTCACCTTAGAACACCAATTAAGTCAAAATCCTCAAATCTCAACATTCATTAGTTTTTTCAAATTCAACAAAAACCCCAATTCATGCAAAACTAGTGATAAATCCTCAAGAGAAATGATAATTAAACCCATAATTCATTAAGTTTCTATCAAAAACTAGGGACCTAACCCTCCTACTCAAATTTTACCAAAAACACACAAAAATGGGTTCATTGAAGAGTGTGTGAGATGAGGCAAATGATTACCTAGGTTTGATCGCTTGATTTGTCCTCCAAGATGTTGAATTCCCATCTTGAATGACTTCCAAATCTCTTGTTTTCTCTAATCTTTGCATGTGAATGAGTTAGTGGAAATGAAAATCCCAGTCACTTGTTATATATAGTTTTGGTCTTGATCAAGTGTGCATATATATCTCGAGGATTATCTTGTGGTCTCATTTCATGCTATCCCACACCACTTGATGACTCCACTAATACACTCATCTCCTAGAATTACTCACAATGATCCTCTTGATGCCCATCATATGGTCCTCATTATTTAGTTCAAACTATAGGCTTATCATTTATTTGATTTATGTACCTTAAATTAAGCCTTATTAAACCATATGGTTAGTGTTTTATTTATCAAAAGTAACCAACTCATGGTCCCACTAACCTTCAGCTACTCGTATCCGGTGCCCCACATCTCGACATGCATTTCGATGCACGCCATAGCCTATTATTCAAATTTTAATTTAATTAGCCTATGGTTACATTACTTATTTCAATTGAATTACTTAGTCATATTTACGTGAGTCTTTCGAGTTTTTCTAGTGTACCCGTACTTCGCCTCTCGATACCAGCGTTGGCATGCACTTCGACGCACTACCCGTCATACAACCTCGCACGATATCCCCATTCAACATACACACATGCGATGTATTTATAAGTAAATTCACAAAATGCATCGCAATTAAACAACATAACCCACAATTTACTAGTGTACCTTAGCCGACGTGTGTCCTAGCCTACTCCGGAGTCGACTGGATCCGAGCTAGCATCCGTGTCTGAAATTACGAAATAAATAATGGCATTAATGAAATGGGCCGTTACACCTCGCTTCCCGTCTCTTAGCACTTAACCTTGCCTAAAGGTGAGACATGTCCCTGAACATACTCGGCTATGTTTGTGCTCATTACTAGATCTCCAGCACCGACTATTCTAGTCATGCTTTCACTAATTGTACCTGAACCCTTACCATAACATAACGATGGAATTTCCGTAGTGTTTACAGAGCACCTGACTATAACTAGGCAGTATAATATAATTTGATGACACTGTGACTATGGCCATCATGAGTAATTATCGCTCATGTATAAGTCACGTATGGTCTCATCATGCCTTTTCTATTATGTATACTTAGTAAGGTCTTACACCTCATATAAATTACATAATGGAGAATAACCACTCATCCATTAGTGTCAATCGACACTCTCTTCCTTCTCATGTCTTTTAAAAGTCATGTGACTTTAGACTTTTAGGTCTGTGAATCACTCTTTTTTGCACTGAATGCTAATATCTCTTTCTCGTCCACAACAACTTGAACTCCTTGGATCATCTTCGCAATACGTGTTATATAATATAACCAAAGACATAACACGTATATAGACCCTAACTCTACCCGCCTCACAATCACTTCCTAACTAAAGTTTTAAGGCAAGTACATTGGGTTTCCACATTTATGAATTGTTTATTAAGTTTATCCAATTTCTTTTAAATTCTCCCTAGGCTCTATCAATCTCGATCTGATACCAATTGTGGCGTTGGTATTAGGTTAAAGAACAAACTACGATTCATCCCATTGGCTCCATCGACCTCGCTCTGATACCAATTGTGGTGGCCCCGCGCTCCGAGGTTGCCGAGAGAGCTGCTATACGGGTCCCACAACCCTACCAACGTCATTGCCACATCTGCACTTCTCGATAGCCGTGCTAACTTGTTAATCAATGATTATATCAATTTAATTATTCAATTATTAGTTAACATCTCATTTGTCATAACATAGTTTCAAGTAAGCAGTCCATAATTTAGAACAAACATCTTAAACGTAGCATAACCATAGATTTTTAATAACTTTCAAATCATATAGAGCATCTGTCCTACTGTGAAAAACCCAAAAATAAGCACACTCTTATCAAACAATAATATACTATGAAAAGTAAAAATATACGTGTACCGTGTCTATCAAAGTCTCCCATAACCCCAAAAGTAAAACAAAATATCAAAATGAACACGTACTAGTAAGTCCTGGACTGTAGGCAATCATAGATAGTCGCTTAAGACCTCCTTGCCCTTACTGGTACTAGGATTTGCACTCAGTCATTACAACAAAACATATGACGAATCCAGTGAGTAAGATCCCAAAAGAAAACCACCAACATTCAATAATAGAGAGACCAAGAATAATGTTAAATAAACATGCGGAAATAAACATGCAACTATAAGAAAATCGCATGTATAACTAACACCAATTGAAACCAAATAATTGTGTCACGCGTAGCAAACTAGACCATACTTCGTTAATCCAAATGAAATCAGCGGCCCGTACCACACTAGCTCACATACGAAATACTAGTGGAGGATTGGTCCGTATCACAACCTGCCGAACACGTGCACCGATGAGGTTAGCAACTCGGGTTGCCATTGTGACGACCCCTTCTCAAATTAGGGCACCGCCCGCCTAATCCAATCATTAAGCCCTAATCTCGCTACGTAGGACTTAACAACGAATTAGTCTGCATTTTTTCAAAACTTTCCTACTTACAAGTTAATTTTTCAAATAAGCATTTTCTTATCTTATGTCTGTAGATAAATCAAAGTTAATTAAAATCTTTAAAAAATTAAAGTTTATCCAGCGGAAGTATTAATAATTTAGCAAAAGCTTTTAACATGATACCTAAGAATGTGGGAAACTAGAAAACAAAGATCACATGCATATATACACAACAAAACAACGATAATATACCATCAATGTATCTGGTTAGGGTACCATATCTTAGCCTATAATATATACAACCTCAAAAGTATATCAAATACATAAAAAGTCATACATCAAAGCCCAAAACCTATGAAATCCGGTATAGCATGTCATAGCCTAAAATTCTAAATCTTAGCTTAATTCTTTAATCAAGATCATTGACCCGTGATGGGGGACTCGCATTGAGATACGTGCAATGACCGAGGTATATGTTAGATTTGTTGTGATGTATGCCTAGTGTATTATATATATGTAGGCTACTAAGTCACTTCTACTTGTGTATAGGTGTCGAGACGTAAGTGGGGATGTGCCTCGAGGTGCATGTAAGCATGGGACCAGGATAGAGAGTGATATGGTAAGTTTATTTTAGGCTTAGTGTGGCTTAAATAGTAGTGTTAATGTGGCTATCGTTGATTTTATGTTAAATGTTACATAAGTTAGCAAGTTAAAATAATAACCATTTGATGATTCTCGAGATACGTGTTGACATATAAAGAGACCAATTGAGTTTCAATTTGTATTAGCTAGATGGAGATAGCAGAGAGTTAGTGGAAATGATGTCAAGATGTAGGCCATTAGATTAGTCTCGAGATACTTTGTGTACATAAAGATCAATGACTATAAAAAAACTTTATCTTAATATATAAGGTTGAATGGATCAACTCATACAAACCATTTCATTTCGTTTCAAAGCTTATGAGTTAAGCAAGGTTGTTGGAGAAGAAGAACTAGAGGAGGTCAAGGAGAGAAATGAAGTGAATTTGGTGTCGGAGGTGTTGATCAAACTTGGTGTTCATCGATTGGGTAATTTTATTTACACTAGTAAACTTAGATTAATTTGATAAATTCATGATATAAATTAAATGTGGTTGTTATTATGTTATCGATGGTGTCTTGGATCTCTAGTATGTGTAATAAAGATCCCAAACAATTGGTTTTGATCTATATTTGGAGAGAACTCATAAATCTAAGTGCAGAATTCTAGGTTTTCCTGCACATAGCGCGTTAGAAATGTTAGCTAGCGCGCTAACTATGTGTAGCGTGCTAGTAAGAAGAGGTAGCACGCTAATGAGGTCACTAGCGTGCTAATCAAGTCACCTAACTTTAGGTGCTCTGATAGCCCAAAATATGAAATTCTTAATTTAAACTTAAACACTATAAACAAGTCCAATACCCTAACTAAAGGTCTAAACAAACTCAAAAACATGTTAAATGATAGCAGGAACCCAAGGAATAGTCTAGGGGGTTCGAATACAAGTTTTGAGGTGTCAGGAGGCCAAAATAGCTAAAAAATTTGCGTGAATTATAAGTAAACTGATTGAGATATTTATTTACATTTCATTCTTTTCTTGTTTTTCATTTTCAGTCATTTGGACTGATTTGCTTACTATATATACCATGACTTGTTTCCTATCTCTCATTTTATGAGTTTGATATCATGGTATTAATTGTTGGTTAAATAGTTTCGTTGACTCTAAATTAAGTGTTATGTCATTTTTTTATTGTTGAGACACTTAATTAAATGAAATAGCATGCTATTAGGTAGGTGTTTGATGATGTTGTAAATTTAAACTCCTTTGTGCATTAGATATGCAATTGTTTTGCTTGGATTCTCAAAACAAGTCTTTTCTTGGTTATGAAAGTAGTTCTTTTTTTCTAGGACCATAATATGATAGAGATGTGCACGACACACGGGGTCACTAAAATTTTAGGGTTGTTGAGATCTCACCACTAACTTATGCAGCACACACGAGATATGGGACCCGAGTTTATTGACAAGTATACATCATAGGTGAGTGGCACTTGAGATTGATTATGGAGGCGTAGAGCTTAGCTCTGACCTACAACAGAGATGTAGAGCTCAGCTCCATTCTGAAATAGTGGGATGAAGGCATTATGATGTGACTCACGGCCGACCGGCTCTAGATCATTACTACTTAGCCAATTGTCAGTTTCATATTGTTTAACTAAAGTATCTCATAACATGATTTCTATTCAACATAGTTTCTATTGTTAAGCTTTCAGATACTTGTTGTATATTTGGGAATGTGAAAAAATGTTTCTTAGTGCTACTTTCTACTTTCCTATACTCACCGTCTTTTTTACGATGTGGGTGCAGATCCGTCGAGTAGCAAACTAGGCAAAGAGAAGATCGGTTACTAACTCCGAGCCAGTGGAGTATTGCTACGACTGATTTTGTAGGTTTTTGGCTTTGTTGTATGACTTTTATGTCTTTCATATACTTTTGAGGTTGTATATATTATGGGTTGAGAGATAGCACTTTGACTAGATACATGTTGATATATATTATTGTCATTTCATTATATATATATCATGTGGTCTTTATTTTCTGGTTTTTCACAATTATTAAGTGTCATATTAAAAGCTTCCGCTAAATTATTAAAACTTTCGCTGAATAATTTTATGTTTTTAAAATTTTAATTAACTCTGATTTATTAATTGACATAAGATATGAAAATACTTATTTGAAAAATTGGCTTGTAAGTACAATGGTTTGGGAAAAGGTTGACTAATTTGTTGTTAAGTCATACGTGGTGGGATTAGGGCTTAATGACTGGATTAGGTCGGGTGGTGCCCTAATTTAAGAAGGGGTTGTCACATAGCAACAATCCATTGGCTTAGAAGTAGTCGTCCGATCTTCTCTTTGTCTGGTATGCTACTCGATGGATCTGCACCCATCGTCATAAAAAGAAGTAACACAAAGAGACATTTATTCACATTAGTATTTGAAAGCATAAAAATAGTGTCACAACCCAAAATGTTAATTAAGGTTTACTTACTTAATTAGGATCAAATGACCCGTAACATGGGACCTGCATGTGAGATACGTGTCATGAATGAGACGAGATGGCCGAGAGAATGTTATATTTTATTGTGGTGTATGTCTAGTGTATTGTGTATGTGTAGACTACTAAATCACTTCTAATTATTTATAGGTGTCGAGACATGAGCGAGAAAATGCCTCGATGTACGTGTTGGTGAGGAATCGAGGTAGAGAGTGATGTGGTAAGTTGGTACAAGCTATATATATATATATAGTTTTATTAAATTGGTTGTTTGGTTTATGGTTGATTAGGTAATTGATTTACCTATGTTGATAAGTTAAAACATAAGCCACTCGATGTACCTCGAGACACGAGATAACATGCTTCAACACAAATTAAGTTGTGTTTGGTGTCACCTAAGCATGAACTACTGGGACATGTGTTAGGAGTAAGTCCACTAGATATGCCTCGAGATATGTGTGCACAAGTGATCAAGGGTTATAATTCGACCATATCTACAAACCACATATATATAACTTGATCAACATAAGCTTCTCTCATTTCTTTCAATTGGATTTCTTCCTCAAGAATCAAACTTGCTAGAGAAGGAGAGCTGCTGGAGGTGGAAGAAAACCATAGGAATTTAGTGAATAAGTGAAGAGGAGATCAAGTTCAACTAGTTTCTTCAAGCTTGGTAAACTTCCTACTCCATTGTTGAATTCATATAATTGGTGCTATGGGTTGGTGATTCATGTTGTAAATGATGTCTTGGAACTTTAGAGGTGTGTATGAGGGTTCCCAAGACATGAGCATAGCCTATGTGTTGATAAAATTCAGAATTCATATTGTAGAATTTTGGGTTCTACTGCACATAGCGTGCTAGATATGGCTAGATAGCGCGTTAATTGCTGTGACAACAAAAATCAACAATTTTTCAAAAGTGGCTAAAACACTATAAATAATCCTAAAACACTAAGTATAGGTCCAAACACACTAAAAAAATATATAAATTGATGTCAGGAACTTAGGGAAGAGCTATGAGGACTCAAATACGAGTTTCGAGGCGTTGGAGGGCCGAAATAGCATAAGAGATTTTGTATGTTTGTAAGTAAACTGATTTGAGAGATTTCTTTACATTTCATTCCTATTTACAAAATTCATTCTCAGTTATTTGAACTGAACTATCCTTGTACTCCGTATGCCATGACTTGTTTTCATTTTTCATTATATGAGGTTGTTTCATGTCATAGTTTATTGATAGAATATTTTCATTGACTCCAATTCATGTGCTATGTCATTATTGATGTTTATTATTGGTCAGTGAAATAACATGCTATTAGGTAGTTGTACATAGGATTGTGAATCTATATCCTTTGTGCATTACTTATGCAATTGTACTTGTTGGACTCCAATACCGTGTTGTTCCTTGAAAATGAAAGTGGCTCTCGTGTCTAGGGTCGCTATTGATAGAAATCCGGCTAACATACGGGGTCATTAGACTTTCCAGGGTGATCGGGATTTCTCCACTATCTTGCGCAACACTCGGGATATAGGACTTGGGGTTGTTGGCAAGCATAACTTGGGTGACTTCACGAGTTGTAAGACTCAGGGTTGTTGGCAAGTATACATTCCAATGACATACATTTAGGATAATATAAAAGGCATATTGTACTATGAAGGTACGATATTCAAAAGATGATGTAGAGCACAGCTTCATCCATATATATAGTAGAAAGGCTGCTGTGATGAAGATCACAACCGACCGACCCTAGATCATTACTACTTAGCCTAACGTAAGTTTCATTTTGTTTAAGTAAAGTATCTTCTTGCATGATTTCCTTTCATCTTAGTTGTTTTTACTATGCAATTGGATACTTGTTGATTATTTGGGAATGTGAACAAATTTCTCTCAGTATTACTTAATATTTTCAAGTACTCACCGTCTAATTTATAACGGTAGGTGCAGATCCGTCGAGTAGCAGACTAGGCAAAGAGAAGATCGGCGACTACCTCTGAGTCAGTGGAGTGCTGCTACACCAGACTATGTAGGTTTTGAGTTTTGATGTATTATTGTTATATGTAAATGATATATTCTGGGGATTGTATATTTTGGGTTGAGTGATATATACTTTGACCAGATACATGTTGTTCTATATCGTTGTTTCATTCTATATGCATGCAATCTCAATTTCCTAGTTTTTCCACAAAGGTTAGGTTACATATTATAAGCTTCTACTAGTTGAATTATTAAGACTTCCGCTGAATAGCTTTTAAGTTAGAAAATTTTAATTAACACAAATTTAGGAACTTACATAGGATAGGTATATGTTTATATCTATTTGAACAATTAATAATTGATAGGTAGTAAGGTTTTGAAGAGGCTGACTAATTCCTTGTTGGGTCCTATATTGCGGTTATGGCTTAATAAAGGGATTAAGCGGGCGAGTGCCCTAAGTTAAGAGAGGGTCGTCACAAATAGCGACTATGCTAGAAAGAAACCATGTTATAAAATACTCCAATTAAACGAAATGAAACTGACACTTGGCTAAGTAGTGATGATCTAGGGTGATCGGTCGTGAGTTACATTACATCAACCTTTTTCCACTATTTAGGGCGTAAAAAATATCATGAATGCCTTCACATCCTCACAAACGGCCATCTCATATATAAATACTCACAAGCGCCCCTCACAAGTGATGTATACTTGCCAACAACCCTGGGTCCCATACCCTATGTGTCGAGTAAGATAGTGGTGAGATCTCGACAACCCCGAAAGTTTAGTGACCATGTGTGTCTCGTTATCTCTATCATCTCATAGTCCTACATACAAGAACTACTTTCATAACCCAAGAAATAATATTTGGGAATCTAGCAAAGTAATTTCATGTCTAATGGACAAAGGAAAATAGATTTACACCACCATCAACACCTACCTAATAGCTTGTTATTTCATTTGATCACATATATGAACAATTAAGAATGACATAACACATGATTTAGAGTCAATGAAACTATTTAACCAACAATCAATACTATGATATCACACTCATGAAATGAGAGAGGAACAAGTCATGGTATTTAGAGTACTATAGACAAATCATTCCAAATGACTGGAATTGAATAACAAAACATGAATGAAATGTAAATAAATGTCTCAATCAGTTTACTTACAATCCACGCAAATTTCTAGCTAATCCGGCCTCTCGACAACTCAAAACTCGTATCCAAACCTCTGAGACTTTTCCCTAGGTTCCTGATATTATTTAACATGTTTTTGAGTATGTTTAGACCTTAAATTACATTATTTGACTTGTGTAAATTGTTTAAGTTTCAATTAGGAAATTGCAGATTTTGTGTTGTTAGAACATCTAACAATCTGGGTGTTTTGTCTAGCGCGTTAGAGATCTCATTAGCGCTCTAGCCAAGCTTATAGCGTGCTACTCACAAGTAGTGCGCTAGCTAGTACGTCTAGCACGTTATGTGTAGGAAAACCCATAATTTTGCACTTAGAATTCTGAGTTCTCTCAACACATAAACCACTCCAACACTTTGGGATCTCTTTTCTAACCTACCAGAGACCTAAAATCACCCATTACCACCACAAGATCAGCCACACCTCATATATTTCAATAAATTCATCAAGTTAAACTAAACTAGTAGTGTAATTAGAATTATCTAGTTGATGAACCCCTATAGCTTGATCTACTTCTACACCAAATTCACAAAATCTCCTTCACAAACTTGCTAATCTCTCTGGATTTTTTCTTCTCAAGCAACTTTCCTTAGCTCCTAATTTTATGAAATGAAAATGAAATGGTTTGCATGAGTTGTTCTATCCAATCTTATATATTAAGGTAAAATTGTTTAATAACCATTGATCTTTATGTGAACACGTATCTCGAGACTAATCTAATGGCCTACAACTTGAGATATTTCCACTAACTCTCCACTAATTCCATCTATATAACATAAATATCAAAATCAATTGGTCTCTTGATTTGTCAATATGCATATCGAGAATCATCAAATGACTATTGTTTTAGCTTGCTAACTTTGGTAACATTTAGTATAAAACTAACTATAGCCACATTCATACTACCATTTAAGCTAAATTAAACTTAAATCAACTTACCACATTACTCACTACCCTGGTCCCACATCGGCATGTATCCCGAGGCGCATCCCTACACACATCTCGACACCTCTACACAAGTAAGAGTGACTTAGTAGCATACACATTTACAATACCATGGCATACACCACAACAAATCTAACATATACCTCGGCCACCTTGCCTCGGTTAATGCACATATCTCGATGCGGGTCCTAAATCACGAGTCAATGATCTTGATTTAAGGAATTAAACTTGGATTAAAAACTTAGGCCGTGATTTCCATTCATCGAGAGTGCAAGTACACTTGCTATGGTCTAGTGTACTAGAGCCCGTACAACACAACATCCAAATAAACCCCGACGACAAACAAAACTATCGACCGTTATACAAAACCAAAGCAATAATAGAACATGGAAACTAAACAACAAAGAATACAAGATATCACAATTAAATTCTCAAGATGTGTTTATTGAGGGGTTTAAGCACCTCAAATTGCACTCCGAAGCCCTTAAAAATCTCGGTCTGAACCCATTACACTTTCGACTATCGTACCATAGCCCTCGAGTCCCCTGAGATCCATTTCTAGTGTTTTTAGAGTGACTTAATGCGTTTAAATCAAGTTTAAAGTCCTATTTCCCAAAACAACCCCTTAAAGATTAAATAAAGTTTCAACTTTGGAATTGGAATCAAATCTAACCAGCAATCTTGCAAAAATCATTTCTCCGAATTTATATTTCCAAAAATTTTAATTTTTGGTCATAAGGCAACCATCATATCCAATAACATACTAAAAGATGAGCTCATTCAGATACGAATTGAGAGAATTATGCATTGTCAAAGCTTATTTTAAGAATCTCATATTAGCACTTCAACAGCATACTTGCAGTGCATTTTTGAGCTGGATCGAGCTTGAATTTTGAAATTTCTCTTAAGCCAAAAGTTGTAGATATCTGAGTAAGCTCTCCAACAGCGTATGATCCGCCTCATTTGGAACTCGTATGAGAGAGTTACGCTTAATTTACAAAGATTAGGTCAAGAACTTTTCTAAAAACTAATCATGTATGCATCAAGAAACTTCAAGAACCAAATGCATTTGAAAAATAAGTTTCAATCCTTAAATTGGTGAACATAATGAATCTCCATTCATAAAGAGATTTAGTAAACCAATAAGCAAATTTAGAAATTCATTTGTGAATCAAAACCAAAATCTTGAAGCTCATTTTTCATGGAAAAGATATGGAGAAGAATTTTACCTTTGTTTTGATCTTCCTAGCTTAATTCCTCTCGTAGATTGCCTCCATTCCTCTTAGTTCTTGTTGAGTTTTCAACACTCTAGCCGAATAACAAACTTTGTTATTGTTGCATGAAGAGATTTTCCACTAACTTAACTATATATAGGTTATGTTAGAATCAATTGTGTTCACTTATTTCGAGGTCAATCTAATGGTTCTTGTTAACTCCTACTCCACCAACTTTCATCTTTTTAACACCAATTCCAAACTCAAATCTCATAGGATTCCATTTTAGTGCGAATCTCGGGGCAAATCTATGACATCAATTTTTTTATCCAACTATAGGCATTTGTAATCAATCAATTCAATTAATTTAATTTAGGCTCTTTTATACATATGTAGTCTATTAAGGATCTTAAATTGGTGTACTACCACTTCCTTTAGTACCCAATTACCCGACACCTAGCGCCCCATATTTCAACACGCATCTCGAGGCGTGCCAATCCCTTAATATACTCGATTTAATTGACTTTCCCTAAAAATGATTATCTATTTTATGTAATATTCACCCTTACTCTAGTCATTTTACTTAAATTAGCATTATAAAACTTAGTGTCATGTCCTACACCTACCCTATACACGCATCGACATGCTTTACGAAACGTTTACTCGCCACACGATCTCACACGGTATTGTAGTATAAATACATACATACGATGAGTTATGAAATACATAATAATTAACATCACAATTATATAACCAACAGACAAAAATAACGATTCATGCCCAATCCGACGTGTTATAGCCTATCTGAGGCGTCCTTTAGGCCCGAGCTGGCATCCGAGTCTGAAATTAAATAATATAATGATGTCAATAAATATTTGGCCATTATATGGTTACACTATTAAGGAGAAGTTTTTTTAGATGTCGAAGTACATAAGTGCAATGAAGTTCTATGTGGGGAAGTTCGACGGGAAGATAAATTTTGGCTTGTGGCAAATTCAAGTCAAAGATTTGTTGAATCAATCTAGGCTACGTCAAGTATTGAAGGGTTGTGGGAAGGAAAGTGATGAGAATTGGGAACAGTTGAATTTCAGGGCGAGGAACGTCATAAAACTCAATTTGGCAAAGAATGTTCTTTTGGACATGAGGAATATTTCTTTGGTGAAAGGTCTTTGAGAGAAATTGGAGACTATGTATATGACGAAAACATGTCAAATCATTTCTACTTGAAGGAGCGGTACCATCATATGAAGACGAATGAAGGTAAAAGTATTATTGATCATCCAAGGCGTCGAAGTACGGGATATCGGTATGTTGGAGATGCGGTCATCCAGGGCGTCTCATAAGAGATTACAAGAATAGAAAAGATAAAGGGGCGGGTTAGACAAAAAGCTCCTGTTCAATATAGGGGGGAATCTGATGTTGAAGGTGTTGACGCTAACAATTTGTTAGTTCTTAAGGCTGATAGTAGTCATCCTATGCATCCGTCAAAGAATAGGATTAGTGATTAGAAGGGAAAATGAGTAATTGATAGCGGGGCCATATGACATGTATGCTTACATAAGGCATGGATTGGTAATTATGCAAGTTGTAAGGGTGGAAAAGTTATGTAAATGGTTGACGACATTCTGCGACTGACATTGAGAGTTAATGAAGGTCAGTTGAAGTCGTTTGACGTACACGTCTTAACGCTTTGAGATGTTCGACATGTGCCAAGTTGTACTCAAAATTTAATTTTTCTTTTTGAATTAGATTCTGGAGTATTAAAAATATTTCATAAGTCTTTGTTGGTCATGAAAAGTGTGAGAAAGAAGAACTTGTTTGTTGGTAAGTCTAGACAGGCTAGATTGGACTTGTTTCATTCTCGGTGTTGAGGATGGTGGCTCGAGAGGGCGGTGTGTTTGTGAGGACTTCTTACTTAAACAAGGGCACCGTCAGACCTAATCTGGTCATTAAGCCCTAATGTCTGCTCGAAGGACTTAACAACGTACTAGTAAGCCTTTTCATACATTCTTTTTGTAACAACCTAATTTTAATTTTGCTATTATTATTAACTATTTTCAGACTCGAATGTCAGCTCAGATCTGCGTGGATGCCGTAGATAGATCGGGGCATGTCTGATTAGGTAAATAGTGATTTTGCGTAATGTTTGCTTATTTGCGATGGTGTATATTAAATTATCTTACCTAGCATCGCATGTATGTATTTATATCATTGAATCGAGCGAGAAGATGTAACAAGCGTTCGCCTCGAAAAACATATCAATATGGGTATTGAGCGAGCGAAATGTTGGTACACTAAGTCGGGTAAATAAATTGGATAATCAAATAAATTAAATGTGACAAATATTAGTGGTAAATATAGTCTAGGCCAATTGATCAAAATTGGCGACCATGGCACGCCTCGTTATGCGTGTCGAGGTGCGGGACGCCTGGCGATTGAAGGTAATTGAACAAGACTAAAAATTTGGTGTCTAGTGAGAAGCAAATGGGAACATGCCACCTATACACATAACACCCCAAAATGAGGTTCACCACTCATTCTCATTCACTATCTTTCCACGTTTTCTCTATTCCCTCTCTTCAACATAAAAACTAGAAAAATAGAGTGTGTAATTCCTTGAGAAATTGATAACAACCATTGAGAGTGTGAGATTGTATGAGATCCTTGAAGTCTTGGAATTGATTTGATCAAGCAAACAAGTGATCGAGGTGAACATCTCTACTTTCTTTCAATTTCTCCATTTAAAATGAAGCTTAAAAGGGTTTTAATGGTGATAATTGATTATCGTTGAATGTTGGAGAAAAAGAGGTGTTAGTGGTTGTTGGTTGATGTTGATAGTGTAGTTGTATTGTTGTTGATTGATTTGTACAAAAAAAAACAAAGAAATAGAGAGTTTTTTTTATGAAAAAGACGAATGCGGTGCGTGCGTGCGATCCCTGGACCGGACCGAGTCGGTCCGGCCTTGACCCGATTAGGCCGAGTTTGGCCGACCCGGTTGGACCGGGTCAAACCCGGTCCAGGGACCGACCCTTTTAATTAAATAATATAATATTAAAAATTAATTTAAAAATATTTTTAAATAAAACTTAATATAGAAAAATTAGGAAAATAGGTAGAAAATTATGAAAAAGTCCAAAAACATCAAGAAAAATATAAAAATTGAAAAAAGATAGAAAAATAGTATTCGAGAGTTTTTTAGGCGTTTGGCACCCTGGTATAACTCGAAAAGTGTGCCAAAACTAATTTTTTTGAATTAAATTTTAATATTTTTGGTCTCACATTATAAATTCACTTAATTTGATTCTAAACTAGTTAAAATGGTTTAGTTGGGATGAGACTATAGTTGAGAGTTGGGCGTGTATCTCGAGACGTGAACGGGACTTCGAAGTGCGTTTTGTGGTATGTAAGAATCCATTTGAAAGTCGTTGAAGGTTACTTTTCCATTGTTGATTTCCTATTCCTTGTTATTGTACTTTATTCCATGATACATTTGGGTTGGTGGTTGAATTACTCTCACCTGATATTCATAGTGTACTTATTGCACACTAGGCTGTAGCACGTGTGATCAGACACTTGGTGAATTGCAACCCGAGTTGCATTAAGGGTGCAGGTGTTGGAAACGCACCGCGAGGAACTAGGTGAAAGGAAGTGGGGGGACCCACCGAAAGGATCCTAGGGTCCGCAGTACAGTTTAGTTTGACCGGGATGAGTACACACTTTGTTTCTCTCGTGTTATCGATTCATGTGATGATCGTAGTACAGTTGCCTATTTAGTTTCGGCATGATTAATTAACATGATAATTGATATCTGTTTACTTTCTTATAAATGTTCGGTGTACTTCGTTTGGAATCTTACTGACTGTATTCTCCATCTGTCATTTTGTGATGGTCGAGTGCAGATCCCAGTACTAGTAGGGGCAAGGGGATTCTTGGCGACTTCATTTGATTGCACTCGGTTGAGGACACACTAGTATGTCTTATTTTGATAATTTGCTTTACTTTTGGGGTATTGGGAGACTGGATGGACACTATACTTGTATATATTACTGCTTATTAGTATTGTCGCTAATATACAAAGTACTTTCCCGGGTTTTCTACTGTAAGACTTTCTCTTATAAATGATGCTTTTTATGACGATGGATTTAATTGTTTTACTTACTTTACATTTAAGACTTTTATTGTTTTAATGCTAAAAGTGATTCAGTTATCTAATTAAACTGATTAACCAAATGAGTTTACATGTATATCGAGGAGTCGTGACGTAGTAAAGGACGTTAGTGGCGCGTGGGACCCAATGGGTTAATGATCTGACAAGACTGTGGGACCGTGATACTCCACGTGGTGACCTCGAGATTTGGGGCCGCCATTGGTGGTATCAGAGCGAGAGTTCTAGGAACCTCGGGAAATTAAATGAAAGAGCATAAAACTTAAAAAAATAGATATGGAAACCCGATGTACTTGCCATAGAACTCTGGTTAGGTTGTGATGGTGAGGCGGGTAGAGTTAAGGTTTATATACGTGTTATGTTTTACTGTAAATGATATATTATATGCGTATATGTACCGAGGTTGATCCGACACACGTTTTTCGATACAGATCACGATGGAAAGACAAACCTCTGCACAACCTGAGATAGGACATACTAGTGATCCTACTAGGGACACCACTACTACTACCACATCGACTTAGAGCATAAAGGACCGACTGACCGCCCACGATGCCTAGTTGGCAGAGATCCTTCAGTTACTTAGGTCTTAGGCCGCGACAGCCTCCACAACAGCAGCAATAGCTCTCACACTTCTTGTCGCACCTACCGTACAGACGTCCGTCGCCCCTACTACACCATATATGCCAATTAATACAACTGTCTCAGAGACACGAGCCGAGGGAGTTTTACCGGCGATTATGATACCATTAGAGACTTCGACTCTTAAGCCCCAAATAATGACCACTGAGCAGTTGGTCACTATTATAATTGCTGCTACTTCCATATTTGTCTTGACCCCGGAGGCGAAACTTGTCAGAGAGTTTATGAAGTTTGAGTCGGGATACTTTTACGGAGGTGGAGACCCTGAGGCGGCAGTGAAGTGGATAGTCTCGCATCAACGTTTCCATAAGCTGATGCAGAACGATGACAACATTCATGCACATTTATCCAGAGCCTATCTGAGAGGCCATGCAACGGTCAGTGGACGACTTATTTAGATACCCACTCAAAACCAGGGACATGGGTGGAGTTTCAAGAATTGTTCTACGATAAGTTCATTCCCATATAGGTGAGACTGAGGTTGAGGGAGGATTTTCTAGCCCTACAACAGGGTAATCGCTCATTGATGCGGTACATGAAGCAGTATTGATACCTATTGCTAATCTCAATGGATGTTGTGGGCACAAAGAGGCTTTAAATTTACTATTTCGTTCGTGGTGTTGATGAGCAGATTGCTGATGCAATAGTCTCGACGAGGGCTACTACTCTTCGGGAGTGTACGATCGAGCATTATCTTATGAGACAATACTCTTGGAGAGAGAGGGCAAGCGTACGATAGGCTAAGCGGTACAGGGGGGTCAGGGTTCTTTATCGGATCGGAGACCGAAGAGACAGAGAGATTTTTCTGACAGGGGCCGCCGATATGATCGACGCGATAGTGACCGTAGGGGTGATCACAGTGATAACCAATTTTAGTATGAGGATAGGCAGCAGACGCACGCCTCATCACCTACACCCACAGAGCAACAACTACATCAGCCATAACAGTACCTTCATGATAGAGATCAGGGAGGCTGTGATAAGGGTCAAAGAGACCAGAGTCGGGGTCGAAGATTTAGAGACAAGTAGGAGAAACGCTGATTTCATATTTGTAGTCAGAAAGGGCACTTGAAGGCCGATTGCAGCGCACCACCTATATTACCCGGAACATAACAAGGTCAGGCCAGGGAAAGAGCGCATGCAATCGTGGAACCAGATCGAGATGCGACCAGACAGCTCTTCGTTGGTACTTTATCTATTATCGGTAGACCGATACATGTTATGATAGATTTCGGTAGCACATTATCATTTATTGGTGGACACATGGTAGGAGAGTTAGAGTTAGATTTAGGGCTAGGTCTGGACCGAGATTGATGGTTGACTTGAGACAGATCGAGGTTCGACCTGATACGACATATAGAAGTGACCGATAGCGGTTGTGGGCTGCGCGATTCAAACTTTTAGGAACAGGGAGATCCCTGAGGTGTTGGTTCATCGGCAGCATCATGGTACTAAGAGACTCACTGGGGAGCTCGAGTCTACTATGCGGGATCGTTACCCTCAACTATTTCATGGTACGACACTTCAAGTAATTTAAGATTTCAGGATGAAATTTCTTTTCTAATGGGGAAGAGTTGTAAAGGCCCAATTTTAATTTCGCCGTTATTATTGATTATTTTCATACTCAGACGCCACCTCAGATCCGCGTGGATGTTGCAGATAGATCAGGGCATATCTGACTAGGTAAATAATGATTTTGCGAGATGTTTACCTATTTGCAATGACGTATATTAAATTATCTTACCTAGCATCGCATGTGTGTATTTATATCGTTAAATCGAGCGAAATAATTTGGGACTGAGGCAATGTTGTTGTTGTTATTGTTGTAAATCGGGCGAAATAGTGTAATGAACGTTCGCCTCAAAAAACGTGTCGATATGGGTATTGAGCGAGCGAAATGTAGGTACATTAGGTTGAAAAAATAAATTGGATAATCAAATAAATTAAATGTGACAAATATTAATGATAAATACAGTCTAGGCCAATCGATCAAATTGGCGACTATGACGCGCCTCGTTATGCGTGCCGAGGTGCGGGATACCAGGTGACCGAAAGTAATTGAACAAAACTAAAAATTAGGTGTCTCATGAGAAGCAAATGAGAACATGCCACCTATACACCTAACACCCCAAAATGAGGTTCACAACTCATTTTCCTTCACTCTCCTTCTACGTTTTCTCTATTCCCCCTCTTTAACACAAAAACAAGAAAAAGAGAGTATGTAATTCCTTGAAAAATTGATAACAACCATTGAGAGTGTGAGATTATATGGGATCCTTGGAGTCTTGGAAGTGATTTGATCAAGCAAGCAAGTGATCAAAGTGAACATCTCTACTTTCTTTCAATTTCTCCATTTAAAATGAAGTTTAAATGAGTTTTAATGGTGATAGTTGATTGTGGTTGAATGTTGGAGAAAAAAAGGCGTTAGTGGTTGTTGGTTGATGTTGATGTTGATGATGTAGTTGTATTGTTGTTAGTTGATTTGTATAAAAAAAGAGAAACATAAAGTTCTCTGTGAAGAAGACGAATTGGGGAGGGGAGGGACGCACGCACGCAGACCGGGTCGAGCCAGTCCGGACCCGACCCGGCTGGGACCAACTTGATCCAAGGATCCACCCATTTAATTAAATAATATAATATTGAATATTAATTTAAAAATAGTTTTAAATAAAATAAATTATAGAAAAATAAGGATAATAGGTAGAAAATTATGGAAAAATCCAAAAAAACCAAGAAAAATATAAAAAATGAGAAAAAGGATAGAAAAAAATAGTATTCGAGAGTTTTTCGGGCGTTTGGCACCCAGTATAACTAAAAAAGTGTGCCAAAACTATTTTTTTTGGAATAAAATTTCAATATTTTTGGCCACTAATTATATATTCACTTAATTTGACTCTAAACTAGTTAAAATGACTTAATTGGACACCAGGAACTTAGGAGACTATAGTCGAGAGTTTGACACGTATCTCGAGACATGAGCGGGACTTCGGAGTACATTTTGAGGTACGTAAAAATTCATTTGAAAGACACTGAGGGTTTACTTTTCCATTGTTGATTTCCTATTCTTTGTTATTGTACTCTATTACGTGATACATTTGGGTTGGTGGTTGAGTTACTCCCACTTGATATTCGTAGTGTATTTATGGCACACTAGGCTATAGTACGTGTGATCGGGCACCCGGTGAATTGCAACCCGAGTTGCATTAAGGGTGCACGTGTCGGAAACGCACCGCGATGTACCAAGTGAAAGGAAGTGCGGGCACTTGCCAAAAGGATCTTGGGGTCTGAAGTACAGTTTAGTCTGACCGAAACGAGTACACACTTTGTTTCTCTCGTGTTATCTATTCATGTGATGATCATAGTACAGTTGTCTATTTAGTTTTCGCATGATTATTTAACATTATTATTGATATCTGTTTACTTTCTTATAAATGCTTGGTGTACATCTTTTGGAATCTTACTGACTGTATTTTCCATCTGGCTTTTTATGATGGTCGAGTGCATATCCCAGTACTAGTAGGGGCAAAGGGATTCTTGGCGACTTTATCTGATTGCCCGCGGTTGAGGACCTACTAGTATGTGTTATTTTGATATTTTGCTTTATTTTTGGGGTATTGGAAAATTGGATAGACACTGTACTTGTATATATTACTACTTATTAGTATTGTCTCCTATATACATAGTACTTTCTCGGGCTTTCCATAGTAGGACTTGCTTTAATAAATGATGCTTTATATAATGATGAATTTAATTGTTTTACTTACTTTAAATTTAAGACTTCCGTTGTTTTAATGCTAAAAGTGATTCAATTATCTAACTAAACTAATTAACCAAATGAGTTAACATGTATATCGAGGATTCGTGACGTAGTAAAGGACGTTAGTTCTAATGGGTCGATGATCTGACAAGATTACGGGGCCGCGATACTCCACGTGGCGACTTCGAGATTTGAAGCCGCCACACCTCCTCACTAGTAATCTTTCAAAATAAGCATTGTACTATTCACATATCAATTATATGTCTTAGAGTTAATTAAAATTTAAACAACTTAAAGATTTTTAAGCTTGTCTTACCAAATTAGCGGAAGCCATTAATTTAAATCCTAAGTATGTGGAAAACCAAGAAACAAAGATCACATGCATATATATATTCACCCACCGTCATAAAAAAGATGACAAATACATAAAAGTAGAAAATAACACTGAGAGACATTTATCCATATTTCCAAATATACAAGTATCTGAAAGCATAAAAATAACAACTATGCTTAAAAAATCATACTATAAGATACTTTAGTTAAACAATATGAAATTGACACTCGATTAAGTAGTAATGATCTAGGGCCGGTCGGCCGTGAGTTACATCACGTCGGCCTTATTCTACTATTTAGGGTGTAAAAAATCTTATGAACGCCTTAACATCATCACAAATGTTCATCACATATATAAATACTCATAAGTGCCCCTTACATGTGATGTATACTTATCAATAACCTCGGGTCCCATATCCCATGTGCTGCACAAGCTAGTAATGAGGTCTCGACAACCCCGAAAGTCTATTGGCCCTATGTGCCATGCTCATCTCTATCATATCATGGTCCTAGATATAAGAACTGCTTTCATAACCTAATAAATGACATGGTTTAGGAATCCGACAACGTGATTGCATAACTAATTCACAAAGGAAAATGGGTTTACAATACCATAAATCACCTACCTAATAGCAAGCTATTTCATTTGACTAATATCTCGAAAACCAAGAATGACATAGATATGATTTAAAGTCAATGAAACCATTTAATCAACAAACAATGCAACAATCGACAAACTCATTAAAATGAGATAGAACAATAAAGTCATGACATTTAAATTACAATAGATAAATCAGTTCAAATGATTGTAAATGACAACCATAATATGAAAAAATGAAAATAAATATCTCTATTACTTTACTTACAATTCACACAAATCTCATACTTAATCTGACATCCTGATATCTTAAAACACGTACCTGGACCCTCGAGACTCTTCCCTAAGTTCCTAGTATGATCATACATGGTTTAGAATGTGTTCAACCTTCAATTACGGTGTTAGGATAGTTTAAGATGTTGGAATTTAATTAAGGAATTGCATATTTTATGTTGTACAAAACACTAAGTGCTTTGGGTAATACGTCTAGCGTGCTACATGTAGGTAGCGCGTTAGCTAGCACCCGGACCCATTTAGAGCGCTAACTACATTCCTAAGCGCGCTACACGTAGGTAGCGCGTTAGCTAACATGCCTAGCGCGCTACATGCTGGAAAACTCATAAACTCTGCACTTTGAGTTTTTGAGTTTTCACCTCCAAAGGCCAACTCCATGGCCTTGAATCTCTGTTATCCCCCACAAGAGATCGAACACATCCTCCATAATAATAAGAACAACATACACTTTAAAAATTATCAACAAACTCACCAGTTTAAATAAAACTAAAGGTGTAAGCTAAATTACCTAGTTGTAAAACACTTTAATCTTGATCTACACCTTCAAATTCACCAAAATTTCCTTCACCAATTCACTGATCTCCCTTTAATCTTTCTCTCCATATTTCTTTTCTCCTCAAGTATAAATGAGAATGATTTGCATGCATATCTCATGTCATTTATATACTCCATTCTGTCAAGAATATAAGTCTTTCTAGCAAAGACTTCTTAGTCAAAATTATAAGTCATTTTCGAAATTCAAGAGTGCATTTATTATTTTTTTATTCTTCAATTCATTTAATGTCAAAGGGTGTATATATAAATTACACTTGTGATTAAGGCCGTCTTAATTCTTATGTCCTTACCTTAAACGAATTATATTTGTGACCGGAGGGAGTATGTATATATAGATAAGATTGAATAAAAACCTTGATCTTAATGCATACACACATCTTAAGGCTAATCTAATGGCTTACATCTTGATTAAAACTCCACTAACCGTCCACTAACTCACTCTTGATAACACAATTCATAACTCAATTAGTCTATTGATGTGTCCACATGCATCTCGAGGAACATTAATGACTAATGTTTTATCTTTTCTAACTTAGGCTTCATTAATGTAAATCAAACTATAGCCACATCAAATTAGTTATTTAAACCATAATAACTTAATCTAAACTTACCACATCACTTTCTACCATGGTTCAACATCGACACACATCTCGAGGAGTATTTTTGCTTACGTCTCGTCATCTATACACAAGTAAGAGTGACTTAGTAGTCTACACATATACAACACACTAGCCATACATCACAACAAATCTAACATGTACATCGGCCACATTACTTTGGTCAGTGCACATATCTCGATGCAGGTCCAACGTCACGGGTCAATGATCCTGTAAGGACTCGCTCTAATTAATCTCGATTAATTGACAAATTACAAATTAAGATCCTAAGCTCAGACCCACGTAGATGTCGCGAAAAAGTCTAGGGCACGCCTAACGAGGTGAAATTTGTTATTTTGTGTTGCGAGTGTTTATTTTTTTACCATTATTTAATAATTCGTGTCGCGCTAATTGAGAATTACGCTTGGTCGCGTTGTGCGCGTATAATGACAAGAGCGTACGACGTTGCGGTGGACGCGTAACGCGGGTGTATGGGATAGTCTGGGATTTAGTTGTCACATCACACATCCCTCACATCGCATATCCAATCACCATATCTAAACCCATCACTCACTCTTTCTCTCTCCTCTCCAAAATAAAAAAGTAAAATAAAATTCATCCCTCCTCACTCACTCTCTCTCTACCCGAGCCTCTTCTTCTCCCCTTCTCATTTTCATTTTCTCATCCACTTCCAACTCCTCACCACTAAGCTCTCCATCACTCTCTTAACTCGGTCGCACATCTCTCGCGACACTCTCCCCACTCGGCAACGCTCGCGAAGATCTCCGAATCGAGGTGAGTGTGTCAATTTTTGTTAACTTTAGTGGAGAAATTAAGAGTTTAATGGTGATGGGGTTATTGTTGTTGTTGTTGTTGTTAGGTTATTGGTGGTGTTGTTGTTGTAATTGTTGTTTTAGTTGAGTTTAAATAAAAAAAATCGTCAGTAGAGACGATTGAGGAAGAAGAACAAGAGTGGGGCTCTTGCCCAGTGCCTCGTAGGCATGGCTGCCTAGGCCCATGTGGGTCCTGGGCCGCCCTGAGCCAGCCCGAAGGCGAGGCGAGCCCAGACATCTGGTCGGTCGAGCCGAGCCGGCACAAACCCGGGTGGCCCTGGTTAAGCCAAACCAGACCCGGTTCGGGCCCAACCCACCCTAAATTAATTTTAATTAATTAAAAATCTTGAGAAAATTAAATAAAATTCATTTTTAAATCAAATAAATATCAGAAAATAGGAAAAATAGCTAGAGAATTATGGAAAAATCCAGAAAAATCAAGAAAAATATAATAAAATGGTACAAATATAAAAAGATAGTTTTTGAGGATTTTTTGAGCATCGGCACCCTGATATAACTCAAAAAATGTGCCGAAATTAAACTTTTTGAAACAAAATTTCAAAATTTTGGTCACACATTATAAATTCACTTAATGTGACTCTAAAATAATAAAAGTTGTATAATTGGATACCAGGGACTTAAGAGACTATAGTCGGGTATCATGCACGTATCTCGAGGCGTAAGCGGGACATTTTGGATATATATTTGCGATTGTTTGAGATAAGTAAATCCAAGTGAAAGTCGGTTTAGAATTTACTTATTTTGCTTGTAAATTATTTATTTCTCATTACTTTTCGCTAGTTCAACTTGCATATTTATTCTATTCTCGCGTGTGTCTGTATATGGTCGAAGGGACGGTTTGACCCCTTTCTGACTCTCTCATTTATGATGATCCGATTGTTGCTACGGTGTTGGTCATACCTTAGACTACGCGTGAGATATCTCTCAGCGAGTCGATGACCTTAAGAGCAAGTTGACGTGAGGCTAACCTCCGTCACATATTTCCTCTCATTTGAGGCGTTGGGCGGAAGTCTACCTTCCGACCAACAGAGTTCCTCCTTTCGACCGTGAAGAGAGGGTGTGGATTTCCTCACCTCTAGGGCCTTCTTGGTTTAATATTTTTGTCCCAGGGCTCGACAACTATACACCACACTCGCGTTCCATATTCTTGATTATCTCACGACGTATATTTATGTTTTACATTCCTATTCATTTACTTTATATGCATAAATTGTAGCCATTTTCTTGGATTTCTTGTGAATACTAAATGAATGTATATAGGAATCACTCGCACTGGAACTTGTCATTGTTTGTTGGTAGCAAGTTGCAGATCCTACGACGAACTAGAGGAAGGCGGTGATTGGCGACTACCTCTGATCTGAGCGCTTCCACTAGCTTACTCGTAGGTGTTTGTATTTATATATACATACTTTTTGGATCATTTTGGGAGACTTTTTCACATGATACATGTATATTGACACCTATTATACATTTTTGTCACCTTAACTGATATACATGGTATCCTTTTGTTGGGTTATATGTGTATATATTGATTGTAATACTTATGTACACGTATTACGACGCTGACTTGTGGCACATTCGCGATTTGCATATTCAACATGGATGGACGACCAGTTCTTCATACGGATGATGGGGGCCAGATGAGCGGCTTGACACCTGCCGACTCGGAATTGACCTTGCGCGACACGGTCACACTCCATAGTTTGCAGCTCGAGGAGATTCTTTGATTGCTTCGAGCGTAGGTATCGCCCACATCGGCCCCTGCCGCACTTGCCGCCGCCACTACTATAGAGCAGACAGTTGTCGCTCCGACTGTTCCGGTGACCCCGCTCACGACCACTCTTACCGATATACTGCTAGTAGTCACTACACCATGACTACACCGCCGTGGCACCGACACTGATTCCACCCCAGGAGATCACATTGAAAACTTTCTTATCAGTTGAGGCGAAGTTGATTAAGGAGTTCATTCGTTTTCATCTAGGCTACTATTATGGAGGCGGAGACCCAGATGTAGCTGGGAAGTGGATCCTTTCACACGAGAAACTTTACATAATTTTAAGGATTCACGATAGCATACGGGCTAGGATTTCAAAATTCATGCTAAGGGGAGATGTTGCGATATGGTGGACCACCCACACAACCTCCCACGTAGAGCCGAGTACTTGGGCAGAGTTCACGAAATTCTTCTATGATCAGTATATCCCGATTGAGATTTAGCTGAAATTGAGGGAAGAGTTCTTGCGCTGAGGCAGGGTAGCCGGACGGTGTCGCAATACATGGAGAGATTTAAATACTTGCTTACTTTTGCGATAGACGTAGCCGGGACCAAGTGACTTCGGTTCCACTACTTTATTCGAGGACTCCGACCAGAGATTGGGGGCGTGATTGTGTCGACAGGAGCCAAGACTGTCTTGGAAGTTTAAGAAAGGTGTTGGCCCACAAGTCATTTTTGACGTGGAATGACATCGTCCCCGCTCCAATGCATCACGACAACCGTAGAGGCAAAGGGAGGTCAGACATGAAAGGCAAGAGGAATCGCGATCAAAGATATATGAGGGGACAGAGGCGTAGACATGATGACGGCAAGACGATTAGTGCACATGCAGTTGTACCTGCACAACCACAATAGGTTATGGCAGTCCAATAGCTTGCAGTGACAGACTCATGGTCAGGTCCAGAGAGGTAAAGATGGGAGTCAGCAATGGCAGAGACAGGGTCATAGGGCTAGCGGACAACAGGTTCAGGGCTCCGAACATAGGCAGAATGTCACATGTTTCAGGTGTAGATAAAAGGGGCACTACAAGAATGAGTGTACAAGGGAGCCAACACCACCACTAGCAGTTCAGCCAGTGCGGGCGAGGGAGCAAGTGCACGCAGTTATCGCACCAGACCGTGACGCGTCTCGGCAGCTCGTCGAGGGTATGTTGATTATTTTTTTGTCGCCCTATGCATACATTGATAGATTTTGGTGGTAATTTATCATTTATTTCGGGACGAATGGTAAGAGAGTAGGGTTTGACACCTGATAACGTTAGCACTCACTTTATCCTCAGCACGGCCGCTGGGGATAAGATATATCCTAATCGGATTTGTAGAGATTATCCAGTTGAGGTTGGTAGTCATCAGTTACCCATAAATCTTCGAGTATTAGAGTACCTAGAGTTCGATATGCTCTTAGGCATGGATTGGTTGGCGGCACACCACTCGCGCAGTTGGACTATTTTAGGAAAATAGTCATTTTCCAGATACAAGGGATTCCCGATTTCACCTTTACCAGAGTCGCGACATCACTTCCGATCACGAGAGGTAGGTTAGCGACCACTCAGGGAATGAAGGTCATTGCAAGGATAGTAGAGTTCGATGAGAGGCCAGTGACTAGACTTGAGGATGTCCCAGTAGCACGCGAGTTCCCATATGTTTTTCCTAAGGATCTACCTGGATTACCCCCGCTCAGACAGGTAGAGTTTATGATTGAGTTAGTGCCAGACACACAGCCTATAGCGAAAGGACCTTACCGTATGTCACGGCTAACAACCTATAGCGAGCATACCTTACCGTATGTCATGGCCAGAGTACGATGAGTTGAGGGCTCAAATAGATGATCTATCGAGAGGGGCTTCATACACCCGAGTATGTCACCATAGGGAGCATCGGTCTTATTTGTGAGAAAGAAATATTGTAGTATGAGGATGTGTATAGACTATCGAAAGTTAAATCAGGTGATAATGAATAGGTATCCCATGCCCAGGATCGATGACCTATTCGACTAGTTGGTCAAAGCAAAATTCTTCTCCAAGATTGATCTGAGATCTTGAAATCATCAGGTACGAATCAGAGAGGAGGATGTACTTAAGACGACGTTCAACATACGTTACGGGTTATTTGAGTTTGCTATCATACCATTTGGGTTGACAAACGCGCCAACTATGTTTATGGATTTGATGCATCGAGTCTTAAGGCCATTTTTATATCGATTTGTGATAGTCTTCATCGATGACATCTTGATTTACTCAAGGACTCGTGAGGACCACGAGAGGCATCTCAGAGAGACGTTGAAGACTTTGAGGGAGCACGATTATACGCCAAGTTCAGTAAGTGCGAGTTTTGGCTTTCTAAGGTGAAATTCTTGGGACACGTGATCAGCGACCTGGGGATTTCAGTGGACCGAGTAAGATTCATGCTATCATCGACTGACCTACATCAGAGTGCGTGACAAACATCGGGAGCTTTTTAGGATTGGCAGAATATTATCGACGTTTTGTACATGACTTCTCCAAAATTGCAGCGCTGATGACTCGATTGACCAAAAAGGATTTGATTTTCCATTGGTCCACTGAATGTGAGGTAGCCTTCACAGAATTGAAGAAGAAGTTGACTTCTAAATCGTTGTTAGTGTTGTTAGAGCCAGGCAAGGAATTGACTGTTTATACGGATACTTGTGGCACCGGATTGGGATGCGTACGCATGCTGGGAGACATAAATGATAGCTTATTTATTGCGTTAGTTGAGGATCCATGAGATGAACTATCCAGTGTACCGGTCGTATTTGCACTGAAGGTGTGGAGACACTACCTTTATGGTGAGAGGTTCACATTGTATACAGATAATAAAAGTTTGAAGTATCTTTTCACCCAAAAGAACCCGAATATGAGATAGCGACGGTGGTTGAAATTATTGAAGGACTACGACTTTGCCATCGAGTATCAGCCTGGGAAAGCGAATGTCGTAGCAGATGCCCTTAGCAGGAGAAGACCAAACAGTGAGACAGTGGTTTGCAAAATGACCACGAGTTTGGTTTACTCGAGGCGACAACAGCTATGAGTTTGTTAGAGGTTCCAGATGCTACAGAGGCACATATTTGTGGACATATGAGAGTACCGACAGTATCTATTCCGCGCATTTTGGAGTGTCAAAGAGCTGATGTGATGTATAAGAGATTCAGGGACATGACACAGAGTCCATATTACTAAGATTGGCGCGAGTCGGTTGATGAGTGTTTGAGACACCAAGGTGGATTGTGGATTATGGTAGTGGCAGAGTTACGCCATGGTATTCTTCAGGAGGCTCACAGATAGGGCTGGCAAAAATCCGGGAACGGACATAAACGGGACCGGGCACCCATTTTTAAAATTATTAAAGTTGGTGCCGGACCGGTCCCCGTTTTTGAAACGGCAATTTTTTTTGTCAAATCCGTATGTTTTACAAACATACGGGACCGTTTTGTCCGTTTTTTATTGTTAAATATGATTAAATATTTTATTTATCAAATATAAAATATTTAATAAATATTTAAAAATATTAAAAACTGTCAACAATGATAGAGGCGGCGTAGAGGAGCTCGCGGTGGAGGTCGGCGGAGCGTGGGTTGGGTTCGGGGAGCCAGATCTTGGATTTCTGGCCGAGGTAGGAGCACCAGGAGGAGTAGTTGGAGAGGAGGCCGCGGCGGAAGCGGATGAGGACGGAGGGGTTGAGGGAGTCGATGGGGTCGGGAGGGGTTTGGAGGCGCATCCGGGCGTTGGCGAGGACGGAGGGGTTGAGGAGGACGAGGTGCTCCCGCCGGTTGCGACGTCGTCGCTACGGCCGGGAGGCAGAGAGGCGGCAGTGCGAAGAGAGGCGCGGTGTTGAGGAGGCGAGGCGGTGTTGAGGAGGCGGAGGCAATGTTGAGGGTGGCGGAGCGAGAGGCGGTGTGAGGGAGGCGGTGTTGAGGAGGCAGAGGCGAGAGGCCGTGCATAGAGCGCGTGTTGAGAGGCGACGTTAAGGAGCAGAGAGCGATGTGTAGAGAGCGGCGGTGTGCGAGAGGCGGCGGTGTTGAGGATCGAGAGGCGAGAGAGGCGTGCATAGAGGCGGTGTTGAGAGACGGTGTTAAGGGAGCAGAGAGCGATGTGCGAGAGAGGCGCGGTGTTGAGGATCGAGGCGGTGGTGTTGAGGATCGGGCGGAGAGGTAGAGTTGAGGAGAGGAATGGCGGTGTGACTGTTGAAGGAGGCGAAAGGTAGAGTTGAGGGAGAGGAATGGTGAGTGTGAGACGGTGAGAGGGTGAGAATTAGGTTATGGAGTGTAAGTTTACTTAAATGCCCTTCAAATTAATCACAAACGGTACCGTTTTTTTAATTTTTGCCCAGACCTGATCCCCGTATTTTTAAACGGACATAAAATATTGTCCAGACCCGTATGTTTGTCGAAAAAAAATTGCCCGGTCCCGTTTTAAACGGGACCGGACAAAATGGGCGAAACGGGACCGGGCACATTTTGCCAGCCCTACTCACAGATCCATGTACACATTGCATCATGGCAGGACCAAAATGTACCATGATATGCGATGGTTATTTTGGTGGCTAGGGATGAAGGCATGATGTCAGCCAGCATGTGAGGAGTTGTGAGGTGTGTCAGCAGGTTAAGGCTGAGCACGAAAAGCTGGAGGACTATTGTAGCCACTACCTATTCCACAGTGGAAATGGGAACACATCACTATGGACTTCGTTAATGGGTTACCGATGACTTTGCGCAAGAACGATGCCATTTTGGTAGTCGTGGATCGACTGACGAAATCAACGCATTTTATCCCAATCTCCATGAAATATAGCTTTCCACAGCTGAGCACGCTCTTCGAGTGAGAAATTATCAAACTGCAGGGAGTGCCAATATCTATAGTGTCAAACAGAGATGGTCGACTTACTACGCAGCTTTGGCAGGCCATGCAGGAACACTATGGTACCAGATTGCGGTTCAGCACGGCTCTTCATCCGTAGACTGACGAGCAGTCTGAGAGACTTATTCAAATTCTTGAGGACGTGCTCAGAGCCTGTGTGCTACAGTTTGGAGGGTCATGGGAGGAGGTTTTACTACTTTGTGAGTTTGCCTACAACAATAGCTATCAAGCTAGTATTGAGATGCCACCATTCGAGGCGCTATATATGAGACCATGTAGATTACCAGCTTGTTGGGCAGAGCCCGAGGACATAGCTGTCGTTGGGTCTAAGATTGATGTAGATTACACAAAAAATTAGGCTGATTCGTCAGAAGTTACAGGCTGCTCAGGATAGACAAAAGAAGTACGCGAACAAGTACCGCGATGGTATGAGTTATGAAATGGATGATTGAGTCTACTTAAAGGTTTCTTCCTTGAAGGGCCACCAGAGATTTGGGATCAAAGGAAAGCTTACATCGAGATTCATCGGGCCGTTTTAGATAGTCCGACGAGTTGGGGAGGTTGCTTATCAGTTGAGATTGTCGAGTCAGTTGGTAGGGGTGCATGATGTTTTTCACATTTCAATGTTGAGGCTAGCCAAATCAGGATCGAGACCGATGGTTGATATGACTAGGATCGAGGTCAGATCGGATGTGACATACGAGGAGGACCGCATTGAGATAGTGGATCGCAAGGTACAGACTCTCGGAAGGAAAGAAACACCATTTGTACTCGCTCGATGACAATATCATAAAAATAAGGGCCTCACTCGGGAAAAAGAGTCTACCGTTCGAGAGCGATACCCCCACTTGTTCCAAGGTAAAGATTTAATTAAATTTGAATTTCGGGACGAAAATCCTTTTAGTTTGGAAGATTGTAACGGCCCGCTTTAATTAATCCCGATTAACTAACAAATTACAGATTAAGATCCTAAGCTCAGACCCACGTGGACGTCGCGGAAAAGTCTAAGGCATGGCTAACGATGTGAAATTTGTTATTTTTGTGTGGCGAGGGTTTATTTATTTTACTATTATTTAATAATACGCGCCGCTCTAATTGAGAATTACGTTTGGTCGCGTTGTGCGCGTGTAGTGACAAGAGTGTACGACGTCGCGGTGTGCGTGTAACGCTGGTGCATGGGATATTCTGGGATTTAGTTGTCACATCACACATCCCATCACATCACATATCCAATCACCACATTTAAACCCATCACTCACTCTTTCTCTCTCCTCTCCAAAATCAAAAAATAAAATAAAATTCATATCTCCTCACTCACTCTCTCTACCCGAGCCTCTTTTCTCCCCTTCTCATTTTCATTTTCTCATATACTTCCAACTCCTCACCACCAAGCTCTCCATCACTCTCTCTACTTGGTCGCACATCTCTCGCGGCTCTCTCTCCACTCGATGACGCTCGCGAAAGATCTCCGAATCAAGGTGAGTGTGTCAATTTTGTTAACTTTAGTGGAGAAATTAAGAGTTTAATGGTGATGAGGTTGTTGTTGTTAGGTTGTTGGTGGTGTTGTTGTTGTAATTGTTGTTGTTGTTATGTTTAAATAAATAAATAAAAATCGTCAGCAGAGACGGTTGACGAATAAGAACAATGGGTTGGGCTCTTGCCAGCCGAGCCCATGTGGGTCGAGCTTGCCCAAACCAATGAGTCGGGCGACCAGTGCTAAGGCGAGTCAAGCCGGCCCAAACCCGGGTGCCCATGGTTAGGCTGAACCGGGCCAACCCAGCCCCAAATTAATTTTAATTAATTAAAAATCTTTAAAAAATTAAATAAAATACATTTATAAATCAAATAAATATCAAAAAATAGGAAAAATAGCTAGAAGATTATGGAAAAATCCAGAAAAAAAACAAGAAAAATATAATAAAATGGGAAAAATATAAAAGATAGTTTTTGAGGACATTTTTAGGGCATCGGCACCCCGATATAATTCGAAAAGTGTACCGAAATTAAACTTTTTGAAACAAAATCTCAAATTTTTTGTCACACATTATAAATCCACTTAATGTGACTCTAAAATAACAAAAGTGGTATAATTGGATACTAGGGACTTAGGAGACTATAGTCGGGTATCATGTGTGTATCTTGAGGCGTGAGCGGGAAATTTTGGAGATATATTTGCGATTGTTTGAGGTTAGTAAACCAAGAGAAGTCAATTTAGAATTTGCTTATTTTGCTTGTAAATTATTTATTTCTTATTACTTTTCGCCGGTTCAACTTGCATATTTACTCTATTCTCGCGTGTGTCTTTGTATGGTCTAAGGGATGGTGTGACCCATTTTCGGCTCTCTTGTTGATGATGATCTGATTGTTGCTACGGTGTTGGTCATACCTTAGACTATGCATGAGATATCTCTCAGCGAGTCGATGATCTCGAGAGCGAGTTGACGTGAGGCTCATCTCCGTTACAGATTTCCTCTCATTTGAGGCGTTAGGCGAAGTCTACCTTCTGACCAACAGAGTTCCTCATTTCGATCGTGAAGAGAAGGTGTGGATTTCCTCACCTCCGGGGCTTTCTTGGTTTAGTATTTTTGTCCCAGGGCTCGACAACTATACACCACACTCGCGTTCCATATTCTTGATTATCTCACGACTTATATTTATGTTTTACATTCCTGTTCATTTACTTTATATGTATGAATTGTAGTTGTTTTCTTGATTTCTTGTGAATACTAACTGAATTTATCTAGGATTTACTTATTGGAACTTGTCATTGTTTGTTGGTGGAAAGTTGCAGATCCTACGACGAACCGGGGGAAGGCGGTGATTGGCGACTACCTCTAATCTAGAGCGCCTCCACTAGCTTACGCGTAGGTGTTTGTGTGACGGCCCCAATTTTCCACAAATTGGGCTCCGCCGGGCCTAAGCCCACATGGACCCTCGAGCCAGTCTCGCAAGGTCAACGAGAGCTTAGTCAGCCTTCCAATCCATTATTATACGTAAATTCACATTTTTCAGTTGAGTTATTAATATTTTTCAAGTTTTATAATTTTATAGCGGAAGCAACTAATACATTCAATAACTCAACAAAAATATCAGGGAGTTAGGCAACCTAATTGTGGAACCCAGTAAATATCATCAGAGGAGAGTAAATACAATTATACAAAATTTTCACCTAGTCATGAAGCATTTCCTCTGCTACTTGTCTGCAGCTCTGCACTCAGTCAAAATAAAAATGACGAGCCCAGGTAAGTAAATCCAGTAGGACATATACACAACGTTTCACAATATCCAAAACAACAGTTCACGATATCCAAAGCAACAGTTCACAATATCCCAAAGCATCAGTTCACAAATATCCAAAACATCAAATTCATGCAAATAGAACGAAATAAATCGAGATGAATATAAAAGGCTGTAAACAACTCGCATGAATATAATATGGATGTATATGCCTCCCCAATTACTCTGAAAGACATATACATCTTCTATACTTCCCCCATATATGAAGTTCAGCACAAGCGCCAGGGGTACAAGCCCTTCTCGAAACGCGGGGACATACCACATATATGGGCATAGTTTTGCAGTGATGGATGTATATGTCTCCCCAATTACTCTGAAAGACATATACATCTTCTATGCATATATGAAGTTCAAGACACAAGCGTCGTACGGGGTACAAGCCCACCTCGAAACGCGGGGACATACAACATATATGGGCATACATATATGAAGTTCAGCACAAGCGCCAGGGGTACCAGCCCACCTCGAAACGCAGGGACATACAACATATATGAGCATAGTTTTGCAGTGATTATCAATAAGCTATCACAAAACAGTAAATAGCAACCATCAATGGATAAACATGAAATATTGTATAGGTCCCTAGGCGGTTTACTTACCTCGAAATTCGCGAACCTCAAAATCAAGACGTCTCACTCGCGTCTCGATTTTGCACCCGACACCCGACTCCTAGTCCCTGGTGTCCATTTAAACATTTAAGCATATTTTACTTCAAATTATTTACATAACACTGAAATTTGGTGAAATAAATCTCACCTCCACCGCGTCGTCGCGATTTCGTCGACCGATCGAAACCGCGCCACCGCGCCATCGGCACTGCTGCCTCGCCGGTGCCGGCACCGCCGCCGGTCACTCGCCGGCATCCCCGCCGGTCACCGCCGGCACCCCCGTCGACCACCGCCGCTGCCGTCGTCTCACTGCGTTACGTCGCCGCGTTCGCAAGCCATCACTGCCGATCCGCCCCTTTTTCCGCGCCGTCGCTGCCTCACCGGCGGAGCTGCTCGCCGATGCTGCCGATCGCTGCCGGTCAGGTCCGCCGCCACGCAACGCCGCCGCTGGACCCGCCGCGATTGCCACCCCCACCTTGCGTGCCTGCTGCTGCTCTCGCGACCGCCTCCGCGCCGCTGATCCGGGAGCCGGCCGTCGCCGTTGGCCGCCGTGCTGCTGGGACGCCGCCGGATCTCCTTCTCTGCCGGTCGAACTCCTTCTCTTCCCCCCTCCCGATCACTCTCTTCTTTGCTTCCTCTCTCACGCGAGCTCTCTGTTGCTTCTGATCTTTTTTTTTTTTCAATAATTATCTCTTTCTTTATATTATATATATATATATATATATATAATATATTATATATTTAATATATATTATATATATACATTTTCCATTTTTGATTTCAAATCAAATGTCCTCGAGATTCGTGCAATGCGCATCTCGAGGCAAACTCAACAATCGAACATCACGCATCTCGAGGCACCAACCCGCCTCATTTTCAAATCTCAATACCCGCGCTACACGCAACACGAGGCATATCCAATGCACATTTTAAACCATATAGAGCCTTTATTTCGGTCTCACGTCGGCACGCGACTCGAGGCGCATCCCTGTTCGTGTTTCAGCTCACCGAATTCCTCGCATACTTAGCATATCATCTTAAGTTTAATTTGAATATACGTATTTCGACGAGTGGGTCCCACATACGACCTTGACTTGACACATGGTACAAGTCAAATTTTTGGGCCGTTATAGTCTTCCCAACGAATTAAGAATTTCGTCCTCGAAATTGAACCAAATCTCCAATGACCATGGTGTTTTATGAACTTCGCCCAAGGCCATACTTCGCCCAAGGCCATACCCCCATCTTACTCTGTAAAATTTGGGCTCCTCATGACAGTGGGTTCCTCCGCGACCTCCAAGCAAAGAACACACCATCTGTCTCCTCCCATCAATATATGTAAGGGCAACATCCTCGCAACATATATTGGAATACAACTGAATACAAACGAACATTTAATTTCACGATCCACCGTCATTAACATACGTATATCCGTTTCTCTCATCGAGTGAATCTCAACCCAACTCGTACTTTTTCTCAAGTTACGATGGATAGTGGTCGGACCTGACGTGGCAATAACATGAACATATTTCTGGCTCTGTTGTACCTAGTTGTCCATACGCCTATGCAGATACGTTGAAATCTCGCTCCAACTGGAACATGTCCATTTCCTTTCCCATGTGCACGACTAGATCGTTGTCCCTATCTGTGCACTCGGCGGATCTCGACCCTATCTCTCGCCCTTTGTCTCCTTATGCTAAGGATTACGACGGTGCTAGGCGATGTACTACACTAGCGTAACTTTACGCTGAACCAACTAACTTTGGCGCCATATAACGAAAACGCATAACTTTCGTGTGTTCCCAGCCATATACGCGTCTTATAGTGCACAACTAGGCATCGGCCTCGCCAACGCAACCTACATGATTTGGTGTGGCCAAGACGTCATAAATATTTCTTCTCAGAGATTCTACTCGTGTGTTCCTACCTTGCCCACGCACTCTCTCGTACGATTCGGCATCATAACATCAATTGTTTACTCCGCGTTCAACGATTTCAAGTAAATGTGTCATCGAGATTCGTGCTCGAATCTCGACCTCATGTGTGACCACAATTGTATTGAATCTCGCAAATTACGTATTTCGAGACACCTCACAAGTTTCGAACTCGCATTACCTAATCCAAATCTAATGTGTCCTCGAGTTCGTGCGGCGCGAAACTCGAGACACATTAAAACATAATTATTTCCATTTAAAATGCACTTGTTTACTCTTTTCTTAATGATTTATCAGTGAGTAAACTTGTACGAAAATTCCTATCAGTACGTTTACTAACGCATCTGAGCAAATTTTAGAATGCGAGAATTCTTGAGATATACAATCTCGTAGGATTTATCCTTAGGTGGCCTCTAACTTTTAAAACGATTCACGGACTCTACCTCGGCTCGTAACATTTAATTCATTTATAAATCCCTAAAGGTGGTGATCGACTTCACCAACCCTGAGACTATAAATGTATAGTGCCACTAAAGTGGAGTTACTTGGGCTTTTGATCCAACAGTACTACTCCAAAGCTTTCGTCAAAGCTAAAGGAGTCCGTACATGATGTAATCGTTAGCTCTCAAGTCATCTCAACACTTTGCTCATTTTGAGTCCGCTCTTCGTTCGTTTTTTTTTTTTTTTTAACTTGACGTTCTCGAATGTTCCTTCCATTCGATGTTCCTTACTCGAATGTTCATTACATTCGAATATTCATTCATTTCACGAATGAGCCTTTCTCGAATGTTCCTTACCTTAACTTTTTCCATTCGTTTTATATTATCCAACATCCATTTCCTTTATCATCAATTCAACACCATTTTAGAGATTCGAGCTTTCGTTTCAAGTCTCACTACGTATAGGAAATTCTCCATTTCAATACGAACTGAACAACTTTAAATGAATTTAATGAACTCTTTTGAGTCCTAAATAAGATCAAAATTCCTCTAAATAGCCTAAAAATTTGAGTCCTACATGGCATGTTAAGTTTCAATTTGAAACCATACCATTTGTCATACCAAAGTTCTCATTTTGCTCAAAATGAATTGTTTTATTTTCCATTGGCTTTACTAAACCAACCAAGCTATTTATCTCAATTTCTCAATTGAACTAACTAATTTCTTAAGCCAATCCGCGAAGCTGAATTAAATTTAAACAACTCCCGCTTTTTCAAGGCACGAGTACTTATCCATGCAGCTCCACTATTCCCAAATACGCCACCATCACCAACATTGTCACATCTGATCCGTGCATGAAGGCAATGTCATACGACCTCATATCAGATGGAAATATAACTTTTAAACATTTTCCTTCTTTGGGTTTGTACCTTCAATTTACCCCACCAAAACTCATGCTAATTTGGGTTTCAATTTTCCATCACAAATTCTGACGAGAAAAATCATTTGGTCGCTCGAATTTGATCCCCAACTCGGCTCAAATGAAAACAAGGACCATACCAAATTGAACTCCAACTCGGCTCAAATTTAACTCCAAACCATTTAAATATAGTTTAAGCGTCCTTGCGGTACTATACCAAATTTACATGAAATCCATTCACCTTTCCCATGATTTGATTCCGTACCACATTCCAATTTCATTAATTATTTCGAGCGGATCCTCTAGAAATATGTGCAGGGTGTTTTCGAGAGTTTTGGATGACTTGAATCTAACTCCTTAAGGTACGCAACAAGTTTTCTTCCCCAAGTAGAAATCAAATGTGTCCTCGAGATACGTGCAACACGAATCTCGAGGCAACCCCAATACTTTCACCAATTCGTCCAAAAATGAAATCACGTATGCAAATGGAACATCAATATCAATTAATCATTACATAGTCACGATTCCTCGAATCATTATCGACATCATATATAAGGAAAAAATGTTATAAACATTTTCCATTTTCCATTTTCCATTTGCCATTTGTCATTTTCCATTTTCCATATCCGCCAGGTGTTCTACCATTTTTCATTTTTCCAACTCTCCTCACTTCCCAACGAAGACTCAAGTCATGATCATAGGGTTCCACTCTAAGTTCAACCATTCCTAACTTCCGCTTATTTTGTGTCTTAATTTCAAGAGTCGAGTTCCTTAAAACGTCGGCTCTGATACCAACTGTGACGGCCCCAATTTTCCACAAATTGGGCTCCGCCCGGCCTAAGCCCACGTGGACCCTCGAGCCAGTCTCGCAAGGTCAACGAGAGCTTAGTCAGCCTTCCAATCCATCATTATACGTAAATTCACATTTTTCAGTTGAGTTATTAATATTTTTCAAGTTTTACAATTTTATAGTGGAAGCAACTAATACATTCAATAACTCAACAAAAATATCAGGGAGTTAGGCAACCTAATTGTGGAACCCAGTAAATATCATCAGAGGAGAGTAAATACAATTATACAAAATTTTCACCTAGTCATGAAGCATTTCCTCGCTGCTTGTCTTGTCATGCAGCTACGCACTCAGTCAAAATAAAAATGACGAGCCCAGGTAAGTAAATCCAGTAGGACATATACACAACGTTTCACAATATCCAAAACAACAGTTCACGATATCTAAAGCAACAGTTCACAATATCCCAAAGCATCAGTTCACAAATATCCAAAAATTCATCAAATTCATGCAAATAGAACGAAATAAATAGAAACGCATGAATATAATATGGATGTATATGCCTCCCAATTACTCGAAAGACATATACATCTTCTATGCTTCCCCATATATGAAGTTCAAGACAAGCGCCGGGGGTACAAGCCCTTCTCGAAACGCAGGACATACCACATATATGGGCATAGTTTTGCGGTGATGGATGTATATGTCTCCCCATTACTCGAAAGACATATACATCTTCTATGCATATATGAAGTTCAACACAAGCGCCGGGTACAAGCCCACCTCGAAACGCAGGGACATACAACATATATGGGCATACATATATGAAGTTCAAGCACAAGCGCCAGGGGTACCACCACCTCGAAACGCAAGGACATACAACATATATGAGCATAGTTTTGCGGTGATTATCAATAAGCTATCACAAAACAGAAATAGCAACCATCAATGGATAAACATAAAATATCGTATAGGTCCCTAAATTTGGTTTACTTACTTACCTCGAAATTCGCGAACCTCAAAATCAAGTTTCTCACTCGCGTCTCGATTTACGCACTCGACACCCGACTCCTAGTCTCTGGTGTCCATTTAAACATTTAAGCATATTTTACTTCAAATTATTTACATAACGCTGAAATTTGGTGAAATAAATCTCTCCTCCACCGCGTCTTCGCGATTTCGTCAACCGATCGAAACCGCGCCACCGCGCCATCGGCGCTGCTGCCTCGCCGGCGCCGCCGCCGGTCGCTCGCCGGCACCCCCGCCGGTCACCGCCGCTGCCGTCGTCTCACTGCGTTACGTCGCCGCGTTCGCAAGCCATCGCTGCCGATCCGCCTCTTTTTCCGCGCCGTCGCTGCCTCACCGGCGCAGCTGCTCGCCGATGCTGCCGATCGCTGCCGGTCAGGTCCGCCGCCACGCAACGCCGCCGCTGGACCCGCCGCGATCGCCACCCCCACCTTGCGCGCCTGCTGCTGCTCTCGCGACCGCCTCCGCGCCGCTGATCCGGGAGCCGGCCGTCTCCGTTGGCCGCCGTGCTGCTGGGACGCCGCCGGATCTCCTTCTCTGCCGGTCGAACTCCTTCTCTTCCCCCCTCCCGATAACTCTCTTCTTTCCTTCCTCTCTCACGCGAGCTCTATGTTGCTTCTGATCTTTTTTTTTTTTTTTTTTTTTCAATCATTATCTCTTTCTTTATATATATGTATATAATATATTATATATCTATACTATTATAATAGCAATCCCCAAACGGTTAACCGTGAAGCCTTTTTGGCTAAAAATTCCAAGTATACCCTTATTACCTTAAATGAAAACAAATCAATATAAGGATATTTTGGTAAGTGAATAATTACATTACTTTAATCGGCTGTTTGAGACCAAAAAAATTTTCACTTTGCGGTTTCTCATCCGCGAGTTCTCAATGGCGTTCTTCAATGGCGTTCTTCAATGGCCACCACATCCGCGCGAGTTCGGCCACCACATCCACGCGAGTTCTTCAATGGCCACCACATCCGCGCGAGTTCTTCAATGCCGACCACATCCGCGAGTTCTTCTTCTTCATCTTCGCGTCGCGTTTGCCGTCTTCGCCGATTCGCCGAAAGAACAGGGACTAAACCAGAGTCCTCTTCGCCGATTCGCCGATTCGTCTTCTTCATCAGATTCCTCTTCCCCGATTCGCGATCTAAGCGCAGAAGAAGACATCGCAACGGCGGCCACACTGCATCGTCTTCGATTTCTTCTTCTTCATCTTCTTCATTAGATCCGTCTTCTTCATCGTCGCGTCGCGCCGCCGTCTTCAAAGCGATCAAGATCCGCAACGCCACACCTCTTCTACCTCTTTCCTCCGACGACGGTCCATTCTAGGTTTTTTTTTTTTTTTTTTTTTTTAATTTTCCGGCAATGCTGAATTGGGGGTTTAGGAGGGTTTGAACTTTGATACTGAATTTGAGTTGGTAAGTTGCGATTTTTCGTCTAATTGTAGGACATATTTAGCTATCCGAACAATAAAAAAAAATATTTAGCGATTTTTGAACCATAACTGATTTTTTTCCCGTCATTTTTCATCAAAAAAAAAAAATTAAACGAATTGAATCTACAACAACGTCAAAAACTGATTTTTTTTTTGAATCCCACATATTTAGCGATTTTATTTGAGAGTTTCTAAAACTGGTTTTTTTAATTGAATCCTTTATATCCACTTTTGATGGAACGGTAACTTATTGTATCTTTTCCTCTTCTACTTATTCCCTTTTTTTTTTCGATTGATCTGCATCAACTGCTCCAACAGTTTCTGGCCTTGCCAATCAATCTAAAAAATTTGTCAAAAACCCAAAAACAAATCAAATCAGCGTGGATTCCACTACATATTTCAATACAAACAACGATTTCATCGGTTCTTTCTTCTCGAATCGGATAATTCTCGGATCCGATCGATTTTTCATGCTATTTTTTTGCAATTACCCTAGAAGTTTAAATTGATCGAGAGAGATAGAGAGGACTTACAGTGACAACGCAGAGTTCGGTGAATCTCAGAGTTGACAACGCTACAATAGGTGAGGTAAGTGTATAATTTTAATTTTTTCCTATTCGGTTGATTATCTTCTTCATTTCTTTAATAAATTTTGAAGTATTTTGTTAGATATACATACTTTTACAATCAAAAAAATTCCTCCATGTAGACCATTTCATAATATTGATCAACAAGCTTAGGCCCTCAACTGATCCTGCTCTATTCAAAATGGGGCGAGTGTAAGCCTATCTATAAAGATTACTTGCAAGTTTTGTCAATCGTTTTCTTAATTCAGGGTGGTTTATAAGCATTACTATGATTTATGATTATTAATTATGATTAACCGCACCACCTACTACGATTAATGAATATCTGTAGTCATGATATGTAAGCTTTAAATTTCATTAAATTTTTTGGATCTTTGAATGTAAGCAACTTTGCTGCCACCCCAAGTTTAATCTCTTTCATGTCATTCATAAGTGTGGATTTACGTATGCATGTATACTAGCTTCGCTTTGTTACTACTATTTTCCACCTTTGTTCAACATAGACCTTCCTTTTTTTGGGGGTTGCTCACTACTTGAAATCTTTGTTTATAAATTATGTTGTGCTTCTTTAGCGATGCAAATTTAATGCTCTACCCATTTATCTTAAGAGACCTAATTAGTGAGTTGTGTTCCCTATCCAAGGTATAGGAAAGAAAATGACCTTTTCTCGATATGCTTTATGTAGGCCATCATATTGCTTGATATTCATATTGTGCGTGTTCAATGCGGACATGTATTTGCACATACTTCCCTTTGATTTGATCATGTAGGGTCATCACCCCATTACCTCTCTTATCTCAATTTCATCAATTCTACTACTAATCACTTCTCCACCCATGCATGATGTACGTATATCGATCCTTAAAAGAAAAATATATTTTCCATTTCAACTCTTACAGTTGGAACTAACACAATAGAAGCAGCATAGCATATCTTTATAAATCAAATTAAGGGTGTTGAGATTCCTAGCAATTCAAGTCCCAAAAATTATACATTCAGCTACAATTCCGCAAATGTAGATCCTCGATTTTTTTATCTTTTTCCCTTAAAAATGACTACAATGGGGAATAATTACTAAACAGATTTGTCGAGAAGACTAATAGTCTTTTATTTTTTTAAATGGTATGATATGATATGTAAGTTGAAGTTTGATTGCATTGGGAGGAGAGTAATGGTAGCTCTTCAAGCATGTGAGCTATCTTGAGGAATAAAAAAAAATTGATTGATGAGGTGGAAGTTTAGGTGTCAAAACTTTGGTGTGTGAAAGAGGGCATAGGAAGGTGTTTATCATCATTATTTGAATTCTAACAACTGGTTGTGAGACCATAAATCAAATTTGATTCACATTTAACAACCTCAACATCTTTGGGGTACCTTATTAACTAAAGCGTGGAAAAGCTTTAAATTAGATTTGTTTTGAAAAATCTAAAATCAACCAATTCTTTTTTGAACAAAAATTGAAACAAATTTTTTATTTATAGAGCAATATTAGAGCATAGTACCATAGGCAATCATTTTTGAACAAATTCAATTAGCGAATTGCAATAATATATAACCGTGATAATTCCATAACCATAGTGACAAAAGGGCTTCATCGATAAACACATTAGACTCTATCATTTTTTTTTTTTAGATTTTTGTTTATATCAATACTATGGCTATCTTATGGTACATTAATAGGTAAACTGTTGACATAAAGTTACATCAAAAAGTCTCCACTAAATTAAGAGTTCACATAATAACCATTGATCTAAAAAAAATTTATGATCTAAAAAATATAAAATGTATTTTGTTAGAAGTAATTGTAATAAATATTGAAGTATTTTGTTAGATATACATACTTTTACAATCTAAAAAATTCCTCAATGTAGACCATTTCATAATATTGATCAACAATTCAATAATATAGCTGCTACCATGAATGAACAACGGAATCGTCGTCGTTTATCTCAAAGGCAACGACGTCAAAATATGTCAAACTCAGCTAGAGATCACCTACTCGCAGCTCGACGAAATCAAGAGACTCCTGAGACTATTGAACAAAGAAATGTTCGACATCAAAGATATTTACAACGCTACAATTCCATAGAAGGTACATACAATTATATTCTTAATTAATTTATTCTCTACTTCTTTTATATGTTCTTACTAATATAATACACCATGTTAATTATTATGTATTTTATAGGTACATCTACAAGTACTTTTGCAAAATATAATACAACCGCTTCAAGGTTGACGCACATTCGTCAAATTGCTAGGTCAAGGTCTTCCGAAATGGAAGGTACCAATTAAATTAAATTTTTTTTCCAAATATAATGAATTATTTTATTTTCCTCGATTAACTTAAATTTTTTTGCTTTACAGGTACCTCTACCAGTAACATTGGCAACCATTCAAGAACCTTAAGATTATCATGTATTCGTCAACAAGCAAGGTTACTTTGCAACCAAATAGATGGTAATAATATGTTACAGTCATTTACTATATTTTAAATTATGCTATTTCTATTAATATTATTAATTGTATACAAATTTTAATTTCATGTAGGTTCCATTACTACTACGCAAAGCAATCAAAATTTAACGTTGCTTAATAATTGTCGAGTACCATGTTCAAGTTCTTCTAACGCTAGACCATTTCCTAATAGGCATAATAGTGGTAGAAATTTCCCTGCACATTACAACTTCCAAACTATAATACTTGAACAACCCGAATTTGTTCATATTGTGGAGCAGATTATTTGTTCATGAGACCTTAGATTTGTGTTGCTCCAATGGAAAAATTAATTTACCAACACCCGAAAATCCACAAGAATTAATAAACATATTCATAGATCAAACTGATGAAGGTAAACATTTTAGAGAAAACATACGTTCTTATAATCATGTTTTTTGCTTCACCTCTATAGGAGTTAATATAGACGAAAACTTAGCAAGTGGCGGACAAGGAGTCTTTACTTATCGTGCGCAAGGATCTATTTACCATAGAATAGGCGGTTTATTACCAATAAATGAATCAAGACCAAGATTCTTACAAATGTATATATATGACACTCAAAATGAAATTGAACACCGACATCAAGAGCGAAACATAACACGACCAAGTCTATTACATAAATTAAAATTAATATTAGATGCACACAATCCTTATGTTCAAGTATTCCGTCAATTAGGTAGACGTGAGGATGTGATGAACTGTAGACTACTAATACAAGAAGTAAGGGTTAATCGACATATTCATGCTTTACCTTCAACGCCACAAGTTGCGGCAATACTAATAGGAAATGATTCTTTAGAAGATTTAAGAGAAAGAGATATCATAATAGAAACTCAAAGTGGTAGCCTTCGTAACATTGCTGACACGGCCGCATACTACGATCCCTTACAATATCCTCTGTTATTTCCTTTGGGGCAACACGGTTGGCATTTGGAATTGTGTAACTCAAATCACGAAAGAATCAATTTGCAGACAATACTACTCCTATGTTCTTCGTGTACTATTACTTGCATTTTACTATTACTTTTATTCCTACAAAAATTAATTTGTTTCAACAAAAACTAACTTCTTTCATATTAGTTTCGCCCATTACGCATGTCACTACTTCATTACGATGGACGTCTTTTACAACAATATGTGGTAGACATGTATGTGAAAATAGAAACAATGCGGTTACGATATCTAAAGACAAACCAACATATCATTCGTTCCGAACTATATCAAGGTTTACAAGATGCAACGAATTCGGGAGAAACAAGCTGCGGGTTTATATGAATGTGATTTTAAAATATTATGTATTCATTACAAATAAGTTTATTATGTTACTTGAAATTTATAATATTTTTACTTTATTATTTTGAAGGTAATATTGGTAGAAGAATAATTCTTCCCTCATCATATCTTGTGCGATCCAAGAGATATGTATAACCGCTACCAAGATGCAATGGCAATCGTCGGGAGGTATGGAAAACCCGACCTTTTTATTACCATCACTTGCAACACTAATTGGTTGGAAATTACCCGAGAACTATTACCTGGACAAAAGGCTCAAGATAGACTGACGTAACAACTAGAGTTTTTCGATCAAAACTAGAAGAATTGAAACATGACTTATTTGTTAGAGGTGTGTTAGGTAAAGTAATAGCTCATGTACATGTTATTGAATTTCAAAAGAGGGGATTGCCACATTCACATTTGTTGCTAATTTTAGAAGAAAGTGATAAGTTAAATTGTCTGATAATTATGACTCTTTAGTTAGAGCGGAAATTCCATGTCCTTTAACCGAGTCTAGGTTGTATTCTATAGTAACAAAACATATGATGCATAACCCATGTGGACCGTTAAACACTAACGCAATATGTATGAAAAATAATAAATGTACAAAATCATATCCGAAAGCTTTTCTTTGCATCTACGTCACAAGGTAATGATTCATACCCTATATATATAGGCGGCGCGACGATGGAAAACAAGTCATAATAGGTAATAGAACTTTAGACAATCGTTGGGTGGTTCCATATAACTCTTACTTACTTTTAAAATATAACTGTCATATAAATGTAGAAATTTGTTCAAGCATAAAATCCGTCAAATATTTGTACAAATATGTCTATAAAGGTCCGATCGCGTTGCTTTTGGAGTATCTACACATACAAGTAGAGATGACGAGATAGCTCAATTTGTTAATGCTAGGTGGATATGTGCTCAAGAAGCTTTGTGGAGAATATTCAAATTTCAATTGAATGGAATTTCACCTTCGGTAGTTGGACTACAAATACACTTACCTAATCATCAACAAGTCCAATTTAATGTAGATGAGTCTATAGAAGACATATTAAATGATAGTGATAGATCAAAAACTATGTTGACGAGTTTTTTAAGAAAAATGCTATTGACTCGGATGCAAGGCAATACTTATATTACGAATTTCCACAAAAATATTGGTGGAATCAAAGACTTAAACAGATGGACTAGAAGACAAAATATTCGTAAGGTAGTTGGTAGAATGTACACTGTTTCACCATTAGATAGAGAACGCTACTATTTAAGATTATTACTCAATCATGTTAGGGGACCTATATCTTTTGAAGATTTGCGTACTGATTGATGGATTTACATTTGAAACATTTAAACAATCTCTTAAAAAAAGAGGTTTACTAGAAGATGATGATAGTGTCACTCAATGCTTGCGAGAAGGCTGCAAATGTACATATGCCACGTTCTTTAAGAAGACTATTCGCTACTATTTTAGTTTTTTGCGAACCAATTAGAATACGTGAGTTATGGGATGAATTCAATACGTATATGATTGAAGATTACAAAAATGCAAATAAAAACGACCACTCTCTAGATGAATCTTTCTTTCTAAATTGTTGTCTTAAAGATTTAACCAATTATCTCTCACAACATCAAAAAAATATTACGATTACGATTTACCCCAACCAACTTCTGAATCAATAAACAACATTAACAAATTTATAGTTGAAGAAAAATCTATTAAAATATCAAAAGAAGATTTAGATTCAATAAGAAAATTAAACAGTCAACAACAAAATGCATTTGATAGTGTCGTCCATAGCATCGATAGTCATGCACATACAATTTTTTTTATAGACGGACACAGGGGGTACAGGAAAAACCTTCTTATACAAATCAATCTTAGCATACATACGTAGTAAAGGATTAATTGCATTGGCTACAGCTACATCAGGTATTGCTGCCATGTCATTGCCCGGGGGTCGTACTGCACATTCAAGATTTAAGATCCCTATTCTATTAGATTCCACTTCAACATGTTTCATCAGCAAACAATCGGACTTAGCAGACCTAATACGACATGCTTCTCTCATTATTTGGGATGAAGCAACTATGGCTCACAGGCACGCTATAGAGGCTTTGGATAGAACACTACGAGATATTACTAATATAGATGATTTTTTTGGTGGAAAAAACATAGTATTAGGAGGCGACTTCCGACAAGTATTGTCGGTTGTCCCAAATGGTACAAGATCTGAAACCATAAACGCCTCTCTCATTAGAGCACCATTTTGGAAAAACGTAATAAAAATAAAATTAATGAACAATATGCGTGCTATAAATGATTGTTTGTTTGCTGATTTTTTGTTGCGAATAGGAAACGGAGAGGAAAATTCTATTAAAGAAGATATGATTAGAGTACCCGATGAAATAAATATTCCTTGGCGAGGAGATCAAACAATACATGACCTAATAGATTTTACATTTTCATCACTACACGATAGTTCTAATAACAAAGAATACATAATCAATAGGGCTATACTAACCCCGACAAATGAATCGAGTTGAACAAATTAATAATTTAGTTGTCCAAAAATTCTTAGGTCAAACATATATTTATTATTCATTTGATAGTGTAGAGGACGATACCTTACATCTTTATCAACAAGAATATTTAAATTCTATTTCTCTAGGAGGATTACCACCTCATAGACTAATACTAAAAATAGGATGTCCAGTAATTTTACTTAGAAATCTAGACCCACAAATAGGCTTATGTAATGGAACCCGTTTGATTTGTCGAGTTTTTCATAGAAATATTATAGATGCCGAAATAGCTAACGGACCTTTTAAAGGAACTAGAGTTTTTATACCACGAATCCCACTAAAACCTTCGAGATAATGTAAAAATGCCTTTCAAACTTATTCGAAAACAATTTCCAATAAAACTAGCATTCGCATTGACAATTAATAAATCCCAGGACAAACTATACCCAACGTAGGAGTTTATCTTCCCGAACATGTTTTTAGTCATGGCCAACTATATGTAGCTTTATCTCGAGGTGTGTCTTTAAGTCAAACCAAAATTTTAGTTAAAAATGGCAAAATAGATAGACATATAGGTACATTCACAAAAAATGTGGTTTATCGCGACGTCCTCCACAATTGTACGTAGCTAAGTAAAATCATAACATATAATATATGAAAATAATTTTTAATATAATAATTGTTTACAATTCTTTACGTCTAATACGATTACGCTTCAATGGATTACGTGACAAGCAATGATGTCTCTATATAACATACGACAAGGTTAGATTCTTTGTTATTTGGAAAAAAATTACATGGTGGAATTGTTTTCGATAATTTTTATTTATTTATTTTTAATTCATATTCCTTATAATATTTTGATGAACTCTAATATCCATGGTGGTGAGGTTTTTGTTTGAAGATGTGGTAGCGGCGGCGTCAAAAACATTTTGACATAGGCGTCGTCAGTGAGATATTTCGAAGTTTTCATAGTTGGTGTTCACGGTTTATCAAAAGAGATGAACTCGGTGCCTAGGTAAGTCTTTTAAGGTTTCGTCATTTTTAGTCATTTCTTGTTACTTATTTTTGCGGGGAATATAAGGAATATTATTGATGCATTTTGGACATCACTACTTGGTTGGGATCTTACATGGAGTTGATTGCGTCTTGATTTGGAGCCACAAATTTCGTCAGGTAAGAGCCCTTAAACGATATAGTTGAACTGCCCTTGATTTTGTAACTTTGTGCATTGTTGGAGGATTGTGATTGGTGTTGTTGGCATTGTCTTCATTTTTATATTTTGTAAGGTCTTGGCTACTCCACATCTGGTTGCAACGTGGATGATACGATGAATGACTTGAGGTAATGCATTTACAGTAGTTTGTACTCCACATGTCTTTCCTAGCTCATCCATTTATCTGTTTACTTCTATATCACTGGCGGTGTTATTGTTTATGCCTCACGCGCGTGCCCATTGAAGTAGTTGAACTTGGTTATGTTTTATTTCGTTCTTTCTTTTCTTTAACTGTTAGTTGGGGCAATATTATGTCTTAAATGAAAACTATGTATTGAGTTATCTGAATGATTGACATGCATCACATGAAAATATTTTGGGTTTCAATGTTCAAGGCTATTTGTGATACAAGTATTAGTACTTTAACAGATAGATGTCAAGATCTGAAATCAGAATGGTATCATTTTGAACATGTAAAATCAAACTGAAAGTAGGGATTGAATTGTAAGATGAAGTTGATGAACATGGTTTAAATGTAAACAAAATAATAAGATGAAAATGAGATACAAGGACTCATTGTTTCTCAAGTTTGTAGTACAAGGCGATCGTCAAGATTGCAGTCGAAAGCGTCTGAAACAGATCGCAAGACGGAATAAGAACGATCTGTTCGGATAGGCGCATTGTCCGAATAAGAAAGCGAGGAAGTGAGGGAGAAATCGACGACTGTAGTCGAGGGAGTCGATGGAGTATCATCGGGCTGGTGTCAGTGTTCATTTATGTTTCAATTTGAGAATTCAATCTCTTTTATCTGTTCTCACTGTGATTGTTGCGCAGTTGAAAATGCCACCGCCGAATATCGAGATTGTTGCAAAGACTAGCGAGAGAATAAATGGTGAAGAGTATGCATTAGACTTGAAAACAATTGCTCGCCTTCAGGTTTGTTTGGCTCTGTACTCTGAATGTGTTCTTTTACTGGTGTATTATATGATGACATATTTAGACTTTAAATATGGAACCTTCAAAGAGTTTGAGATGCATTAACGCGATCCATAAATTTGTTTTCTTTTTGTTGCTTTTGTTTTTCTTTTTTCATTTGGTTATAGAAACCTCTTTTTATTTGATAGACATAGATATGTTCCACACACTAATATTTTTCTTTCATATCGTTCTATTAATTTAGTGCTTTGATTGTTTTATGGATCTTTAACTCCACCTATGTAGAACACTATGTGGGGTACATAGCCGGTCCCATGTCTGGATAAAGGAGAGGACTCTGATGCCCATTTCCCATATCGGAAAATGGGTAAAGGAAGTCCCAAACCCATTTTTCATACCCGATAAATGGGGGAGGGAGGCCCAAGCCCATTTTTTAATCTTGGAATATGGAGAAGGGTTGCGATAGGTTGACGAACAAGCGTAAAAACTTATGTTAGTCTTCATGAAATGGATCAAACACATGGATTTGAGTGGTTTGGAAAGCTCACCATCAATTGCACTTAATCGAGCACAATGAAAGAGTTTGATCCATGTAGCCGAACCCAGATAGTTTAGGACTGATTGTTGTGTGGATCTTTTTTGGAGTTAATGTTTATTCATGTTGAACGATTAATGTGATGGCTCGCGTCGAGCCTATATCCACTATGAAGGCATAGTTGTATGTTTTTTGCAGCAATGGTTGGCGATGTCAATATATACATGAACGACTTGGATGACTTGCAAATGGCAGAGGTTGAGATAATGATAGCTGAACCGAAAAGGTAGCTACTACTCTATTCCATTTTTGTATTGACATTTCTTGGATTTAGTATTGTTTTTGAGATGCTTCATATTTTTGGTTGAATGTAGTTATTCTCTTAGTTTTAGCAAGGGAATGGAAAAACACAATTGGTATTGCTATGTGTTCAACATTGAATTTTAATCAATTTTTTTTTCTTTAGCCGTGGCAAAGGCCTTGGAAAAGAAGCTGTTCTGATGATGATGGCTTTTGCAGTCAAAAACCTTGGGATCCAATCATTCCGGGTGAAGATTGGAGACACGAATGAGGGATCACTTTGTTTGTTTAGAAAATTGGTAAGATAGGGAATTAATACAGCTCTTATACATTTGCTTCTACCAGTTGTGAATATCATTTCTATGTTAGGTAAAGATTTGTGCATTTATTTAAGTACGAATGGAACTCTCATACAACAACAACAAAGCCTCAATCCCAAATAAAGGAATTCTCATTCAAAACAGTATAATTTGGAATAGCCAAGTTGCGCAAGCAGGCTGTTAGTTTGCAAAAATCAATCCAATCTTTTGTCAATGAACTATCCTTACATAGTTGTATGCAACTTAAAACGAGTGGAATTATTTTATGATTTGTTATTAAATCTCATATATTTGTTGATAAATGCAGGGTTTCGAAGATGTTTCACATAGCGACATTTTTCAAGAGGTGAGAATCATTCTGTGCAAATGTATTCCACTAATAAGAGTCGTTGGATTGCTCGAATACTAGGGATAAAATTTACTTCTTTGGCTAGAACTTGAGGATCCAATCAAATCCTATGTAATGGCCATTGTACTTGGTTCCATACTCATATTCTTAGTTCTATTCTTTGGATTTTTTCTGCTCCGTGATATTATTTTTGTTTTACTTAAAAAATTCATGTCGTATAATTGATGATTAATTTATATTTCTCTCCTATATAATTTAGGTTTGATGATCACATAAGCTTGGTTGAGATATTTGTCATTTACTCCAAACTTCTACACGAAACACCTACACATGCAACAACAAAAAAAAAAATTAAACTTTAATTTTTTCAATTGTGGTTTTTTTTGAAAAAGAAAAGTTCTCAAGTGTTATCAGAACATCTCTATTTGCTTCACGTGCAACGCACGTGCCCGTTAACTAGTATATATATATATACATTTTCCATTTTTGATTTCAAATCAAAATGTCCTCGAGATTCATGCAACGCGCATCTCGAGGCAAACTCAACAACCGAACATCACGCATCTCGAGGCACCAACCCGCCTCATTTTCAAATCTCAATACCCGTGCTACACGCAACACGAGGCATATCCAATGCACATTTTAAACCATATAGAGCCATTATTTCGGTCTCACGTCGGCACGCGACTCGAGGCGCGTCCCTGTTCGTGTTTCGGCTCACCGAATTCCTCGCATACTTAGCATATCATCTTAAATTTAATTTGAATATACGTATTTCGACGAGTGGGTCCCACATACGACCTTGACTTGACACGTGGTACAAGTCAAATTTCGGGCCGTTACAGTTTGTATTTACATATACATACTTTTTTGGATCATTTTAGGAGACTTATTCACCTGATACATGTATATTGACACCTATTATACATTTTTGTCGCCTTAACTTATATACATGGTATTCTTTTATTGGGTTATATATGTATATATTGATTGTAATACTTATGTACACGTATTACGATGCTAACTTGTGGCACATTCACGACTCTTAGATTCGACATGGATAGACGACCAGTTCTTCAAACGGATGATGGGGGCCAGACGAGTAGCTCGACACCCGCCGACTCAGAACAGACCTTACGCGACACGATCGCACTTCATAGTTTGCAACTCGGGGAGATTCTTTGATTGCTTCGAGCGCTGGCAGGGGCCACACCGGTCCCTGCCGCACTCGCCACCGCCACTACTATAAAGCAGACAGTTGTCGTTCCGACTGTTCCAGCGACCTCACTCACTACCACTCTTACCGAAATACTGCCAGCAGCCACTACACCATTGACTACGCAGGACGTGGCACCAACACTGATTCCACCCTAGGAAATCACATTCAAAACCTTTTTATCAGCTGAGGCGAAGTTGATTAAGGAGTTAATTTGTTTTCAGTCAGGCTACTATTATGGAGGCGGAGACCCAGAGGTAGCTTGGAAGTGGATCCTTTCATACGAAAAACTTCACGGAATTTTGAGGATGCACGACAGCATACGGGCTAAGATTTCCGGATTCATGCTCAGGGGAGATGTTGCAGTATGGTGTACCACCTACACAGCCGCCCACGGAGAGCCGAGTACTTTGGCAGAGTTCAAGAAATTCTTCTATGATCAGTATATCCCGATTGAGATTCAACCGAGACCGAGGGATGAGTTGTTGCACTGAGGCAGGGTAGTTGGACAGTGTCGCAATACATGAAGAGATTCAAATACCTGCTTACTTTTGCGATAGATGTAACTGGGACCGAGCGACTTCAGGTCCACTACTTTATTCGAGGACTCCAACCAGAGATTGGGGAGCGATTGTGTCGACATGAGCCAGACTATATATGAAGTTTAAGAGAGAGCGTTGACCCACAAGTCATTTTTTATGTGGAATGATGGCGTCCCTACTCCTGTGCATCACGACAACCGTAGAGGCCAGAGGAGGTCAAACAGGAAAGGCTAGAGGAATCGCGATCAGAGAGATCAAAGGGAACAAAGGCGTAGACATGATGACGGCCAAACGATCAGCGCACATGATTAATGAATTAAACTATGATTAAAAATTTGAGTTGTGACAGTGGGAAGAGCAATGTAGAGAGTTTTTGCCAAAGTGAGATTTGTTGAATTAAGTGGCTCAAACTTGTAACTTGAGTTTGACTCAAATTAGTGTCCTACATGGATTCATGCATACACAAGGATTACACATGAGATTAATTAGTAATTGGATACAAACTACATTAATGTGTTGTATTCCAATTAGGAGTTACTATTTGTGGTGGTTTGTATACGAGCATGTAACACCTATAAATAGGTGTATGGGGTCATAAGGAAAGCATAGTGTTGTACTTACTTGAGAGAGCCGAGAATTGTGTCGTAACATACAAGCCTGCGAGTGGGTACACGACACTTCGAGATTGAATCTTATTAGAGTATCTATATAAGGTTTAGATAGAGGAGGTTCTTCCTTTATGTACTAAACTATTGATAGCATATTGTCTTATTTTTTGCCCGTAGTTTTTACCCTGATTTTAAGGTTTTTCATGCTAATTCTTGTGTTGATATTTTCCCTATGGTTTGTTTATCTTTGAGTATATTCGTGTATCTGCCATCTTGGGTATCCCATGGTGATTCGTCACAACAGGGTTATTATATAAAAAAGAATCTTAACAAATGGGGTCCCTAAAAAATGGGGTTTTGAGGCTATTGCCCCACCGATACACACACACACACACACACACACACACACACACACACACACACACACACACACACACACACACACACTTATGTATGTATTAGTTTATGGAGCATGCTACACACGCTTAAACCTGCCAACTATGCTCACGAGAATTTAATTAATCTAATAATTTATTTTTATATTCCAAATAATATACTACTTCATTTTTATTTTGAGTTTTTTGACAACTAACTATAACTATTTGGATTTAAGGGCACAACAACAATAACAACGATAACATAGCCTCAGTCCCAAATTAATTGTGGTCGGCTACCTGGATCAAACTTTTCCATTGTGCTCGATTAAATGCAATTGATGATGAGCTTTCCAAACCATTCAAATCCCTCATAATTAATGCATCCCATGTTAACTTTGGTCTACCCCTACCTCATCAAATTTCTACAATTTTTATTGAGTCAAGTTACTAGTGTGGCATTTGTAGGCCGTCTTTGCAGGTGACAAACCACCACAACCGCCCTTTCCTAATCTTATTATCAATTTGTGATACTACTATTTGTCTTTGAACTTCTATATTTCTTATTCTATCTTTACGAGTTTTACCACACATTCACCTAAGCATCATCACTTTTGCTACGTTCATTTTGTGTAATTGTTGTTGCTTTACCGCCCAACATTCACTTTTATAGAGCATAGCTAGCCTAATTGCATTCCTATAAAATTCTCCTTTTAACTTAGTAGAAACATTTCGATTACAAATCACCCCTATTGCACTCCGTCATTTCTTCCATCCAGCTTGAGTTCTATATGTGACATCATTCTCAATATTATCATTATTTTGTATGATTGATCCTAGGTATCTAAAGTGGTTCACCTTATGAACTTCTACTTTCCCTAATTTTACCACTTCATCATCTCAATGTCTAGTGTTTCTAAACTCACAGTGCATGTATTCGGTTTTCGTCCTACTCAACTTAAAGCCTTTAGATTCTAATATATTCCTCCAGAGTTCTAATTTTCTATTCACTCCATCTTTTGTTTCATCCACTAAGGCAATATTATATGCTAATAGCCTGCATCTTGGTATATCCTCTTGAATATGCCTAGTTATTCATCCAAAACTAAAGCAAATAGATATGGGCTTAAAGCCGATCCTTGATGTAGTCCTATCATAATGGAAAATTCTTTTGTAGCTCCTCCAAATATCTTTATACTTATTACTATTCCATCATACATATCCTTAATAGTGTCTACGTATCTAGCATGCACTCCTTTTCTTTCTAGAACCCACTAAAGAACATCTATAGGGATCCTATCATATGTTTTTTCTAAATCTACGAATACCATATGAAGATCTTTTTTCTTTTCTTTATATTTTTCTAACAATCGTCTTACAAGGGTAATCACCTTCATAGTTGACCTCCCAAGTATGAAGCCAAATTGGTTATCTGATATTGTTGTTTCTCTCATTAGTCTATTGTCAATTATCCTCTTCCAAAGTTTCATAGTGTGACTCATAAGTTTAATACTCCGGTAGTTTGAGCAACTTTGAATGTCTCTTTTGTTTTTGAAGATTGACATAAACGTGCTTCTTCTCCAATCCATTGGCATCCATTTTGATTTTAGGATTTTATCGAAAAGTTTTGGTAACCAAGTCAATCCAATTTCTCCTAAGCATTTCCAAACCTCTATGGGTATTTCATCTAGGCTACATCCTTTCCCTATTTTCGTTCTTTTCAATGCCTCTTTATCTTCTAAAATTCCAATATTGCGTTATAGTTTACATTTCTCTCTTGGTGTGGATTTTCATCTATTATAGTATCAACTTGGTCATCATTAAATAAACTATCGAATTAACTTATCCATCTCTCCTTAATATCATCCCCGCACGTTAAATCATTTTGATTTTCGTCCTTAATACATCTTGCATGACTTAGGTCTTGTTTCTTTTTATCTTTTAATTTGGCTAGCCTATATATATATATATTGCCATCTCTATTACATAGCCTTGTATATAGATCTTCCATGAAATTCTTTTTAGCTTGAATAACTACTTTTTTAGCTTGCTTTCGAGATTCTCTATATTGATTGTATGCATCTTCATCTTGACACTTAAGTATTTTCCTATACATCTCTCTTTTAGTCTTAATTGCTCGTTGGACATCCTCGTTCCACCACCATGTTTCCTTTTTGGATTTAAGGGTAAGATGGTAAATTTAAGTGACAGTTAAAAGACTTAATTAAGGTTAGAATAGTAAATTCAAGTGACGATTGAAAAATTGATTATTCATGTTCGTGTTTATTAAGTATTATATATATACATAATGGTTTCTAGAGCGTTCTACGCATGCTTGAACAATAATTTATTTTTATGTTCTGAAAAGTATACTAATTCATTTTTATTCTGACTTTTTGACAACTAATTATAACTATTTGGATTTAATAGCTAGAATACCCTTAATTAAGGGTAAAATATTAAATTTAAGTAAAGGTTGAAAGACTTTATAAAGGGAAAAATAGTAATTTCAAGTGATGGTTAAAAGATTGATTATACATGCCCATTGATTAAGGGCAAGATAGTAAATTTAAGTGACAGTTGAAAAACTTAATTAAGGGTAGAATAGTAAATTCAAGTGACGGTTGAAATATTGATTATTCATGCTTATTAATTATAGTAGATATTTATATAGTTTCTGGCGCTTGAATCTGCTCACTATACTCGTGCAAATTTAATTAATCTAATAATCTAATTTTATATTTTGAAAAGTATACTACTTCATTTTTATTCTGATTTTTTGACAACTAATTATAACTATTTGAATTTAATGATGGTAAAACCTATAATTAAGGGTAAAGTACTATTTGAGTGCATGTTGAAAGATTGATAGTGCCCTTAATTAATGGCATGATAGTAAATTTAACTGACAGTTGAAAGATGGATTATTTATGCTTATTATATATCCAAGCCATAGGAACCCTTAAAATGTGTCGTGCATTTATGACTCATAGATTAATATGTTGGATTAGAATCCAATAGTTGTAAATGTAGTTCCTAGGGGTGTACAAGGGTTGGGTTGATTTGGATCTTGCCTAAAATATTAACCAAACCAAATAGTTCGGGTTTAATTTTTTTGGGAGCCAACCCGAACTAATTGATTCTACAAAACCAAACCAATCAAACTCTATGAGTTTGGGTTGGGTTGATTCCAATCCTATGGTTGATTTTATAAATTTAAGCATAAAAATTGTGAATTTTATAAAACATACTCATAAAAACTTAGAGCACAATAATTCTTTTCTTTCAAAATAAGGAAATAAAACTCTAAACACTTACTCCTTGCATCATACACTCACAACTTCTAGTGCCTCAAATAATAAACCAAACAAAATATGATTGCTAGTTTGAGCCAATAAAAATGTAACATTATTATCAAACAAATATTCAAGCAAATGATCCAATCACAAATGAGGTTTCTTACATTTGAAAACTAAAATGCAAATTTCGAAAATTCATATTATAAAAGCTAATTAAAGTTCAAAAATAAAATAAAATAAATTACATTGTTTGTTTGAAATAAAAATGACATTTAATGTAAGATATATTTAAATATATTTGACAAATACTTAGTATGATCATGGTCGGTTTGGTTTGATCAGGTCTACAATTATATAATCAAAACGTTGAACTAACCCATCGGTTCTTAAATTTGAAGAGCCCAACCCAAATCAATAACCTTTTTAACTCAACCCAAATCACTTGAGTTGGTTTGGATCAATCGATTTTTTGTACACCCTTAGTAGTTCCCATGGCATGGGTATTTTTATGGTTCTCATTATAGTAGTACTACATATATATGATACACGTCCAATGACTGGACATTGGTCGAGTCGAGCCTTACCCGGTTGTTTAGCTATCCGACCCAACGAGTCCGGTAACAAATATCAATACCCATCCAAATCGGGTAATTCGAGTAATTACCCGACACATACTCACCCACCCCTTATACCGACTCGTTTTTAGTCAGGCAATTACCTGACTTTTCCGATTGAGTTTTTGAAATAAATATCTTGGCCAAACCAAACTTAGCACAAATTACTTTTCCCAGCCTGTATGTGACGACCTCAATTCCCCACAAACTGGGCACCGCTCGACCTAAACCTATGCAGACCCATCTAGTCAACCTCCACGAGGTCAATGCAAGCTTAATCAGCCTTCCGATTCATCATTTTAAGCAAATTTATAGGTTTAAGTTGAGTTATTAATGTTTTTGCAAAATTTAAAGATTTAGTGTAAGCAACTTATAAAATTTGATAACTCAACAAGTAAAAGAAAGGGTCGGACAACTTATGTGTGGAACTCCGCATATATATATATACTTGTATATCTTGTGACCAAGTGAGAAAAGTAAACAAGTGATATACAAGTTATATGTGCCTCTCAGTACCCATAATGTATCCAGGTGTACAAAATATTAAGTATATACGTAAATACAATACAAACAGAAACCTACAAAAGTGATAAGGGGATGGTCACTTTGATGTATCAGAGTAAGTCAACAATCACCGACGCCTTGCCCTTGCTCGCCTGCAGATCTATAATTGTCACTAAATGAGACAATTTCAGTGAGTAAAACTAGAAGGATATCGACAGTAATGCATGAATAATAATAAACAGTCCAAGAATCATGCGGAAGATAAAGAAAGCAGTAAATAAGTAAATGCATGATGATAAGACTAAATTTCCAACTATGAGCAATGAGTGTAAAGGAAACTAAAAAGAGAGGTGCTCAAGTAGTCCAGACCATCGAGTACAAGTGCCATAAAGTCGGGGTCATAGATTTGCGTCAGCGCCAAGCAGACTACTGGGTCCTAGGACACAACATCGCTTGATGAACCTAGACTATTGCAAATGAGGGATATCAATAGTGCCTCGAATAAAATACATCAGATTCTGATAAAATCTAGTGAATCGGGGTCGTAGTCCCAATTGCAAGTTGGCAACCACATCTTAGTGATACCTTCCCTACTCATTTGGCCCTCACGCACTCATAACAGGAGCGAGAGTCTATGAAAAGCTAATTCACGATTTAAAGAATGAAGAAACGAAAATGAATTACTATGGAGATCCTTGTTGGTTTACTTACCTCAAACTACGTGAAACAATACGCCATCACAGCTCCTAACACACATCTCAATCAACCCCTGACGCCCGAATCTAGCTAGCTAGATACTCGGTGTCCCATTAGATTGGTTATATATGTGTTAGAGTCATTAAGTTGCATTTACCATCATTGTTGCTAATATAGTTCAATTGTAATCTAACTTAAATATTTATAACTTAACACTCATTGTGTTCCTAGTATTTGACTACTAAGAGTTGTTATTGTGTGAGCAATGTAACTTGACATATTAGTGCTAAACAATCCCATGTAGAGTCCTACACATCATTCCAAGTCAATTTGGTGTCTAATGGTTCTTTTTATTCATTTCAAGTCATTATTGGGCACTTAGCTCAACCAAAAGTATTCGAACTGGTTTAATATTGTTCAACACACTTTATTTATTATTTTTCGTGTTATTGAACTATTTAGGATCATTTCAAGTTGATTTAAAACACTAGTTTACAAAATAGTCCTTCAGGGACTTCAAAATAAATACTTGAAAGTTGGGTTTCCTTCAACTTGAAAAATAGCTTAAAAATAAATAATTTTTTTTAAAATTATCGAGGTTGGTTCCGTGAAGTCCAAATACTTAAAACCAAGATTCTTGAGTGATAAGATCTCATTTAAAGCTCAAAAACCAAATTTGTAACTTAAATTAAAATTCCAAGTCCTTACTTGTAAATATTGAATTTTTAGTTGAAATGGGACTTGAAAACTAAGTTAGATATGCCAAAAAATCACAATACCTGGTGGACACCTTCACAATGATTTAAGAACACATTTTGAAAATTTTAGTTTGGTTCTGATACCATTTGATACTTGGAACACTTTAAGTCAAAAATCAACTCATTAAGTAATTTTAGTCTATTTAGAAAACCATTTGAAAAAACATTCAAAACACCTCAGAAATTATGAAACTCGGTAAGAAACTTCCCTTCAATAGAAATATATGATCTGTAAAGTTTGGTCCAATTCTAACATCATTCGTTGCATGAAATATGCTTAAACCCATTTCAGCTCATTTAGAACTCGCCTTTTTCCTATTTCAAAACTATTTTTGAAACCTACTCAAAACACGTTAGAATCACTTGAAGATTTAGGTAAATCGAATTTATAGTATGTTGATGCTTTTTAAAATTTAGGTGATTCTTGGACTAGTAGAGAACCTCGAAAAATGTCTAAAAGTCTCGGCCAAAAACGAAAAATTTAGGCAAGTCATGTTTTCATGACGTGGGTGGTGCCGTGGGCATAAACCCCAAGGCGCCCCTCACGACGTGGGTTTTGGCAGTGAGCCACGAGATCCACGCAGTGGGTGGTTCATGGGATTATGCCCACGGTGTCACTTGCAGCGGCGTACGCGTCAGTAGTGGAAAAATGGGTTTTTGAACCCTTGTTTTCCTCGCCGACTCCCAAACGTAAATCCACCCATATAGGGCTTCAAAAACTACCAGAGAGTGCCTTCGATTAGGTCTTACCTTAATCATAAACTATTCATAATCAATTGTTGTATAGATCATCAACATATAAACCAATTTAGTAAATCATAAAACCTTTAAAAACCATTAAAACTAAGAAGCCATTCACAATCAAGTTCCAATTTATTAATCACAATCAAACATAAACTTAATTTTCGAGTTCCATTGTCAATTGCACAATTAAATCGTTAAACACGAATTTTAATTCCAAACCCATGCATTCAATTTAAAGCCTAAATCGTGAACTATAAGAAAGAAGAGTTCATACGCCTTGATTGTGTTCTTGATAGAGCGTTGGTTCCTCAGCTTGGGTGACTCAAACTTTGTCCCTTTTTATCTCAAATCTCCAAAGGTTTCAGCTCTTACGAGATAGCTCCTTCTTCCTTCCCCAATTTCCTTCTTTAGTTCAGGATTTCTATTTGCATGAAAAGGATGAGGTTCTATATTTATATATGTTTTTTTGTGTGTGTATGTATGCGTGTTTTTAATTTATACCCATTCACTACAAAAACAGGGCCAGTTAAAGACGAATTTTAGAGATGGACTTACTTCCCTTGCTAATCAGAGAGAGTGTGACCCTATTTTGACTACTCAGCAACGGATTTGCAATAGAAAGAGAGACAGTACATTTTCGCACCAAATATTCGCATTTAGGTGCCAAATACTCCTGCCAACACAATCGGTTGCTTATTTTGAGCTCTTAGCAACGAATTTGCAATGGAGGTATATTTTGGCACCAAATACCCTCGCATTTAGGTCCTTGCTAATTTCTTCAAACTCCTCCTCTTCGCATTCGCCCTCTTCGTCGTTGCCAACGCCTTCCTTTTGCTCAATCGTTTGGCTGGACTTCGATTGCCCTACTCTGTCGTTTGTTTGCTGAATCGGTGGTTCAACCTCAACCATTTTTGCAGGAGTCGTCAGCTCAGACCCAGAAAATTGATTCAGTTCCACTTGACCTGAATGTATTGGTTGTGGCGCTCGTGAATTGGGGTTTTGCCTTCTCGATTATGGTGGCGGAGTCGAGTGGGGGATTGGGGTTGGGGGGTCTGGGTTCTTGTCGTTTTTAGGTGGCGTCGCGACTTCTGCTGCTGCGGCTGCTGTGACCGCGTCTGCGCCTCCCGTGGCGTCAATGGTTTGATTGGGGGATCGGTGGTTTGGACCGAAAGGTACAAATTTGGATATGTTGTTTTATAGGAGATTTGATTTTGATTTGATGAATGCTATTGTTTGTTGAAATTCATGAAATTTATTCATTGGATCTGAAACTTAGAATTCTTAGATTTTGGGAAGATGGAAGACAGTAGGATGAATCAAAATTCAATCTTTATGGAATTCATATTGTTGGCGAGCAGGGGTTTGGATTTGAGTTCGGATGTGGTGGTGGCTTTGATGTTTGTATGTTGTGGGGGTTTACGTAATTAGTAGTTTCAATTTGCTTGGACAATTCGACAAGTATTTTATGAAGTTTCGATTTGAATTAGTAGCATATTATTGGCGAGCTGGGGTTTAGGTACGTAATTTGCCGACCAGAGACAATCTCATGACTTTTGAACACCCTAACCTAACATCACGCCGCCAACCATGCTTCTCTTGTGTGATTGCTTGATTGATTGGGTGTCTTCATCTCTATAAAATAAAACCAAGTGTCCTCACAATCACATTCTCTCATTGTCACTCACTAGCTAGTAGTTCTTCTTCTTCTTCTTCTTCTGCTGTGTGATTTGTAGAAACAATATATTGATTAAGTAGTAGAGAGACATGACCACTGGAGGTCCTCTCTACAATTCTCATCTCTTATTACTTGTATTTGTGACTCTCTTGTTGGTAACTTTCTCAAATGTTGCTGAGGTATTTCACTAGCTCACTCCACCAATATGAGTGCAACTTTTTTCCTTATTTGATTATCGTGGGTGTTAAAACCTTTTTCTTGACCCTAGTTATTTAGGCTCGACTAATTTCACTAGATTTAGCTGGGTGCCCTAACCCCACTCCCCAGGACTTGGAAGAAACCAACTTAATTATTAGGAGTTGAATGATAGGCCTTGCCCATTGCACGAATTAAAGTAGAGAACACCTTGTTAGTGGAGTTTGCTTTGTATATGTTTGTTTGTTTGGTTAGGAGAGTACACGAGAGGGACAATAGTGCGATTCTGCTAGGTGTTTGATTAAAATGACTCAACCGCTATTGTCATAATGTTTTGTTCAATCAAATGATTGGCGAATGATGTGATCGCTAAAGTTTTACTTAGCTTATGTTTTTAGGCGCTATACTTGCTCTATTGTGACTTACCTCCTTTTTATTCCATCTATAACAAGACTGAGACAAAAATGTGAGTCAGAGGCTCACCAAGATCAAAGTCGTGTCATGTCTGGTTTGTCGCACATCCTAGGAAGCCACAATTCACAAGTTTTTTAGTTGAATCCGTTAAAATTGCGTGTCTATTTTAGGAAGAATTGAACTCGAAGAAAATGGCTTTCACATGTCAAATTGAATTAATGGGAGGAAAAGAAATAGTTTGTCTTAATTATGTAGTCTTATTTGTCGAGTCTTTTGTTTTCCTACTTAGAGAAAGTCCTTTCTGTTGTTAGATTCAATGAAGGTATACACTCAAAACTATTCTTGTTTCATTAATCTATTTGGTGCACATGCTTAGGCAATTATGAGCTTTTTATTTTCATCCATGTCTGCTGCTTTGTGTTGATTGTGTTTTAATATTTGGACTTTTTACCAAGTCAGATTTCTATTGGGTTTTAGGGTTTCATTGTGTTTGTTGAACTAGAAAACCTTATGGAGTCAACTATATACGAGTGGTTTTGTTGATTGCTTTTTGGGACTTTTTTTTTATGTTTATTGCAAGTTTGGTTAAATTTGTTGATTGAAACTTAAATTCATCTGATGGCATGTGTAAAGACATGAAATGTTCAAAGTTGGATATTCTTTTGGGTCTTGATCAAACTTAAATTCAATTCGACGATTAACTTCAATTAAAAACTCGTAATTTTTTAACAATGTGTTATGCGTCACTTTCAATGCATTGTACTATATTAACTTCAATTAAAATGTCCAAAAAGTTGTATATTTATTAATTAGGCATATGACGCATTTAATTACTTATCTTAGACTAAAAGAAAATAAAAAAAATATAATGGAACATGCATTTGATACATAATTATATTATAATTTGACTTAGGAGTTATTAATGATCTAAAGGTAGAAAACTTGTAATGGTTATTATCAAAGCATATTCCTATATTTACATACAAAATATATCCATATATTAAATTAAATATTATAGAAAAATGTATGACAATTAACATAAAATTAATAAAATTTTACAGAGATTACTATTCGTTTTACATGAAAACGCAAAGACATTTTATAGCAACATGGACTCGACAATAAAAACTCGACATTGAAAAAACAATGACCAAAAAACCAACTACTACAATATTACGACATTCAAACTCGACAAAAGAATTTCTACATTCCTACTTTACACAATTGTCCATTAGAGTAGCTTTAATTTTCATTTATTTTATAATGTATAGATGTCAGTAGAGATCGATATGACGGATAGAAGTAGAGAATGAATGTACAATAGGCTTGAAAAGGCTTAGTCAAGTGGAAGGTCGTGGAGAAAGTGAGGAGCGAGTTCATAAAATTTGCAAAGGTTCATAGTAAGGAATACCACATTGAAGGAAAAATTTGCTGCCCTTGCAACAGAACCAAATGTCGCAATGTCACCTACCACAATGTGGACACAATCATGTATCATTTATGTAGGTTGGGCTTTGTCCCCGGATATTACATTTGGTACAAACACGTAATCGAGAAGTGTCCACGACCAGCAAGCAGAGCCCAATGAATACAATCTTGAGGATAATTGCGACGACGCTGACGATGAAGAGATGGTTTATCCTGGTGCTTCATCAACTTACCACGAGATGCTTCAAGATGTAGCAGGATCGAGTCTTGATTGGGATCACAATGTTGATGAGTTTCCGAACCTTGAAGCACAACAATTATACGACATAATCGATGCAAGTAATCAACAATTGTGGTTGGGTTGTGAGAACATGACAAAATTATCTGCATTAGCGAGGTGGTTAATATGATAAAAAAGAACATCGTATTTTTTTAACAAGAATTTGATGAAATTTTACGACTTTAGAAAGATTAGTTACCAACATATAATGCATTAGTCGATAGTTTTTATGGGACCAAATGCTTAATGTGAGGGATGGGCCTACCGGTGGAGAAGATAGATTGTTGCGAAGAAAATTGTTTGACTTATTGGGGGAGTCGACGCTAAATTGATCGAGTGCAAGTTTTGTGGCAAGTCGAGGTATATGATTTCATGGAGGGGCGGTCGCGATGGTAACTGGAAAATGCGGGCTTGCAAGAAGATGTATTAATTTATGTTAGTGTCCCGATTGCAACGTTAGTATGCTTGTAAACAAACAACGGAACACATGTGATGGCATGCTAAGCATGTCCTGCGAGGCGATGCCATGCAGCATTGTTCCAACTCACGTGCTTGGAAGCATTTAAATGAGGTGAGCAACAATTTCAATAATGAAATTCGTAATGTTCGATTTATGCACAGATGGATTCCAACCTTTCGGTCAATCTGGGGAGTGGTATTCATAATGGCCAGTGATTTTGATCCCGTACAATCTTCCGCAATCGATATGTATGAAAAGAGAATTTATGTTCTTGATTGTGATTGTGCCCAGACCGAACAACCCTAAACATCGAATAAATGTTTTTCTGCAACGTGAATGAGTTATTGGATTTGTGGTTTTATGGAGTGCCTACGTACGACATTTCGACAAGGACAAACTTCCTTATGCGTATTGCACTTATGTGGATGGTTAGTAACTTTCCACCCACAACATGCTTTCAGGGTGGAGCACTCATGGCAAGAGGGCATGTCCCTATTGCATGGATGATACAAACGCATTCCAATTGAGACATGGAGGGACGACATTTTGGTTCGATTGTCACCATCGATTTCTGCCATTGAGTTCAACTACTTGAGGAGGGATAAAGTCAACTTTTTGAAACGAAAAAGTGTTTTGCGTGATGAGCCTCCTCCTATTAGATTGGGAGAGGATATCTTAAGAGAAATTGATGAGTTGGGGTTAATGAAAGTTACCGATATAGGTTTTGAAGCAAAAAATGCAAAGATCGCAAAAAAATGTGGATGGAGGAAGAGAAGCATAATTTGGGATTTTCCATATTGGAAGACCAATCTCGTCCTGCACAATCTCGACGTAATACACATCGAGAATAATATTTTTGATAATATCTTCAACATAGTGTTAGGTGTTCCCAAAACAAAAAAAGACGACGCCAAGTCCAAAAGATACATAGACGAAATTTGCTCACGTCCACACTTAAGTGTTGATGAAGAGACACAATCATGATTGTCATCATGATTGTCACATTTTCATGCAACGACTGATTCCAATTGCATTTTGAAAACTTTTGCCTGAACATGTATTGCATGCCCTGAGTGAGTTAAGCATCTTCTTTCGAGGCTTAACCTCATGAAAGATAAAGGTTGAGGATATGGAGGTTTTGCACTCCAACATTCCCAAAATATTATGCAAGTTGTAAATGATTTTTCCACCTAGTTTCTTTGAATCGATGGAGCACCTCCCCATACATTTGGTACACGAGGCACGTAATGCGGGCCCGTTCAGTTTTGATGGATGTATCCATTAAAGAGGTATTTTTTTCAACAAATTCATCTTTCATGATTTGTTCGCTTTGAAAATTTTATAATTGCTTGAATTTTTTAACAACTTAGGCTTCGTAAACACCTCAAAAATAATGTTAGAAACAAAGCTCAAGTTGAGGGCTCAATGTGCAATGCATATTTGGTTGAAAAGGCAATGTAACGGCCCAAATTAATTAAATTGTGATTAGCGTTAATCTTGGGGATTAACGGTTGTAATTCGGGCGTTACGTGGATAACTTGGTTGACTCGTACACAAGAACTGAGGGAATATATTATTGATAGATGGTGGTTGTGTATATGTGGTGTTTAAAATCATTAATAGTGTATTGCAATGCATGTGTGTATGTTGCTATCGAGTGAGTTGGTAATGTTAGAAACAAAGCTCAAGTTGAGGGCTCAATATGCAATGCATATTTGGTTGAAAAGGCAATGTAACAGCCCAAATTAATTAAATTGTGATTAGCATTAATCTCGGGGATTAACGATCGTAATTCGGGCGTTACATGGATAACTCGGTTGACTCGTACACGAGAACTGAGGGAATATATTATTGATAGATGGTGGTTGTGTATATGTGGTGTTTAAAATCATTAATAGTGTATTGCACTGCATGTGTGTATGTTGCTATCGAGTGAGTTGGTGTGACAGGTGTTCGCCTCGAAAGGTATGTCAATGCGAGTATGGGTAGGTGAATTACATGTACACTAAGAAACTCGACTAATTCACGCTAAGATGACTAGTTGATCAATTAAAATGGGTAATGTAACCATAGGCTAAGTTGATTAAATTAAAACAATAGGATATGACTTACCTCAAAATGCGTGTCGAGACGCGGAGCATTGGGTGTCGGGTAGTTGAGGGTTTGTGGGATCACTAAATTTGTCAATTTGGTGAATAATAATACTAACCATATGTATTATAATGGGCCTAAAGTAGTTTAATAAAATCAAATAAATCAAGGCATATAGTTTGTTATTTAAATTGAAATCATAAGATTTTTCTTGAGATACGCATTGACACATCTATGAACCAAATGAGTAACAAATTAGTGTCACTTGGATTGAGTTAGTAGGATAAATGACAAAAGATAGACCATTAGATGAGTCTCGGGATACGTAAATACGTTAGATTAATGGCTATTAAACAAACCCACATTAATATATAAGATTGAGTTGATGAATTCATGCAAACCAAACCATTGTTATCTCAACTTGCTGGAGAGAAGAGAAGGAGATATGGGGAAGCTGGAATTCAACCATTTTGGAGGTCAATTGGAGTGTTAAATTTAGGTAATCTACTTCTCCATCTTCCACCCTTTTAAGTGAACTCAATTTTTAGTGTTTTTGATGTAATTCGAGTTTGAAGGTTAGATCCCTGGTTTTTAATGAAAACTTGATGAATTACATGTTTAATGATTATTTCAATTGGAAATTATGAAATGGATTTGGAGTAAATTAATGTTTTGAATGAATTTGGGAAAACAAGTGCAAATTATGGATTTGGCGATTTTGATCTAATTGATGTTGTTTAGTTGGTTTAAATGATGTTTTGGAGTCACCATGGAGTGGAGAATATGCTTGTGGGGTATAATTAGCGCGCTAACTAGGTTAATTAGCGCGCTAATCGGCACTTAACTATTTTTCAAAATGAAAAACGGTAGCGCACTAAACAAATCCCCTAGCGTGCTAACTTCACTTAGCCCGCTAATGACAGATAAAAACTGAATTTAAAGGGTGTTTTTTGATATTTTTGACTTAATACATACCAAACACCTATTAACATACTAAATATGTAAAATTGGACTTCGGGGACTTAGGGGACCGTAGCTTGGGTATCGAGGAGCTAGTTAGGTTGGATTCTGGAGTTTGGGGAAGTCGGAGCGCGGATTGAGGTGCGTAAACCCATTTGAATGCCTTACAAAATTCATGGTTTTGTTTTATCGATATCGATTACATGTGTGAGTGCTGGTGGGTACACATAGGGTTTCACTCCTATCCCGGTTTGCATATATATTGGTTGTGGCTAAATCATTTGCACGTGTTACTTATGATAGTGCTTGTGTCGACGACACTATGATATACTTGTGACTGTCATGAGGGATTAAGGTGGTCTTGATGTGTAACATCGTCGGGAAGGGATAATGTCGTTTATCGAAGTTGTGGTTTAGTTACTGTAAGCCTGTAAGTATATACGTGGTTCATGTCCTGTTTTATCGATTATTGGCTGGTTTAGGTCAGGGTTTTCTCATGATTATACAATTGTTTATTTATTAATGCTTTATTTTCGAGCCTATTTACTTAGTATTTGATGTTTATTAAATGTTACTGATTTTGCTTGTCGTGTGCTGCCTACATTCATGGGAATACAACATACTGTTGTCAGATGTTATATTCGCATGTCTCGTGGTTTATCAGTTTTATTTCATGAATATTGTGTGGACTTCTCTTGAGATTTCACTTACTGGATTCATCATTGTAGTTGTTAGGTGATCGAGTACAGATCATTCGACGAGCAAATGCAAGGGCAAGGAGGTATAGGGCGACTACCTCTGAGATTGGGACGCCAGCTCGTGTTTGAGATCGGTATGTATATATTTATGTTTTCATTGGGTTTTGGGGACTGTATAACACTGAACACATGTATATGAAACTTTTGTTGTACTTATCACGCATAGATATATACTTAATATCATTTCGCCGGGTTTTCTAGTGTTTGGGATTGTTAAATATTGCATGACTTACTCAATTTAAGACTTTCGCTGTAAATTGTAATATAACTTGATAAATTGATTAATCGACTAATTAAATCATTAATACTTATATGGAGATCAATTAGCTAAACCAGGGTTGAATGGAAAAGTGTAAACAACCAGCTTAGGTCGCGGAGCGTCAAAAATAAGCGGGCCATGACGTGGTAGGGCTTGGTGACGTGGAATGCGACATGGCGGGTCTCAAGGTTGCTTCTGGATTTGGCGTTGTCATAGGCGGCATCGTTTTTGTTCATGCTACTTCAAAGACCATGTTGGCACATTACATCGGCAAGTTCAACATAACGAATATGACAGAGTTAGGCCCAGTGCTCACATAACTAGAAACTTCTCCATATTTACTCGTCTTGGTCTTTAATTTGGTAAGCCTAAGAGACGATACCTTACAGATGATGAACAAACCATCGCTCAAACGTACGTGCTATTGAATTGCCCCGAAGTATCACCATATGTCGAGTAAGTTAATTTTAAAAGTCTTAATTCAAAAAAATCATGATTTTTTAATTATTTCTCCTTACTAAAACAATTACATGGCTTTCATTGGTCCTCGTAGCATTTTTATCAAAGATTGTCAGGAACAGGTTCCAGACTTTACTAATGCAGACATTGTTTTCTACCTTACAAAAAACTTCCCAAATGGTTTAAAGGATACGTAAGACAACTTACTTTGTCCTATTTGTAAATAATATATCTTGATATAGATTTGTATTCCAATTATCAACTTAAGTTACTATATGCATGCGTGCACAATATTCTATAATTGACAAGATGCTTCTTGACCTCTCGAATGGGCCATTTCATTATTGTCTTGTGTATCCAACATATTTTCTTAATGGGGTACAAATTTCAAATTGAGTTGTATGGTGCAAATAACTCAACATAAAATTTTGGTGTTTGTGTCAACACCGTCAATGCGTACGACTACTATGAAAAACTTCAAGAAGATATTTAATTAGGTACAAAGGTAATAAAAAATAATAATAGTGTTCAAGTGCGATTGGTTCGGTCCTACGCCTAACATTGGTAGGTCCATCAAACTCGACGATGCAACAAGTGCGAGCCATTTATTTTAGCGATGCAAGCATGCCAAGTCTACTACCTATCTTACCCATCTGTAAGAAGAGAACAAAATGATTGATTGGCCGTTTGCAAGGTTCAACCAAGATTTGATGAGGAAGTAGATATCGTTGGAAGCATTGTAATTGTCGCAAGCGATGTCGCGTTCCAAGAGCACGAACCAACTCCTCACCTTGTTGATGTTGAGGTTGACCTTAGAAGATCACAAGTTGATCATAATGATTCCCATTTGACCATTGAAGAAGAAGTCGACCGAGATGACGGTCAAGAGGATGACGAAGAGTTGCATTCGTCGTCCAATAGTGATGGTGACGAGGATTTGAATGATAGCGAATGACATTTGTTTGGTTAGTGTCTAGACTCATTACTTGTATTTAATGTCTCACTTTCTTTGAAGATTGTTTGATTACGTTCTTCGTAATTGTTTAAAACTTTTAGGTATGACTCGTGGCGAGGGCATTAGAGATGGGATGTTTCAACAGTCGTCGCCAGCTGCACCAGTTCGTGGATGACCTACTATAGGTGACGCTCCGAGTCGACAACCACTAGCCGGGCGGCCTCGAGGTCGATGATAGCAGACGGTCACTTCTTTACTTTCTCGTGCGGGGCAACCTCGAGCGCCTTCGACAGGTTGAGGACCGGCGTTGAGATGTGCCCCTTCGACTGGTTGAGAAGCACCCCTTGCAGACGATAGTGCGACCATCTCAGCCAACAACAATACATATGTCTCATCCTCTAGGTTGTAGGCCATCTTCTGTCAATCATAATGCACCCTCTCTCGGTGATGTGCATCTTTGCCCTTTCGGCAATGAATGCTCTTCCCTTCTCGGGGATGTTCACTCTCCCCCTCTCGGTGATGTATGTTATCCCTAGCTTTCCCCTTCTATTATCCTATAGACTCGATCGTACCATCCTGATCATCATGTCCAGACTCGACTGCCGATTGTTCTTACTGCCCCAATGGACGGTGCATCTCCATCTCAGATTCACGACGTATTATCTCCACCAGCGGACTCGTCTTTTAAACCATCTGATGCGGATGTAGAGATACAAGATCAGGCTCCACCGAAAAACCAGGATAAGGAACTGCCGATTGTTAGGCAGCCCATCGGACTTAGTAAGAAGAAGAAAAAACTAAAGTATGTTCAACAATTTAAAATAGTATCATTACAATCTCAAATGCCGAAACATGACTTACTAGTTGATTTTGTGAATAAGCAAGTTAATTCCCTCGGAGGTTTGTTCCCAGAGGGTAGGCAAAATCTTCATTGCGGAAATGATTCATGAAGAGTATTAATATAAATCGTTACCTGCTCATTAGAGGGAATCCTATTAGAATGAATGAAAGGTAATTAATTTATTAGTTGTGCCGGATTTTGATAACAAAATATCTTGTTACTTTGAAATTTAGTATATTTTTACCAAAAAAGAGTTAGTTTATAATTTGAGGTTCTCTTTTTGCAGAAAATCTTTACTTGGGACTCTCGTATCACCGCACAAATCCGGGCTGCCTATGATCGGAAGGCAAATGTCATGTTCATCGCCCTATTGCACACCATGTGTAAAGAATGGTTTGCCATGGGTTTTGCAGTCAGGAAGCTTGGGAGGCTTATGAGGCTTATTGGGAGACCGATGCTTTTAAGAACAAGTCGGAGAAAGCAAGGGAGAATATGATGACATAGTAGGAAGGATTTGGGACTGGCGTGTCGATACACAACGGTGGATCGACATCTTTTAAGACACACAATGACCGATTGGTAAGTAAACTATAAAAATATCTAGTAATTATGTAGTAAAGTATTTTGTTTTTTGATGCACTACCTAATAACTTGTTTTTCGTAGGAGATGAGATTCAAAAGGCCCACAGTGTGATGGCCCCAAATCCCGAGGCAATCTTGGGACTCGCCATGTCGCATCCCACGTCACCAAGTCTTGCCACATCATGGCCCACTTACCCATGATGTCCTACGACCTAACTAGTTGCTCACACTTTTCCAGCTAACCCTAGTTTTGTTAGTTAATCTCTACATAAGTATTAATAATTTAGTTAGCCGGTTACTCAATATATCAAGTTGTATTACAATTTTATGGCAAAAGTCTTTAATGATTAAATTATGCAACATTTAACAATCCTAAGTAGTGGAAAATCGGGCAAAAGATACTATGTATATATTAAGGCGAGGTAAATATAACAAAAGTTTCATATACATGTATTTAGTGTTCTACAGTCTCCAAACCCAACAAAATTGAATACATACGTCCTGTAGTCACACACGAGTTGCCATCTCTATCTCAGAGGTAATTGCCCAATACCTCATTGCCCATGCCCTTACTTGTCGAAGGATCTGCACTCGGTCACCCAACAAATACAGTGATGAGTCTAGCGAATAAAACCTCAAAAAAAGTCCATACAATATTCATGAAATAAAATTGATAAATTACAAGACATGCAAATATAACAGCTAGCAACAGTACATCATATTCTTATGAATGTAGGCAGCACACGACAAGCAAAAATAGTAGCATAAAATATATAGCATTTACAAATAAAACAAGCTCGAAAATAAAGTAATAATAAATAAATAATCGTATAGTCCTGAGAAAACCATTACCTAAACCAATCGGTAATCGATAAAATTGAATATGAACCATATATATGCTTACAAGCTTACAATGACTAAAGCCCAACTTCGGTAAATGACATGGTCCATTCCTGACGCTGTTACACCTCATGACCACTCTAATCCCTCCCAACGGTCACATGTATATCCTACTGTCGTCGACACGAGCACTATCACAAGTAACTCGCGCAAGCGATTTAGCCATAACCAATATATACGCAAACCAAAATAGGAGTGAAACCCCATGTGTGTCCACCAGCACTCACACATGTAATCTGATACCGATAAAGCAAAATCATGAATTATGTGAGGCATTTCAATGGGTTTACGAACCTCGATCCGCGCTCTAACTTCTCCAGACTCTAGTATCCGACCCGACAAGCTTCCTGACACTGAGCTATGGTCTCCTTAGTCCCTGAAGTTAGTTAAGTGTGTTTATTATGTATTCAAATTGGTTGAATAGGTTTTAAATCAATCTTCTCAAATCAGCCCCTAAAAACTAAATTAAGTCTCAGTTTCAATCTTACGTTACAACGCGTTTTTAGGCATAAAATTGTCCAAATCTTAAATTCTTCCACAAGTACAAATATTGTTGGTCTCTATCTTAGCTTTCCAAAAAGTTTTAGTAAGCAAAATTTCGATTTAAAACGAAAGAGATATCATAGTTCTACTAAACATGACACTAATTGGAACTTAATCTGATCAGTGGACTTAGAAAATTTATTTCTCTCAATATATAGTTCAAAAAAATGTGATTTTTGGTCACAAGGTAGTTAACATATCAAATAAAACCATACAAAGAGAACAATTCATTTGGATAAGTAGTTATAGAGTTATGCCTTTAATAATTTTAGTTTCAAAAATTTTGTACTGCATTCAATTACCTATTTGTGTAGCACTTTTAAACATGAAAACATTGGAATTACAAAATATCCAACAAAACAAAATTGCCCCCTTTGAATAAAATTCCAAATGTCACTAGTTTGGGTCGATTTGGATCTAAAATGAGCAATTTATGACTAAATTACATAGGCTAATTCCTAATATAACATGCAGAATTCTAGTTTTGGTCTTATAACTTCAAAAATTCATATTTATTTGATTTCAAAACCAATTTAAGGAATGAGGAATCCAAATATATAAACCAATTTCAAATACTTAATCATTTTCCCTCTGAAATTAGCTAAAAATCAGAACTTGTTTCAATTTGAACTAGAGAGATGTACCTAGTTGATTTACCACCCTAGCTTGAGAAATTCTCACCAATTTTCCATGGATTCCTTCTCTCCATCAACCTTCTTCTTCTTTAGCAAGTTCTCTTGATTCATAAGTTGAAAATGAAAATGGTTTACTTGCATGTGTTGATCTTATAAATTAAGGTAATATTGATTCTTGTCATTGATCTACATGTATTTACGTATCTCGAAGCTCATCTAATGATCCACACCTTGACATGTATCCAACTAACTACCTCTAATTCAATCTAAGTGATACTAATTGGCTACTCACATGATTCTTAGATGTGGCAATACGTATCTCTAGGCCAATCTTATAGTTTCCATTTAATTAAACAAACTATAGGCATTATTGATTTGATCTCATTACATTAGCTTAAGCCCATTATAATCCATATGATTAATATTTTTATTCACCAAAATTAACAAATTTTGTGATCTCACTAACCCTCGACTACCCGCCACTCAATGTCTCGCGTCTCGGCACGCATTTCGAGGTATGTCATAGCCTATTGTTTTAAATCAATCAACTAAGCATATGGTTACATTACTCATTTTAATTGATTAACTAGTCATCTTAGCGTGACTTAGTCAAGTTTCCTAGTGCACCCGTAGTTCCCCTACTTGATACCCGAGTTGACACGCCTTTCAAGGCGAACATCTGTCACACTAACTCGTCCAATAGCAACATACACACATGCGGTACACTATAATACTAATGATTTTAAATACCACATATACATAACCACCATTAAAAAATAACATATTACCTCGGTTCTCGTGTCCAAGTCAACTGAGTTTTCCCCCATAACGCTCAAATTACAACCGTTAATCCTTGAGATTAATTATAATCCTAGTTTAATTAATGTGGGTCATTACACACAGAGGCAAATGAATTGTACATTCACACCCATACCTAGAAGCACGATGGGAAGACCTTTATTGATGTGAGATTGACGACAATTTTTGTGAGTGTGTAATAGTTGTTTAGATTACTTTAGTTTATTATATATAATTTTAAAAAAATATTCCTTTAATGAAACTCATATTATATCATGCTTATTCAATTTTGTAGGCTGAGTACGATAGGAGGTGTACGGAGTTGACTCAAGCAGATCCAGACACACCCATCAACAATTCTGAAACCTTATTATTTTTTGATATATATATAAATATTTGTGGATAACTTGTTTATTAAGTGTTTTTCTTTTAAAATGGATTTATTTAATTTTAGTTTGTATAATATCTCTTAAAAAATTAATAATATATTCAGCAGCAGATCTATAACAAATTAGAAACAAAATGTTGTTTTTGATATCTTGCTTTTTAAGACAGATCAGGGAAAAAATCGACGATCCATATCTGATCTGCCTCCATTTACGACGGATCGGAGACGAAACTTTGCAAGCACGTGACAAAATCGTGCAATTCTGTTTCCAATTCGTCTCTGATCTATCCCTATTTGAGACAGATTAGAGATGGATTGTGCATGTCAAACATCAAATCTCTGGTACAATCCGTCTCTAATCCATCTATGATCCATTGTTATGTAAGATGGACCAAAGATAAATTATCCGTTGCTAATTCAGAGACGAAATAAATATGTCGCTGATTGGTTAGCGGCGACGTTTTTAATGATGGAGCAATTTTCGTTGCTAATTCATCTCTGACCAGATTTGCAACGAAACAAGCTTATGGTTTCCAATTTAAGTGAGTGACCTAGTTATGTCATCAATTAACATTAACCCTTAGATCAAATAAGTCTTGTTAACTTAGTCTATAAATTATTTAACTTAGGTATTTTTATTTACGTAACTTTATATCCTAAGTTATTGTCTAATTTAGCATTATACCACTATATCACTTACCTAACATATGCACATTCCTAGGCAAACTTCGCTCAAAAGTTGACTACGATGGAGAAGTAGACGTGCGACATTGTTCATTAGGTAAATGTAATTAATACACAACATCAAACAAATATAAAATACATCGGTGTCGACTCTCGAGGTTTGACCAAGTATACCACATCCTCATAAGTCCCTGTCAGAGTCCTGCAGTGACACGTAACATGAGTTAGAAATTTAAGGTCATTACACTATATAACTTTGGCCAGCATTCTTTGAAATGTGGAAAATCCACTCCAAAATATGTTTAGGCTAAGCAAGGAGCTCCTTGAAGGCAACTCTAAAACTTCTCTATTACATTTAGTCAATCTAGGACTAAGTGTAGAAAACTCACTCCCTAAGACCGCCAAGTGTGTAGCATCTCCTAACCCGATTAGGGCGATACCCGGCTTGAAACCCTAATTAAGCCCAAATTACTCAGCCAGATTTAACTAGAGCCACCAGCCTCTCCTCTTAAACCTGATAAACACCACTGTATATCGAATATCAATATAAAACAAATAATATACGCAACGGAAATTTAAAACTTTTTCGATAATTATAATATGATATACAATATCAAATCAAATCGGAATAACCCTCGGTTATACAAACTTCCGCCCCATGTAATATTACGAAACTGTAATTCAATACAAATATATAAGATAAGGGAAGACTCATTATATTGAAGAGAAGATCGAGACTCATATCTTCTCTATCCTGTAGTCGTAGAGCTTATCGATTTTTCCGAAATTTTAATTGGGTTGAGCGCTCCAACTTGCTCAGTAAGTAGGGATTCGTAAAGTCATCAACATTTGATATAATAATCAAGAATAATATGCAATAACAATATGCACCAATGTTAACTATCAAGAATATGGAAAGCATATAATTCAATACATAACAGATGCAAAATCAAACTATCATTGACAATTACACTGTGATTCCCATTTTATTTATAAAATTAGGGTTGATTACCCATTAACATCGTTAATACGATTACTAGACTAACACATTAGTTGATGTGCTATCTAGTCAAGCCATTAATGCTCAATGTTTCTATCCGAAATCCTCTAGTGAATATGTAAACCACAGTAACGGTCCAAAATTTCTAATTGTATTTAATTCCTTAAATAGAATTACCGACCCGTACCATAGGACCCACACCGTGATACACACGCATATCGAGATATGTTGTCGAGATATATTTTATATTTTTGTGATGTTTTCCTAGTGTAATATATTTGCGTAGATTATTTAAGTTATTTTACCCATTTTTAGGTGTCAAGACGTGAGCGAGGACACGCCTCGAGATGCGTGCTGGTTTGGGACTGGGATAGATATTGAATGCGGTAAATTTTGTTTAGACTTAATATAACTTTAAATAGGGATTTTGTGTAGCTATAGTTAGTCTTATATTAAGTGTACCTAAGTTACGCAATTTAAAACAATAGCCATAAGATGATTCTCGAGACACGCGTTGACACATCTAAAGGCAAAGTGAGTTTAATTTGGTGTCACTTAGCATGAATTAGTGGAGAGTTAGTGGGACATGTGCCAATGTGTAGATCATTAGATAGGTCTCGGGATACGTATACACTTCAAGATCAATGGCTATTAGTTAACCTTATCTAATGCATATATAAGGTGAATATCAACACATGCAATTCATTCATTTCACTCACAAAACCTTACTGGAGAGAAGGAGAGTTGCTGGAGGAAGAAGAAGACCAGCAATCTAAGTGTGGAAAATTGATCAAACTAGTGTTCATCTAACTAGGTAACTTCTCTACACCATATATTTAGTTCAAATCAATGAATTCATAAATTTGATGTTGTAGGTTGTTGTTTTATGTTGTGGTTGATGTCATGGAACTCTAGAAGTGTGTATAGAGGTTCTTTAGGCATTAACATGGCCTATGTGTAGAAAAAACTCAGAATTTTATTTGTTGAATTCTGGGTTTTCCAGCACATAGCGCGCTAGGTAGGAAAACTAGTGCGCTAGATAATTTTGGTAGCGCTCTAACCAAGGTATTAGCGCGTTAAGTGCTTGGGCAGCACAAAAATCTGAACTTTCTAAAATTAACTTAAATATTTTAAACAAGTCTAATACCCTAGTTAATGGTTTAAACACACTCTAAAATATATCAAACAACTCTAAAAACCTTAGGGGAGGTCTCGAGAGTTCGAGAACGCGTTTTAGGGTGTCGGGGGATCGGATAAGCTAGGGTAAGCTTTTATGACTTATAAGTAAAGCTGTGAAAATTCTCTATTTCATTTCATTGATTCTTATTGATTTATAGTATATTTGTAGACATTGATAGTTGTAATATCACATCATGTTGTTCTTGTTCTATTCATTATTGAATATTGTTAACATGATGCCTTGTGAAGTATTTCATTGATTCAAATCTCAAAGCTTGATGATATTCTTGACATATAGTTTATCAAAAGCATGCTATTATGATAAGTTGTAATAGATTAGACTTGTATTCTATTTCCTTGGGCTTTGTAGCTTAACTAGTTTTGAAATCCTAGAGACTTAAAACTATTGATCCTTGAAAATTAAAGTAGGGATTATCTAGTGTTCATTGCACAAAAGATGTGCAATTCACGGGGACTTAGATCTACCAGGGTGTCTGGCACTCACCACTACAGTTGCGTGGCACACGGGGTATGGGCCTCGAGGTTGTTGGCAAGAATGAGATAAATGATTTATACGCGTAGAGCACAGCTCCGCCATTTGAGGATTGATAGAATTGATGAAATATGTAGAGCACAACTCCATATAGTAGTGAAAATGGCTAGGTGATAGTTCTCACCATTGACCGGACATAGATCATCTCGACTTAGCCTGTGTCGGTCTATACATTTTTAGTTGAGGTATTTACTTGCATTACTTGATTCAACAAATTTTCTGCTACTTTATGCTTTTAAATACCTTTCTCTCATTTTGGAAATGTAGTATAGAATTCTCCAATTATTACTTAAATATCACTATACTCATCGTCTAGTTTGTGAAGGTTTGTGTAGGTCCGTCGAACAACGGCGGGCCAGGGAAGGAGAAGATCGACGACTTTCTTTGAGCATTTCGGTGACTCTCCTATCTCATTTTGTGTATGACTCGATTTTTGTTGTATTACCGATGCTTATGTCTTTCCAGTACATTTTGGGTTGTATATTGGGTTGAGCCCATAGTTCTCCGACTTGAGACTTGGTTATCAAACTGTGCTATTATCTTTATGATATTTATATGCATGTGATGATGTTTTCCTAGTTTCCACACTTAAGATTTTTTAAATAATAATTGCTTCCACATGACCTTTAAAATTTTCGTTATAATATTAAAATGATAAAAGTTTTAATTAACTCTTAAATCTATTGATATCATGAACGATGTATTACTTATCTTGAACGCATGTATCGAAGGGAAAGTCTTACGTGGCTGGGATTAATGCTTAATTACGGGATTAGGCCGAGCGGTGCCCTATTTAGAAGAAAGGGTCGTCATACCCACACAACCTACCTAACTGAGTAGGAGTTATGTATAGATTGAGAGATCATCCTCGTGTCCTATACAATCTGGTCTCAATCCTCATGAGTTACTCTCGTGAATCACATTAGACACCATTTTTCATTTAATTTAAAATATCACAGTGTACATAGTTTCCCATTTTAGTCCAATAACTACATGAACTATATATATACTAAGATAATCAGACAACATTGATAACTAAGTGAATCCATACCTACCTCAAGTTAAGTCTCCGTTACCAAATTCCCTAACTTTCCGATTATCTCACGCTTTCCCGGTGTTCCTTAACCTATTACCAGTCATTTGTGATCAATATATGTGTATTTCCTGCACTGTCTCGACAGTGAACAAGGCAACGACCACTGTTCCATTACCGAATCACTTAAGAAACCACAAATAAACTCCCAAATCATCCGGGAGGACCTTTAGTGAGGTAATTACTCGTTTCAAATCATTAAACACCATAATTCACAAAGAAATCATCACCGATTTTCGAATTAGACTTAAAAAACTAAACTCACCCATAGTGATGATCTATGATCTATATCTATTTAAGCTCTTCAAACTTTGTTGATTCAGCTCCCTGAATGACCCCCTAGAATCAGGAATCAAACCCTCAATTGTTTTTCTTGAAAGATTGAAATGAAATGAAATAATGATGAAGGTTTTTGATTTATATATATATATATATATATATATAAGTCTTTCTCGAGATATGCATCACACTATCTCGACGCTGATCTAATGATTGATGTGTTAAAATGACAATCCTTAAAGTGACACTAATTTTAACACCATCAAACACTTACGCTTCTCTCGAGGCTGATCAAACAATACATATATTTCAAACCAAACTTTATAGTTTTAGTATATATTTTTATATATCCAATATATATAAATATATATATCTCATGTATTTTCTCGTCAATAAATTCACCAGACATACCTACGAGTATTTTCGGGTGTGAACATTTATTCACGAACCCCTCGTCGCACTTGGTGTACCGACAATTTATTGTTTAAATTACTTATTTTTTCGATCATAGGTTTGTATTAATCTCCTATTAATCCCACAACCCATAAAACTCATTAACAATCTAAATAAACACAATCCATCATGCCATCATACGCACGCACTAATCGAGGTACGCCGAACTTAACCACGAGCCTAACTCGGGTTAATTAGGATTTGGATTAACACTAATCACCGGCTTAAGGTAACAAGTTGTTACAAAGTGGGTGTTGCTCCTTGCTGTGTAGGCCTTGTTGTACCGTCCACGTTATTGACCCACAAGGTTCCGTTCTCCACTGGCGTCTCTTGCCATGCCTGCATCCTTGATGTGCATGCTAACTTGTCAAGTTGTCACTATAATGTAAACCAGTTATAATATTTCCCTTTTAAGTCATGTATACTTAGGGTTTATTGTCTTTTAGTTTCGAAGCTTGCGAGTTAAACGTATGGCTTGTGTTTTATAGAGTTGCAAGTAGATAACCAATATTTTAACAACGGATCCCAGGGTACCTTTAGTGGGTACCTCCACTATTCTTTCACTTGGTTCCTAGTGGTGATTGGCCTATTCTTGCGCTCCACCGATACGTGCACCGAAGAGCAGCTCGGGTTGCCATTCACTGAGGGCTTGGTCGCACGTGCTACAGTCTAATATGCCATAAACATACACAACGGAAGTGCAGATGGGAGTAAACTCAACCATCCGTCCTAAAGATAGATAAACATAAATGAACAAGGCAAGATATGATAACAATGGTAAAAATAACAACAAAAATAATCAAGTGATGTTCAATTGGGTTTTACACACCTCAAACATGTGCTTCGATACCTCGAAAATATCCGATCTGATCCCTACTCACTATCGACTGTCGTGTTACAGTACCTTAGCCCTACGCGATCATTTATAAGTGTTTTAGGTTTAATCACATGTATTTTAATGGGTTATATAACCTAAGTCCCAAAACACTCCCTTAATATTTCATTTTAAAAAACCAATCTGTACTATCTCTAACGCGTTAGGGCGACACTTAGCGTGCTAGTGTTCTTCAGATCGAAGAACACCATCATGCCCAGAATGGATAGCAGGCTAGCAACCCTGTCTAGTGCGTTTTCTGTGTCAAATGACAGAATTCAAATTTTGAAATTATGTCATTTGACACCGTGACCTTTTCCATCACCTTTGAACCTACCCTCTCCTCGTAGGGGATCAACAAAGATTCTAACAAATAAGCAAGATGCACAGATTATACATTCAATTCATCAATTATGCATTCATACACATAATACCCAATTTGACAATTTGATATGGAAATTGGTTTATAAACACCATAAACAACTTCAATTGACTAGTGAATCATCATAAACACTCCACAAATATAGACCACAGTTGCCAAATTTGTTTTCATCCAAAAGTTTAAGTTTTAATTAAGCTCATTTTGATTAGTTGATAGAGAGGGGGTTAATTACCTTGGTTGTAACTATTAGCTCTTGAAATCCAACTTTAAATAAATGATTTCTAACCCTAAAAGTCTCCTCTACAACTTTGCATTATTCTCTTTTTGCATGAATTTTTTTTTCTGAGTGGGAAGTGTAGAGAAAAACCACTGACTGAAGTTTTTATATGTTGTGTTGGTAGCAATTGTGTGGGCAAATCTTGAAGTCAATCCTGTGGTCCTTAGATGGATCAGCTGGACTCATTTATGACTCCATTAGTGACTCATCAGCTTATAATATCACACATTCTAAGATCATCCTAATGTCCATCGATAGACTTAGATAATTTCCATCTACTTATAGGAAAATCATTCAAATTCTTATTAAATAGCCATTTAGGTACAACAATATTATAGTTAGTGTATTTGATCACATAATTAACCGAATTGGGGCCACTAATTCTTGACTACCCGGCATCTAGTGCCCCACGTCCTGACATGCATCTTGAGGCGCACCAATCCTTGATGTACCCGATTATTATGACTTAGCCTAAAGTTTGATTATCCATTTTATGCCATTTTCACCTTGGTTCTAGTCATTTTATTCAAGGTATCATTATAAGACTTAATATACCCGTACTACACCTACTCGATACCCGCGTCGACACGCTTTATGAGGCGGTTAATCGTCACACAATCTCACTCAACATAACAAGACATTTACAAACATGCGATGAATTATATTATACTAAATAAAATACACTGCAATTAAACAATCAATCACACAATATAAACTAAGATTATCTAGTCAGGTGTGCCCCTAGCTTATCTGCGACTCGATGTCCACATGAATCCAAGCAGGCATTCTGTTCTGTAAATAATAAATAAATAATGATGTTGATAAATGGGCTGTTACACTAAATGAGATTTGAAGGCAATTTTGAAACTTCTCTTTTGTGTTTAATTGATGCGGGACTAAATGAAAGAGAAGTTCAACTCCTTTGAAGGCGTTCTCAAGCTTCTTTTTGCGTATGGTTGATGTGGGGCTAATGATAAAGAAGATAAAGTCCACAAGCTTAACATTAGCTTCTTCGTTTGGGCTGGCTGATTGCATTATTATCTTCTTTTTTTCAAGGGGAATGCATTATTAGTACACTTGCCATAATGAACTAGAGATTAACAATATCCATTATACAATGTTAACAAGCTTAGCCAGCCATTCATTAAGGTTTTAATGTGTGGCACTCACCCTTTTCTCTACTGCCAACAATGATAAAAGTTGGCATGGGTAGCTTATGAGACTATGAACTTCATTCTCTCCTTTGATACACATGAGAATTGTTCGGCATGTATGTCATTAATTGATGGGGGACTAAAAGTTGAATTAAAAGCACCTCTTTTGTCCAATATAAAAAAGTAAAGGTCAACAACAAGTGTTGAATGTTAGCTTTGACAAAATTCAAACTTTTATCTATTGCTCATAGAATAAGTATAATTAAAGCTCTCCTATATAACTAAGACTTCAGCAGTCAACTTAAACCACAATCAAGGCATGATAGCACTCTTTAGTAGAGGAACCTCGTAAAATGCAGGAAATTGGATGGCCAATGCAATCCTATGTTATTAAGTTTTTTTAGATGGGTCGGGTTGGAACTCTTTAGTGTGTCGTGTGTCTAAGGTAGTTGTTAAACTTCTTTATCTCTTTTTACTTTAGGCACGTGGTGCGCTGCAGCCGCAACACATTGGAAAAACTGTGTAGGATGTGTTTTTTTTCGTGAGATTTTGACGTGGGCCCACACGCCAGTCGTGATTCTAGGATTTCGCAAATTATATAAACAAAAGATGTGGGTCCCGTCAACGACGAGCTAACATGCATTTGACGAATGAAACGGGTGCCTAACGATTTCAACATTACTTTCTAACGTTCTGAAATTCAGAAAATTCTTCGTCTCATCCAACTCCTCCATGCGATTGATTGCTTATCAAGTCTACGTACCAAACCAAATTGACACCAGTAGATTCGATTCTATTTTCTTCGTGTATATGATCGAATTCCTTCAACGGGTAGGGTTCGTTATGGTCTTTTCCATATGTGAATTTTAAAATTTTTTATTCTAGGGTTTCTGCTGATTGTAGTTTTGAAGTTGTGAATGAACATTAGAGTTCGATTAGCTTTGACAGTCAATGGGAATTACGGTTCTTGATTTCCTTTTTAGGGTAGTTTAATTGACATTGCCCATTTACAATTGGGATGTGAAGTAAGTAGTGGAGGTCTCTCTTTAAGCCGGTTTTCGAGACCCTTGAACTTTATGAGCAAGAGGGTTTCGTGTGGATTCTGCATTGCGAGTCACGATTTTGAATTGGTGTTATAGGTAACTTATGGGACTTTGCTAATACTCCCCTTTAAGTCTAGGGTTGGAGTTGATACTCGCTCTTCCACAACTTATCCCTGATTGGTACTTGCTCTGATGAGGGAGGAGGAAGCATTGTGCTTTAAGGTTTGTGCAAACCAATATAGACTCCATACTGACTATTGAACATTTGGAGTCGCACCTCGGACGACTAGGTATCAATGTGAGATAAGGCCTTGGGAGCGTTAATCAAAGTCTTTCATTTTTTTTTCAAAATTGTGGAGAAGCCCTCAATTTGATTTTCAAATTCAAATCGCATCTCCTAGGTAGCTGAAGCCAAATATGTTGCAATTTTGTATATGGAGAGCAATGGGCAAGACTCCACCTTCATCAAAACAATTATCAATTCCATATTTGTTGCATGAACATTTATTGTTGAATTCAGCTTCTGAACAATTTAGTTAAAGACAAATGACCTCAATTGCATAAAACAATAACAAATAAATGAGGATTGAACATTTTTTTGGTTATTTTATTAACCGCTATAGATTTATAGACACTGATTTGCCTATATAATTATTTCTTTATTTTTTATTTGTTGCGTATCGTTTCCTTGTACCATCAGTTATTTATGTTATTGAATAGTTGGTCTTGACAATGAGATGACACTTTATTCTCTTTCTATTTTTTTGATTTAGGTGTGAATTTCACCTTTACAAAAGATGGAGACATGGTCACGTTGGTGATCCCTTGGCTGTTTGTGAATGATCAAGAACTTGTATCCGAATAACACTACATTCAACTCACCTTTGCAGCATGAAACCTATGTCCGAAGGTGGCTTTAAGAGAGGAGTGAATTTATATGCGGGTTTAATATTTGCTTCTATCCTGCAAAGGTGAATAATGCTTTAAAATCTTGTTACTTATTATGCTAAGTTAGCATAGGGCTATTTACTCATCGACTACTGAAGTTTGACATAATATTTAAGGCATAAAGTATCATTGGATCCATGAACTTTTAAGCTTTTGTTGATTTGGTCCTCAAACTTTCATCAGTTCACTTTAATTCCCCTATACTTTTGGTCCTTTTGTTAAGTTTGGAGAACAAGGATCGCTAACAAAGTGCTTCATGAAGCAGATTACGAGTAGTTCGCAACTGATTCATCAACCCAAAAAATCGATTGTGAATCAGTTCGTTAGTATCCGTTACTCTCCAAACTTAACAAAAGGACAAAAAGCGGAGGGAAATGAAAGTTCATGGACCAAAAGTGAACTGATGAAATTTGAGGACCAAATCAAGAAAAACATGAAAGTTCAAGGACCAAATGATACTATTAGGGAATATTTAATGAAGATGAATGCATGTTGATCCAAATTCGTAGTACTCGTTCTTTAAATTTTCAGTGCTGTTAAAGTTTTGCCTTGGCACCATGTAGACGTTTTTTTTATGCGGCTACTTAAGTTATGTTTTTTTTTGGAGTAGCGCTCAACTGTTTAATTTAAATCTCTTAACAATGAAAATATGTTATATAGGGTGTGACAACCTTGGTTGGTATAACTGGAAGCGGGTTGTTGTCCCTTAACTAGTGAGTTCGAGTTATTGAGTCCCCTACCTATATGGTGCGCGACTCGGGGCGAACCCGAAGTAGTCGAATAGTCCGGATATCAGGTGGTTTAGACCAACAAAAAAAGAAGAATAAGTGCGACATAATATCTCTACTTTTTCTTCCTTTCCTTCATATATTGGAATTGCATATCGAGAACTCTACTTTTCTTCAAAATCATATTGAATTAGAAGTAAAGCAGTTGATCTCTTTTGACACCTCTATGAAGATTTGATGCTCTAATTAAAATAAAGATCGTCCTTTGAAAAAAAAAAATGTTTGGAGGTTGTCATCCACTACAAGTAGCGGCTGTGATTAAAAAGTGGAGGTTATGTACCTATTGGAAGAGTAACTAATTGGTAGATTCTCTGGCCAATTTGGCATCTGTTAGGGATAACTATTTGTATGTTTTGAATATTCCACCTGATGAGATCCGACCAATTCTAGTAGGGGACTCTCAGGGCACTATGTATGGACGTTTATAATTAACGTATAACATCCTTATTTGATCAAAAAAGAAAACATTTTCGAGCAAAATTTGGAGGAAAAGAAGAAAAATGGTCAAAGAAAAAAGAGATCATGCTCCCAGTCTAAGAAACCAAAAACAACATCTATTTGGTCATTTAAAAAAATGGTCCAAGGAAAAAGAGGTTATGCTCTCAGTCTAAGAGACCAATACAGCATCTATCTGGTGTGTATAAAAAAATGGTCAAAGAAAAAAGAGGTTATGTTTTCAGTTTAAGAAACCAAAACAATGTCTATGTGGTTCATTTAAAAAGAATTGTCCCAAGAAAAAAGAGTTATGCTCTCAGTCTAGGAGATCAAAACAACATTTATTTGGTCCATTTAAAAAAATGCCCAAAAAAAAAAAAGGCTATGCTCTTAGTTTAGGAGACCAAAACATCTATTTGGTCCATTTAAAAAAATGGTCCAAGAAAAAAGATGTTATGCTCTCAATCTAGGAGACCAAAACAACATATATTTGGTCAATTTTAAAAAAATGGTCCAAGAAAAAAAGGGCTATGCTCTCAGTTTAGGTGACCAAAACAACATGTATTTGGTCCATTTAATAAAAATAGTCCAAGGAAAAAGAAGTTATGCTCCTAGTCTATGAGATCAAAACAACATCTATTTGGTCCATTAAAAAAAATGGTCCAACTAAAAAGAGGCTATGCACTCATTCTAGGAGACCAAAACAGAATTTATTTGGTCCATTTAAAAAAAATGGTAAAAAAAAGGCTATGCTCTTAGTCCATGAGACCAAAATAATGTCTATTCGGTCTATTAAAAAAAGTGGTTCAAGAAAAAAAAAAAAAAAAAAAAAAAAAAAGGTCATGCTCTTAGTCTAGGAGACCAAAGAAGCATTTATTTGGTCCATTTAAAAAAAAAAAATGTTCCAAGAAAAAAAAGGATATTCTCTCAATCTAGGAGATCAAAACATCATCTATTTGGTCCATTTCAAAAAAATGGTCAAAGAGAAAAGAGGCTATGCCCTTAGTTTAGGAAACCAAAACAACATCTATTTGGTCCATTTAAAAAATATAAAGGAAACAACCACACATATCAACTCCTTAGTCAATTAGATTAATTGTCAAAGGAGTGGGGGGCTAGTGATATGGAATGGAGAATATTGTTTGCCTCGAGATACATAAAACACAAAGATCGATGTACTAAGAGAAATAGTAAGTTGAGATATAAGCAACCGCAACTTTAAGGAATTATGAGATAGCCTCAAATCATGATGAGATATGGTCCAGGTCAAGAGATAATTGTCAATCCTAATAGGATAAGAACTCTTAGTTGGAGATTGACATAAATCTAGAAGGATTAAAATTTGGTGTGATATAAGTACAGTGGTTGGTTGAGAAAGAAGTACGTGCAATTTCCATCTTGGCTATAATTCTTGACCTCCCATCTAAGTTGGGTGTTGGTGTGCTTCCCCCATAGACCAACCTCTGAGGACTTTCTTTTGCTGTTCTATTCTGCGAAAGGGTCAAGGTGTCCCTTCCAGTTTACACAACAGGAACTGTTAAAGGACTTTCCCCACGTTGGAAATTGCCCCGCTGAAATGTTTTTATAGCTGTTAAGTTACTATTTCTTAATTGATGAAACTATTGTGTTGGTAGGTGTGGTCACTCTCACTTCTTAGACATTAAAGATTATCAAAAAGTTCGTTTTATCTCATTTGGAGTGGAATCAACGGAACATATGAATTTTTTTTTATATTGAGATGGTAGATATCCTTCCCCTATTTTTTTCATGTTGGTCCTGGGTTTTACATTTGAAAAGTTGAAATAAAGAAAAACTAAAGTATGTGTATTAGGTTCAACATATCTTGTTTCAAGCTTAATGTTATTTTCATGTTTTTGTTGCAACACTTTTTACTTTTATCTCTATTGAATATCCCGCTTGAGCAGATCATTTATTTTCATCAACAAAATAGGGAGCTTCTTGAAGAAATGCACATTGCACTAAATAGTTTTGCTCTAACTGGTTTCTGTTTTATCTCATTTCATTGGTGAAAGATGAGGTGCATTTCATAAGACTTTTGTTTGTTTTCCATTTACAAGGTGTTCTTGAATGCTAGCATAACTGATGTTGTTTGCACTACTACAGCTGAAGCACTGGCAATGGGCAAAGTCGTTGTTTCTGCTAATCATCCCTCGAATGAATTCTTTTAGCAATTTCCAAGTTTTATACATATGATGATGGTGTTGGATTTGTGAAAATGGTAGAAAGGCATTGGCTGAAGAAACAGTACCCAGCCAGAGGCATTAACTATTATGGGAGGCTGCCAAGGAGCCAGTATCGATACTGTCCCCAACTTGACCACCTTTCAATTTTTATAGGTGTAGTTAAGAGGAGATCACCACTTATATACTTCATTATGAAGTTTCAATTATTCGATGTGGGACTATTATTTCGGTCCACACATCTCAACACTCCACCTTTGACCGAAATCTATTTAAGGGGGCTTTTTTTTTTTTTTTTTTTTTTTTTTTGACAGGTCCGATCGAACTGTCCCCAACTTGACCACCTTTCAATTTTTATAGGTGGGGTTTTATCTCAAAAGACCTCGATTCTAGTTAAGAGGAGATCACCACTTATATACTTCATTATGAAGTTTCAATTATCCGATGTGGAACTATTATTTTGGTCCACACATCTCAATTTTACTTCTCTTTGATTTTCTCCAACAGGCTGTAGGGCTCGATCTGCCTACTAAACAATCAGACGTCCCAAAAGGGAATTTCATTGTCAACCACTTCGAGGTTGCCAGATTTTAGGAAGAACATTGAGGATTCTTCAGCCTTTTTTGGCTTTGCAGCCGTAGGGTTTGAACCAACGAGAAAAGCATTTGGAGCTCTATCCCCAGGAGCTTGCAACGTGATGAGGAGCAGTGCAGGGAACTTGGGTTACCTTATCCTGCTGGAAAGCATGAATCAAAATACCGAGGAGTTGGATCCTAGCCGTTCGAGCTGCTTCGGTCTACTCAACACTCTTGGCACGTCAAGTTTGCTCGTATGCGCCTACTGCTGCAGATGTGTCATCATTTGTAACGCTAAGATGAACTCAATTGTTGAAAACTATAATTAATCTCCATGGCAGAAGATGCCAATGAAATGTGATGAATTCATTCAATACTACTGAGAGTCTTGTTCTTTGGTATCAAATGGTTGCTTTTAAAGCCTTTGAAGGAGTTTCACAAGGGCCTGATTTTAGGTGGCGCATATGTGGATGGATTCCTGATCATTGTTGACTTCAAGGTTGATTCTACGTTTGCCACATTTTTTTTAGAACCCCATCTTCAGAGAAGGATCAGCTAATGGAGAGTTGGTTACAAAGACTCGAGTGGCGTGACGCCAAACATGTAGACCTGACATAGAACCGTCCGCCGTGCAAGACTTCTTACTTTTGTTACAAGTGCAAAGTTAGTGAGGGTCTTCCTTAAAATCTTCCTTGCCGTAATATCTGGATGTTACAGACACACACATTCTTCAAACTGTTTTAATTAAAATGATCTGGCTTGAGTTGAACATTATAGTTTATATTAAAGTTTAATCAGAAGGGACTAAGTTTCTTTAAAAATAAAAAAAAAAAAAAACACAAAAGGGACTTTTTTTTTTTTTTTTTTTTTTGCAGAAATAGACTTACTTTATTTCAAATAATTATTAAGAACAACAAAGAACGAAGATACAACAGATCACTCACACCGACCAGACAAATCACTCGATCAAACATAGAATTAGCCTCCCCGGCAACTGCACGGGCAATTAAATTTGTTGATCTACAAACAAAACACAACATATATGACCTCATGTCCATTAATAATGCCTTGCAATCATGTATCAAGGAGCCATAGTATATGCGTCCACCTAAAGAGTCACATGAGTTTTACCCCCTCTACAGCCAACTTAATCCCTCTCTAACTCCAATCGCCTCTGCCTCCTTTGGGTCAAGAACTAAGGGGCTAAGTTAATTATCAAATTAAACAAGAACAACAAGCATGTTACATATATAGTAAATTAAATGATGAAAGAAATCCCGACAATGCCCGAGCATGAATAATTCAATGCGGTTGGCACCATGGAAACCCAAAAAAAAAATGAAAGAAACTCTAAAGCCTAAATCAATCATAGCAATCATACACTTGTATTCTTTTTCATTTGGATGTTTTGAGAATAATATTTGCTGTATGTTAGTGATAGAAAAAAATAGAGAAGCTGGGGAGGAAGGTTACGCCCTGGTTTTTGGGGTGAAGTGTGATTCAAAAACACAAATTGAGGAATATATTGGTATAATAGGATATTGGGAACCTGATCGACCCTTTGTTTAAAGAACTTTTTCAAGTATTGGAGCACCACAGAAAACATGCCCCCTTGTCTCATGCCATCTTTTCTCTTAATTTTTCCCCTAGTCTTTCGTATGGTATATATCTTTGTTACCCTTAACTTTTTTTTTTTTTGAAAAAAGAATGATTAAATTTAATTTTTGGTGTACCATTTCAATTTCCAATTAAACGCTCGCCTTATCTTTTCATAGCCCTTCCTACATATATAGAACATAGGAGCGTCTATAATTTTATTATGCTCTACATAGCTGGTCCAAACTCTTAATAAACAAGGAGGATTGTGATACATCAGTTGACAACCAACATAAAACATTTGCTACTTTTATGGAATAGATCAAGCATATTAAACATTGAGAATTAATTTGAGATTGAGACTTTTTATTACTGCATCTGTATGTCATTTAATGTAAGAACATCCACATTATAAATGAAAAACTAGGCTTCCATTGCTAATGTATTAGCTTAGGCCAGTTTTGGCTTTTTTTCCACCAAAAAATAAGGTAACGGCTAAATATACCCTAGTTTTTGCGAAACTTGTCTAATTTTTGAATTTTTACTTTGCGGTACCCCACTTTTTACTTAACGTACCTCTTTTTTTTTCAAAATTCCAAAAATACCCTTGCAGTACCCATTACCATCACCCTTACCCTAACACCCCTTCTGAAGATGTTTCGGATACAAAGAGTCGACACCTCTGATGAGGTGTCGGACATACATGACCGATACCTCTTTAAAGGTATATGACACACAAGTCCGACACCTCTAAAGAAGTCTCGGTTGGATTCCTCCATCACCCACCGAAACTTTGTTATTTTTGCAGTTTCGGTCGAAGTAGATCGATACCTCTTTAGAGGTGTCGGTCCTACGTGTCAGACACCTCTAAAAAGGTGTCGACTTTGTGTGTCCGACACCCACGGGACAATAAGAACGAACACAAAATTTCAAAACTCTCAAAAATCGATGAAAATGACCAAAAAATTGTGGGTTTTGCTCAGAATCGTTTAATATATATATTCGATTCCATCGAAACTTTGCACTTATAATGTAATATTCAACTCCCAAATCGAAGCCTTAAATTCAACAACAATCTTCCAAAATACCAACTCAAAAAAGTAAAAAAAAAAAAAATCCAAAAAAACTTTGAAATCGACACTAAAATAAATGATAAATGCACCCGCGGCGTCGAATTGATGTGGTTTTGCTTGGATTTCGTGGGATTCGAGTTGGTTGCGAGATGCTATGATTGAGTGGGGCAGGTGGGGGTATGGGATAAGTGGGACGAGTGGGGTATGGTTAGTAAAAACTCTTTTATATAGATGGGTAGTTAGATCATTTCACTTAGATGGAGTACATTTAACAAAAGTCAAGGTCTTTTAGCCGCTCCACAAAAAAACTAGGCCCCACTTTTTAATTTGACATAAAGAGTTAAGCGGTACCAGTGGTTTAATTTTGGTAATTAAGGAAAGAAATTAGTGAAAGTAACCTACTTCAAACATAAGTTTGCTGCGCAATTGTTGGATTCCTCCATCGAAATATATGCTCGCAGATATCAATTATGTCCAAAGAAGTACTCCAACAACAATATTGTAGTATATACATATCAAAAGTATTCAACCAATCATTTTCTTGTTGACAATTGATAGGGGTTTCTGAACGTAACTTTATTTTATTTCCTTGTTTAACGGAGAGTTGTTCCTCTTTTAGTCACTATCGAATTCCTCCACATTTTGTGTGACCATTACTTGCATGCCATGTATTTTAATCATAATATTTATGCTACGTGCATTATTACCATTATATATATATATCATCAACAACGTCACAGTTCCACTAGTTGCCATGGATGTGACCCTTAAAGAGATTCTTTCAACCTTATGTAGGGAACAAAGCAAACACATCAGTTGCTAATGCCGTTTGTGTCCTGGTCAAGGCTGTATGGAATCCAACCAATATTATATGCATGGCATGCACACTATATGGGATCCACTAAGAATATTAACCAACTTTAATTTCTTGAATTTGGTAACAAATGGATCAACTATATATGTTAGTTTTCAACTTAAAAAAATTTGAATTTGACTTTTAAGGTGTTCCATGGCAATATTAGTTACATATAAACAAAAACAGTTACATGTACATATTGACAATGACAAATGACCAGGTAGATTATCTTTGATGATACAATGTGTAAGACTTATGCTTTACTTAGAGTCAGGGTATGTGCACCCCGCATAATGATTAGGATACCCATAGAAAATTTTGTGAAAATAGGTTTTGGATGGAAATGTCAAAAATGCCCTCTCAAATCCAACTATTGATACACGATTGAATTGATTCCCTTCCCGCGCACCCCACATCGTACAAGCCTTCAAATCTCGTCATTTGCAATCGATCCGTCGTCTCGTGTAATCGTTTCTTGATTCAAGGGGGGTTATGGACATTGTAAGTATGTTGTTACTGGATTTGTTTGGTTGTTGTATCACTTGGTTGTTTCCTTTTGAAAGAGAAATAAAGTGGGTTTTTGTATTGTAGGGTTTGTAAGATTGGTCGTTTTTACATCACGGTTAGCATGTAATGGGTGAAGATAAGGAGTGGGAGGCAGACGTAGAAGAAGATATGGTTTGTTTTCTCCATTTTTATATTAATTTTTTTTTGCATTTTTCAAAATGTACTGGAGACGCGAAGTGCTCGGTCACACAGACCGAGATAATAAATACGATATCGGTTGTGTGTAGCCGAGACTCAAGGATCAGTTTCGGAGTACTACAACCGAAACAATGCCGTATCAATGTGTCGTTAGATTTGGTGGGTAGGTACCGAGACATGATGCAAAGTCTCGGACTTGTATAGCCGAGTATTTATAATGATTCTCGGACCTGCAATACCGAAACATTATTTTTCACTGTTTATTCATTTATTTTACTTTGAAATCTCACGATACATATACCTTGTTGCAGGAAAAGCCATCCACATCATCCACATCTCAATTTAAAGATTACACAAGTCTTTTTAGTCGTGAAGAACCATTTTGGTCTAGGAAGGAGGTTGTTGAATGGGTTCAAAACTTGGGACGAGAAAGAAAATTTGTGTAGGTTACAAAAAAGTCAGATTCTAGAGGGATTGGTCGTAGGGGCAGGGCGAAGCTTGCTTGTGAGAGGTCCGATACATATAGAGGGATTTTGCAAAGAATAGGGATATCCAAAGCGCCGAAACTTGAGAAAAAAATACCAAATTTGATCATAGGAGATGAAGGGGGGGATAAGACAAGGCCTCATAGTGGCACGTAGAAATGTGAGTGCCATTTTCTTATTTACATCAAGGAAGAGTCACAGTTTATGGTATTTGCATGTGCTATGTGGGCGTCACAACTATGATACTGCGAAGTACTTGAAAGGCACTCATATGCTCGGTCGGTTGACTCAGGATGAGAAGGTTGTAATGGGACATATGATTAATGGGAACGTGATGCCAAGACGGATCCTGAACACATTGAAGCAAAAGGATAAAAACAATGCTTCCACTCTTTGTACGACTTACAATGCACGACAAAGACAAAGAGAACGTGAAGCTGATGAGAGAACGCAAATGCAACAAGTGCTGCACTTGTTGGAGCAAAATGACTATTTGTCGTGGCATAGAAAAGATAATGATACGAATGTTGTGGCCGACATATTTTAGGCGCATCCTGACTATCAATTTGGTGTGGTGTTTCCCTTTGGTCCTTATCATGGACTGCACATACAAGACCAATAGGTACCACATGCCACTGTTGGAGATTATTAGGGTGACTTCGACTAAGGTCACTTGAGCAAGGACAACAACTTATGGGCTTTAGAGATTTTGAAGAAAATATAGAGGGTTGGCCTTCACCGGGTGTTTTTGTCACTAATAGAAAGTTAGGACTTATCATGTTAGGGCATGTGCCCTAGGTCAATCTACAAATATTATTTATCTTATAATTTTAGTTAATAAAATAGAGGTTTTATTTGTTGTTTTTATTATAAGTGTTTGCATATTTACCTTATAGTAAGATCTATGTGTATTTGTTGAATTATCCTAAATGTCCCTAGTCGATCATTATACTGGGAACTATAATGAATTAAGACTAGTGTGAATCTTGATTGATGGTCATGTTGATGATCATGCGTAAAGGGATACGAATAAAGATCATGAGTACTTATTAAGGAATATGATACTGGACCGACCCGCTATGAGAACACCACAAGGATTAAGTCATACTGTTACTCATGATAGGTATATCATTTAGTCATTCGACTTGAGATTACCATAAACTTCAATATTAGGAGCATGATAATTTGACACAATCAAATGTTGTCTTTAACCGGGCAATTATAAAGATTGTGATTGGTTACCGTGTGAATAATATGTGAAGGTATGTAATCAAGATAGAATTTGTCACTCACGTATAGAGAGAGATATCAGTGGATCCCTTGAGAAGATAGACTGATAATGGTCAAGTCCATGTGAATTGATATGATCAATGTCACTTGGATGTATTTCGGTTTACCTAAAGATCGAGACTAGTACGATTGAACATTAAGGGTGACTTTCCATGTCTTACGTTTAATAAAAGGATATCACATGACAAAAGGATACGATATACATTATTAATTAGGTTGTATCGATGTTGATATTAATGCTACTTGGGTAGTCATAATGCCTCGTTAGAGACCGCTTAGGACTTGTGTACCAAAATAATTTTTGGTTCACTGCCAACGTCGCATGAACCTATTGGGTCGCATACAAAGAATAGCTTTGCACAATTTCAATTGGTCCAGAGTAATGAATTTTATATGATAAAATTCATGACATAAAAGCCCTTACGATTTGTTATATGATAACTTATTAATAGGGGTGTAGGTGTAATTTGCTTAAACTACGTAAATACAATAGTTGTATTACGAATAAGATTTTAAGTGAGGGCTTATCTACACATACAAATAAATGGTGAATCCCTAAAAACGAAACAATATTTCGTTTTACAATTTTCAAGTTCTCTTGATTTTGGGAGAATAAGAAAAAATATTTTCAATCTCTCTTGGGGCTAGCACTCCAAATTGTGATCACCGTTCGTGTGTGGATTTCTAATAGAGGACGTTCACTTGAACGCTTGAAAATCAAACAATTAAAAGGAAATCACGAATAAGGTATGATTTACTTTCGTATATTTAGTTTAATGGAACTTATTTTCGATCCTGTTGGGGTTTTTCAAATTTTGTTTTGAATTTTTCGCTGCGTATGAACCCCAAAAACCCAACAGTGGTATCAAAACATTAGGCTCGGTTCTATTAAAAGTTTGCATGTTTTCAATGATGTATATATGATATATGTGTGAAAACATAATCTTGATTAATGTATATATGATATACATATAGATTATGTGATAATTGTTATCAAGAATTGGTTTTAAAGCATGTTGTTAATTCATGTATATTGATACATCGCATGCTATGACTCAATGGTAGAATTCATGTTTAGAATATTTCGATTAAAATATATTTTATATTGAGCGATGTGAATTTTGTATGTTCATGGTAGACTTCATGTTTAGGTTAATATGATTATGATCTTGAACACATATTTCGTTTTGTTCAATAATTATGTATGTCTCCATGATAGAGATCATGATTAGGTTAATATGATTAATTTAATATGATTCTGATGTTGAATGCATGATTAATATCTCGAAATTGATTTTGATCATATATCTCATTGTAGTAATCCGTTAGTATATTCCTACAAGATAGGAGATAGACTTGTAATTGGATTAGAATTACAAATCCTATAAGATATGTGAGATATAAAACAAATCATAATTGGAATAAGATTCAAAGTATCTTAAATTCTAATTGGATTAGGATAATATATTAAGTTAATGGTGGGCCTAAAATAATTAAAAACGTTTTAATTAATATTTTCAGAATTAAAATAAGGGCGCTTTTGGTTTATTGGATTGACTAAAATTATGAGAAATTTTAGGCGATTTTCAATTTTCGGAATTAAAATTTGTTGTCTAAAAAAAAACGGTGTGTTGCCCTTTTCAGTACCTTCATCATTGATCCAACACCACGAAATAGCCAACAGTCGTTAAATGTTCGTTCGTAGCATCCAAAAATTCGTACAATAGTCATATTTGTTTGATTTCCTAACTTTTTAGTGATTATTCATGCATTGAAATATATGATATTTATCTTATTTAATTATGATCTCTAAAATAAACAAAAATCTCTCTTTCAAGTTTTAAGTCAAGCGCCATCCATTTTCAAACACTTGTCAAGGCTTCGATCACATCAATATCGGTATGCCTTCGCAGAGTGTATTGTGTTATCTTGGCGAGGCAAGTTGAGTAATGGTTACTCTATTGTTTGAAATGGTTAGACTTGATAAAGCTATCAAAATGGTCTTGGGCTTTAGACACTAGATGAGATAAAATATGCTAAAACATAAGATGTCATAATCTCATAAAATAACTAAAAGTTACATTTGATGAAATTGGTAATTGGTACTTATCTAAATAACCTAATTCAAAGTGTCATGCCTTAGCTGTCTTGGAAATTAGGTAAAACATGGATTTTAGTCCCTTAAATTAACATAGTATTTTTAAGGAAGGTTATTAATTTAATGGGAGTTTATTCCTCTATACTAAAATAAACTTTTGCATAATCTTTGTTGTAGATCTATGGCCTCTTCAAATCACACTAATTCCTTATCACTACGATCCATCCTTGAGAAGGATAAGTTGTTCGGGACAAACTTTCTTAACTGGTTCAGAAACTTGAGAATTGTTTTTAAGCATGAACGCAAGTTGTATGTCTGGGATGATCCTATTCATGAGGAACCACCAGCCAATGCTTTAAGAGCCATAAAGGATGCACATACTAAGCATGTCAACAACTCAATTGATGTTCCATGCATTATGTTGGCAACCATGGTTCCTGAACTTCAGAAGGACATGAAACACATGGAAGCTTACGACATGGCTACGACGCTTAAGGAAATGTTCCAACAGCAAGCTAGGCAAGAAAGGTTCGAGACAGTCAAGAACCTTCATTCTTGCAAAATGGCTGAGGGTGCGTCAGTTAGTCCTCATGTTCTGAAAATGAAGGGCTATATTGACCATCTTGACATACTTGAATTTCCCATAAGCCAAAAGTTGGCTACGGATTTGATCTTGAATTCATTGTCTGATAGTCATTTACAATTTGTGATGAACTATAACATGAATAATATGGAGAAGTCTATCTCAAAGTTGCATTTGATGCTTAAAATTGTTAAGTAGAATGTCAAGAAACCATTGCTAGTGTGTTGATGGTTTAGAAAGGAAAGACTTTGAAGAAAAGGGCAAAGACAAGGCTAAAGTTACCAAGGCTGTCATAACTATCACAAAGCCTATGGAACAATTCAAACCCTATGCTGCTTCTACTTCACAATCCCAGAAGGAAAAGGACAAAGAAGGAAATTGTCATTTCTGCCATGCACTTGGACATTGGTTCGAAAAATTGCAAGCTATATCTTGAAGATCTAAAGAAAAAGAAGAGTAGTGCGACTACTGCTTCAAGTATTTACGTTATTAAAGTTAACTTTTCTATTAGTGATTCATGGTATTGGATACCGGATGTGGATCTCACATTTGTATTAATGTGCAGGGTCTCACCAAAATTAGAAAGCTAAAGAAACGAGAAGTCATCATACGAATTAGAAATGGAGCAAAGGTTGTTGCGTTGGCTGTAGGATGCTATGAGTTAATTTTACCTAGTGGACTTATTTTAGTTTTAAATAATTGTTATTATGTCCCTGCCTTGAGTAGAAACATTATTTCAGTTTCATGTTTGGATTTAGATGGTTTTAATTTCATTATTGCGAATAATAAATGCTTAATTTCTAGTAAAGACATTTTCTATGTGAATGCTAATTTGTGTGATGGTCTTTATATTCTAAACATGAAAAGGTCCACAGATACTCCCGTTCTTAATGTAAATAAAAAGAGATTCAAGTCAAATGATTTGAATCAAACCTACCTTTGGCATTGTCGCATTGGCCACATTAATGAGAAACACATTTCTAGACTCCATAAAGATAGACTTTTATATTCATTTGATTTTGAATCATATGAAACATGTGTATCTTGTTTACTAGGCAAGATGACAAAGAGTCCCTTTATTGGACATAGTGAAAGAGCAAGTGATTTATTGGGTCTAATACATACTGATGTATGCGGTCCTATAAACATAATGGCTAGAGGTGGTTATCAATACTTCATTACATTCACTGATGATTTCAGTAGATATGGTTACGTATATCTCATAAAACGTAAAGATGAGTCTTTTGAGACGTTTTGAACATTTCCATAATGAAGTACAAAATCAACTTGGTAAAACTATTAAAGCACTTTGATCAGATCGAGGTGGTGAGTATTTGAGCCAATAGTTTGATGATCATCTTAGAAACTGTGGGATTGTCTCACAGTTAAATCTCCCAACAACTCCACAATGGAATGATGTTTCTGATATGAGAAATCAGACTTTATTGGATATGGTTTGATCTATGATGATTCATGCTGATATTCCTATTTCCTTTTGGAGTTATGCCTTAGAAACTGCTATGTTTATAGTAAACCGTGTTCCTTCTAAAGTGGTTGATAAAACACCACATGAGATGTGGTTCAAGAAAATGTCAAGTTTGTCTTTCCTTAAGATTTGAGGCTGTGAGATTTTCGCACGACAACAAATCTCAGAAAAGTTATTAGCCAAATCTACCAAGTGTGTATTCGTTGGTTATCCTAAAGAAACTAGAGGATACTACTTTCATAATCCAGCTAAGAACAAAGTGTTTGTTGATCGGAATGGTATCTTTATGGAAAAAATCTTATTTCAAAAGACAACAACGGGAATAAAGTAAGTCTTGAAGAAGTTCAAGAACCACAAATAAACACTCAACCGCTAATGGGAGATCAACTAAGTTTTGAACTAATTGATCATCCACAGGTATCACAAGGCCCTCGTAGGTTTGATAGGGTAAGACATCAACCTGAGAGATTTGGATTTCTTATTACCGATAGTAGTGAGGTATTGCTTATGGATCAAAATGAACCTACTACTTATCAAGAGGCTGTTTCTAGCCCTTAGGTAGATAAATGGCTTAATGCCATGAATTCTGAGATACGATACATGTATGATAACCAAGTTTGGAACCTGGTTGATTTACTTGAAGGTGGTAAGACCATTGGATGTAAATGAGTTTTCAAGAAGAAAATTGACATGGATGGCAATGTGCATACTTATAAAGCACGGCTAGTAGTAAAAGGTTTCAAACAAACTCAAGGTGTTGATTATGATGAAAAGTTTTTCTCATGTAGCCATGCTTAAATCCATTAGAATTCTAATTGTCATAGTTGCATATTATGACTATGAGATATGACAAATGAATGTCAAAACATCTTTTCTAAATGGAAAGTTACTTGAGGACGTGTATATGATACAACCTGAAGAGTTTTTTTTTCATCTCGAGACTTCTAGGATGGTGTGCAAGCTTCAAAGATCTATTTATGGATTAAAGAAAGTTTCTCGGAGTTGGAATCTTCGTTTTGATGAAGTAATTAAGGAATTTGGTTTCATTAAAAACAAATATGAACCTTGTGTATACAAGAAGGTCAGTGGGAGCGTGGTTGTTTTCCTGGTGTTGTATGTTAATGATATATTACTCATTGGAAATGACATCCTAACCTTGCAGAGTGTCAAGTCTTGGTTAAGTATTTCTCAATGAAGGACTAGGAGATGCAGCCTACATCATTGGGATTAAGATCTATAGGGGTAGATCTAAAAGGCTAATTGGTCTAAGTCAGAGTGCTTATATTGATAAGGTACTGAATATGTTCAATATGCAAGACTCTAAAAGAGGGTCATTGCCAATGTCTCATGGTATACATCTCAGCAAGACTCAATGTCCGAAGACTAATGATGAGCGAGAGCGCATGAATACGACTCCATATGCATCAACTATTGGATCTATCACGTATGTCATGTTATGCACTCAACCCGATGTATTATATGCTTTGAGCGCAACAAGCAAATATCAGTCCGATCCCAATGAGAGTCATTGGATAGCAGTAAAGAACATTCTTAAGCACTTGAGAAGGACTAAAGAAGTGTTTTTAGTATGTGGAAGTTTGTAAGATGAGCTTGTTGTAAGTGGTTACACAGTGCAAGTTTTCAAACTGATATAGATGACTTCGGATCATAGTCTGGATATGTGTTTACTTTGAATGGAGACGCAGTGAGCTAGAAAAAGCAAGAAACTGAAGTAGATTCTATAATAGAAGCTGAATATATTGCAGCGTCCGATGCAGCTGAGGAAGTAGTTTGATCAAAAGTTCATCTCAAACTTGGTATGGTTCCGAATATAGCTAACCTCATTTGCTTATATAGTGACAACAACGAGGCGATAGCCCAAGCCAAGAACCAATATCATACCAGCGATCCAAACATATACTTAGATGTTTTCATCTCATTCGAGAAATCATTGAGAGGGAAACGTGAAGATTTGCAGAGTTCCTACTGAAGACAATGTTGCAGATCCTTTGACGGAGACTCTTCCACAAGTAAAACATGATGGTCATGTTAGGTCATTAGGTATTAGATACATGAATGATTGGCCCTAGTGTAAGTGGGAGATTTTAAGGCATGTGTCATAGGTCAATCTACAAATATTGTTTATCTTATAATTTTAGTTAATACAATAGAGGTTTTATTTTCTGTTTTATTATAAGTGTTTGCATGTTTACCTTATAGTAAGATCCATGGGTATTTGTTGAAATATCATAAATGTCCATAGTCGGTCATTATACTGGGAACTATAAAGAATTAAGACTAGTGTGAATCTTGATTGATGGTCATTTGATGATCATGCGTATATGGATACGAATCAAGATCATGAGTACTTATTAGGGAATATGATATTGGACCGACCCGCTATGAGAACACCACATGGATTAAGTTATAAGTGTTACTCATGATAAGTATATCATTAGTCATTCGACTTGAGATTACCATAGACTTCAATATTAGGAGCATAATAATTTGACACAATCAAATGTTGTCTTTAACCCAATAATTATAAATATTGTGATTGGTTACTGTGTGAATAATATGTGAAGGTGTGTAATCAAAATAGAATTTGTCACTCTCGTATAGAGAGAGATATCAGTGGATCCCTCAATAAGATAGACCGATAATGACCAAGTCCATATGAATTGATGTGATTAATGTCACTTGGATGTTTTAGTTTACCTAAAGATCGAGACTAGTAGGATTGAACATTAAGGGTGACTTTTCATGTCTTATGCCTAATCAAAGAATATCACACGACAAAAGGATATGATATACATTATTAATTAGGTTGTATCGATGTTGATATTCATGCTACTTGGGTAGTTATAATGTCTTACTAGAGACCGCTTATGACTTGTGTACCAAAATGGTTTTTGATTCACCGCCAATGTCGCATGAACCTATTAGGTCGCACACAAAGAATAGCTTTGCACAATTTCAAATGGTCCAGAGTAATGAGTTTTATATGATAAAATTCATGACATAAAAGCCCTTACGATTTGTTATATGATAACTTATTAATAGGGGTGTATGTGTAATTTGCTTAAACTACGTAAATACAATAGTTGTATTACGAATAGGATTTTAAGTGAGGGCTTATCACACGTATAAATAAACGGTGGATCCCTAAAAACGAAACAATATCTCGTTTTACAATTTTTGAGTTCTTTGAATTTAGGGAGAGAAAGAAAAAAGTTTTGAATCTCTCTTGGGGCTAGCACTCCAAATTGTAGTCACCGTTCGTGTGTGAATTTCTGATAGAGGACGCGCACTTGAAGTCTTGAAAATTGAACAATCGAAAGGAAATCACGGAATAAGGTATGATTTACTTTCGTAGATTTAGTTTAATGGAACTTATTTTCTATGCAGCTAGCGCGCTAATAATGTCATTAGCGCGCTAATACGATGTTAGCGCGCTAACTCGAAGTATTAGCGCGCTAGGTGCTGTCTGACTGCTTTTGCTGACCAACTTTAATTTGAATTTTTGATTCATTGTGGACCATTGGATCACTAGAACGGTCACAAAACGGTCATATGGAATACCTAGCACTATAAAACCACCAAGAACATGGTGTTAATAAAAAGAAGAAAATACACACTCAAAAACCAAAAATCTACAAAGAAGAAACCTGATTTTTGTAGAAGCAAAAGGAGATCCTTGAGGTTTGTTCTTTGGCTCACAAATCCAAAGACATTTAAGGCTTTCAAAGGAATTCAAGAATCACTCCAGTAGCTGATCTCTTTTGTCATTCTCTTGTTTGTAAGAAATTCCTAGATCTAAAATCTTGTTTGTGCTTAATCTACATAGTTTTGTGTATTTGATTTGAAAATCATTTTGTTGTGTGTTTGAACACCTTCTTCTTGGGTTTTGCACTTGAAATTTATTTTATCAAACCCTAAGATTGATTTGAACAAAAGTTTTGCACTTAAACTTGATTTTTGTTAAACTATTGTTCTTAGACTTGAAATCGGTTTTACTCTAATATATTAAGTTTTTAAAACGATTTCACATTTGGGATTTGCAACAAAATCGTGACATATTTGCATATTCCATCTATTCTCATACTTGCATGCATAAGAGTTGTTAGGCTCTAGGAGGCTTGCTAGTGTTTGAATTTGATACCACTTTGTGTTGTAAAGTGTATCTCATTATTTTTCAGCAACTTATTGTATTTGTATGATTGTAAGACTTAGTGGAATCTAAGTCAAAGGGGAAGACCTAGTTGAGGCTAGGCACAAATCCTAGTTGCGGCTAGGTGGGAAGTCCTAATTGTAATTAGGCACTCTAGGCTTGTATGCTTAGGTTGTAACACTTATTTGCAATATAAGTGGGGTTAAAAATCCTAACCGGGAGGTTAGGTAGTGGACGTAGATCGTTGGATCGAACCACTATAAATTGTGTGTCACTTTCCATCTCTTCCATTCCATTCACTTGCATAGCATATATATATATATATTCATTGATAATGTATGCATTATAGTTGTAATTTGCGCATAAAGATTTAAAAGGGCAATAACTACTCGGTAACCCAATTCACCCCCCCTCTTGGGTGACCTTCAATTGGTATCAGAGCGGGTTATTGCTCAAAGTATTACTAACGTATCTTTGAGTGTTCTTTTTGTGCAAGGATGCAAACCTTAGATCCGGCTCGCCTTCGGGAAGGCAACTCTTCGAGTAGGCCTCCGTATTTTGATGGAACTAACTATGCTCATTGGAAAGTGAGAATGAAATTCTACATTAGAGCACAAAATAGATTCTTATGGAATGCAATTGAAAGAGGCTACACTCCACCGGATAAGCCCTTGGAAGAGTACACCGCCGAGGAGATAAAGATTGAGCTCTCAAATGATCAAGCCATGAATCACTTGTTTTGTGCGCTAAGTGAAAATGAATTTAACCGAGTAAGTGCTTGTCAAACGGCTAAGGAAGTATGGGAGAAGCTTGGGGTACACTATGAAGGTACCATGCAAGTGAAGAAGACCAAGTTAAGAATTCTTGAGGAGCACTATGAAACTTTCCGAGTTGGGTCCGATGAAGACATAGCCACCGCCATCACTCGATTCACTAAACTATTGAATGAGATCAAGAATCTTGGAAAAAATTATGATCAAGAAACCTCGGTGTATAAATTCCTTAGAGGCTTGCCTAAGGAATGGGATGCCAAGAAGTATGCAATCCAATCGGCACAAAATCTTGGAGATTACACATTTGATGCATTGTGTGGAGAGCTAACGGTCCATGAATTTGAACTTAAAGACCGAGCAAGATTGGAAGCATTAAGTGGAGGTACTAAAAGTTCAAGAAAAGATATCGCCTTGAAGGCAAATAGCTCCCCTAGTGCATCGGTAGAGATCATTGAAAATGAAAAATCATGTGATGACAATGATCTTGAGGAGGAAGTAGCTATGCTCTCAAGAAAGCTCAACAGGGGCCATGTACAAGCGAGACAAGTATAAGAAGAAGTTTCGAAGTGGAAGCAAGGGAGTAAAATCAAATGAAACCATATGCTTCGGTTGCGGCAAACCGGGTCACATCAAGGCGGATTGCAAATCCAAGAAGGTATTTGACAAGAAGAAAGGAAAGAAGAGTTTCAAAGCAACTTGGGATGACTCATCATCATCAAGTTCGAATCCGAATCGGAAAGTGAGAAGGCAATACTTTGTCTCATGGCACAAGGCGAGGTAAATTCTAACTCTTTTAACTTTGATGATGTTGATGATTTAGATGATGTTCCAAATCTTGATGAGCTTAGGAAAGAATTGGAAAAGGAGGTCAAAAAGACCAAACAACTCAAAAAGAGCTTGACCATTGCAATTAGTGAAATAGAGTCACAAAATGAGACCATTAATGATCTCCAAAGTGACTTAAATGAAGTCATAGAGGAGAGAGATGCTTTAGTCAAGGAAGTAGAGGACTTGACTAGCACGGTGCATAAGTTTACAAATGGTAAAGAAATGTTTGACATGATGTTGGGAGCACAACGACGTGCACTCAACAAAAGAGGCATAGGTTATGGAGCAAACTTGTTAAGTTACAAGAAATTGCTAAATGATGATCGTAGATGCTCTAAATGCAACAAGACTCATGTGGTCGGGAAATGTGCATTACAAAAGGCCAAAGTGGGTAGACTAGCATGGGTAGTTAAAAATGTTTACTACACTAACATTCTCGGACCCAAAGGTGTTTGGGTACCAAAAACTAGTGTGTTTCCCATTGTGTAGGATGCGAGGAAGAGCACCCCATGGTACTTGGATAGTGGGTGCTCAAGACACATGACCGGAGATGCACATCAATTTATTGAACTAAAGCGGCATGATGGTGGAAAGGTTACATTTGGAGACAACAACAAAGGAAGAGTTATTGGTCTCGGAACCGTCGGTAACAATTCACTTTCTATTTCTAACGTTTATCTTGTTGATGGATTGAAACATAATTTGCTTAGTATTAGTCAATTGTGTGACAAAGGATTTCATGTTATGTTTGAATCATCGAAATGTATTGTTAGGAATGAGAAGCATGAAACCTTATTTACGCATATAGAGATAAAAATGTTTATGCCATTAACTTTGATGAGATGAATATGCAAAATGTTTCATGTTTGAGTGCACAAAGTGAATGTGATGCATGGTTGTGGCACCGTAGATTAGGACATTCTAGCATGGAGAACTTGTCAAAATTGACTAAGCATGATCTAGTTAAGGGTCTACCCAAATGCACGTTTAAGAAAGACAAGGAGTGTGAACCTTGTATCCTCGGTAAACAAGTGAAATCGTCATTTAAGACGAAAGTAACAAGTGATGTGACTCGAGCCTTAGAACTTATCCATATGGATTTGTTCGGACCCACCCAAACACAAAGCCTAGGAGGTAAATCATATTGCTTTGTCATTGTTGATGATTTTACTAGATATACATGGGTGTATTTTCTCTCTCATAAGCATGAAGTGTTTGATGTGTTCGTAAAATTTTGTGCTTTAGTTGAGAATGAAAAGGGATACAAAATCACCATCATTAGAAGTGATAGAGGTGGTGAGTTTGTAAATAGAAACTTGGAGGATTTTAATGCTAAACAAGGTTATACACACCAATTATCCTCTCCTAGAACACCCCAACAAAATGGAGTTGTTGAAAGAAAAAACAGGACACTCCAAGAGATATGTAGGACTATGCTAAATGAGTACAACATAGCTAAGCACTTTTGGGCCGAAGCCATTAACACGGCATGCTATGTTTTAAATAGAGTAAATGTCCGAAAGCAAGTGAAAAAGACTCCTTATGAACTATGGAAAGGCCGAAAGCCCAACATAAGTTACTTTAAGGTGTTCGGTTGTACTTGCTATGTTCTAAATGATAAGGATCAATTAGACAAATTTGACCCAAAGTCAAAGGTATGTACTTTCCTTGGCTACTCTATGCACAAAGAAAGCATATAGGGTGTTTAATAGATCAACCAAAACCATAGAAGAGTCTATCCATGTGAAATTTGATGAAGTGGATCCCAAAGTTAAGATGATGCAAAACTTGGAAAAATTGAGGATCGATGATGAAGATGATGACACCCTAGGACAAACTTCAAATAGTCAAGAAGTTGAGGCATGTAAAGAATCGGACACTAGTGCGCCTAAGAATTCAAGACTTCTAATTGGCCATTCATCCCAACAAATAATAGGTGATCCAAACAAAGGAGTAATCACTAGGTCCACATTACATCGAGATGAAGGACATATAGCTTTTGTATCACAAACCGAGCCCACTAAGATAGATGATGCCTTAGGAGATGAATTTTGGGTAATGGCTATGCAAGAGGAGCTAAGCCACTTTGTTAGGAACAAGGTATGGACACTAGTACCTAGACCCAAGGACCACACAACCATAGGCACCAAATGGGTTTTTAGAAACAAAAAGAACGAAAAAGGTGAAATTGTAAGAAACAAGGCTAGGTTGGTTGCACAAGGCTACAATCAAGAAGAAGGAATTGATTATGAGGAAGCCTTTGCACCCGTAGCAAGACTAGAAGCAATTCGAATGTTACTTGCTTATGCTTGCTACAATGGGTTTCTACTATATCAAATGGATGTTAAAAGCGCATTCTTAAATGGCTTCATTAATGAAGAAGTATATGTAGAACAACCACCGGGTTTTGAAGATCATGAACACCCAGGTCATGTATATCATCTTCAAAAAGCCTTGTATGGACTAAGACAAGCTCCTAGAGCTTGGTATGACAGACTTAGTGCATTCCTACTTGAAAAAGGATTCAAGAAAGGAACGCTAGATCCCACTTTGTTCATTTTGATCGAAAAACATGATATGTTACTTGTTCAAATTTATGTTGATGATATCATTTTTGGGTCATCCAACACAAGTCTATGTAATGAATTCTCATCATTAATGACAAATGAATTTGAAATGAGCATGATGGGAGAACTAACATACTTTCTAGGCTTGCAAATAAAGCAATCCAAACATGGCATTTTTATAAATCAAGCAAAATATGTGAGGGACATGTTAAAGAAATTCAAATTCGAAAATCTGAAAGCATGTGACACTCCTAGTAGTTCCACCATCAAAATGGATAAAGACCAACTAGGAAAACCCATAGATCCTAAACTTTATCGTGGAATGATAGGTAGCCTCCTATACTTGACCGCTAGTAGACCCGACATTATGTTCAGTGTGTGCTTATGTGCTAGATTTCAATCCGATCCCAAGGAGTCCCACTTAAAATGTGTAAAGCGCATATTTCGATATCTAAGTGGAACACAAGACTTAGGATTGTGGTTCAACAAAACTAAGAGTTTTGAACTCCGCGCTTTGTTGACTCGATTATGCGGGAAGTCTAGTCGATAGGAAAAGTACTTCCGGATTTTGTCATTTGCTAGGAAATTCACTTATCTCATGGTTCAGCAAAAAGCAAAATTCCGTTGCTTTATCTACGGCGGAAGCCGAATATGTGTCTGCCGGGAGTTGTTGTGCTCAAGTTCTATACATGAAACAACAACTTCAGGATTATCAAATCCTAGTTGGGTGTGCTGAAATCTATTGTGATATCTTTGATATTGGGATATTTTTTGAAAGGATGATATGAAAGGGTGTTCTTTTCATTGGTATATATTGGTATAGAGTTCATAATTCTCATTTTTACTGGTATCAGGTTGATAAGTTAATATTATTGATTTTTGTAACTGGTATCAAGTTAATAATTTTAACCTGCATATATTGGTATACTTGAACAAGTTGTTGGTTTTTATTGGTATACTTGATAGGGGGAGAAAAATTGTGGATGCTTGATCCCGCTTTTTGATAATATCAAAAGGGGGAGAAAAATGTGGTGAACTTGAAAGGTTTGAAGTTTGAAAAATGTGGTGTTGAACTTGAAAGGTTTTTATCTTGGTATATTTGAAACGGTTGTTGGTTTTGAACTTCCATATTTGAAGATAAATGTAGTTAAACTTGAAAAGATTGATGTGTTGAATGTGATATACATTTAGATTGTGTTTTCACACCTTTAAAGTTCACATTGTTTGTTATCATCAAAAAGGGGGAGATTGTTGGACTAAGTGGTTAGTCACTCACATTCCGACCGAGATTTTGATGGAAACAAACAAAGTGAAAATGTACTAATCATGTATTTCAGTTTGTGTTAAAGGATGCAATACAACACCTCAAGGGTACTCAAGAAATACAAGTTCAAGACTCGGCATTTATGAAGAAATGAAGATGAAAGTTCAAGCCGCAATTTGTAATTTCAATGTAAGGTATACAAATTCTTTCACGCAAGCCAAATGCATTAGTTCATGCATACATCAAGTTTTCGAAATCATTTCTCAAAGTCATAAGTTTATTTCAAAGTTTAAAAGTGGATTTTAAACACTTAACTAGGCAAATGAGGTTTAACAATGTGAAACCTTGTGTGAATGGTCATTTACATATTAGAAGATCATTATAAATGTTTTTGAAAAAGGAAAACTGGTTTTTGAAATGTATTTAAAAAGAAAACTGAAAATTTGCAGAAAAGCCCCTAATAAGTTATGACACTGTGAATTTCCGCTTTCGGGATTTGTAAAATTATCCGGACCACCCAAGTAAGCTTAATGACTCATAATAAACATGTATAACATGTTATATAAGGGTTGGTTAGGTCCCGGACAAGTTTAAGGGTCGCTAACACAAAGGGACAGAATAATTATTATGGAGTCCCTGCAGTTAGCGCGCTAATAATGTCATTAGCGCGCTAATACAGTGTTAGCGCGCTAACTCGAAGTATTAGCGCGCTAGGTGCTGTCTGACAGCTTTTGCTTGACCAACTTTAATTTGAATTTTTGATTCATTGTGGACCATTGGATCACTAGAACGGTCACAAAACGGTCATATGGAATACCTAGCACTATAAAACCACCAAGAACATGGTGTTAATAAAAAGAAGAAAATACACACTCAAAAACCAAAAATCTACAAAGAAGAAACCTGATTTTTGTAGAAGCAAAAGGGAGATCCTTGAGGCTGTTCTTTGGCTCACAAATCCAGCACATTTAAGGCTTTCAAAGGAATTCAAGAATCACTCCGTAGCTGATCTCTTTTGTCATTCTCTTGTTTGTAAGAAATTCCTAGATCTAAAATCTTGTTTGTGCTTAATCTACATAGTTTTGTGTATTTGATTTGAAAATCATTTTGTTGTGTGTTTGAACACCTTCTTCTTGGGTTTTGCACTGAAATTTATTTTATCAAACCCTAAGATTGATTTGAACAAAAGTTTTGCACTTAAACTTGATTTTTGTTAAACTATTGTTCTTAGACTTGAAATCGGTTTTACTCTAATATATTAAGTTTTTAAAACGATTTCACATTTGGGATTTGCAACAAAATCGGTGACATATTTGCATATTCCATCTATTCTCATACTTGCATGCATAAGAGTTGTTAGGCTCTAGGAGGCTTGCTAGTGTTTGAATTTGATACCACTTTGTGTTGTAAAGTGTATCTCATTATTTTTCAGCAACTTATTGTATTTGTATGATTGTAAGACTTAGTGGAATCTAAGTCAAAGGGGAAGACCTAGTTGAGGCTAGGCACAAATCCTAGTTGCGGCTAGGTGGGAAGTCCTAATTGTAATTAGGCACTCTAGGCTTGTATGCTTAGGTTGTAACACTTATTTGCAATATAAGTGGGGGTTAAAAATCCTAACCGGGGAGGTTAGGTAGTGGACGTAGATCGTTGGATCGAACCACTATAAATTGTGTGTCACTTTCCATCTCTTCCATTCCATTCACTTGCATAGCATATATATATATATTCATTGATAATGTATGCATTATAGTTGTAATTTGCGCATAAAGATTTAAAAGGGCAATAACTACTCGGTAACCCAATTCACCCCCCCTCTTGGGTGACCTTCAATTTTCAATCCTATTGGGGTTTTTCAAAATCTGTTTTGAATTTTTCGCTGCGTATGAACCCCAAAAACCCTACATATCACTGCAATCCAACAAGTATTTCCCGAATCGTCTCACCTACTTCGCACGTGGTACATAAATCGAAATGTCTTGACCAACACCAAAAAAATGTTTACAAGAAATGAGGACTTCACACTTTTTAATGATAAGTGGACGACATTGATGTATGCGAAGTCCGATGCCTCATTCGAATGTAGGTATAATGAGATATAACATGATTACGGAGATGTGAAAAGGTTGGTTGACTATTTGGAGAAGACTTGGGTTGGGGAGTTCAAGGAAAGATTTGTTTTTGCTTGGACGGATAAGATTATGCTTTTCGGAGAGACTACGACCTAAAGAGTTAAGTACGCATTCAACTCTCAAGAAACATGTTGGGCATTGTCAAGCAAACTTTTAGGCGTTTTGGAGTGTCATTGATGGCATGATAGAGAACCAACATAACAAAATAAAGGCATTGTTTGAGCGAAGCTTGAATGTGGTACAACATGGCTTTATGGGCACTTTGTATCGTCATTTGCGGGTTATGTCTCCTAAGCAGCACTCAAGTTAATTCGTAAAGAATTTGAGCGTGTAGAGAATGTCGGGAACGACCAATTTCTTTGTGGTTATGACATACGCCCTACACAGGGTCTTCCTCGTGCACATAAGCTTAATGTACATCGATCGTTTGGTTGGTTCACCTATACCACTTGAGCATATACATAGTCATTGGCATAAGTTGAATATGATACCTGAGCGGCCTGTAGGTTGGGATGATTTATAACTTCAATGATGAAATCTAGATATTCATTGATAAGTTTGGAGGTTGCATTGATGAGGATGTCCGTTTGAGGATCATTCAACAACTAAGAGAGATTAGTAACCCTTGATCCACATTGGTGATTCCGCCTCTTGCTAAGATGAAGACAAAAGGGAGACCAAACATAAAAAAGGAAAAAAAACATTGAAAAGAAAGGAAGATGAAGACGATATATCTACAACAAGGCTTCCTAATGCTTTTGAATATGTGCCCAGTCACAAGGAGTTTGCTTGTTCGTGAAAGAAGCAACGGTATTTGTGGCCAAAATATACCGAACCCGTGGAGCTTCATAGGGCGTGTCTAAGGTTGGGTTCATTTCTAGCATTCAATCAGAATGGGTTCCATATGTTGAGAGTGCCTTCGATGTGGCTAGCGATGGTCATTGTGGCTTTCGGTGCATTGCTGCTGGCCTCGGTCTACCCGATAGAGATAGTTGGAGGCGAATTAGAGAAGGCCTTCTCCGTGAATTGGATGAAAAACAAGTTCTATGGGGTGAAGTTATTTGAGAAGGTTATGGAACTATAAGGAATTGCGTGGATTGCAATGACGTCGAGGATGTTGGATTCGAAAAACGGATGACTCTTCCCGATATGGGTCTTTTGATTGCAACCATTTTTAATATCATGTTTGTGAATGTCTCATGTGGCAATTGCTTGACCTATCTTCTTTGTGCGGCTCACCGCCTTCAACCTTTAGAGGGAGGGTTATTATGGGGGTCACAAATGTCAATAACATTCATTAGGTTAGGGTAAGTTTCATATAATTTCACTTAATTGATATTTCTTTTTATTTTTCCCTTAATAGTTTTTAATGTTAAAATCTTATTTTCCACGTGATTTTGCAATTTATAGGTAAATTTCAAAGATGATGCACCATTTCCTCCTATTTTCCCATTATGGAACACCTTCATGGAGAGTGATGCTAAAGAGTGGGGTGCAAGATTTCGAGTGCAAGAGCGTACACCAGTCATGCATTCTCAGCAAGACACGAGTGATGTAATAAACTTAAGTGAACCTTATAGTTTTATACAACTTCGATACCAGTTTTTTGAATGACTTGTATACTTGTGAATATTATTATATATACATGTTCATTTTGTCTCTATCCATGTAGGTTGCAACGGTCAGTACATTGTTTTACGTTTTGGCCTTAGATTATGCATTTTTTGTAGACAAATTACTGTTTCGGTCATGAGTGACCGTAACATAGACAACAGTCTCGGTTACTTGTGACCGATACATTGATAGAAATGATGGTCTTCAAGTACCGACCATGTCTATATGTGAATTTGTTTATGCGGTGCCCTTATAGTTGATGGGGTGCCCTAATAATTTTTGGGGTGCCCTGAGAGGATGTCATGTGCCTTGATAACCTTTGAGACTCCATACGTCTCGATGGCATGTTTATCGAAACGGTACACCTAGTCTCAGCCACTAGCTACCGAGCATGTATGGTTTTTTCTCAGTATAGGGTGACCAACAATATAAATAGGCTTGCGGTACTACGTGGCTGATATGTTCAGTTTTTTAACATTAATAATTGGTCGGTCATGTATTGTCGAGACCATCACTAGCCTTCTCGGTCTTGCAGGTCCGAATCGAAATGCTTGGTCTCAGACTTGGGGGGACCGAGACCATTACTGAACATAAATTTTCAAGTTATAATTGGGTAAACTTCAAACCAGATTATAGCCATACACAACATAGTAAACAATCATACACATCAAACCAATATCAACTAATGAGTTTAACACACACTTGATGCACCCAAACAAGTTCAACAAATGAGTTCAATACATTAGCTAACACAAATTTTGAGTTTAACACACATTTTGAGTTCATAGAACTGAATTCTTGTTTTTCTTCCCTTTTGGGATTGGTATGTGTTCCCGTGCATGCACTTGGTATTTGGCGGCTATGATGCACTTGGATTAGATGTAGTAGGGGACGTCGTGGTGGTGTTTGTGGTGCCAGTGGTAGTGGTGGTAGTGGCAAGACCCCTCCCCATTAAAAACTCCACCGATTCATTTGCCATTCTCTGTGCTACCTCCATTTTGACCATCCCCTCCAGCAAGTCAATCCATGCAAGCGCATTGTCGAATGCTCGCCTGTTACGCTGTTGGGATAAGCACAAACACAAAAAAATATATTAGAACACGAAATAAATACAATTCTCAAAACCCAAAACCTGAACATAAGCTTAATAATTACCTCCATAAGTTCATAGTCGTAACAGTGTCAGCCAAGCCTTCGGTGTAGGCTAGGTTCTCGATGGAAAGAAGTGAAAATCGTATACACCAGGGTAGATAATTTGGTGTAGCCATGAACTCGAATCAGGTCTTCTCACCACGGCTTTCAGGGGAGAGTAAGTGGTTCCGCCACCTTTCCTAATTCTCCAGTTGGAAGTCGTACTTAACTAAATACTTTTATGCAGAATGTCCTTAGACAACTTCGAGAGGACAGTAAGGAGGGTCCGATATGCTTTGAACATGGCCATGTTGTCTTAGGAACCGCTCCGGATGGTACAGCTCCACAATGTCCATGTACTTAATTGTGCCAGAATAGAAGGCCACCGGCTGAATGATGCCATCGGGTCTTACCTCCGCGTACAGATCCCAAGTCACCTGCACCAATCAATCCACGCATTATAATGAGTTCCTTCAAATGTAAAATTGAATAAGCACCAAACAACCACACACCTCACTAGGCCGCAACCTATTTAGTGTCCTCCGGATAGAAGCCAACTTATCCACGCTCGTAAGAGTCTAGTGTTTCTATATCCATTTACAAACACGAGGTTGGACGTTGTCGATGTATTTCACGTTCGGCGTGATAAGCTGGAATTTAAAATGCTTGTACACCCATCCCTATGGAGCAAAAACAACAATCACAACAAGTAAAGAATTTTAGTACACAATTCAACAACTACATTCGGAAAAAGTAAACAAATGCAAATTGAGATCGTACCTCGAGCAAGGTCAAATACCCTGCAATCTGTGAAACCTCCACCCTAGTTGCCGACCCAAGGTGCCGGTAAAGGTACACCAAGGCGCCTGCACCCATGCATAGCTTCCAACCTCGTTCAAATTCTCCAAAAGCTTAAGCAAGGCAATGGAGACGCATGATCCACTATTATCGGCAAGAAGAGTGCATGATAAGTGGTACAAAAAATATGCATGTGCAATGCATTCCACATTCAAGTAAGTGCTTGGCTTTGCTTTGGGACACCATCTACACTTTAACCAGCACTTCCTAACCGTGAGCCCTCTTGTGATGTTCACATCTTCCTATACGTCTTCAATAGTAATCCCGAAGAGCTTGAAAACTAAATTGATCGCCTCTGTGTGAGACTCCTTGATGTACCTCCCAAAGTTGTCCATCGCTACCACCTTGCCGGTCACCGGGATATGTAAAAGAAAGCTATTTGTTGCCTTTCCTATGGGAGCAATCTATGAGTGGCATCAACCCGAACCTCGGAATGAGCCTTTGCAGCCCCACGGTGTTGAGGTGGCATGTGACGGCCCCAGACTCCAAGGCAAACCGAGTACCGCCACGTCGCCAGACACGTCACTAAACGTGCCACGTCACCGCACACTTATTTTTAACTGCCCGCGACCTAAACCTTTGCACGTATCATATTCGCCTTAACTTAGTATTTATGGATATTTTTAGAATGTTTATATTAAAATGACTAAGTTAAGTTGTTCGCAATTTATTAAATTAATATAAGTTAACAATCAAAGCAAAAGTCTTTGAAGTATGCAAATATCGTAGAAATGAAAAGTTTGCATTTTATAAATAACCCTATAGTGTGGAAACCCGACATTAGATACCATGTATATCAAAGAGCGACAAATGTACAAAAGATGATCATGTACATGTATCAGGTATACAAGTCCTCCCAAAAATTCCATAAAAGCAGTAAATAAATGCATACAAACACCTACGCAAAAAGCTGATGAGGCTCTCCTAACTCAAAGGTAGTCGCCTAAGACCCCCTTGCCCCAGCTAGTCATAGGATCTGCGATTTGTCACAAAAAACAATGACAAATCCCAGCGAGTGAATCCCAGAGAACGTTAGCTAATATTCACAAAATCCAATAAAACGACTACAATTCATGCAATTTAAATGAGGAACAAGAAAATAAGTCGTTGAGAAGTCAAATTTGGACATGAGTGTAGCGTGATAGAAAACCATGGTCAACATCCGGGAATCGTCTTAGCTAAACCGAGAGGAACCCATGACGACCATCTCGCCAAACATCTCACGGTCGAATGAGAGGAACCCATGAATGGGAGAACCTCATCCAAACATATCTCGAGAGGAACCCATGACGAAGACTTAAGTCTTCGTCAAACATCTCCCAACCTACGAGTCTTGCGGAAAATAATCACCGCATAGCCCTAACTTGGCCAATTACTCAAACAGCGTAGGGTAGCTAGCCCTGGGGTGTGAGTCTATGCGATGCCCGACCCCATCGACAAACACACATACACACGTGAGAGTGGATAAACAGTAAATGAACAACAATAAATAGCACAACGGAGTAATTGAAATGTGAAATAAAGTAAGTACCATAAATGAGTTTTAAATAATTTTCTCGTGGGTTTACTTACCTCAAACAAATTGCAAATATCTCTCCAAATGTCTTGCCCATGCCTTGAGATACGCGCTCGATACCCGACCATAGTCTTCTTAAGCCCTTGGTATCCATTTATACCATTTAGGGCTCATATTTATTCTCAATTAAGTTACTTAAGTCATTCAAATAAAAAATTAAACCACTTGAAGTAAACCATATTGGAATTGACTACAAGATTTATCAATTAGCCTTGTAGTTGAAATCAATGTGGTTTATAACCTCACCATGGCCTTTAATGAAGGTTTCAACTCTAAAATCTACGTCTTTCGTCTTCTTCGCGAGCAATCCATTGCGTCTTTGAGCTTCGTCGAAGTCATGCCTCCTTGTCCAATGTTGTTGGGTCTTATCGAGGATCGATCGGTCCGACAATGCGCCACTGCGTCGTTGCTCCACGTCGTTCACCGCGCCACGCCGCCACTGCGCTCTCGCGCCGCTATTGAGACACCACCCCTCCACATCGGCGTCCTCCGTGCCGCTGCTCGTCGTCTTCCCTACAGCCGCGCCACCTCCCGGTCCGCGATACTGCTGGTCGTCAGCGCTATCACGTCATCCGCCGCCGAGACCGCTCGCCTAGCCAGACTCCTGGTTTAGTGGAGCTTCTATCCGCGACTGGTCCGCTCGTCCGTAGCTCCCATGTGCGTCGGTCTTCTCGCCGCTGCACCGGGAGCTCTCGTCTGCACCCCCGTCGCGACGAGCCACTGCCCCGTGAGCCGGAGCTCCGCTGCACTGCTGTCCTCGCTGCTCCCCTCTCCGCCATCTTTCTCTCTTTCTCTCTCTCGGCAGACCTCCCCTCTCCACCGTCTCTCTCTCTCTCTCTCTCTCTATCTCCTCTCATCCTCTCTCGGCGTTCAAAATAGTTTTTTTCCTTTTTTATTTTTTCGATTTTGTGTCTAAATTAAACCCCGAAAAATACCCCATTTTTTTGCAAAACATTGACGAAAATACCATTGTACTCCGAAACACGGGAATACCACGTCTAAAACTTAACTTGACCATATTTCGCGTCGATTAAATCCGAATCACGATGAGTGGGTCCCACATACCACACTAAAATGACACGTGGAACGAGTTAGATTTTTAAGGTCGTTACATGGCAAGTCTGCAAGTCCTACTCCAGTAATTGAGCCCCGTGGTTAATGCACTTAAGCAATGAGCGATGCTACAAAAATCAAACAAACGCCATAATAAATCGTCAAAACTTAGAAATATGTGTGGCATGCATGATTTTGTTTTGTAGGAAATAAAACTTGGAAGAATAAATATACCTCGTTGTTCCAAATCAACGCTGCAATATGATTTTTTAAGCTCTTCAATAATGACAAGTCGATGGGACCACTTGGTAAAGAAGCGGATGGGTCATCTTCCCTCTCCTCTACATTCTCACCAGTTGCAACACTAGTACTCTCGGGAACGGGCCATTCGGCCGTGGTACTCTTATTTTCTTCATCAGTTGGGCTCTTCTCCTTAGACTTAGATGATTTAGATGTGGCCCCCTCACTCTCATTATCACCAATACGTAGATCCCACTCGTGGACTTGTGATGCCTCGTACTGTATAACATCTCCTTAAAGATCACCTGAACGTGCAACCTCCTTCTTTGCAGCCTGTTGTTTCTTTTTCCTATACGAGGCTATTTGTGGCTTCCTCCTACCACGAGTACCCAACATACCCGCCGCTTGTTCCGTTCTCTTAGACTTCCTATAAACTCGTTCCCTAGAAACACCAGTCTTACTCCAGGCCATATCTGTGAACTAATGGAATAAATAGTGTATTAGAATCATGTCAGAAAACACAATAAAAATGACCTTAAACACTATTTTGGTCCAACAGGATAGAAACCTCACCCAACGTCTCGGTGTCTTGCAACTATGACCATGTGACTTGTCTCAGTTGTTGCCTACCGAGATGCTTCAACATGTCTCGATCTCTAACAATCGAGATAAGCCATACAAATCAAACCCAACTACACTTGGTGGGGTAATAACGAAACACCATGTACTATTGCGGTTTCTTAGTCCGAGACTAAATGCCTTATCTCGGTTGTACCATACTGACTGAATTCGGGGTCTTTAACTTTGCAGTATCCTTTGGTTTCAATAAGACATTCACTACTGTCTCGGTATGGATTGACCGAGACCATACAAGAGGTCACTGAACTGTGTGACCGACACTTACGGGTTTCCAAAAGAATCCCTACATTCATACAACAAGGTGAATGTCTATGAAAAATAACCAAATATAATCCAAATTCATGGAAAATACATACTAACCTTCTTTTGATCCCTGAAACAGCAACACCACCTTTGGTGCCTTCTCCCACGACCTTCACACAACTAACCCTCGTCCTCGGCTGGAAATCGACTCCACCAACGCGATGAACCCACTAAACAACAACTTCGATGTTCAAATCATAGGGAATGCGTGAATTGTTGCTTATGTAGAATAAACAAGGGCTTGGGGGCAACACAATCGAATTTGGAATTTGATTTTTAAGGTGGGGTGCTCGTTTCTCAACTTAGGGGCAATTTGGTAAATGTCACGGGGTCCCCTATGACGTTATTGGGTGCCCTGAGAAAGTGATGAAGTGCACATAGCCACACTCTTTACTTAATTCATTTGTTTCTTTCTATTGATTATTGAAGTGTGAGATAAGTTGGACATGATGTGGACTACATACTTGCTTGACATGACTACTAGTTGTTCAAGAGATAGAATCGGTACTAGCATAAATCCCTGACCTGATGCTATATTAGAGCTGGCAAAAATCCAGGACCGAATATAAACGGGACCGACACCCATTTCTATAATGATTAAATTTGGTGCTCGGACCCGGTCTCGTTTTTGAAACGGGCAATTTTTTTTTGTCCAATCTCGTATGTTTGTAAAACATACGACTCCCATTTTGTCTGTTTCTTATTTTTAAATATGATTAAATATTTTATTTATCAATTATTTTTTAAAAAAACCCTCAACTATAACTTACAAGTCTACAAGTCACCAATTACCAAAAAATAAATACATAACATCACAAGAAACATATTTTAATTTATTGAACAACAACATCATTAAATCAACAAGTGATAAAATAAATTTGAAACAAATTTTAGAAAAATCAAACAAGAAACATGGATTGGATATGAATGGAGAATGAGTAGAAAAAATTTACATTGAGAGCAGAGAGATGAGTGGGCTGTGGGCACAGCTGTGGCGGACTGGCGAGGGGTGACGCCATTCGCCGGCGACGCTCGATTGGTGCGCTGCGCTGCTGCGGAGTGCGGAGAGTGGAGCTCGAGACAGTCGCCGACGCCCGACGAGGCTGAGAGGAGAGGCAGCGAGGTGGCTACTATCGAGCGAGAGCTGGAGGGAGAGGGTGACGGGCCGACCGCCGACGGCACGGGTGAGGCCGCACAACCGGTGAGGCCGAGGCCACACAGGCGGACTGGCGAACGAGAGCTGGAGGGAAAGGGTGTCGGGCCGACCGCCGACGGCACGGGTGAGGCGGTGATGCCACAACCGGTGAGGCCGAGGCCGCACAGGCGGTGCCGCGGTGGTGACTGGCGAGCGCGAGACGGCGAGAGCGGCGACTGGCGAGCGCGAGACAACGAGATGATGGCGACGGCGAATCTGGCGATTGGCTGGCGGCGATGGCAGAGGGCGGGAGAGGCGGAGCCGCAGATGGTTTGGTGAGAGAGACCGTGAGAGAGACGGCGAGACTGTGAGTGTGAGATTGAGTGTGAGAGTGAGAGTGAGAGTGAGAGTGTGTGTGAAATTAGGTTATGAAGTGTGAAATTACCTATATGCCCTTCAAATTAATCAATAAACGAATACCAGTTTTTTAAGAATTTTTGTTCAGTCCCGGTCCCGTATTTTTAAACGGACAAAAAACATTGTCCAGACCCGTATGTTTTTCACAAAAATATTGCCCGGTCCCGTTTAAAACGGATCCGGACAAAACCGGACAAACGGGACCGGGCACATTTTGCCAGCCCTATGCTATATATGAGGCCAATCCACTAAATATTGCACTTGAGTAAGTTTCTAATAGTCGCGGTTGTTCCTCGAGTAAAATAGTGACCTTCAGAGTAAACCCTCATACTTATTGCTCTAAGGTAAGTGAGGACAATATCGATAATAGTAAAGATCTACATTTTGCATTCTGACTAAATTAAGCGATTGAAGCATGTAGGAAACAGGAAGCCTTTAGATTGATAGTTGAAAGAGAGAAATGTTAGGGGTACATACTTTGAATACAACCTTTGGGTCCACATCCATTGGATACACATTAGAATGTGTGCACACACATCTCGATGCATGATCCAATGAATCTCATCAATATTTTACCCAAAGGTTGTAACAAAAGTATGTATCCCCTGGCATTTTCCATTGAAAGAAGCCAGGCCTCGGTGGAAACATGCTTTTCACAAGTGAGAATCATTAATGGAGCTGCTGTTGGGAATCTCGGAACTCTTTATGTTTCATAGTAAATAATATGGGCTTGGCCTTTTCAGCTTCTTTTTCTTTCTTTTGTTCAACTTTTGTTGATTGTGAAATTGCAGTCATTGAGGATCAAAGTGAGGTTTAGATCTCTCATTTACTACAATTTTCAAGACTCATGTAGTTATTATTTAAATTGGTGTTCAGGTCTTTTTCCAACTGTTTTAGTGGTTACAGGTCTTCTTTTCTTGCATATATGTCTTTAATCATTTTAGTTGGTCTTTTCATCTGTGATTTGTACATGAGCCTTGACTGATTGTCTTCTTTCTTCGTCTGTTGTCTTCGCCAAGAACTCTTGTTTTCTTACTGCTCTGTTCTCTCTGTTTCTCCTTCCCATTCTGTCTCAATAAAATGTTTTTATAGCAGTTTCAAACTTGCAATGCACTTCACTCATTCATCTTCTTAATGCATTCACTTCAACTTCTTCAGATAGAAAAACAGCACATGGTACTTCTTTGGTTTTTCCCTTTTCGCGGAGCATATACTTTGTTTCATTTCAAGTCTCCAAGGAGAATTTAGAAAGAAAGCGAAGCATTTTGAATACTTAATCTATTGCAGTTAATTTCGTTGACTGGGTTGTCTGGAAAAGTCATCAAATTAGTTATTGAAGTAGAGAAAAAATGATCACTTGGTCCGATCTCTATCAAGTTCTCACCTCCGTTGTGCCTCTTTATGTGGCCATGATCCTAGCCTATGGTTCAGTGAAATGGTGGAAGATCTTTAGTCCTGATCAGTGTTCGGGCATCAACCGCTTTGTCGCCCTCTTTGCAGTTCCTCTGCTGTCCTTCCATTTTATTTCCACCAATGACCCTTATACCATGAACTTCAGATTCATTGCGGCCGACACTCTTCAGAAGGTTGTGGTCTTATCTATCCTAGCAATCTGGTCTAGAGTCGGTGCTAGAGGCTCTTTAGAGTGGTCTATAACTCTCTTTTCCCTCTCCACCCTCCCAAACACTCTTGTTATGGGAATCCCTCTATTAAAAGGGATGTACGGCGAGTTTTCAGGGACTCTGATGGTTCAAATTGTGGTTCTTCAATGCATAATATGGTACACATTGTTGCTGTTCTTGTTTGAATATAGAGGAGCCAAGCTTCTCATTGTAGAACAATTCCCCGATACGGCGGGCTCTATAGTTTCCTTCAAAATAGACTCTGATATCATCTCATTAGATGGAAAAGAGCCTCTTCAAACTGAAGCTCAGGTTGGGGAAGATGGGAAGCTTCATGTAACTGTTAGGAAATCAACTAGCTCTAGGTCTGAGATATTCTCTCGACGATCTCATGGACTGAATTCGGCAGTCTCGATAACTCCCCGTCCGTCGAACTTAACCAATGCAGAAATTTACTCCCTTCAATCTTCTAGGAATCCAACACCGAGGGGCTCGAGTTTCAATTATACCGATTTCTACTCAATGGTTAATGGTAGGAACATGAACAACGTGAGCCCAAGGCAGTCGAATTTTGGGAGTTCGGGGTTCGATGAGGAAAGCGGAGTTGGTGGATGTGCAAAGGATTCGAGGAGTAATGCATATCCTGCACCTACTAATGCTGGGATTTTTTCTCCGCTAGCAGCAGCAGGGGCAAAGAGAGCAGCAAATGGAGCAGATGGAAATAAGGATCTCCACATGTTCGTCTGGAGCTCAAGCGCTTCTCCCGTCTCTCAAGGGGGAATCCATGTTTATAAAGGAGACTTAGAGCGTGATCATGTTGGAGTTTCTGCAGCTCAAGCAACAGATGTTCATACTAAAGGTAAGGAAATTCTAGTTTCTTTCCTATTTGGATTTATCTCCTTGTTTCGTTTAGTATTAGTCAGATTTTACTTGGACTTATCATCTTGTTTTCACATTAACATTTATGGTCTTCTTTCATTCAATTGATTCTGATTCTGTTGTATTCACTGGCCTGATTTGTTTGTCAAGGTACTGCTTATTTGCATTCCTATGCTTTACATAACTGATATAGTTTCCTGATATATACTACATTTTTAATGGCCCGTAGAATATGAAGTGTACGACGAAGATGAATTCACCTTTAGAAACAAGATGGCCGATCACCTAGAAGGTCCAACTCTGTCGAAGCTTGGCTCAAGCTCTACAGCTGAGCTCCACCCGAAGTCCGATCAGCATGGCAGAAGTTCAGCTTCAATGCCTCCAGGAAATGTGATGACCAGGCTCATTCTGATCATGGTGTGGAGGAAACTCATTAGGAATCCAAACACATACTCAAGCCTCATTGGCCTTGCCTGGTCTCTAGTGTCTTATAGGTTTGTTCAAATCTCACCAACTACCTATTCAAGAGCGCGCCTCATATTGATTGTCATGCTATAACTTTACCTCTTATTGATTGCGTAGGTGGGCGGTTCAAATGCCACTCATTGTAGCACATTCAATTTCAATCCTCTCTGATGCTGGTCTTGGAATGGCCATGTTCAGTCTTGGTAATTAGGCTCCTTGTTCAAATTGAGAGCATTCCTTTTCCTTTTTACCCTACCTTGCCTGGTTTTGAGTTAAACAACATAATGCACTATTGGGCAGGCTTGTTTATGGCTTTACAGCCGCGGATTATTGCTTGTGGAAACACAGTGGCTTCTTTTGCCATGGCAATTAGGTTTCTCGTCGGTCCTGCTGTCATGGCTGCAGCGTCCGCTGTAGTAGGACTGCGAGGGGTATTGCTACATGTTGCCATTGTACAGGTAAAAAACTCGCGATACCTAATCCTACACTGGAACTCTCCTTCTGATTCGAACTTTCTGTTTTTTTAGCCTGTTAGGTTTCTTATACGAACTAAAATATATGTGCAGGCAGCGCTACCTCAAGGCATTGTCCCCTTTGTCTTTGCTAAAGAGTACAACGTTCATCCTGATATATTGAGCACCGGGTATAAAATTTGACATTATTATATGCTTTAATCAGTAAGCTAGCTTCTCCATTGTGTTGTTACATATCGATGGACATATCTACCATACTTCATTAATAACTAGAACTAACTTGTGTCGATTTTGAGTTAGACCTAAGATTTTATATTTGCAAGCGCCACGCTAAGTCCTGTGAACTTAGTGTGTTTTGTTAACTTGTGCTAATTGATATGTCAATTTTTGTTTGCAGTGTGATATTTGGAATGTTAATAGCTCTCCCTATCACATTGGTTTACTACATCTTACTTGGGCTTTGAAGCAGAAGATGACGAGGATTTTGCTGAGGAGAGAGACCTCCCACTGCATATCATGAGATGGGACTTGTCAATTGTGCTTATCTAAGCTAAACAGTAGATGAGACCTAAAAGTGCTTTGAAAGAAAATCCCTTGAGCACCTCAACCAAAAGAAATCTTCTTTCTTAAAAAAAGCTGATTTGTGGCAGACAAATCAATCTGAAAATTTGGGTAGATTTCTTGTTTTGTTAAGAATATGTTCCATCTCACTCTTTTGGTCTAGTGTAGGAAAAGTGAAGCTTGTTTGATGTTGATAGTTCAGATATTCTATTGCCTTTTTTGCAAGTTAAAAGAATCGGCTGTGCCAACTAGATAAGGACATTTCTTTTGGTTTCTTTTCACTTTTAAAGGGTTGTCATCCTAAAGCTAATTGTGCCTTTTGATGGCTTAGGTGCACCTTTTTCTTGTGTAACAAGTGATTTAAATTATAACATCTATGGCCATTGTGGAAATGATCTTCTAGATGATCTCCCCTCTAACACACACATGGTTTCAACTAGGGTTTTACTGTTAAATGTATACATAAATAGTTCAAGCGAAATAATTTGGACATACACAAGGTTTGCAAAGTTAATCTCGGATTGCAAAAGAGGGTCGCTAAGGGCACCCTACCAATTCATGAAGGCACTCTATTATTGAGGACACAAATCAAATTACCAAGGGCACCCAAAAATTAGGCCCGAAATCTCGAAAATACCTCTCGTGCAAAACAGAGGCACCCCACCACCGTCTTCTTGCTTGACTTGCCCTACTTCTCGTCAACGAACCAGCTAGCAATCCCAAATCTCAGTTGTCTTCGTTCCTCTCCGTCTCTCTCCGCTATTGTAGGACATTTTTCGAGTTTGAAGGCTCCGAGTTTTGGTCGATTTCGTCTCCACATTAGGGCTCGGTCCAAGTTTTTCGTTCACACACTCAAGTCGTGAAATCGATCGTTTGAAGGTACGTTGATAATCTAATTAAGTTGCATTTGGTAGAGTAGTTGTTATGTTTGTGTGGCGGTGCATTCAATGGTGCATTTATTGGGAAGTCGTGGTTCTCGGCCACACATGCCAAAGATTTTGTTTACAGTCTCGGCCATTCTTGGCTGAGACAGAGGGGAAACTTTCGGGAACTCGTGGTTCTCGGCCAGACGGGCAATATAGTTTTACACAGTCTCGACAACGAATGGCCGAGAGTTATATTGTTATCTCGGTCACCACTTCACGAGAGCAACCATTAGTGTATAGTTTATGTTCTGTCGGTGATGTACAACCGAGAGTGTAAGATAGATTTCGATTGTCCATGACCGAGACTTTTATTGTCGTCTCGGTCACCACATCACGAGAGTAAGTCGAAGTGTATAGTTTATGTCCTGTCGGTGATGTACGACCGAGGACGTAGCATTTCTCTCGGTTGTCCATTACCGAGACTTTTATTCCTTTCTCGGTGGATGTTGACCGAGACGTTTGCATAACTCTCGGTCCTGCGAGGCCGAATCAATCGCGCCCGTGAAAAAATGTCTAAAGAATTTGAGAAACCCTATGATGACAAACCAAATCAACAATTTCACAGTTTTTGATAAAAAAAAAAAGTTCCTTCAAAGCTTCATATGGTTGTCAAACATTGTTACATCGCTGTCGGATGATGTCAAGACGCAAGAATCGATACACGCTCGGCAAACACAATTGTGGCTTTAAGTTTCACTTGTGATCCAAGGTGGTGGGGTGCCCCAGTTTTGCATTGAAAATGATTTGTGGGGGTTTGAGTGAGTATATATGAAGGGGCAAAATAGACATTTACATTTTAGATGGGAAAATGAGAAAAAATATGGGTGCCTTCATGAATTGGTGGGGTGCCCATAGCGGGCCTCTTGCAAAAAGGGGTAGCCCTTGCCCTCGACACTGTCATATAATTGTCGTTGACCCTTCTATAGTTAAAAGCTCAACACCGACTTGAGTTTTGGCTCCATCACTCTACATAGTTGTTAAGATTTTAACATGTTGATGAAGATTTCGTCCGAATACAGACAAATACAATAAAGTGAAATAGAGGAGATGACAAAATTACATGATTCGACAAAACTCGCCAACATCACTAAAATGCTGATGATAGAATAACGACAGATTTAGAGAGAGAAAGAGAGATCTGAAATGCTTTTTTAACTCTTTAAGGCGATCAAATATGTTGTTATCTTAGTTGAGCTCTTAAATCTTTTAACTTTCAAAGTGGACCATAATTAGTATTTTAGTTTTGAAACAAAAAAGCGTAAATGCATCATAGTGCCAATACAGATGGCTAGTGTCAGCCCCTCAATAGCATGACCCAAGTAGGCTAGGCTGGGCTGGGCAGCGAGGAACCTAGCAAATCGCCGAGTTTCGGAGGACTCGGATGGTTCCATGAGGTTTGGTTGCGGGATAGTATGCAGGATAGATGAAGCAGCGCACAGGTGTGGACGAGGTCGCGCCTTGGCGCGCGCCAAGGCACGGTGCCTAAGCGAAGACGAGGTTGCGCTTTGGCACGAGCAAGGCCGCGCCTTGACAGATTCATTTGACACGAGCAAGGCCGCGCCTTGGCAAGTTCCTTGGGCACGAGCAAGGCAACACTTTGGCGGATTCCTTTGGTACGAGCATGGTCGTGCCTTGGCACGAGCAAGGCCGCGCCTTGGCAGGTTCCTTGGGCACGAGCAAGGTCGCGCCTTAGCACGGGCAAGACATACCTTGGCAAGGGTTGACAAAGCTTGGCTAGGGCGTTGACGAAGTCAAAGTACGATTGGTCTAATTTCTTGATGTTTCCTATTGGAGTTCGGGGCGCGGCTTAACATCTACTATAAGGAGGGGTGTGTCCTCTCTTAGGGGCGACATGGGCATAGAAGCAAGGAAGACCCCCGAGCAAGCCTTGGGCAACCATGCCAAGGCAAAACCCATAGACCCATGGTCCGAGCCACCCCGAGCCGGTGGGACTCGACCGAGCCCCGTCTAACACCCAGGGTACCTAGGCTCAGCTAGGCACCACTGAGTAATCCCTGTCCCTAAGCGAAACATGGACCAATTGTTGAACATTTTCAAAATAAATGTTTAGTCCCACATTGGTTAGGAACTTCAAGTTTAAAGTGTATATATGTACTCTTGCACCATAGTGTGTGTAAAATAAAATACAAGTGCTATGCAAGGTGAGCCACACGCTGAGCCACAAGCGCGCCCGAGCGCGGCACGACGCATATGGTGCATTTTAGGTGCTTTTATAAGCGCACTTAGCACTTGGCACGAGGCACGTGCGTGTGCGTGCATATGTGTGTTAGCTAACCATGGGTAAAACTTTTTACCATTAATTTTTACCATTTTCGAGATTAAATGGGTAGTTAATAGAGTGGTTGAGTGGCAGTTGAAACTGCTCTTCAGTAAGGAATTACTGCTCCACTACTCCATTGCATCAATGCTTGACTGCTCCATTATTCCATTGCATCAATGCTTGAATGTTCCACTACTCCACTACCCCATTTTCACTCTAACTGGTCATGACCAGTGCTCTATAAAAGGGGAGGTTTGGGGAGGAAGAAATCATCTCGAAATTCACCAGCAATTGCTCTTGTTTTCAAAATCATCTCGAAATTCACCAGCAATTGCTCATGTTTTCATCTTTCACTACTGCAAAGTGTAAGGTGAGTTACTTCATCGTATCCTTTAGGATATTTGCTGAATCTTGCGGTGTAGAGAGCAAAATTTCCTTTAGGAAAGTGGCAGTGTTACACGTTTTGAAGTCATTGCAAGTCCCTCTGGTCAAATAATCTAAAGGAAATTCTTGTTGTCGTTGTAATGGCTTCAATCAAAGAACTGTTGGCTAACATTGTGAAGCTGGATCGCTTTGATGGAGGCGATTTTCTGAGGTGGCAGAAGCGAGTGCATTTCCTACTAGTGGCGCTTCATCTGGTGTTTGTTCTGGATACACCGAAACATATGGAGTCCGATGATGAAACTGTCGAGCATATCAGGAAGAGGCAGAAATGGGAGACAGATGACCATACATGTAGAGGTCATATTCTGAACGCCATGAAGGACTCACTGTTCGACCTATACCATGATGTTCCCTCTGCCAAGGAGCTATGGGAGAAACTGGAGGCAAGGTACCATAAGGAGGATGCGACAAGTAAGAAATTCCTCATATCAAAGTTTATTAATTTTAAAATGGTTGACGATAGGTCTGTCATGGAACAATTTCGTGAAATTGAGAGGATTAGAAATAATTTCTCTCAACACAATCTTGTCATGGATGAAACAATTGTTGTGTTTTCTATTATTGATAAACCGCCCCATCCTCGAAGGAATTCAAACGAACTCTTAAGCATAAAAAAGAGGACATAACTCTTGATGAACTTGCTAAACATCTTCGTGTAGAAGAGGATTGTCGCATGCAGGAAAATGAAAAAGAGCAGAATGCTCAGGAGATTTCAAAGGTGCATGTGATGGAAGCGGCTAAGTTTAAAAAGCCCCTGCACGAATGTGCCTAACAAGCCTGGTGGTTTCAAAAAGCCTAATGGTTCGGGAAAACCGAACAACCAAAACCAGAATCAAAGGAAGCAGAAAGTCACTTGTTGGTTCTGCGGGAAAGATGGCCACCTCAAGTCTGAATGTTATCATTGGAAGATGAAGCAAGTAAAAAATCATGCTTCCTCTAGCGCTGCCAAAGGTGCAGGTAACGACAATGATGATCTCATTGCTATGATATCTGAAATCAACGTCGTTGAAAATGATATGGCTTGGTAGGTTGATTCTGGTGCTACTCGACATGTCTGCAAGAACAAGAGGTTCTTCAAGACCATGGAGGCAGTAGATGAAAATATTATCCTGTACATGGGAAATGATGCTACTGTCCCAGTTAAAGGCATAGGTAGTGTTGATCTGAAGTTTACTTCTGGCAAAATTGTAACACTCATTAACGTGTATTATGCACCAGAAGTGAGGAAGAATCTTGTGTCGGGTGGTCTTTTGAATAATTTTGGATTTAGGCTTGTCTTTGAGGCTGACAAGTTTGTACTCTCCAAGGGAGGGGTATATGTAGGGAAGGGGTATGCTTATGAGGGCATGTTTAAGCTCAATGTAATCGTTTTATCTAATAAGAATGTTGTTTCTGCGTATCTTGTTGAGTCTCCTTCATTTTTATGGCATCATAGATTAGGACATGTTCATTTCGGAAAATTATATGATATGGTAAATCTGGAATTACTGCCTTATTTTGATAAATATGAAGGAAATTGCAATACATGCATGAAAACAAAAATAACTAGAAATTCATTTCCTAATGTTGAAAGAAATTCAAAGTTGCTAGACTCGATACATTCTGATGTATGTGACATACATAGTACACCCTCGATAGGAGGCAATAAATATTTTATAACATTTATTGATAATTATAGCAAATTTCGTTATGTTTATTTGTTGCATTCCAAAGATGAGGCAATGGTTAAGTTTCGGGCCTATAAGGCAGAAACTGAATTGCAATGTGAGACCTTTATAAAATGTTTAAGGCTGATAGGGGAGGAGAGTACTATGATCCAAAGTACTTTGAATCCACTGGAATAGTCCATGAGACTACTGCCCCTTATACACCACAACAAAATGATGTGGCTGAGCGTAAAAATTGTGTTTTAACCGAAATGGTTAATGTTATGCTATCAAACTCTGGTTTGAGTAGTGGTTTTTGGGGAGAGGCATTGCTGACTGCATGCCATATTTTGAACATAATTCCACAAAAGAGGAATAAAGTCACCCCATATGAGCTTTGGAATAAGCGAAAACCAAATCTTAATTATTTAAGAGTTTGGGGCTGTAGAACAGTATAGTAAAAGTACCAACCCAAAAAGAGGAAATTGGGTGAAAGGGGAGTGGAGTGCATATTTATTGGATATGCACAACACAGTAAGGCATATAGGTTCATGGTAATTGAGCCTAATAATTCGATTTCAGTAAACACTGTAATTGAATCAAGGGATGCAATCTTTGACGAGACAAGATTTAAATCTGTCACCAAAAGTATTCCTGAAGAAAACTAAAAAGGGAAGGAAGTCATAGAAATTGAAAATGACAATGAATTGGTAGAAGTTCCTGAACTTCGAAGGAGCAAACGAGCTTGGAAAATTAAGTCATTTGGTTCTAATTTCTATACATTCCTAGTTGAAGGAAGTAGAGAAACAGTAACTAGACAAATTCCGTATTGTTTTAATACGGAAGCTGATCCTCAAACATTAGAGGAGGCAATGAAAGAAAGAGATGCAGCTTTCTGGAAAGAGGCATTAAATGATGAGATGGATACAATAATGGGAAATAACACTTGGGAGCTAGTTGATCTACCTTCTGGGTGTAAACCCATTAAATGCAAATTTCTCTTCAAAAGGAAAAGAAGAGTTGATGGATCCATTGAATTGTACCCCTGTTTCTACCCCACTAGATTCAAGTATTGAGCTAGTGAAAAATACAGGCAATCCAGCTTCACAACTGGAGTATTCTAGATTAATTGGATGCTTAATGTATGCATTGACATGCACTAGGCCAGATATTACCTTGGCAGTAGGCAAGTTGAGTAGATTTATAATTAATCCAAGCGAGTTGCATTGGTTTGCAATTCGAAGAGTTTTGAAATATCTGAAGAAAACAATTAACTATGGTTTATGCTATAGTGGATATCCTTCTGTCTTAGAAGGATTTTCAGATGCAAGTTGGATTGTGAAAGATCAAAATCATGCATCCACAAGTGGGTGGATTTTCACACTTGCTAGAGGTGCAATCTCGTGGGCTTCAAAAAAGTAAACTTTAATGGCTGGTTCTACCATGGAATAAGAGTTTATTGCATTGGCCTCAGCTTCAAAAGAAGCTGAATGGCTACGTGAATTATTACACGAGATACCATTGTGGCCTAAACCGGTAGCTCCAATCTCTATCCATTGTGATAGTCAGGCCACATTGGCAAGGGCTTATAGCCAAATGTACAACGGTAAGTCCAGACATATTGGACTGAGACATAGTTGTGTCAGAGAATTGATAACAAGAGGAGTTATCACGATTGACTATGTGAAATCTAGTCAAAACTTGCCAGATCCCCTTACTAAAAGATTGCCAAAAGACTTGGTGAATAAAACATCGAGAGCGATGGGTCTCAAGCCCATAAATTACATGTCACCAATAGTGGAAACTCAACTCGACGCCTAACATTACGTTAAGTCTTGAGTTCAATGCAGTCAATTTCATTATAAGAGTGACGGTGAGCACTAATTTTTTATAACCATCCTAAGGTTGTTAGTGCTCAGTACCTGCATGTAAAGAGAGGAGGTTGAGATGATCTCTTAATAGTCTTCTAAAGGTACTTAAATTACGGGGGTACTAGAATGGAGACTACCTATGTGGATGTGAAGTGCGGCCGCTTCAAAGAGTTCAAGGGCTTGGCTCCAAAGACATTCACGAGAAGATACGGGACACAAGGCCAATGTTGAATGTGTCAGGATATTTATGGCTATTTGCTGGTGAAAGTTATATGCGTGATATGTTTATGCTACATATCGAATAGAATCATTGGTTCAAAGTGTATCTACCATGTAATTCTGATATGATGTAATGAACTTTTCACAAATTAGTGGTTCAAATCGCAAGATACCATTATTTATGCATATAATGTTTGAGATTTCGTGGATTGAATGATCTGATTATTTTGAAAATGGCGGGGGATTGTTGAACATTTTCAAAATAAATGTTTAGTCCAACATTGGTTAGGAACTTCAAGTTTAAAGTGTATATATGTACTCTTGCACCATAGTGTGTGTAAAATAAAATACAAGTGTTATGCAAGGTGAGCCACACGCGCTTGCGCGTGGTGCGGCGCATATGGCGCATTGTAGGCGCTTTTATAGGCGCACTTAGCACTTGGCACGAGGCAAGTGCGTGTGCGTGCATATGTGTGTTAGCTAACCATGGGTAAAACGTTTTACCATTAATTTTTACCATTTTCGAGATTAAATGGGTAGTTCGTAGAGTGGTTGAGTGGGTGCAGTTGAAACTGCTCTCCATTAAGGAATTACTGCTCCACTACTCCATTGCATCAATGTTTGACTGCTCCATTATTCCATTGCATCAATGCTTGACTGTTCCACTACCCCACTACCCTATTTTCACTCTAACTGGTCATGACCAGTGCTCTATAAAAGGGGAGGTTTGGGGAGGAAGAAATCATCTCGAAATTCACCAGCAATTGCTCTTGTTTTCATCTTTCACTACTGCAAAGTGTAAGGTGGGTTACTTCATCGTATCCTTTAGGATATTTGCTGACTCTTGCAGTGTAGAGAGCAAAATTTCCTTTAGGAAAGTGGCAGTGTTACACGCTTTGAAGTCATTGCAAGTCCCTCTGGTCAAATACCAATTCACCTTGAGGCACCGATGGACCAAGTCAAGGTGGTTCCAGGCGGTTTGGTAACTACCTTGTTTATGACCCCTGGTATGACCAAGGCACGTCCGAGAATGTCTCGAACACATGGAGTATGTGGTAATTGACCAAGCAGTTGTGGCGGTTGTGGAACCAGGTGGCAGCAAGGGAACAAGGCAGTTGGGTAACTGCCTTGACAACAAGGAGTGGGGTTTTATTTAGTTTACGAATCAATGTAATCAAGACTCGTGTCCTTGACGGTTATGTAACTACTTGTTGGCTGATCTATAAATGGGAAGTATAAAGTACCAGTGTCGTATTCCCATTGAGAGCTTAGTAAAACATTTCCTTGGTGCCATTGTCTGTTGTTCGTTCACTTTGAGTATTGGTAGTGTCGAACTAAGGTAACCATTAGGCACCACGGGTTGGGTTGAGCGAGAAAAATCTCCTTAGGGTAACCCCCTCACTTAATAGCCCCGTGACAATTGGTATCAGAGCCCCTTTTTAGAGACGATGGCGACCCGAGCAGCGAGTGATCTAAGTGAGAGGGTAGCTCACTTAGAACAACTGATGGCAACGATGACTGTCCCGACAGAGTCGGCGGAGTCCTCAATGTCGGCATATCGCATTGAAGGCTTGGAGACGTTGGTGGCTTCCTTGGTGACTATAAGAGAGTCAAAAGAGGTCATGATAGCTATGTGGGAATTCAAACTTGAGGAGCTAGTAGCGGATGTACGTTCTGTGGGGGAACTCACCACTGAAACAGTCGTGACAATGGATTTGGAGGTGAGTTTGCTCAAACGAACCGTGAGTGGACCCTCGGAGGTTGCGAGTGCAGTAAAACCTAAAACTAAGGTGCCGGAGCCAAAGAAATTCTCAGGCAAGCGGAGCGCGAAGGAGCTAGAGAATTTTCTTTGGAACATGGAGCAATACTTTGCTACTGTCCGGACGGAGGAGAACCAAAAGGTCATCTTGACCTCCATGTACCTAAAAGGTGACGCAAAACTCTGGTGGAGGTAGACGATGATGCGGCAGCTCGTAGACCCAAGGTCATTGATTGGGAGGTGCTAAAGAAGGAGTTGAAGGATCAATTCCTTCTTACCAATGCCGCTTGGTAAGCGTGGGAAGCCTTGCGCAAGCTCAAACAAACGGGGTCAGTTCGAGACTACGTTAAGGAGTTTTCCTCTCTCTTGCTGAACATCAAAAACATGTCAGAGGAGGACAAACTCTTTAACTTCACTACTGAATTGTAGTCATGGGCTTAATCCGAGCTAAGGAGGCAATGAGTGAAGGACTTGCCCAGAGCAATTACTCTGGCCGAAAGTCCTGTGGATCTCAAGACTAGTTCTTCCACGAGCGAGGGGAAGAACATAGAGAAGAAGTTGTTCAAGGAACATTATAAGAAGGGCGAGAAGAAGCTTTTCCTTCCTAAGCAAGTGAGCCCGAAGCCAGCCCCGAAAGGGGACACGAAGCCCTCAACAAGTTCCTTGCATAAGGGCTCTTTCATATGCAACGGCCCTCACAGGGCACGTGACTGCCCAAAGAAGGAGAAAATCTCGGCCTTGATCGCGGAAGATGATTGCCAGCTCCGGATGAACCCACTGCAATTGTTGAATGCCATTCAACAAGCCAAGACAAGCCCTTCGGAGGGGTTGATGTAGGTTGATGCGGAGGTGAATCAAGAAACGAGTCTTGGCAATGGTGGATTCAGGAGCAACACATTTGTTTGTTGCAGAACACATGATGGAAAAGCTGGGACTCGTTCTTGTTGAGAATTCTAGCCGAACGAAAGTTGTAAACTCTGAAGTAAAGTGAATTCAAGGTATGACATCTAATGTGAATCTTAAAGTTGGGTCTTGGGAAGCGAATATTAACCTTATGGCAGTTCCCTTGGATGACTTTGATGTCATCCTAGGAAATAACTTTCTACATTTGGGGAGCAATGCCTTGATGACATTCTTGAGGGGATTATTTGTGATGAGCAAGTCCCATCCTTGCTTTGTTCATGCGGTTAACATGATTTCAAGGAAAAAGAGTACAAAGTTGCCCCACCTTCAGCTACTCAAATGAAAGATGGACTACGGAAGGGTGAACCACCATACCTGGCGGCCTTGGCGGAGACTAAGGTAGGCAAGACAACAAAAATCCCTGATGTAGTTACTGAGGTACTGGAGGACTTCGGTGGCGTGAAGGACGGAGTGGCGTGCCGCGGGCTCAGAAAACAAATGTATTACTTCCCCCTAGCACCTCGATTGCAGTGTTTATTTGCGTATGAAGCGACTGCGAGGCACATGCGTTGATATGGGGAACACGTTTCAGATGGCATCGCCATGCAATATTGTTCCGATTCTATTGCATGGAAGCATTTCAATGATGTGAACATCAAATTTAGTGTCGAAATTCGTAATGTTCGTTTAGGGTTATGTACAGATGGTTTCCAACAATACGACCAATTCGGAAAACAATACTCATCGTGGCCTGTAATTCTCACTCCTTACAACCTACCCCCTCAATATGCATGAAGAAGGAGTTCATGTTCTTAACGGTCATCATACCGGGCCGACTAATCCTACAAATCAAATTGACATCTTCCTACAACCTTTGATAAAAGAGTTGCAAGATTTGTGGCATGATGGAGTACTTACCTATGACATTTTCACCAAAACCAACTTCCAACTCCGAGTTGCACTTATGTGGTCTGTCAACGACTTCCCTGCTTATAATATGTTGTCTGGCTGGAGCACACATGGAAAGAGAGCTTGCCCTTATTGTATGGATGACACGGATGCATTCCAATTAAAGCATGGTGGAAAGACTTCTTGGTTTGATTGTCATCGTCACTTCCTATCGCGTGGCTCCACTTTAAGAAGTGACAAGAACAGCTTCAGACGCGATACAACTCGTCAAAAAGGTCCACTGACAATAAAATCTGGGGAACAAATTCTGGCTGAGATTGAAGCTTTGGGATTGATGAAAGTAACTGAAATCGAATCCGTTCATGTGAACAATAAGATTGCCAAGTATTCAGGGTGGAGGAAACGAAACATATTCTGGGACTTACCTTATTAGAAGACGAATCTCATTAAGCAAAACTTGGATGTCATGCGCATTGAAAAAAACATGTTCGACAACATTTTTAATACAATTGTGAGTGTTCCTAGGAAGAGTAAGGACAATGCCAAGTCTCGCCTAGATTTAAAAGATATTTGCAATTGACCTTTCCTCAAATATGACCCTGCGTCCAACTCATATCCCAGAGCGTCTTATACACTCGATAAACGTAAGAAAGAAGTCTCGTATGATTGGGTACGACAGTTACGCTTTCCTGATGGATATACTTCAAATATTAGGCGATGTGTGGACGCCAACAAATTGAGGATGTTTGGGCTGAAAAGTCATGATTGTCATGTGTTCATGCAGAGATTGATTCCTATTGCCTTTCGTGAACTACTAGAGGATAAAATGTGGATTACAATTAGCGAGTTAAGTTTATTTTTCCGAGACTTGACTGCTAGGAACCTTAATATGGCGCAAATTGAGCTGTTGCACTCTAACATTCCCAAAATATTATGCAAGTTGGAGCAATTCTTTCCACCTAGTTTTTTGACTCAATGGAGCATCTTCCCATACACTTAGCATACGAGGCCCCTATCGCCGGACCAATACAGTTTCGGTGGATGTATCCATTCGAAAGGTAATTTTTGATATCAATAAACCTTTATTGTATTAAATAACTAATATATTTGGTTATATTGGTTATTGCTACCTAATTTGACGGACATTCCGTCCCAATGTTTCCTCTCATCATATAGGTATCTTAAGCATTTGAAGAACAATGTTAGAAACAAGGCGAAAGTTGAAGGGTCGATATGTAATGCTTACTTAGTTGAGGAATCAACTTCTTTTTGTTCTTCTCCTTCGAGGATCATATCAGTACGGCGCACGAACGAATCCAACGAAATGATGCTGGTGGAGTAGGTCCGAGTGTTGCTAACAATGGTGCATTCTTCATTTTCATTCATCCGGGATGACCATTGGGCAAACCGAGGAAACGATACCTCATGTCAGATGAGTATGTTGCAGCTCATCAATATGTGTTACTAAATTGCCCTGAAGTAGTTCCGTTTATAAGTTATTACAATTCAGAGTGATTTTTCCTCTGACATGTTTTCTATCCACTGTCTAATCTCATATCATTTTTCTTAGCTTATTCAAGTCTATCGTTCGTTTGCAAGAACCAAACATCACCGATCAAGCTATTGAGATCAAACTTGAGCAACAATTTGCAGCGTGGTTCTTGCAATATGTACGTAATAGTTTATATACACCTAATTGAAATCAGTTTAGAAGTTGAACATCTCATTACGTAACATGCAAGATTTTAATATTGTAATATTACATTTTAGGCTGAACAAAACGTTGTGTCAGATGCGATTCGTCAAATTTCACAAGGACCAATGCGTTCATGTACGAGTTATCCTACATACCTTGTTAATGGATATAAGTTTGACACACTTCCATATGGTACGAACAAGACAACGCAAAACAGTTGTGTATGCGTCAAAGGTGGGAACGATACTGATTATTACAGTGTACTCCGAGACGTAATTCGAATTAATTACCATGATGGGTTGCTCCAAACAATGTTGTTTAAATGTGATTGGTTTGATCCTACTCAAAATGGTACACGACTTCTTCGTAAATTGGGTTTGGTAGAAGTTCATAAAACCTGTCGGTTCAATAGGTACGAGCCTTTCATATTGGCAATGCAAGCACATCAAGTATATTATCTTTCTTACCCTTCTATCTGAAGAAGGGAACAAAGTGATTGGTTAGCTATATACAAGCTTCAACCAAAGTTTCTAGATGAAACCAATGTCATTAGTTCAGAAATGGCCAACTCGGACAATGCATTTCAAGCGGATCAAAATGAGAATATGGACATCGTGGAAGTAGATGTAGATCCATTAGCGTCGGCAGCTATTGATCTGACAAGTGAAATTATGTTTGACAATGATGAATTTGAGATGAATGCAGGCGAGGAAGAAGATGACGAGTTCACATCGTCAACAGATAGTGGTAGCGAAGATGAGTTTGAGTGATTGGTGTGAGTTTTTAGTGCAATCCATCAATTTGCTTGAAATATGATGTTTACGTTAAATGAAATATATCTCTATAAATGTTATTTGTATGACTCAACTGAATTATTTGTTTACACGATAGATATAAATACCATTATATATAGCGAAAAGTAGGGGCATGGTAATCTAGAGGATGAGGACATGGATGACATCAATAGACATCCGGAGGAGACTAGCACCACTGGACTAGGATCTTTGTCGCATCATGCTACACATGCCCATTCGGATGGTCGGTACTCATTACATTATACCCACGGATGGTCACATGTAGCTCGTCCATACTAGACTTATGCCCTCGGACCGTCATCATCACATTATACCTCCTCATCGCCTCCCGGTCATCCATATCCACATCAGCACGGTACACTATCACTAGGAGGAACTGTATACACACAATTTCCTCCAGTTCATGCACTCCCAGCTCAGCATGGTACCATTCCCTCATCGTCACACCACCCCACACCATCACCTCCAGTATATGTATATCCACATGATCATGGTATCAGGCCATCTTTGTCACATCACATCACGCCACACCATCACCTTCAGCTCATCCCGCTCATTCTCCTGGAGTAGGCAATGAGCACACTTTTACATCTTGTAGACCCCCAGCACCACATCGTCATTCATCCATGAGGTCATCCAGTAACAGGTTGCGCTCATCGATACCACCTGCGATTGAGGAGATCCCTGACTTTTTCAGACCACCGACAGCCCCTGCGGAAGGCGAAAACCCTCTTATTTATCTTATTGTTGAGCATGGCTTGTATGTTACTCTCCACAATATATACCGCTAATTTATAAAAATATTTTTTTCTATACTAACTTAAATGTCTAAATGGTAGGTTACACCATTCTTCCGTGGCGGAAGGGAAGATGAGTTTGATATTTAAGAGCGGATATTTGAAAGAAGGATGGAAATGGGAATATGTTCCACAATCCCAACGAGATATATACTGGCTTAGGTGGAAGGCCAGTACATTCGCATCAAACATTAAAGTGAATTTATTGAAACTAGTTTCTGATTATATAAATGAGAATGCGTCCATTACTTGTTCATATGTAGGTGTTCTTCACTTGGGACTTGCAAATGTCATTTGCGATATATGATGTGTGGTGTCAGAAGGCAGCCATCTGGTACACGGGCAATATATATCCCATCGCGAAAAAGAGAATAACACATATTTACTTGACAGATGAGGTGTTTGAGCATTACGAATGAATGCGAGCAACAGATGAAGCATTCAATAAGAAGTCCGAGCAGATGAGCACGAATAGAAAGTCCGAGGTGGGAGGGTCGGGCACTGGTATTTCGTTGCATAGCGCTAGAAGTATATCCGCTAGACAGCATGGTGATACGTTGGTACGTATACATACATAAACAGTTTCGTATGTAGATGAACGAAAATAAAAACTATTAATCCTGTAACTCGCTTGTAGAAGAAGAAGCTTCAACGTCGTCCCACGCGCAAGGAGATGTTTTGACACCTCCACACCCATGGCCATGATGGCCAAACTTTTGTCGATCAGAGATCCATGAAGATTGATGTAAGTAATATGAATCGCATATATATAACTAGTTCACAACAACACATGCAACACATCAATTTAAAAGAAAACATTAGAGTTAACTATTAGTTTATTAATTTAATGCAAGCGAAACTCACTCGAAGATTGGAGGAGATGTCCACCCAGACCCCCGACACATCGATTGACGAGGATGCCGTTTATCTTGAGGTGGTGCCAGAAGTCAAGGGATGTGTCTACGGATTAGGGTCACAAGGTTATCATCGCATCATATCTTTAGGGGAAGCAAGCTCATCTCGAGGACCAGTGTATGGACCTCGTGAGTTGGAAGAACTCCAGCGGGACCACCAGATGTTGCAAGAAACATTGCTAAAGGAGCGAATGGAAAGAGAAGAACAAATGCAGAGGGACAAGATGGAATGACAAGAAGAAGATCGAGAGATGCAGGATCGGTTAGCACGTATGGAGGCATTGTTGATGCAACACCTTGGTATTAGGCCTCATGTGCCTCCGACACCGCGGACTCCAGCATCACCAGTTACAGAGCGTTCTGGTCCTCAGAGTGACGACCAACCTGGTCATTTGATGACGGACATAACACCTTCTCAATCTGCACACCCGGATGACCACCAGCCTGGACATTAGATCGGTCCACATAGAAGGATGCCTGATGATCAATGTCATCTTTTGGATAATCACGATGAGTTTATGTCGCAACTTACGTCGCCTGCGACCACCGCCACGACAATAGTGATTAGATGTTCTACCTTTTTTATGGTGAGTTTTTAATTACAAGTAATGTGTATCTTCACATTTTTTTCCCTTCTAATGTAGTCGATGTGATTCTTTATTTGCAGGTATGTGCAATGGTGGCATTTGATATTGGTGTTGCTTATAGAGAATGAGTTGACAAAGCTTCTTTGTTTTTGTTGGGTAAGATATAATTACTTTACAACTCTCATGTTGAATTTTATGTTTATTTTTCCGCATCTAATGTTTTGGAGAATGGGGGTTGATTGAGGGTGTATTTTGGTTTTACAGAGACCAAGTGATTGTGTAAAATAATAATGCATGTCACTATATGCTTTTTCATGCAAAATTCTTTATAGCCAATTTTTGTTAGAGTTAACATTTGTTGGTGTCATAAGTTTTTACTAGCTAGTTGACTTATGAACCTAATCAAGAAACATTAACTAAGACTTCATTACAAAAAGTGGAGACATTAATTTCTTGATATATTACTATACTTTGTGAATAAGTGGTGTTGGAATTAAACTTATTCTATGAAGTCTTGAAGTTGGAGCAATTCATGATATTGGATTACAAACAACAATAATTTGATGTAAACTAGTGCAAGTTAAAAGTGATTTTGCCATTGAAAATGGAAAGTGAAAAAACTTCTATATTGGTCTTACTATACAAGGAACATGGGAACCAAAGCACATGTGCTTATCAATAATCTTTCATGGAACAAAGTTGGCTCAGTCTGCAAGACTGCATGAGCACGTTTTTACTTCAATTTACATTTAGATGTCTCACTGTCCTCGTATGTTCCAATATTGAAAAGATTGGATTCTCAATGAATGCACCTTTCGTGTTAGAACGAATTTTGCTAAAAGCGACACTTGGCCTTATATTTCATTGAAAGAGTGTTCTATTTTGTACTTGGCTTCCTTTTTTCTTTTCCTTGTATTCTCTTTTTAATAAACGTATGTCTATTTGATTCTATTCGAATGATTTTGCTTTATAGTTAACTTATGGCATTGATCAAAGCTAGATTAGAGACAAATCCGACTATATTAAACCTTAACATAGCCTTTTAAGTTGAGATTCAACTGTATTTTTTAAATAAATAGCCTACATTACCTCAAGTTGCTTAAGAATCGTATTTATATATATTAAGCTAGGATAGCTAGCTAGCTAATATATATTAAGATTTCCTAAACTAATTAAAGCATGTAAATGTTCTTAATTAATGGAGTTCTTATATAATAATAATAATAAAAAGGTTACATATTTATCAAGATCAAGTGGAGATTTTTAAAAAATTATATAAATATATATATATATATATATATTTACGACATATGTATATATATAAGTATATTAAGATGTATTCAAAAAAGGATAGGAGAATTAGATCCACATGGAGCACAAATGAATATTAAATAGGACTTTGTTCATGCCCTTGAACGAGAAATCAAGTAAGGTATATTCTTAAATTGAGTTGTTTATTTAATCCTATGTGGTCCATTTCATTTTTCTCGGTGATATGGACACCCCATGCTGCTCAACTTGGTCTTTATATGTAATATGTGTCTCCAATTTTTTTAGGGTCATAACGCCCGTTTTAATTTATGGATTAGAAATCCTTAACTCGTTGTGTGTATTTTTGGAGTGGTTGTGTTGGTTATGTTATACATCAAGATAGAAACACTGTGAAAAATAGTGTGTATTCAGAGACAACACTGTATTCAATTTCACTTTAATTAGATGCGATGTTCTTTTTATTTGTGTTGGGATATTTTTGGTTGCATGTCGAATATTGTTCAAGTTCCTTTTAATTTTTAGGATTTGGATGGGAAACACTCTCCTAGCTAAAGAATTTGTATAATGTCTATTTTGTATCGGTTAAAGAATGCTATAGAGTGTTTTGTAAACATTGTATATATATATATATATATATAAATTAATTTGTGTAGCCAACTTTGTGTAGTTGTTTGTATTTTGTTGAATAATTTTCATCTAGTACTATATAGTATACAACTAGTTAATTATGAAATTTAATCTCATCATTTTGTAGACATTCTTTGTCAAATTTAGATAATATACATACATCTTTTCAATTTTGATATTATTTGCAGCTTTTCAATTTGTTTTTGCAGATTTTACTGCAGTTTTTTATTTTACTATTTACCGTGTCCTGATTTTTTTCGAAAATTACCATTTGAAAATAAGCGACAGACACGGTCAGTCGCTGATTTGCCTAGTCAGCAAAGATGCGTGTTGCCACTGATCTGTCCCTGTTCAGCGACAGATCAGCGACATACAACATTTTTGTTGACTGGGCAAATCAGCGACATACCATGTATATCGCTGAACTGCAACATATCAGCGACAACACGCGTCTTTACTGACTGGGCAACCGTGTCCGTCGCTAAATAGCAACAGATTTGTAACAGACAAGATTGTGCTGACTGGACTTCGATTAGTGACAGACATGTTTCTGTTGCTATTCAGGGACAGACGTTTATCACAAATCAGTCACTGAACAGTAACAAAACACCAAATATGTCGCTGAGTTGCACCAGCAACAAAGAGTTTAGCAACAACTACTATATGTCGTTGATATGTTGCAGGGCTGCTTAGCAACAGAACCGTACCAATTCAGCATCAGATTAGTTTGTTGTTGTTTTAATTTTTTTTGTAGTGTTCGACATACCTTTACATACTGATGCATCAGATCGAGCATTGGGGGCTGTACTTGTCCAGGAGGGACACCCCATTGCCTTCGAAAGTAGGAAACTGAAGGAAGCGGAGCAGAAGTACCCGACTAATGAGTAAAAAATGTTGGTTGTGATTCATGCTCTCCATCTTTGGAGGCATTACCCGTTGGGAACGAGCTTTGTGGTGTGGACAGATAATGTTGTTATCACATACTTCATGAGTCAGAAAAAGATCAATCAAAAGTAGGCAAGGTGGCTGGATTTCCTAGCAGAGTTCGATTTTCAGTTCGAACATAAGCCTGGAAGGCTTAACTCAGTCTCGGATGCTCTTAATCACAAAGTGGTAGCTGAGATGGTGTCAGAAGCGGTGAGGCTAGAAAGTGAGTTCCTGCCTCGCATCAAGGAAGAGACAAGCAAATACCCTGTTTGTTCAAAGATGTTAAAGCTAGTGGTTGAGGGAGTCACTCGGAGGTTTTGGTGCAAAGATGGGGTCCTCTATGTCCCTAGTACTGGTGGACTAAGGCAACAACTTCTGAGGGAGACACGATGCTCGGTAGGCTGAGCATCCGGGCTTGGAACACACTTATACCCTATTATCACGCTCGTTCTTTTGGCTTAAGATGGAGGAGGACGTAGATCAATATGTGCAGACTTGTCTTGGGTGCCAGCAAGACAAGATAGATAGGAGGAAGGCACCAAGGTTACTGAAGCCTTTGCCTGTACCATATAGACCCTTTCAGAGTATATCTATGGATTTTATCGCTGGTCTTCCTAAAGTGCAGGGAATGAGCAGCGTGCTGGTGGTAGTGGATCAATTCTTGAAGTATGCTACGTTCATAGCTGCTCCGAAGAATTGCGATGCAGACATGACTACGGAGCTTTTCATGAAGCATGTGGCAAAATATTGGGGGATACGAGAGGACATTATCAATTATCAAGATGCTCGATTCACTAGAAGGTTTTGGATTGCCCTATTCAATCTGTTGGGCTCAAAGTTGAAGTTTTCCACAACAAACCATCCTCGAACGGATGGGCAGATGGAGATGATCAATGCATTGCTGGAGGACTACCTCAGAAACTATGTGAATACAAGTCAATCCAACTGGGTGGATTTACTTTATGCACCCCAATTATGCTACAATCTTCACAAAAGCTCGACTACAGAGCTGAATCCATTTGAGATCGTGACGGGACAACAACTGGCTACTCCACATAAGGTAGCCAAATCAAAGTCTATGGGGGTTGAGCCCAACGGCTTATCGTTTTGTGAGGAGCAAGCAGGAGCTGAGGGAGGCAGCTCAAGACAGTTTGACCAAAGTTGTCAGAGAATGAAAAAGTATGCTGACCAGAATAGAAGACCCTTGGAGTTTCAAGAAGGAGACCTAGTCTTGTTGAAGCTCACTCCTCATATTTTGAAGAAGTTCAACAAGAATGAGACGCGCAAGGGCCTGGTTCAGCGGTACGAATGACCATTTGAGGTGGTCAAGCGAGTTGGAAGGGTGGCTTATCTCTTTAAGCTACCAGAAAGGTTGAAGATATATCCAACATTCTATGTCAGCTACCTTAAACCTTTCCATTCCGATGAGGCAGATCCAGGGATGAGCACTGTAAAACGGGCTCCACCCTTGGTACGAAAGGAGTTTGCAGGAGAAATTAAGCAGATTCCAAGTCACGAGCCGCGTGGCCAGAGCAAGAAAAATATACGAACTTTTTACTTGATCAAGTGGGTTGATGTTGATGAACCTACTTGGGAGCGAGACACTACTCTATGACAGTTTGAGAAGGAGATAGCAGACTACCAGATGCGGCAGCAACCAAGCAGTTCGATAGGGCATCGAACATTTCGGTGGGGGATGTTTGTCAGCCCCTCAATAGCATGACCCGAGTAGGCCGGGCTGGGCAGCGAGAAACCTAACAAATAGCCGAGTTCCGGAGGACTCGGATGGTTCCATGAGGTTTGGTTGCGGGATAGCATGCGAGCGGATGAGGCAGCGCACAGGCGTGGACGAGGTCGCGCCTTGGCACAAGCAAGGCCGCGCCTTGGCAGGTTCCTTGGGCACGAGCAAGACAACACTTTGGCATATTCCTTTGGTATGAGCAAGGCCGCGCCTTGGCACGAGCAAGGCCGCGCCTTGGCACGGGCAAGGCATACCTTAGCAATGGTTGACAAAGCTTGACTTGGGTGTTGACCAAGTCAAAGTACGATTGGTCTCGTTTCTTGATGTTTCCTATTGGAGTTCGGGGAACGGCTTAACATCTACTATAAGGAGGGGTGTGTCCTCTCTAAGGGGCGGCATGGGCATAGAAGCAAGGAAGACCCTCGAGCATGCCTTGGGCAACCATGCCAAGGCAAGACCCACGGACCTATGGTCCTAGCCACCTCGAGCCGGTGGGACTCGACTGAGCCCCGGCTAACACCCAGGGTGCCTGGGCTCAGCTAGACACCATCGAGCAGTCCCTGTCTTTAAGCGAAACGTGGATCAAGTCACCTTGAGGCACGGATGGACCAAGTCAAGGTGGTTCCAGACGGTTGGGTAACTACCTTGGTCATGGCCCCTAGCATGACCAAGGCACGTCCGAGAATGTCCCGAATACATGGAGTATGTGGTAATTGACCAAGCAATTGTGATGGTTATGGAACCAGGTGGCAGCAAGGGAACAAAGCAGTTGGGTAACTGCCTTGACCACAAGGTGTGAGGTTTTACTTAGTCTACGAATCAATGTAATCAGGACATGTGTCCTTGATGATTATGTAACTACTTGTTGGCTGATCTATAAAGCCACGGGCTCTAGGCTTGGGGAAGCATAGAGTACCAGTGTTGTATTCTCATTGAGAGCTTAGTAAAACGTTTCCTTGGTGCCATTGTTTGCTGTTCGTTGGCTTTGAGTATTGGTAGTACTGAACTAAGGTGGCCCTTAGGCACCACGGGTTGGGTTGAGTGAGAATTTGTTTTTAGGGTAAATCCCTCACTTAATAGCCCAGTGACAGCTAGCATGATGAAAACATCCTTTTTGGGGTTAAGAAAACCAATTCAAGTACACCAGACAAAAAGCATATTGTTCCCTTTGCTTGGCATTTCAAACTAACTTGTATATATTGCTACCTATCGCTTTTGATTTATGGGTCCCATTGCACATATGTATACACTGAAATACTGTTGTAGAATTTCATTGGAATCTATAAAGTATGTATAACATTTAATGCCCTTGTGTTATAATGATGTCTATGGTTTATGCAAATTATATATACTCTTAAAAGTGCATCCCTAGTTGTGCCCATTGAGCCAATAGCATGTCTTTTCATTTTTATTATTTTTTTCTTCTATAGTTATTTATAAAGGAATTAAGCCAAGTACTTGGTGTGTTGGATGATCCATATACAATACATAATCATGTAACATGAATGCTGGAGTTACTTTGTAAAGTTTTTATTTATTTATTTATTTATTTATTAACGTTACTTTGTAAAGTTTGAGAAGCCCAAGTCTTTTTTTCTTTATCATGGTCCAATAATTTAAGAAATTCTTTAGATAGTGAAATTCATGAATTCAATTAGGAACGCATAACATATACAGCATCAACCTTACACAGCATAAATGTTTTGTTGCATGGGAGCAGACCTTTCTAATTTCAAAAGGGTCACCAACTATTGCACTAGTGCAGCCTTAATGGTGTCAATGCTGAATCTCAAAGATTAACGACGCCAACTACCAGCAAGTGCAACAAAATCAGAACTTATCGACTCCACCATTTCCTTCTAAGCAGTGGTGGCGTTGGAGGAGGTGTGAGAAGGTCTAGCATCATCTCTTTCTCTTTTGGAGTCAAGGGAACCCCTCTCACTAGATTCAGTGCCATAATGTGGACGTTAGTTTTCTGCCAATGCTTCTGGTAGAGTGATGTTCCAACTGCTGCTCCGGCAACAAGAACCTATTTCAGTAAAGCCGATATGAGGCAGATGGTATGAAAGATCGCTACTGAATTAAAAGTCATAATATAAGCTAATAAATCCACTGACCGGAGATAACCAGAGAGCTGCAGTCTGCATATCAAAACGAGGGGTGTAGAGAACAGTCTCCCCAAAGTCCTCTTCAAGTTTCTTAAAGATCTCTTTGTCTGACTTCCCTGACCGGATTTCATCACGAATCAACTACAATCGCAAAGCAAAAGGTTCAAGAAGTAAAATCGGAAAAGGCCATTACATGGGTTGGCTAAAACAGCATGCATCTGGACAACAAAAGCCCATTTTAAGAAAGCCTCCTAGGTGAGTAATGATAAATCAATTTCACAAGAACATAATAGTACGCTGTATCTGAAACTTGTGAATCATTTCTAAGAAATGAAAGAGGAGGACGCCATTGAGCAACTTCTAAGATTCATATCGATGGCTGTCGAGAATGAAGAGGAGGTAGAATTAGTAGTTGGTAAGATCTAGTGTGAATCACAAGTACACCTCTTTCTGCATAATCCAAAACTAGGATAAAAAAAGCGTCTAAGACTCATTTTCTCTTCATTCTTCAAAGACCAGCTCACAAGATTGAAGTATTTGAACTTTTGAATAGTAAACAATAAATTGGAGGAGAGCAGAAGTTCAAAAGGCAAGCGGGTTAGTTGTTGGAAGGAAAGAATGTGTTCTGAAGAGATTCTAAGTCGCAGATGACAGATGAGATCTTCGATTCATATTTACCAGTCTCTTCATTGACTTTTTTAAGAGATAAATGGGACTGCAATCTTTCAAAGAGTAAAGAAGGCATCTCCTAAAACTTAGGCATTGGAGAAGTTTGATATTTACTATCATGTCACTGTCTTAACAGCCATGGGTTTTACAACAAGCAGCATGACATTAGGCTCACATAGGCTACAAATGACTGGGTAATCTGATGTAGTGAGAAATCGGTGAATTACTCGTTACAAGAAAAAGATAAATATTTCTCAACTTCTTGATTCTATGAATACCCGAATTGAAGAAAACCTATTTCCAATTTTTGATCTCCCGCGGACACACAAAATTAAAAGAACACCCGAGATTTTCTACCATATAAAACTCAACTTTATTAATCATAATCAACAAGTCAACCTCCTAAAAATACCATGTTAAATCCATTATATAGTATGCTTTCATAATATTAAACGTACTAGAATTACAAAATCAAACTCTTAATACAATCCAACCAGCTATTTGGATCTACACAGACCCACTACTAAATCTAACCTAAGCCAATTCCTGTTTAACTCCAACCATAACTCAAATTCTTACTAACTAATTGACTAAGACTGAAAATAACTAATAATAACAGACCTTTTATCAATTTATAAAATAACAAACTAATAAAGGACTAGGAAATCACGACAACTAATGTAGACCAATAAAAACTCAATCTAACAATTAACCACACCAAACACGTTTGCACTAAAAATCAAACCATCACGAAATGAACAAAAAGGTATTGGGAAAGCTACTGGTGGCGAAACATGAAATGAAATTACCAAACCAAAAGATCAGAGGCAGCAAAACGGGTATCATCAAGGACTTACATTTGCAACTTTTAAGAATTGATCTTTATAAAAGCAATAGCTTGTATAGTTGGGGAGTGTTTTCTTTTTTTTGTAGGTTGTCTGTTTCAGCTAGGTAAGATAAGTTTATTTTCACTTCCTTTACAGCAACAGGTTATGTTTTGCTCCAGTTCAGCTTTTTCGGTTCAGGGAGGTTGTCGTCTATGGTGAGATGGTTGCAAAGAATATGTAATGCTGTATAGGTAACAACTGGTGGGTCCTCCACCGACCTCCTGTACTCCTTTATAGTAAAAAATACAAAAGTTTCTATTTACCCTTTCTTCAACTGAAATAAAACTTGTAAGATTATTTTTTGATGTTTTCATTGATCATTATAGTCTCTCAACCCATTTGAATTGGTTTGTACTTTTCCCAATCAAGCAATTGAACATCCCAATTATCAATTGAAAGTAAGAAAATAAATAAGTAGAGGTTGACATTCGGAGCAGGCGAACCTTGATAAAGAAATATTTAAGCCTGACAAAGTACCTTTCTTAGGAGAACAGCTATATCTGCTTGTGAATCCTCAATAGACTGGCTTCCACACTCGGTGCACCGCACATTATGGCTAATGTTTCTAGCCCTAGCCTCCACAACTTGTGCCTTCTTCAATGCTTCAGTCTCACTGTCCATTGTGAATCGATCCCTATAGTCCACATATAGTGCAAACAAAAGATAAAAGTACAAGATCGTCAATTTCTTCTTCAAAAATACCAGAACTGAGTTGAAACAACTACTGGAAGGCAAAAGACTAAATTCAAATCATTTATTAGAATCGATCACTAAACACCAACAATGGCGCTAAATCGAGCGTAATGGAAGTGTTTGATCCGTGTAGCCAACCCCAACTAATTTGGGATTGTGAAAGTAACTCACTAGGAATAACTGTGTATTGTATGTTGAGTGAGGTAAGATGTAAAGGTGAGAATTAGTTAGGAAGTCACGTGCGATGTCATGTGTGTGTAAGAGTTAGTTACGCAAGATGTACACGTGTATGGTGGAGAGAGTATCCCGAAATGTAATCATATAAATACAAGAAATTTGATCATCTCTGTATCGATTGATCAGAGCATAACTTCAGTGTGATCAATTTTGCTTTCTTGATTTCTTCAAGAAAACTCTCATGATATCAGAGTAAGAGGCCTACGCCATGGAAGACGATCCTTCATCTGCTAATGCAAGTCAGATGAATCCAGTGAGGCTTGATGCCTTTACAGTAGCTACTGCCGTTGATGTCACTGGAGTTGGTAGAGCGAGATCAATGGATCTGGATCTGGAGTTGGTGGAGCTACTTTAGTCAGACCTGGAGTGACGATGGCTGGATCTGGAGCTGCAGTTAAAATTGGTGTTTTGGTATACCAAATAGTTTCTATTTTCGTCATTTAATTTTATTAAGTGCACATTCCTATTTCTATTCATACATTTTAGGAGTTTCTATTTATGTGCGCAAGAGTTTTTTTAGTTGTCCTACATTATAGGAAGTTGCTAATTTTTCGGTGTGTAGATTAGAATTAGAAATAGAGTTATTTAGGACTTTCTATAATTCACTTGTGTTTTTAACTATATATGATGTACCACTGTTTTTGTGAAATTAAGAGAGTCAAATTCAATTTTTGTCTACCGTGTGCTGAATTTTTGAAGTGGACCAAAACACAGATTTTTGGTCTCTATTGTTGATTTCTCTCCTTGCATAGTTTTTCAATTGTTCTTCATATCTTTTCTCGGTCTTCAAAACCAACAATTGGTATCAGAGCTTACATCTTAAGGGATTTGTGGAATGGATTCTGAAAAGAGTTTCGACAAGATTGCTCCTCCAATCTTTAACGAAGAAAACTATCAACTTTAGGGGGTGAAGATGGAGACTTACTTGGAAACTTTGGATTTGTGGGAAGCGGTAGAAGAAGATTATGAAATCTCTTCATTGCCACAAATCCTACAATGACTCAAACCAAAAGCCATAAAGAAAGAAAAACCAAGAAGTTAAAGGCAAAAGCTTACTTGTTTGCTACCGTCTTAACAACACTATTCACAAGAATTATGTCTCACAAATCTGCAAAAGAGATTTGAGATTACTTAAAGAAAGAATATGAAGGAGATGAAAAAATTCGAGGCATGCAAGTCCTCAATCTAATTAGAGAATTCCAATTGAAAAAGATGAAAGAATCTGAGACTGTCAAAGAGTACTCATATAGATTACTAGTTGTTGTCAACAAGGTCTGGCTACTTGGCAAGGATTTTTTCGATTCAAGAATTGTAGAAAAGATTCTCGTCACAGTACCAAAAAGATATGAAACATCTATCACCATGTTGGAGAACACGAAAGAACTTTCCAAGATCACGTCGGTGGAGTAGTTGAATGCCATGCAAGCAAAAGACCAACGAAGGTTTATGAGGGAAGATTGTGTTGTTGAAGGTGCTCTACGCCATGCATCAAGATGACAAGAAACCTTACAAAAAAAGTCCAACAACAAGTGGAGAAAACATGGGTAGAAACTCTAGGAGAAACTATCCACCATGTCACCGCTGTGGGAAAAAAGGTCATCCACCATACAAGTGTCGGCAAAGAATGGATGAATGGATGCAAAGTGCACCAAGTGTGATAAGCTTGGACATGAAGCTGTGATTTGCAAAAGTGAGTCTCAAAATAATGAAGTTGAGGCCAAAGTTGTTGATCTATATGATGAAGATCGAATTTTTGTAGCAAGTCGTGATTTAATTGAAGATTCCAACAAAAGTTGGTTGATTGATAATGGTTGCACAAACCATGTGTCATGACAAAAACTTGTTTAGAGACTTGAAGCCAGTTGAAGTCAAGAAAGTTAGAATTGGAAACGGTGGCTACATCCTAGCAAAAGGTAAAGGCGCCGTTGCAATCACAACAAGTTCGGGTACAAAATTAATTTCGGATGTTCTTTACATACCCGATATTGATCAGAATTTACTTAGTGCAGGTCACTTGATTGAAAAAGACATAAAGTGTCCTTTGAAGATTTGCATTGTTCTATTTTTTATGTTGAGGGTCATGAGACTTGAGGATGGAGCGAAAGACTGACATCATGAAGTCAATAAAACATAATTCGGGCACAAAAAACTTGATGCTTGTCACCTTCAAAATTTTGAATACAAAGAAGAAAAATGTTGCAAGACCTCAAAGAAGGTTATCATTGCATGAAAAAAGGTCATTATTATTTAAGCTCCAACCGAAGATGTTTCAGAATGTGAGGTATTTTGTTGATACTCCACTGACAACAAAGAAGCTTAATTTCAACCAAGGAAATTCTCAAGTTCATGATGTTACTGGTTCTTTTGTACTCGGTGTTCTTACAACATGTGTTCATGGAGTTGGAAAAATTAACACATTGGATGTTCTTTCTAAAAAGAAGATTGGTAGTTCAATTAAAGGAGGAGATATAAGAATTGGCGGCTATCCTAAAGTTCAAGATTCATTGGTAGATTCTCCACAAATCAAAGAAGGCTTGTACATGTTCCATTCCAAGGTGCCTTCCAGTAATTTGGCATTCATTGTAATTTGGGTACATCTATTACATTCATTCTATTGATGATTTCTCTAGATTCACTTGGGTATATCCTATGAAGACAAAGAGTGAAGCATTATCTCTCTTTATTCAGTTTAAATGTTTAGTTAAAAATCAGTTTTCAACGAAAATTAAATGTGTACAATCAGATTGGGGAGGAGAGTATCGAGTTTTTGAGAAACATTTGGCTAACAATGGAATTCTATTTCGTCATCCCAACCCTTACACTCACCAGCAAAACAACAGGGCAGAGAGAAAACAATGACATTTGGTTGAAAGCACTCTTACACTCCTAGCTCAGGCACATCTTCCATATTCTCTATGGGGGGATGCTTGTAGTTTAGCTGCTTTTATCATTAATAAACCGCTTACTCCAGTTCTATCTGGTATATCTCCTTGTCAGGTTCTATGGAAATCACCCCCCAAGTATGATTTGCTCAGGGTGTTTGAGTGTTCATGTTATCCGTATTTGAGGCCTTACAATAAACATAAATTTCAGTACTGATCTGAAAGGTGTGTGTTTATTGGTTACAGTCCAGTTCACAAGGGCCACAAATGCTTGAGTTCAAGTGGAAGAATTTACATTTGCAGAAATGTTTTGTTTAATGAGTTGAGTTCCCATTTCGATATATGTTTCCTGACAAAGGACATGCCAAGTCTACGACTGTTGCTCCTTTGACAGTCACAATGGCTCCAGTTGGTGTTCATCATCATGTTACTGTTACACCTAATGCTGATCAAATGTGTTCTCCTTTGTCAGCTGCTACTTCTCCCAGTTCTTTGTCCTCTCCATCTCATTCACCTCCATCACATGAAGTCCAATCACCATTATCATCTGACCACGCACAACGACCACCGCTCCCTCCGTGACCTACTTTACCTCCATCACATCCACCACCTACATTACATATATCACAATCATCACCTACATTACCTACATCACGTACATCATCTGTTCTAGTACAACCACCGCCACCCACTCCACCATTACAACCACCTCCTATACAATCTTCTCATTCTATGGTGACAAGATCTAGAAGTGGTATTTTCAAACCAAAGGTTTTATTGGCTGTGGTTGAGTCTCTTACTTCTGAACCTCGAAATGCTAAGATGGCACTTTCAATTCCTCACTAGTTAGAAGCTATGGAGGCAGAGTTTGCTGCTCTTCAGAAGAATCATACTTGGGATTTAAACCCCCCATCTAAAGATCAAACTTTAGTAGGGAATAAAAGGTTGTATAAGGTAAAGAAAAATACTGATGAACTGTTAATCGTTACAAGGCTCGGCTAGTGGCAAAAGGATACACTCACATCCCTGGTGTAGACTTCATTGCTACTTACAGTCCCATCATCAAGTCTTCTATAGTTCGAATTGTTCTCACATCGGCAGCATCTTTTAACTGGAGCGTAAGACAATTAGATATTAATAATGCTTTTCTTCATGGACAACTTACTGAGACAGTGTAGATGCCTCAACCAGAGGGCTTTTTTTATGCTAATCGTCCTCATCATGTGTGTAAACTGGTTAAGGCTATCTATGGACTTCATCAGTCTCCTCGACTCAAATCCACATTACTGCAATGGAAATTTCACAATTCTAAGGTAGATACCCCATTGTTCATTTAAAAACAAGGGTTTTCCTTAGTTTATCTTCTCATCTATGTGGATGACAACCTAATCACTGGTAATTCTCAGTTGCTGGTTCAACAGTTTATCACTCAGCTAAATAATCTCTTTGCTTTAAAAGATTTGGGGGAGCTAAATTTGTTTTTGGGAATTGAAGTTACTAGAGATTCTTTTTGGTTTTACTTAAATTGCGCCTCTTGTATTCACCAGTTGATACACAAGGATGGGTCTGATAGTCTTAAACAAGGTTCGAAACTTCGACTTCGCCTATGACTTCGCTCACTTAGAATTTGAAATTAATTTGGGAGGTTAACTTCAACGATGGAAGTTTGACAAAAATTCGCCGGTTTACAGAATTTTACTTTAAATGCTAGAAAACTAAAATTTCTTCGTAGAGATACTAGAAATTTACTTAATCATACAGCAATGCATAAAACTCATGTCACCGGAGGATATTCTGAATTTTAAGTATATTTCTAGCATAGGTGAAGTTTTAGTCAAAGCTTTAGTCGAAGTTTGCTCAATTTCCAAGAAACACAACAATTTTACTTCATGTTTTATTAACTTTCACCGATGTTTTCGAAGTTCGGTCGACGTTAGCTAAAGTTGAGTCAAATTTTTGCAATTTTTCTATTGCCTCTGAACTTCACTTCACTCACCTCAAAATCGACAAACTTCGCCCGAACTTCGGCGAAGTTTGTCGATTTTTTAAACCTTGGTTTAAACTTGCTTCTACTCCAGCTGTCACCACCAAGCAACTCTACAAAGATGATAGTCCTCTGTTATCTAATGTTACACAGTACAGGAGTATTTTGGGAGGCCTTTAGTTCATCACTCATCCTAGACCCGACATAGCCTATATTGTTCATAAGCTTAGTCAATACCAACAAGCCCCTACAATGGCTCGTTGTCAAGCATTGAAACTGTTGGGTTTTTGAGGTTCATACGCAGCGGAAAATTTAAAAAGATTTTTGAAAAACACCAAACAGGATCGAAAATAGGTTCTATTAAACTAGATCTACAAAAGTAAATTATACCTTAATCCGTGATTTCCTTCTCTGATTGTTCGATCTCCAAGACGTTCAAGCGCCCGTCCTCTATCAAAAATCCATACACGAACGGTGACCACGATTTGGTGTGCTAGCCCAAAGAGAGATATAAAACGTTTTTCTTTCTCCCAAAATCGAAAGAACTCGAAAATAGCAAAAAAACGAAAATCTTATTTCGTTTTAGGGTTTTACCCTCTATTTATATGTGTAGATAAGCCATCACATAAAATCATATTCGTAATATAACTCTCGAATTTAGGCAGTTTAAGCAAATTACACATACGCCCCTATTAATAAGTTATCACACAACAAATCGTAATGGTTTTTATGTCATGAGTTTTATCATATAAAATTCATTACTTTGGACCAATTAAAATTGCGCAAAGCAATTCTTTGTATGCGACCCAACAGGTTTATGCAACGTTGACAGTGAACCAAAACTATTTTGGTAGACAAGTCATAAGCGGTCTCTAGCTAGGCATTATGACTACCTAAGTAGCATGAATATCAAAATCGATACAACCTAATGAATAACATATATTATATCATTTTGTCGTGCGATATCCTTTAATTAAACATAAGGCATGGAAAGTCACCTAAATGTCTAATCGTACTAGTCTCGATCTTTAGGTAAACTGAAAACATTCAAGTGACATTGATCATATTAATTCACATGGAGTTGACCATTATCAGTCTATCATATCTAGGGATCCACTAATATCTCTCTTCATATGAGAGTGACAAATTATATCTTGATTACACACTTTTACATATTATTCACATGATAACCAATCACAATCTTTATAATTGTCTGGTTAAAGACAACGTTTGAATGTGTCAAATTACCATGCTCCTAATATTGAAGTCTATGGTAATTTCAAGTCGAAGGACTAAATGATATACCTATCATGAGTAACACCTATGACTTAATCCATGTGGTGTTCTCGTAGCGGGTCGGTCCAGTACCTTGTTCCTTGACAAGTACTCATGATCTCGATTCATATCCTTATACGCATGATCATCAATCAAGATTCACACTAGTCTTAATTCATTATAGTTCCCAGTATAATGATCGACTAGGGACATTTAAGATATTTCATTAAATACCCATGGATCTTACTATAAGGTAAACATATAATCACTTATAATAAAACAACAAATGAAAACCTCCATTTTATTAACTAAAATTAAAAAATAAATAATAATTGTAGATTGACCCATGTCACATGCCCCAACAGAAACGTGTCTTGCGTTACTTGAAGAGTACTGCCTTTTCCTCATTACATATTAAAGCTTCTCAAGAACTTGTTCTCACTGGTTTTGCTGATGCAGATTGGGCCTCCTCTCCTAATGATCAAAGGTCTATTGCTGGGTATACTATTTATTTCGATGGCTCTCTGGTTTCTTGGCAGTCAAAGAAGCAACTTGTAGTTGCCAGGTCTTCTACTGAGGCTGAGTACAAGGCGTTAGCTCATTCTGTTGCTGAAATCTCCTGGCTACGGTCTTTTTTTCGTGAGTTGCATTTCCATCTTCCTGCTGTTCCTATCATTTGGTCTGATAATATGGGAGCTAGAGCGTTGGCTTCCAATCCCATGTTTCACTCACATACCAAACATATTGAGATTGATATCCACTTTGTTCGAGATAAAGTGTTGAATAAATCTTTGGGGGTTCGATATGTACCTACTGTGGATCAAATTGCAGACTGTCTCACAAAGCCTCTCACTTAACAACGTTTTTCTGTTCTTCGAGTCAAGTTAGGAGTGATTGAATTACCCTCCAACTTGAGGGGGGATGTGAAAGTCACTCACTAGGAATACTGTGTATTGTATGCTGAGTGAGGTAAGATGTAAAGTTAGGAAGTCACGTGCAATGTCATGTGTGTAAGAGTTAGTTACGCAAGATGTACACGTGTATGGTGGAGAGAGTATCCCCAAATGTAATCATATAAATACAAGAAATGTGATAATCTCTGTATCGATTGATCAGAGCATAACTTCAGTGTGATCAATTTTGCTTTCTTGATTTCTTCATGAAATCTCTTAGGAATTGAGGCTACGTTGTTGTTTGTTGTTGTATTAGAATCGTCGAGCTCTTATTCAATTATGCAAAGTGTCAGTGTGCAGTAAGAATAGGCTTCAAACATAGTTATCAATGAAAAAACCAACAGAAACAAATCTGTAATTCAACAAAAAAGAGATTTTATTACTGCTCCCAATTTCCAGCAATCTCTTGGTAGTTTTCATAAATGGTTTAGTTTTCCAATCTCAAAAATTTGACTGACAACAACAACAACCGAGCCTCACCCAAATTTGTTGGGGTTGGCTACATGCATCAAACACTTCCACCAAACTCAATTAAGGAAGATATTTTTTTTTGTTTCATGCCGCCATCAATGCATTCGGAGGATAATAATGAAGAACTCAAAAGATGTACATGCTAAGTAGCCACTACCCAAGAACATATCCGATCATTTGTTCAACCAAATCAATCAAATAAGGTGATAGCAAAAGTTCACATGTGGTTGGGACTTTATTCAAACAAATGGAGTACGCTTGACAGGCAGACAGAATTTCTAATGGTTTATTGCTGAACAACATCGATTACTTCGCTGATTTACTTTTTTTTTACTCAACAACAGCAATAGAGATTCACCATTTACGAAGTTCACAGTTTAAAAAGCTGAACTAAGAAAATTTTATGCAATCAAAACAACAGAGAATCAAACAAACTCAAAAAATGAACAAACTATACAGATGAAAGATGTTCAACAAAATGATGCTACTAGTACTCCCCATCTGACAAAATCTCTATAGAAAAATGAAATTAATCAAACCTTTGAGACAAATATGTCGAAGCTTTGAAGATGGATGCTTCTGGTGCCAAACTCAGTTGGAGCTTTGCGGAGAGAGAGGGAGAGGTCGGAGATGGATGAGAGGGCAGGCGGTGGAGTTGAAATTTATTATTATTATTATTATTATTATTATTATTATTATTATTATTATTATTATTATTATTATTATTGGAGAATTATTTTTATTTATTTTGAAGCGGAGGTGAAGTTTTAGTTCGTTTGATTTTGGGTTTCGCCATCTCGTTAGGCCAATTAGGGGTGGCAATGGAATCCGGTGCCCTCGGGTATCCACCCCAATCCAACTCAACAAAGAATACCCGAACCTGTGATATTCAGATTTGGAGCGGGTACTCTACTGACAATTACAACAATAGTTGATTTAAAAAATATATATATTAATCATCACTAGTTGGATATAGGACTAGATATATAATCAATTTATTGCCCTAATAAAAATATATTAATTCACTAATTCTATTTGTTCAAAAGCACGGTCATTTGTTTGACTGTGAATGCAATTATAAAATTGAAAAAGTACGACAATCAAAGATTGTTCTCTACAAACATTTAGAACACATGACACTACATAAAACACCACTAAAATCACATAAAGAAAAACAAAAATTTCAAGAAGGGAAAAAATTTAAGACTTCTAACAAGGGAAGATTATGCAAAACTTCCTACAAGAGAAGATAAACTATCAAATAAAAACTAAAGAAAAGACCAACCCGACAGCTGCACAAATCCATTAATGATCGTTGAGAGAGATGCACCGCAACAAGAATGAAACCAATCTTCTAATATATAAACAAATTTGCAATTTATTGAATAAATAAATGAAACTAAAGAGGAGCTCGCTGGTGGTTCAAGATCAACAATCACAAGAGAATCAAAGGAAAAAGAAAATAAGTTTGAGTGGCGGCGGCTTTTAGATGCTCCCTTCAATGGTTTTCTTGTCAACAACAATACATGATTTTATTCTGTCTTAGCTGTGCAATAGTCAAACGCCGAAGATTCTGATAAATTCTCTTTGCGTAGTCTTGAATCAACTCTGGCCCTAACAAAACTGTATCTCCAACCTCTGCCCAACATGTATGTGAAAAATAAGGTCGACCATACAGAGCTTCAAAAAGAGCTATTCCAATGCTAACTTGACATCTATTATTATAAGAGAACTTATACAGAGGAATGTATTTCTCCTAGTTACCACTAAACTCCATGACACAGGCTCGAAGCATATCCTGTAACACTAATATAAACTGCTCAGTCTGACCATCAGTCTGCAGATGGTATGTCGTACTGAGGTAAAGAATAGTTCTCAGCTATCTCTGTAATTCACTCCACACTGGACGTGAATCTCATATCTTTATCCGAAATAATCGACACTAGAACTCCATGAAATCTCAACACCTCACATAATCAGTCAAGAAGATCTTGTATGGAAACTGGCAAAAAATATGCAGACTTCATCAACCTGTTAACTACAACCCATACTGCATCGTGTTTACGCTGACTCAAAGGTAGACAAGAAGCAAAACCCATCGATATATGTTCCCATTTTGCACTCAAGAATAGGCAGTGAATGCAATAACCCTTTAGGTTTCTTATGCTCGACCTTAACTTGCTGACATATCTCACATCTCTTTACAAATTTAGCAATATCAGTCTCCATCCTAGGCCACGAATAAATACACCTCATATCGCGATACATCTTAGTGTTACCTGTATGAATATAGTAAATAGATCTATAAGATTCTCGTAGCAACTCATGTCTTAACTGATCTTAAGCTGGAATCCGCAATCTATCCCTCAATCATAATGATCTATCATTAGAAACTGACCAATCAAAATGATCTACACTAGTCGCTAACCATTGGCGCACTATATAATCCTGATCAGCTTTTTGACAATCAACCACCTGCTAAATCATTTCTAGTTCAGCCCAAATCTAAGTACAAAAGAATAGATTAGTAGCTCTGAAACTAGCTCTCTCAGTTGATGACGTGCAATCTGAAATTTCACGAATCATTATCACTGACACTTCCGCAAGAAGTCTAAACCAAGAAGCTTTAACAGTTGCTACATTTTCTCTGCCTGGCATCAGCAACCACATTTGCTTTGCCTGGATGGTACTCTAGAGTGAAATCATAATCCTTGAGGAACTCAAGCCATTTATGTTGCCTCATATTCAATTCACTCTGATTTAACAAGCATTTCAGACTCTTATGATCTGAAAATATTGTAACTTTTCATCGTACAAGTAGTGCCTCCAAATCTTCAAAGCAAAAACAACTGCAGCTAGCTTAAGATCATGAAGTTGATAATTTCTTTCATGAATCTTGAGTTACTTTGAAGCATAAGCTATAACTCTGCCTTCTTGCATAAGCATACAACCCAAGCCTAATTGAGAAACATCAATATAAATCACTAATTTTTTCCCCGATTTCAGGTAAGAACATGCGTTATAGTCAAATTATCCTTCAAACCTTTGAAGGTAGCCTTGTACTCATCTGATTATACAAAGTCAACGTCTTTCTATGTTAGTCGGGTCATTAGTAGTGTAACATGAGAGAAACCATCAATGAACAGTCTATAATAACCCGTTAACCCTAGAAAACTCCGAACCTCAAACACTGTAGTAGGAGTAGGCCAATCTCCGATTGCCTCAACCTTAACTGGATCAATAAATGTACCATCAACATTAATCACATGTCTAAGAAATTTGATCTCTGAAGGCCAGAATTCGCACTTACTAAACTTGGCATAAAATCGATTATCCTTCAGGATTTGCAGCATAACTCTGAGGTGGTGTGAATGCTCTTCCTAAGTCTTCTAATAGATCAAAATATCATCGATAAATATGATGATAAATTGGCCAAGATATGTTTTAAAAACCCTATGCATCAAACCCATGAACATAACAGGAGCATTATTGAGCCCAAATAGTATAACCGTAAACTCGAAGTGCCCATAGCGAATGTTGAAAGCCATTTTCGAGATATCCTCATCCCTAATCTTTAGTTGATGATAACCAAACCTCAAACCAATCTTTAAGAAATGTCTGACACCCTTTAACTGATCAAACAAAACCATCGATCCTAGGCAACGGGTGTTTGTTCCTGATAGTCACCTGATTAAGCTGTCTATAACCAATGCACATACGTAAGGTTCTATTATTTTTCATTACAAAAGGAATCGGTGCTCCCCACGGTGACATATTAGAATGGGTAAATCCTTTCTGTAGCAATTTTTCAAGCTGAGTCTGTAACTCACATATTCTTTCGGTGCTATACGGTACCGAGCAATAGATATATGTTTGGTATTAGGAATAAGATCAATGATAAAATCAATGACATGTGGCGGTGGAAGTCCAGGCAAGTCAGATAGAAAGACTTGCAAAAATTTATAAACCACAGGTATCTCACCAATCTTAAGTTCCTGATCAAGCTCTCCAAATGTAATAACTCTCGCCATAACTTCTAAATATCAAGGAGTAGCTTCCCTTCCACGAGTTGTAAGTCGTGAAAGATTATAGCCTTTATAGATTATAATTTTAGAAAATTTAAGGATCTAAAAGACTAACTTCTTATGGAAACAATCAATACTGGCATGATATGCTAATAACTAACCCATCCCTAGTAATGCATCATATTCCAAGAACTCCATTACCCTCAGATAAATTGGAAGTTCATTCGCCCCAATTTTGACTACACATCTCTCGCAAATCAGGTTAGGATAAACCTTCTCACTCACTACTATGCTCAAGATCAATAATGCACTAGATCTAATAGGTTTCAATCTCAACTCATCAACCATTGCAACCGCAATAAAGGATATTGTAGAACCAACATCAATCAAAACATGCAAATCTCGATTACAAATATTCAATATACCTTCCACGAGCCTCCTATTAGCCTCAGGATTCGCCTTAGCCACTACATGAGTCTACCTTCATGCAGGCAGCGTTGTACTGCCTACTGATGTGGCCGGTGACATAGAACACACTATCGGAATATGCCTCGCCTGCTCGCACCGATAGCATATCATGGAAACTCTCTGAGGAAAACTAATGGCCTGAGAAACCTGCCCTGATCCACTCAGTTTTTGTAATGATTGTGCTATACTCTTGCCTTTACCTCCATACTGAGGTAGTGGCAAAGGTGGTTTACCTATTAAAACTTTAGAAACTGGTGGAACCGGTGCACTAACAAAATCTTGTCCCCGTAGACCCTGACTGTGTAGCTACTCCAGTTATACTCCACTTCCTCTTATTCTACCTAAAAGAAGCAAATTCATAGATTCTCTAAATTCCAAGAAACTGTGGTATTGGTAGTGGCGTAATTACTATTTCGAAAGGTCTAGGTAGAATGGTTGCTTCCACTTTCATCACGCTCTCGAATATAAAAGCATAGCTAGTGCAAGTATGAAAGGAAACTACAACTCGAATCTCGCAATTCAGCCTACCAAAAAACAAACGAATTTCGTTATCCTCCAGCTCTACCATCTAAGGAGCGAATTCACTCAACTTATTAAACATCCTCTCATACTCCTATACAAACATAGCTCCCTATTTTAGCTAAATAAATGGAGTCTTCTTCCTATTTTAGACTGATTTTGGGAAATACTGCCTGCGCAATATGGTCCTAAACTGTGGCAAAATGGTGATTGTTTTCCCCTTTCTCTAGGGAGTTCCACCATTTCCTGGTAGAATCAATCAACAAAAATGTAACCAGTTTAACCATAAATTGGTCCTCCACATCTACAGTAACAAAATCATTGCTCCATCTCTAGTACCCAAGTCTCAAATACCCCTTCCTCCATTGTGCCATCGAATCTCATAATATCGTATTACATGAATTCCTTGCGAGTTTTGAGAAATGCAACTTTCTCTGAATCCACTAGCAGTGCGGCATCTGTTTATACCTAAATATGTGCTAAAACTGGCTAGGCTTGAGCTGCTACTATCTGATCTCCTCATTTAGCTCTGCTAACCTCGAGACTGGTTGCATGTTGTGCCTTAGGTCGTTGTACTGATGGCCTCATTCAAGCCATCAACATAGCCGTCACTTTCGCTTGAGACTCCATTAGTTGCCTCATTTGCTGCTCAATTTTAAATTTCCATTGATACTCAGTCTCCCTGTTACCCTGAAGTCCAGGCCTTCGTGAACTATCTTCTCAATCCATCATTAAATTTTAAAGTCAATGGAGAAATAAGATCATTAGGTAACTTTCAGAGATAGAGAACAATGAAATGATATGTATATAATTAGTAACAATATGTGCAGCAAATAATGTATAATAATGTTTCAATTTCAATTTCCTTACAAAAAACGATGAAAACCATTTATCATACCTTAAGTTTATTCATAACTCAAAACAACTCTCAAAGTCGATAAACTTAGGTTTTGATACAAAAGAATATGTTGTCACTTCGAAAACAATTTGAAAATGAAATCGAGGTTAGAGCCTTGTCCATGATACCAAATTGTATTAGAGTTACCACTTATCTAAAAAATGATAAACCTTAGGCTTTGAAGTAGGCTCTGATACCAAACTGTAGCATCCCATATCCAAGTCCTGCTCTCCTATAAGTGGGTCTACAAACTCATAGCCCTCAGCAAATCCTTATTGGTGATACTCATTTCCATATCTCTCATTCTCCAACTCTTGGGCTAACTCTACTGCTGCCGCCGACGTTGCGCGATCATCTTGCTCTTTGGCTAACAACTCGACCTCAAATCAGTTCCCCTCAGCTCTCTCTCTCATCCTTGGAGTCTTGGTAACCAGTAGGTGATTTTAGTTTTAACATATACTTCTCATCTATGGTTACTTGGGCCTCAATATCAAATTCTTCATCCTAAATCAATTGCACTCCGACCTTCAAGCACATTTGGGTAATCAAAATTAGAAACAACAGTTTGTTGTCTTTTTCTGACATGATAGACTCCCTCAAGTTCTTGTATATTATTTCCCCTTGCTGATTTCCCCTTCTTTCTAACCTCAACTAAACAAGCCGCTTTTGGCTTATTAATCTCACCCTGCTGAGTGGTCGAGTATAATGAAGCAACCAGAAAGTGTTGCCACATCTATAAATTTTCCTCACGCTCCCATTCTTAATGTGCTTCGGCACATTCTCAGCTTCCATTACCCATCCTTGTTGTCCTTGGATAACCAATGCTCTCTCTATGCTTTAAAAGGTATAAGTTATAGGGTTTCTCATATAAATTATCTGAGAAAATTTGGTTGGCTCTGACCATACTCAAGTGTTCTGACCTATAAATTCTATTTATGTAACAAACATTGAAATGGACAAACACCCCTCTCACTTTCATTGGGTCACCCTTCTTAGTAAACTTTGCATTGGCATAAAATTCATAAACAATTTCACTAACTCCTTTAACCTTGTTCACCTTATAGTCTTGATTGAATTGCTCCTAACCTTGTTGCCTAATGAAGTTGTTTACTCTTTTTTCATACTTGGCCGATAAATTAATTCCTTTTTGTAAATGAATTCTCTATGCTTAATGACATCATATCTATCCTTAGCCCCTCTACTAATTTAGTACTTAGACTTAAACGGCCTAGGCTCCTCCTCATTAGGATTTCTTGAGGATGATGCCTCATAATCATTTGCTCTCATTTCGCTAACTTGACTTACTTGTCTTCTTGTTCTTAGTATTTTCTCAAAATCTCATACTACACCACAACTAACAGCACGGGTCTTCAAATCACCTAAAATCAAATTTTATATCATGAGTATCATTCACATGCCAAATAATGCAAAAGACATATGTTAGGTCTCCATAAGCTAAATTCATGCTCTAAATACATGCAACTCAAAACTCTTATCCAACAACCTCATATCCACAATTCATGAAATTTCATTAATAATTTTGAAAATCTCAAAGCATAACTAATAAAATTGTAAATTTACCTCAATGCTGGACTACTTTTTGGTGTATATTACTTCTCCAACCCTCTATCAATTCAATCCCCTCACTTTGCTCACAAACTAAAACCCTATCGATCACTTGAATCACTTCTCCAAATTAATGCCCTAGCTCTCCTCTTTGTGCTAATCTACAATGTACTCTTTTTTTCTTACTCTAAATCACTAGAAACTCTCATTTCTCACTTAAAATTGAACTTGGGTTCTAGAGAGATGTATGCTTGGTTGGTAGTGTATGAAATGGGTTTCAAATGTGAAGGATGTAGGTGAAATATGGTTTAAAACCCCTCTCTTTGACGTTCGCGCCGTCCTTTATAGGGCACGGAGCTGTAACAGCGTCAAGCCTGTTGTGAGCTTTTCTTGCTCACAGCTTGGTGCCCTTCTGGCGCCGTCCCTTTTGCCCCACGACACCATGTGTTTACACACACAGCGCCGACCAATATGTATGTATAATTTTGCATATTTTTTCATTAATTCCCCATTCGGCGCCCTCCCGGCTTTGTGTATTACTACAAAAGGCATCGTGACAACATGAAATACCATGTATATATAAAGATTTCATAAAAACTTACTCCTGATTGGCTCATGTACCTTACCCTTACCACTTGAACTCCTACGCTCTTTTATGCTATTTGCCTAATTAATTGAGACTTTTCCATTCCAATGAATCATGACTCGACAAATGGTCTCTCCTGCACATTTAGCAAAAACTCCCAAAAGTCATAATACTAAAATGTTAGGATTATACTTAACTAAACTAAATAACTAACTAGATACTCATTGTGATCATTTTCTTCCTCATGTACAAGACCGCATTAGCAATGTTCAAGAATGACCGCCTAAGTATAATAAATACATCATCATCTATATCATAATCGATAACCTCAAAATCCGTGATGAATGTGAATCTACCACTTTCACATGCACATTCAAGACTCTCCCGATTGTTGGTACTAAGTTACCATCAACTACTTGCAAATTTGTTGTATCGGGACAATTGTTCATCAAATCGACTTGTAACATGTTCTTTATTGACATGACATTAGCTGAAGCTCCTATATCACATAAGATGTTTTTAAATCGGTGCCCATTAATGATCAATGGTATGCATATATCTCCAGGATCTTTCCTCTTAATTGGTTGAAGTCTCGGTGTGAACTTGGACTTTGGTTCCGACTTCTTTGAAACCACATTGATACTATTTCCTTTTGGTGCTTTCTTTATAAGGTCCTTCATCTTGTTGCTTAGCTCTCCATTGTTTCTTCCCATTCTTTTGATTTTTCAAAGCATTGATCCTTTGTTGCTTAAATCCTTCAAGTTCATCTTGCCTCACTTCTGTTCCGTAAAACAATTTAACCCTTTAATCCTTTACTTTAAACATCTTACATTATTGGTTATTAACTTTACCACTCTATAAGGCCAAATAGCAATGACTTTGAATGGTCATGATCATACTGATTTTAATTTGCCCGAAAAAAATTTAATCTTGAATTAAATAACAAGACTAGTTGTCATGGCTAACAAGATTGATATTCAACTCTTTCGTCTTGTCATTACCTTGATTTCTCTTGTATAACTTGGCATTTTCATACGCGCGTAGTTTAAACTCAACCAGTTCTATCAGTTGAAGTAATCTAGCATTTCTTGCATCTTGAAGATTCATGTTAAGCTTTTTAATCACCCAGTATGTTTTATGCTCTAACTTTACTAGTAAGTGACATGATTTCCATACACCAACTAATATGCTGATGTGCCAATTGGTGTTTTGAAGGCCATCCTGTATGCCCATAATGTTTCTTCAAGATAGAATGTCAAATCTTTTCTCTTGGTGTTAATTGTTTTTTTTTCAAGATTTGTTTTACTTCTCCGTTGCTTACTTCAATTTGACCATTTGTTTGAGGATTATAGGCAACTGAAGTTTTATGCCTAACCCCATATTTTTTAGTAATGCGTTCAAGGCTTTCTTATATAGATAGATATAAAAGATTTGTTAGTTACAAAATAGTAAGGGAGAGATACGTTAGAAAAAGAAAAAGAAAAAAAGTGAAAAAAAAACAAGACGCCTCTCTCTGGCCATTCTTCTCGGCTCTGCTGGCCGACACTCTTCTCCTCTCCCCCATTCTTTTCTATTTTATTTTTCTTTGTTCTTTGTGTTTTTCAACTATGCGAGGCTAAAACCTCTAGCCTAGGCAAGATTGCGAGGGAGGTTCGACTGCGCATATCAATGGATTTGTGAGATTTATATATTTTAATTTCAGTCTTTTCATTAATATTTTATTTCCTTTGGTATTATTTTAATAATCAAGGTTAAACACTTGTTTAAATCTTGATTTATCAGCCAGTGTGTCGTAAGCCTACTTGCGCAATAAGACCACACTAATGGCAATTGACCCTACCGATTTATTATACCCTTTTGGGACCTGTTGAATACCTTAGAAATCTCGGCTAAATCGGACACACTAGTGATCCGGTTGTCTAGGTGTAGTGCCTTCACGAAGCTCAATGCGGTCAACACAGTAAACATAATTCACTTGAATATATGGTTATGTGTTTGACTAGGGAAGTAGTCACCGTCGTACCTTGGCTATCGAGATTTGGAAGTGCGAGGAATCGCGTACGTCACCGGGTCTATAGCTACACTAGGATATTTTGATTTGCATACTTTACATAAATCGACGACCAAATCCAATCTTTTACCGAACCGAACTTGTATGTCTCGACCTAGGTATTTTTATTAATTATTTTATTTTCAATTTTATCTCCTTTGCTTTAATTATTTTATGATTAGATAATTAAATCATTCTCTCTTAAACCCCGATTTCTTTTTTTGTTATTTTTGACCTTAGAAAGATTACCAGTCCTTGTGGGATCGACCCTTTGCCACTATTCTACAAAAATAGTTGGTTTAGGTAATTTTAATTTTATTGACGCGTTCGGCGCGCGTCACCGTCCATGTTATACTCCATAACGTCTGCCTTGTATGCACATCGCCGACTCTATTTTCATGTTTTTTCTTCTCTTTTCTTCATGAATTCATTCCTCTCTCTTTTATACATTGCAAACTTGAAAACACTAAAATACCATGAATTAGAGCTCATTTCAAGATATTTAGACCTATTATGCAACTAAACTAACCCTATATATAAGTTTAATTAAGTATAAATCAAACGCATACACAATTTGTTTTCTCTCATATCTTCCAACCGAGACCATTTGTTTCGTAGCCAACCAAACATCAATTTGCTCGATCAAAGAGTGCATACACACACCTTGTAGGGTCTCGATTCCATATCTTTTTAAAGGTTTAAACCACTAAATCTGATGTGTTTTGAGGTGAGAAGTAGTGATTTTCTATTTTTTCTTTTCTATTATATGGTTTGTTAGAATTGGCGACTCCTAAGATATTTTTAAGGTCAAATGGCTAAAGAAAACATAAGGGAAGTACACGTGACACAAAGAGACGTAAGTTTTAATGTTTTTTGGTGGTTTTTTTTCCCATTTTTTGAATGTGAACCACGTACGTGAATACGTCGGTCAAACATATTCGAGACATATTATGTTGTCTTAGTTGCTGATAGTCGAGACTTTAATAAAGTTCTCAGTAGAAAGTAACCAGAATTGGCATTCAATCATCTTCTGGATCTTTAACATTTCCATCGACTTCACTACTACTGCTTCTAGTCACCTGGTGTTGCATTGTGGTCGTCTCTTCTTCTTCTTCTTGGTGGGCCTCATAACTTTACTCAAATGCCTCGTCCCCAATTTTAGCATAAGCAAGCCTTAGGTCCTGTTTGGGAATATGAGATACCTCATCCAGTACATCATCCCTCATAGGTTTTCATTCATGTCTACACTTAGGCTTAGCCTTTTGTTTCTCTTTTCGGTAAGTTGAAGTCTGTGGTTTACTCCCAATACCGTGTTGAATGCACCAATAATAATCTCAAATTCACTGAGTATTATAGATTTGTAGTAAGGCAAGTACGAGGTTGAACCTACGGAGACTGTAAAGAATACCTAAACTATAAACTGAAAGGAAATAAGGGGTTTTCTAACAAGCTTATCCTAGAAGAGATTTAATTAACGACTATCCTAAGATAACAAAAGCATGCTTAGAAATAATAACTTAAACAATATAAAGAAAACCTGAATTGAGAATAGTTTCATACCTTGCAAGCATTTGAATTAATCATTGATCACTAAAAATACCTTCATCCCTATTGAATTCTTATAGACAAGTTTAAGTGAGATCATTCGATTTTCCATGGTCAGTAGCAGGAACATACGACACAGCCACATACTAAATAGACCCGCAAAACCTTGACAGCTCTGCAGATCTTCAATGGAATAGTAGCCTTATACTCTATAAAAACATTTTCCCTAAGTGGTAACTAGCATGGACTGCTACCCTCCTTACACTACAAAAAAATAGCAAATCAGAAACAGAATTTTCCGTCTCTGATTTGCAAAAATTCCGTCTCTAATCGCAATCAGAAACGGAACAGAGACGGAATCAATTCCGTCTCTGAAAACGTCGTCGCTGATTCGATCAGAAAAGGAAAATTGATTCCGTTTCTGATTAGAGACGGAATAGAGACGAAAAAATTCCATTTCTGATTAGAGACGGATTTAGAGACGGAAATTAGAAACTGAACAGAGACGGAACAGAAATGGAATTTTTTTCGAAATGGTACATTTGTAATTGCATTCCGTCTCTGATTCCGTTGCTGATTAGCAACGGAATCAGAGACGGAATTAATAAATTTATGAATTCCGTCTCTGATTCGGTCGCTAATCAGAAACGGAATCAGAGATGGATTTTTCCGTTTCTGATTCCGTCTCTGAATCCGTTTCTGATTAGCGACGGAATCAGAGACGGAATTCTTATTTCCGTCTCTGATCCGTTTGTGATTCATACATATATTTCTGGAAAATTAGAGACGAAATAGCAATGGAATGTTTGACTTCCTTTGCTAATCCGTCTCTAATTTTCTGTTTTGTTTAATTATGACACAGAAACATAATCCAATTGGTTCTCCAACCTATAAATTCAAATTACAACCATATGACCTACTCCATCGCCTGCACCCCCTCCAACAACTCCTTGGGGGTGCTAACATCCCGCAAAAAAGCCAAATTGCACATTCATACATCGACAATATATATATATATATATATATATCAACAAATATTCAAAAGAGAAAGAAAAAAATGTGAAACTCAAAATTTGCGAAAAAATTTATATATCCACGGAAAATTGTCATGTATTACAAAAGCTCCAAATTTGGAAGTATACACAAAAACCACCAATCCTATTGTTCAACAACCAAAAAAAAAAAGAACACTTACAATCCTATAAATATGCGCATAAAGAATTAAGTTTAATAACCAAGAACAAAATCCATCTAATGTTCAACACATCCAATCACCAACACTCCAACATGACTGGTCAGAATAAGAATAGCAAAAAGGACTTCATATAATAACTATAACGCAGCTTTGAAGCATTTCTGATTCTCCATCTGAAGACAACAACCAGTGATTATGCACATGAAAAAAGTAGGCAAATGAGAGATTATTGAACTCGATAGTACATTGGAAGCGAATGAGAAAAATGGTGGATTTGAAGAAACATAGAAAGTAATAATAATCATACATAAAAAGTAGGCTTGTAACCTATTTTTTAATTTCTTTACGATTGAGTTTGCTTTGGTCTTTTGTCAATTCAACACATATGTAGGTAGAGAGTACTAGAGCTAATAAGGAACATGAAAGAAAATTAACTCATATTAAACATTAAATACAACACCATAGTCAATACATGAAGTTCCTTAGGGAGACCCAGTTTTCATTCAATTCAAAAGAAGACAACAACGACAACAAGTCCTAATAAAACAGTGAAACAAAGTAGAAACAACACACACATTGTTCACTTTGCTTTAGTTCTTTGAAAATTAAGATCAAAGCATTAACAACATTCTGGGGATTGTAATAGGTGCAATGAGAATAACATGGAGCTTTTAGCATTAAAACAAGAAGAATTGAACTCCTTCGCTTGAGTTGGATTATTTATCAAGCTTTGTAAGGCATGCATTTCAACATGTATATGATAATGGTGAAGTGCAAGAATGCTAAAAGGTAAAAACTGAAAGTTAAGCACAAACCTTTATCAAAGCAAGATTCACATCCATCAATCTTGAAAGAAAGTCATCATCTCATCCACCAACACTGGATGCAACAGCAAATGGGTGATAAAATCCATACAAATAGAATAAGAAAGCTTCAAAAAAAAAGTAGGAGCAGCAAGCAGAACTGATTTAGGACTGAAGTTTTGTTGTTGTTGTCACTTTGGGGTGTCACTGTAGCTATTATTTCTCCAAGTTATATCCATAATCCTAGCTAAAATTATCAAAATTGAACAGAGTTACTCATTGATTCCATTTGAAACAGAAGAGAAAGGATCAACTGCCCTTCATGTCGAATCCAAACAAACATATCACCAAAGAACACCAAAAGCTCACCAGATCACTTCCACCATCCTACCATTTCTGCCCAGTATTGGTCTTGCAGAGTTACCTAGGCCATTCCAGTTGGTCAATTTGAAAAACATTTTAGTTCATTTCAGAATTTCAAACAAATGGGATCATTCGCGATCAAACCCCAATAAACCCGTAGTTGTTTCAGTCTAAACAATTTTTATAAACCTAAGATTTATCAAGCAAGTAGGGAACAGATTGTGATCACAGCACAAATTATATAAGTGATTGGATGACATGTATATACATACTACTAATAAACAAGCAAACTCATTGGCTCATCGCTTCCATGACGCACCTTCAAATATACTAACAATATTCCCAAAACCTTTACATAGACCATATTCTAGCAAAATCAAGCACCAAATAGAAGACATATGTACCCACAAATCTCAAAGAAAGATAAACAACAGATCAACAAGACAACAACATTACACAAAAAAAGGACAATAGAAGAATAAGTTTGCAAAACCGACATTGAAATCTCTCACCCAACACTAAATGCTAAACACCACAAACAATCTTTAATCATTATGAGCACAATAACTAACCCTTCTCTAGAATCAATCAATCCAACAAACTTCACAATCCCATCAAACCTTCTTTACTCGCAGGTGACTAGTAAGAAGGCATCCCGCATTACCTAGAAGACCAAGACAACAAATCAAACAAACCCTTAAAAACCCCAACATGGGAGAGCTAAGACTGTCAAGTAGCACCAAAGAAGATAGAAGAACAGATAGAACACCAACCAAATCCAAACTAAACAAGACCAATGATCTTACTTAAAATGATATCTTCAACCAAGGGAACTTTCTTCTAACCCAAATAAATCTAAACAATCAAACCAGAAGGCAGGAAATTTACATAGAATCAATAAGTTCTAGAGGTAACTCTGTCATCTACCAATGATCTCCAAAACAATGAAACAATAATCCTTTCACAGCGATCAACACCATATGCAAGTAAAAAATAATACGATAGAAACCAAGCGGCCAAAAAGTAGCATGCTATGGCTAAAAGGAGTAATGTCTAATAGCCATATATAACAATTACCTTGGCAGTATTGTAAGCAACTGCCATTGCAATCTGGTAATTTGTTTCTTTGAGGATCTGGCTCACCCCAGCCATGAACCTGAATTGAGCAAAGTAATTTTCTTCTTAGGAAAAATGATATATAAGATCAGAAAACTTTCTTGGAATTTAAGGAAACAGTGAATATAATGCGAATTAACTAACAAGCCAGTTCAATTTTTAGTCCATAGCTTAGGACTATTGGGATTGGTAGGTGTAAATTGATCACAATACCAGCCATTGCAAGTGTTAATCTAAAGAAGAAAAGAAGTGACACATTACATCATCCCTCAAGGAATTCTCAACTGGGGTTTTAAGCCTTCCAGAAAAAGTAATAATCCCAGAAAAAAAAAATGAAGAAGAAGGCAAAGATCTCAAGAAAAACTATACAAATTATAAACATATTCAAGATGGAAATGATTGCAATACCTGTCGAGGAGGTCAGAACACAACTCCTCAAACTTTGCCCTTGTAATAGTGGTTTCAATGTGTTTAGGACCATCAAGCAGATGCAGCTGATGAAAGGCAAACTGTCAAATATATAAACAATTAATAAATTATTAAGTACAATTTGTCGAAAAGAAAAAAAAATGAAGAAGAAGGCAAAGATAAAGAAAAAATATAATACCTAATGTTGGTTTGAGTCAAAGATGAAAGGTCCATCTTAGCTTTCTCAGCCAGATCTCAACAGGCGCGAAGAGCTTGCTTGTCTTTCAAAAGATCAATGCCATCGTCTATCTTGCTTGTCTCAAGAGGTCCCAAAGAAGGCAAACTCCAAACTCTCTGTTACAACATGAGATAGGTAGCTCAACAACTAACAAATAGCAACATGTTGAAAACTGCAAAAAAAGAACTAAAGAACTTCATCATCATTACCCTCCACTACATCAGGCTTCAACAAACCACCATGGAATCAAAAACAAATTAGCATGCAATGGCTAAAAGGAGTAATGTCAAATAGCCATTTGTTACGATGGATCAAGCTGAGATAGTATTTTTTATTAGAACCTAGATTATTGGATGCATACCTTTGAGATGAACGAGTCCACCATGAATTGCAGGTAAATGTGTTCTTCCTTTATCCTCTGTATATCTTAGTTGCCTTGGAAGCCCAGTTCATGCATAAGTTATCATGGATTTTATTTTTTTTACCTTTTCCTCCCCAAATTTTTTTTTTATGTTAAGTAAAATATACTATAAGTACATAATGTTTGCAGAATCCATAGGAGAAGAAAACATGCTGGCTGTTGTGTGCAAATCTTATGCCGTTGCAGGTTCTCTCGAGTGCTACGATGAAGAAAGTGGTAGAATTGACAGGGAGCAACATCTTCATGCCATAGCAAATGAATTTGGGAAATCAATAAAGGGTCATTTTTCGGTCATCTGTGTTGAGAACAAGTAGGCTCTTGTTCTTCTAGGGACATGCGATAATAGAATAACAAGAGCCTACATGTTCTCAACACAGATGAACGAAAAATGAGCCTTTATCGATTTCCCAAATTCATTTGCTATTGCATGAAAATGTTGTTCCCTATCAATTCTACCACTTTCTTCATTATAGCACTCGAGATAACCTGCAACGCCATAAGACTTGCACACAACAGCCAGCATGTTTTCTTCTCCCATGGATTATGCAAACATTCTGTAGTTATAGTATATTTTACTTTACATAAAAAACAATTTTGGGGAGGAAAAGGTCAAAAAAGTAAAATCCACGATAAATTATGGAATATCAATCTAAATATGCACAAAAAGAAGTGTCAATCATAAAGTAATTCGAAGAATTGCTAAAGTTGTCTACAAAGGCAAACGTTTAATCTAAGAATTTACACAAACAACAAGTAAAATACCTATGTATCACCAAGCTGCTCATCTCTCGAGAGCCACGCTTACGTCTCACGCTCAACATTGTCCCCTTGTTGTGGTGGATCGACCGGATCTATTTGCGGCGGCCGTTGCTGGTCATGAGGTGGCGGTGGTGGTGGCGGTGGTGGTGGCGGTGGTGGTGGTTGTTGCTGAGCTAGGCCTGCTTCGTCCATGTTCATCCCGAGATGCAGCTGCATGAACTCCATAACCTTTTGTAATTGCTCCGCAACGACATTGAACTCTGCCCGCGGCACCACATCCGGCATCTCCGACGTGCTAGCACCAGGATCTCCGTATCTCCTATTCTTTCTCCCTAAGGACCCGAGTCCGTAGACACGTCCTTTGGGACACTCACCCGCCACATTGAGGTACACCGCCTTATCATCCACCGATTGGTCCGGTGTAGCCTGGGTCAGCTCCCGACGTCTGCTCTGGAGCCTATCCTGCAGATATGAACAACAAACAAAATACATGATATGAGTTAAAGTAAACTTAATACTATTTTACATATAATTTCTATACTTACATAGAACCGCTCTGATCTAGTATCGATGAATGTCATCCTGTCGTGATTTACAGTGTGGAGATGCAAATACAATTCATTCACAGTCGGTGGCGTTTCAGATGAATCAGTCTGCGTGCAGGACCAAGCATAGTGAACAAGTGTATAAATGTAAAAAATATCCAAGATGTTACAAAAAACTTACCAATCTTTCTTGGGTAGTCACAAAAGACACGAAACCACCACCGTGCTTCGAGGGTCCAGTCTCAGGGCCTTCGACCTCAGTGTTCCTATTCTCCGTCGCTTGCCTAGACCTGGCCTGGAAGTCCTCGCTCTCCCAGTACTCCAAGTATCTCCTCCGTGCCTCATCTGTAAAATAAACTGGCTGCACACGATTCTTCTTTAACTTGTGCATCAATGCGGTGTACCTTGTGCCTGCAAGCCTGTCGTACGCCGCTCGAATGAGATCCTCGGGAATCGCGTCATCCCGTCTAAAAAATACCTACAAATTGGCGATTGCTATTGTTAGAGACATTGAGAAAATAGTATAAATCATAAGGCATTTAGTAGTCTTGTTTACCTTCCATTGGCGCCAGTATTGGTCTTTATGATGAGGCGGTACCGACTTCCAACAATACCCTTCAGGAATCATCCATCGTTTGAAAACTTTTGTCATCCTCCGTGCACAAAAATGCGAAGGATGCAACTCCCTGTGTTTCATGAACATGCATATCACCTTAACTACTTCTTCAATAATTGACATCCATATTTAAAACGACATATAAGAGTCAAACAAAAACTTACGTATCAATGGCAATCAGTCTGATAGGGATCCCCTACACGCGAGGGGGCTCCATCCCTGTCCTCTGAGGTGGCCGCGGAGGGCCTGTCACCTCCAACCCTGCTCTTACGTCGTCTTGTGGGGATGCTGCCGGTGATGCTGTGGCTGGGGGTGCAGGCCTCGTGGGTAAAGGAGTCCTTGATGTCGGAGATGGTGACTGGAAGTGCATATTTGGTATAGTCCTTGATGACGACGATGATGGTACAGACGACGCCGATGGTATGGAAGGGGAAGGTGACGCTGCGGCTGTATCGTGCTAGAGAGACCGAGAAGTCGGAATCGATAATGCAGGTATCGACCCACGACCTCGACCGCCACGACCTCTATAGACCCCTCGTGTGGCCTGACCATGAGGCCCAGTCGGTATTTCGCCGCCAGAGGTTGGTGCTGCACCTCTTCAGCCTGGACGATGTCCTCCTAATGGGAAACCTCGACGTGGGGGATGACCACCTCCCGCCATGAAACCTAACAAAATAGCAATAAAACATTAGAGAAGGAGGGTATACAAAAATTAGAAATTAAGTCTAAATGATTGGACTTAATAACACAGGATCCATGCTGATAAAAGTAACTACATTATTGGACGTTGACATATCATATACATACATTATTCGCTATCATCCGTTTCAAATTCACTCTCATGAGTAGAAGGTGAGGATTCTTCTTCTGAATCATCTCCACTATAAACTTCTTCACTTGGACCCGCTTCAACAATGAATCGAGTCCCAGTCGGATCATCCAGTTGTTGATATCGGCGATTGCATCATCGACTACGCACGTGGTGGGCATCCCATCTTGGAAAGCAATCTCTGCCGAGCCCTGGTCATTATCGTCTTTGCTAGTTTCCTCGTCGGTAATTTTGGCCGACAAAGAACAAACTGCTAGCCATTCTTGTCGGTCGTTCCTCATAGAAGGGTACGAAAGGTAGTACACTTGAGTGGCTTGCATTGCTAGTACAAATGGCTCGTAGTCGTTATATCGTTGACTTCGATGAACCTCTACCAATTGAAGTGTTGGGTGAGTCCTCACACCATGATTCGGTGTAGGGTCATACCATTCACACTTAAACAAGACCACACGCTTGAGGCCGGTATACTCAATCTCCACAACCTCTTGCAGTACTCCATAATAGTTATGGGAAACATCGGCGTAGTTTGAACCCTTCACCAAAACACCGCTGCTCTGCGTCGATCTATTAACATCATATGTTGCGGAGTGGAACTTATACCCATTAACAAGGTAACCAGGGTAGACAAGACATGATCGACTAGGACCAACAGAAAGATCAACGAGCGTCTCGTCAACTATAGAATTTCGAGCCTATTAAAAAAAAATTAGAAATGCAATATGACACATTACTTATGGAAGAAATTTATGAATCTATAACGTACAAAAGTAATGACCTTACATACGTTTGAAACCAAATGGGGAAGTTGTGCTCTAGACTACTATCAACTTCCGACTCCCCCATTGCTTGAGTGATTTCATCGACGAATATCCTAGAAGAAACGAACATGTAAGTAGGTTGTCTTACTAAAATATGAACAATGAATGTACTACATTATTGAGTGAAAGTGACGGATGTACTGGACGTAAGGAGCGATCTCTGGACAATTGAGCAGTATGTACGAATGAGCGGCATTATACTCCTGCTCTGTTAAGTAACGCTCCTTCGACTTGCCCATGGTCGACCAGGATAAGTGAAAATTGAGAAATTGCCAACGAAGTTCGTTGTGGGCCCGAGACCGCCATCGTCGTTACGTGGCACTTTGTCATGCAACGTAAAGACGTGATCTTCGAAGTAGTAAGAACAAAAGGATGTGACCTCTTCGACCAAATAAGCATTACACATGGAGCCCTCAACCTTCGCTTCGTTTCGCACATTGTTCTTCAAATGTTTAAGGTACCCGTATGAATGTTATAGGAAATGTTGATATAAAACCTATTGAATGGGAAAATAATTTAAAGGGCTCAAGATAGTACCTCTCAAATGGATACATCCATCGAAATTGAACGGGTTCGGCCAGACGAGCCTCGTAGGCCAAGTGGATTGGTAGGTGTTCCATATAGTCAAATAAGCTTGGAGGGAATATTTTTTCCAACTTGCAAATGATTTTTGGTATTTCAGACTCTAAGACCTCCATATCTTGGATACTGACACATTTCGCAGTTAGGGATCGGAAAAAAGGCTTAATTCGCTAATTGCAACCCAAACCGGGTTTGGGAGGAGTTCTCTGAATGCAATTGGTATCAACCGTTGCATGAATATATGACAATCATGGCTCTTCATGCCGAACATTCGCAGTTTCTTTGGATCCACACATCGACCAAGATTCGATGCGTAACCATCAGGAAAACGCAACTTTTCAACCCACTCGCACAATTTTTATTTTTTTGATGTATCAAGAGCATAGCACACAAGGACGTAAGTATTTGTCGCCGAATCAATGTGTAGAGAAGGTCGGTGACAATATTCACGAATATCTTGCCTCGATTTTGCATTGTCCTTACTCTTGCCCGGTACACTCATAATAGTGTTGAATATGTTGTCAAAAACATTTTTCTCAATGCGCATGACATCTAAGTTGTGGCGGATCAAGTTTGTCTTCCAATACGGCAAGTCCCAGAATATGCTTTTCTTCCTCCATCCCGAATTCTTAGCTATCCGGCCATTCACGTATTCGGCTCCGATTTCGTCACCTTCATCAAGCCTAACGATTCAATTTCTGCCAAAATTTCTTCACCAGAACGCAAAGCGGGCGGATCATCATTTATGACCATTTTGCCTCTAATGAATTTTTTTTGTCTTTCCTTAATGGTGATGACTTTGCCAAGAAACGACGGTGACAGTCGAACCACGATGTCTTACCACCATTTCGCAATTGAAATGCATTTGTATCCTCCATACAATATGGACAAGCGTACTTACCGTGTGTGCTCCAACCGGACAACATGCTATATGCAGGGAAATCACTAATAGTCCATAAAAGGGCAACTCGCATGAGAAAATTTGTCTTGGTGGAGACGTCGTATGTAATCACCCCATTGTTCCATAAACCTTGCAACTCTTTCACAAGCGGCTGAAGGAACACATCGATTTTCTGCTTTGGGCTGGTCGGTCCAGGAACGATAACCGTTAAGAACATAAACTCGGATTTCATGCACATCGACGGTGGAAGGTTGTAAGGAGTCAAAATCACGGGCCACGAAGAGTACGATTTCCCGGAAAGCCCAAATACTTGAAAACCATCAGTGCACAATCCTAAACGAACATTCCAAACCTCGGCGGCGAAGTCTCTATTGACGTCATTAAAATGTCTCCAAGCAATCGAATCAGAACAGTGTTGCATAACATCTTCTGGCGAGGAATGATCTCCATGCCATCGCATATGTTTTGCGGTTGACTCAGACGCATACAATCGTTGCAACCGAGGGCCCAAAGGGAAGTAGTACATTTTTTTGCAAGGGCGGTTTTTTGTGTTCCGACCACGACCTCTTCGATGTGCAATGTAGCGTGATTTCCCACAAAATTTACATGACGTCAACTCAGAGTCCACTCCCCAATAAATCATACATTGGTCCTCACAACAATCTATTTTCTCAACAGATAGACCTAGACCTCGCATTAGTCTTTTAGTGGCATAAAAATTTTCAACCAATGAGTTGTCATTTGGCAAACAATCCTTCATGAGTTTAATGATTTCATTATACCCTCGTTCAGATATATGATGTTCAGACTTGATCGCAAGTAATCTTGCCATTACGGACAACGTTGTCATGGTTTCGCAACCAGGCCACAATTGTTCCCTACTTGCATCAATAATGTCATATAGTTGGCGTGCTTGGGGGTTTGGTGATTCTTCCACGTGATTCCAATTGAAACTTGGACCTGCCACGTTGTGTAGCATCTCGCGGTAAGGTGCCGGATCGTATCCTCCCACATCAGCATCATCAATATGGCTATCCATTTGATAAAAGTTTGGTGGGCCTTCATCTCCGTTCTCACCATGTTCGTACCAACAGTGATATCCCGGGACAAATCCATACCTACATATGTGGTACTCAACCGTTTTGACGTCCAGGTACGGTACAAGTCGACATTTCTTAAAATTGCACGGACATCTAATCTTCCTTTCACTTTGGTATGTAGGACAATGTTGTTTGGCAAATGATATGAATTCTTTAACCTTCGCCGCGAATTCAATTCGAACGTAACCGTTGTCGAGCTTCTTGTACATCCGATCTCTACTTGTAGACGACATTCCTATTCGAACGTAACCGTTGTCGAGCCGGTTGTCTATTCAAGTAATGAAATAATAATGATTAAGATGATAGGAAATCTCACTAATTGGAGAATAGTGTAAATCAGAATAGCGATCAAGACAATCTAGAAGAAATTGATAGCTAAGTGAAAGAACGAGGTTCTTGTTGAACTCATGAATAGAGAATAAATTGACAAAGTTAGAAAGTCATTAATTTTCTAACTAGTCGGCGTTACACGATGTGTCAGGTTTCATTTATGATCGTATTGTAATGTAATGTCTCTTTTCATATGATGATAGATGTAATTAGATCACTCTAGTCATGGAAAGACTTATATAATTATAGGTTTTATTAAGAAATGCTAGAATGGTGATATATCAAATTTACTTTAATATCTAATGTTGTGCTTAAATAGCATCATTTTTTAAATATTTTGATTGAAAATAATCTTAGAATTGATCTGCTCAGAATTCTGATGAAAAAATGATTAGTGATAAGAAAGTAAACGAGGATTTGTACACGCGAGTTTGGTAAACAAGGAATGAATTATCAATGGTTTTTGGAAATGTTAGTAGTTATGAATTAAGGCGGATTTATAAAAAAAAAAAAAGATAGGATATATCTTGCTAAGTATTAATGTTTGAATGCAATTCAAGGCACGAAATGCAAAGTACAACGACATTTATTCGATATTCCTCTAACTGGATTATTTACCTCATCATAAATATGTAAGATGCCTGGATTAGAAAGTAATTGTTTTAACTTTTCATTGAACTAAGGATAGGGAGTTGAAAATTCAAAGTGTTTTTTTTATCTATACCAACTATGCTCATTGGAAAGTAAGGATGAAGTTCTACATTAGGGTGAAAATTAGACTTTTGTGGGAGTCAATTGAGAATAGGTACAGTCCACCGAACAGGGCCATGAGAGAATACATCATTGAGGAGACCAAGATTGAGCTCTCCAATGATCAAGCCATGAATAATTTTTTTTCCTCGCTTTATGAGAACAAATTTAATAGAGTTAGGGCTTGTCAAACAACTAAGGAAGTGAAGGAGAAGCTTAGGGTACATTATAAAGGTAAACATCAAGTGAAGAAAAAAGTTGATAATCGAGGGGCACTATGAGACTTTCAGAGTTGGCTCCGATGAAGAAATAGCCACAACCATCACTTCGTTCACTAAGCTCTTGAATGAGATCAAGAATCACGCAAAGAACTATGATCAAAGTAATACCTAGTATATTCAGAATTAGATTTTCATATTTCAGATCATTGCGCCTATTATCAATTTTTTGGCATTTCAGAATAGCATAACCAAACATAATAAAATAGCAAGGAAAAAAAACAATGCCTAACATGATAAATTTGGACAAAAATACTGAACGAAAATTCTTGATTTTATTAGACTGAAAGGAAGTGGAAACTTGTTCTTTTTATAAATGTTAGTTGAACACCTACATAACACATCAAGAGAGACACCGAACATATAACAAAGACATCAAGATATCACTTATGATAGCTGAATAGTTATACACATCAAGATATCATACAATAGCAAGGGAGACATACTGGTAAAGTTACAACCAAATCAAATTTATTTAAATTATACATTTAAATAGGTAAACCAACATCAAGATGTGATAAAATAGCAAGGAACACCTACATAACATGTCACTGCCAATTCACCAAAAACAATGGTTCGAGAGGAAAGAGGGAGAACTCACCAATCAAGCACAGCGAGGCGCTGAATGAACGAGAGCACAATACCACCGAACGGAGATCGAAGAGGGGACTGAATGAGAGCACGAAGTGAGAGCCTAGAGGAGCAGAGGCGCGGACTGAAATGGTGCAAGACAACCGAACAGGACCAGAGCAGGGCAGCGCTACCAGGGAGCAATGTAGTGCGAGGACGACTTGTTGGGGGTTGGGGATTTGGGGGCGGTGATCGGAGAGAGACGGAGACCACCAGAGAGAGAGTTGAGAGCAACGGAACAGAGACGCCGCATTTGTTGGGGGTTGGAGATTTGGGGGCCGGTGGACCGGAGAGACGGCGCCACCGAGAGGAGAGACGAGAGAGAGAGAGAGAGACGACGAAGACGATGAGATCGAATCGCGCAGTGGGTTTGTTTGGTTAGGGGTTTCGGTGGCTTTCGGTGGTGGGGAGGACGACGAGGGGGGTTTTGGAGGGGTAAAGAGAAATCTCGAGATTTGTTGTCACAAATCTCGAGATTTGATGAACGGGTTTAACAAAATAAAGTTTTGGTGGGAATGTTGGCGCCATTTTTTAGAGACGAAATTTAATTCCGTCTCTAATTCCGTCTCAAATCCGTCTCTGAATATTTCCGTCTCAATTCTGTCGCTAACTTTTTAATTTAGAAACGGAACTTATTCCGTTTCTAATTCCGTTTCTGATTTAGAAACGGAACTTATTTCCATTTCTAATTCCGTTTCTGATTTGCTATTTTTTTGTAGTGTTATACTCTAAAAGCACAAGAGCATATCGATGGCCAACAGACAAGGCTTTATTTGTCACCTAATGTAATCCCCTTTACCGAGTAACGGTAAGATCATTAACAAAGATCTCCTACACTCACACATGCATTGTCCATTCACGCATGTGCTAATCTAGTGTAAAAATTATATTTATAATCAATACAATCGAAGTTACAAGAATCCAATAAATAAGGTTATCAATTCAATAAATAAAACCTCATAAATCAAGTTTAAAAGTGTAAAAAACCCTCAATCCAGAGAGGACTTAGTGATTACTACTCATAAAAATAAGTTAAGGCAATGAAAATAAACTAAATAATACCTTTACTGCGAATCAAGAACACTTGTAACTCTTTGATATAAAAACAAAATGAAGCCAAAAGTAAAGAAAGGTCCCGCTCTCCTATTTCGAACGTTTAAACCCTAATTATTTATAGGGAAATGAAATATAACGAACTAGATAGTAGGAAACTTGCGAATCTATCAAATCCAGAATTGCATATCTTTTGATTTGTCTAGTGTCATATGTACAAAAATCTAAGGCACTAGGAAACACTGAGGAGGTGCTATGACACTCAATTTTTCCTTTGATTCTACCCCGATACAATTCCAGCATCGCGCCAGAGTTGTCAGGTCATTCTCAAGGCGCTGGGCTTTTGCTTGGAATTTGAGCTTCATTTCTCTTATGGGTCTTCATTAGGCCTCATACGCAACATCTCTAGGAGTTTCCTTTGATCCGATCAAGTTTTATCCAACGATTACCTAGTGATGTCATCATACATAAAGGCACTAGGAAGGTGCTGAGCCTATGTTTAGCTTTTTTATTTGATTTTTGTAAAAAAATCATTCTTTTTTGCCCAATAGCCTGTATTTTCCTTGACAACACAAAAATAAAGGTTTAAGAAATGGAGACAAAATTCTTTGAATTTATAGTAATATCACAGTAAAGCATAGCACAAATGGCGATTTATCAACTCCCCCCACGATTAGCCTCACTAGACGATGCTCGTTATGCTCTCGTCGGATCGCAATCCACATCCTCCCCAAAAACAATAGCCTTCCTTTGCTCCATATTTGAAAAGGAAAGACAAAATAAACATTACATACAACATGTAAATAAACCTAAAAAAATTTAATAGAATATGTAGTCTCTATAATATGTAACTAAGATTGAAAGATATGTCTCAGTCTCTAAGAATTGAGAGCTACTGTAACAACCCGTGTTCTTAAGCAAGTAATTAATCATAATATGAATACTAATTAACTTGAGTGAGGCTTGTGGTTAAGCCTGGCATTTTTCAATTAGTGTGTGGGTGCGTTGGCGTGATTGTATTATGTTCATTTGGTTTGATAATAAATGAAATATACTATAAGATATTAATATAAGTTAATATAAGCCTACAGTTGGAAAATAAATAATTATTTAATAAATTATCGGTGCACCTAGTGTGGCGTGGGGGTTTAAATTGAGTATGCATATTGAGTGTACTCATTGGTGAGCCCAATGAATTTATAGAAGTTAAAATACATATATATAATAGATATGTATATATATATAAAAACCTATAGTTTTGGTTTAAATAATTTGAACCATTAGATAGCCTCAAGATCCATGCGAGTGGAAGATGTGTTTTTATGTATGCACGTGACTGGTGGTGTTGAGTTTTTGGGATTCAAAATGTAGTGGATATTTTAAAAGTTTTATTTTCAAAACCATAATAGGATCTAATCTGAATTCCATTAGACCGATTAAGAAAAGTAAATTGTACCTTAATCACTAGTTTGCTTCTATGTATTGACCGATATTTAAAACACTATCAGAGACGAACGTCCCCTATCATAAATCCACACACGAATTACGAACGAGATTCTGAGTGCTAGCCCGAGAGAGAATGCGAAAACACTTTTCTGTTCTCCCTGAAAGCTCTAGAATGGCTGAGAATTCTAACTCGTTTTCTAAAAATGAAAATTATACTATAACCTTAATTTCTCTCTCATTTAACACAAATATTTATTATATTACCGGGTAAGTGAATTATCATTATACCCCTACTTAATGTTGTATTAATATGACACATCATAGATTTTTTTTACAAATTTTATCATATAAAATTCATTTCTCCAAGTCATGTAAAATCATGCAAGACCATTCTTTATGTGTGACCCAATAGGTGCAAGCAATGTTAGCATGAAACAAAACCATTTTGGTATATGAGTCATAAGCAGTCTCTAGCAAGACTGAAAACATTGATCAAAATCGATATAACTTAATCAATAGTGTATATCATATCCTTTTGTCGTACGATTTCCTTTGATTAAACATAAGGCATATGTTCAATCGTACTAGTCATGATCTCTGGGTAGACTGAAAACATCTAAGTGACATTGATCATATTAATCCACACAGTAACCAATCACAACCTTTATAATCGTTCGATTAAAGACAATATTTGATTATGTCAGATCATTATGCTCCTATTATTGAAGTCTTTTGTAATCTCAAGTCAGAGGACTAAAGGATATACTCATCATGAGTAACACATATGAATTAATCCATGTGATGTTCTCAGAGCGAGTCGGTCCAGTACCTTGTTCCCTAACAAGTACTCATAAACTCAATTCGTATCCTTATATGGATGATCATCACGTGACCATCAATCAAGACTCACATTAGTCTTAATTCAGTATAATCCCCACTATAATGACTGACTAGGGACATTTATAATGTTTCAATAAACGTCCATGGATCCTATTATAATGTAAACATGCAAAATAGTAATAATATTGAAAAGTAAATGAAATCCTTTATTCTTTTACCAAAATATTAATAGAAACAATGTTTATAAGATTGACTTATGACACATGCCCTGACATCTCCTACTTGCACTAGGGCTAATCATTCATGCATCTAATACCTAATGACCTAACATGACCATCACGTTTTACTTGTGGAAGAGCCTACGTCAATGGACGTGTAACACTTTCTTCTATAGGAACCCCAAAAATCTTCACGTCTCCCCTCTCAATGATTTATCTGATGAGATGAAAATGTCTGAGTATATGTTTTGATATGTGGTGTGACCTTGGTTCCATGGCCTCTGCTATTGTCTCGTTATTGTTATAAAGCAAGCAAATGGGGTTTAGCAATACTTGGAACCACACATAGTTTAGAGATGAACTTTTTGATCTAATCTGGCTCCTTAGATGCATCGGAGGTTGCGATGTGCTCAAATTTTGTTGTAGAATTTACTACAGTCTCTTATTTCAAACTTCCCCACCTTACTATGCCACTATTCAAAGTAAACACATATCCAAACTGTGATCTGAAGTCATCTATGTCAGTTTGAAAACTTGCGTCTGTGTAACCATTTACAACAAGCTCATCTTCCAAAATTCCATAGACCAAGAGCTCTTCTTTAGGTATTTAAGAATGTTCTTTACTGCTATCCAGTGACTCTCACTACGATTCGACTGATATCTGCTTGTTGTGCTCAAAGCATATGGCACATCAGGTCGAGTAGATAGCAAGGCATACATGATGGATTTAACAGTTGATGCATATGGAATCGTATTCATGGGTTCTCGCTCGCCATTAGTCTTATAATATTAAGTCTTGCCGAGACTTATGCCATGTGACATTGGCAATGACCCTTGATTAGAGTCTTGCATACTGAATTTATTCAACACCTTGTTTTTATAAGCACTCTAACTTAGATTGATCATTCTCTTAAATCTATCCCTATAGATGTTAATCTAAATTATATACGCAACATCTCCTAATTCTTTCATTGAGAAGCACTTCCCTAACCAATATTTGACATTTTGCAAGGTTAGGATGTCATTTCCAATATGTAATATATCATCAACATACATTATCAGAAAAAACAACTACGTTCCCTCTGACCTTCTTGTATACACAAGGCTAATCTTCATTCTTAATTAAACCAAATTCCTTAACTGCTTCATCAAAATGAAGATTCTAATTTCGAGAAGCTCGCTTTAATCCTTAAATAATTTTTTGAATCTTGCACCCTTTATTAGAATTCTCAATATGGACAAACCCTTTAGGATATATCTTATACACATCTTTAAGTTGCTTTCTATTAAGAAAAGTTATTTTGACATCTATTTGTCATATCTCACATTCATAATATACAGTTATGAAAATTAGAATTCTAATGGATTTGAGCATTGCTATTGAATAAAAAAGTCAACACCTTGAGTATATTTAAAACCTTTTGCTACTTGCCGTGCTTTATAAGTATGCACTTTGCCATACATGTAAGTTTTCTTCTTGAAAACTCATTTGCATCCAATGGTCTTACCTTCAGGAAAATCAGCCAAGTTTCAAACTTGGTTTTCATACATGGATTGCATCTCAAAGTTCATGGCACTAAGCCAATTATCTGACTCAAGGCTAGACACGACCTCCTAATAAGTAGTAGGCTCATTTTGATCCATAAGCAATACTTCCCTACTACAAAATTAACGAGAAATCCATATCTCTTAGGTTCATGTCTTACTCTATCAGTCCTATGTGAGACTTATGATACATGTAGAGGCTCCACTAGTTTAGAACTTTGTTAATCTCCCACTAGCGGTTCAATGTATATTTGTTGTTCTTGAGCTTTTTCAAGCAAGACTTTTTCAAGACTTTCTTTATTCCCATTGGAGTCTTTTGAAATAAACTATTTTTCCATAAATATACCATTTCGTGCAATAAACATTTTGTTCTCAATGGGATTATAAAACTACTATCCTCTAGTTTCATTAAGATAACACACAAACAGACACTTACTAGATTTGGCTGCTAATTTTACCGAGATTTGTCGTCTTATGAAAATCTCGCAACTCTAAATCCTTAAGAAAGGCAAATTAGGTTTTTTCCCAAACTATATCTCATATGGTGTTTTATCAACTGTGTAATGACTCAAATATTCTAACTCATGCCACATGTCAAATTCAGGACCCTGACATGGATTCATGATGACGTGGTACACTCGCTCAACCCCCGGGAGTCGACAATGTGGTATATTTTACTTTTTTGCGATGTGTGTAGTATTTATTTATACCGATACACCAACTAGTAGTTACAAACTCATTTATGTTGTCGATTTTTGAATGTGAGGTTCGTCTAGGAAAGAAGGCAGACATGTGTATGAAATAGGCCACGATGAAAAAGAACATGAACGCTTAGATGGATTGATGGAGTTAGGTTAGATTACAACTTAGGCTTTAAAATTTATTCAATAAAGAATCCCTAAGTTAATTAACAATTATTTAATTTAGATTTGCCTAAGTTAAAGTTGATAAAGTAATAAAATGTGTTTATGATTTAATTTTAAACATAGTGAAATCCAAGGGCAACTATTAAGTTGGTGGAATTAGACTTGCATGTAATTATTCTAAAAGTTCATGGACAAAATGGGAAAAAACTCTATGCCTTTTGTAGGTGGACCAATAGGAAACAAAGTGCATGCTAAATGTCATACCAAAAAGGACAAGAGGTTGTTAGTGATGATATAGTGGGTGTGTTGTCTCATTTCAAACCACACAAAGTGTATAGTAATTCCTAGCCGCATAATAATAAAAGACGTGTTGGAGCACTAATGACCATGAGAATTTTCTAGAAATACTCCCATGTGAGTCTAAGTGGGATATTAATTTAAGCACCAAGTTTTCTTTTCTTTTGTCCCATTTGAGCAAAAGAGAAAAAGGAAAAGAGAAAAAGAGAGAACGAGAGTGTAAAGGGGAAAATGAGAAGAATATAGTAGAATCGGTGGTGCGGTGAAAGGAGTTTATTAGAGTTCTTGAAGATCAAAGAGAAGTTGATGCTTGGTAACATAGATCTAACTTGGAGGAAGCTAGAAGACAACACCATTGAAGCTCTAAGTAAGTTCTTTCCCTAAATTTTTACTTCTTTGATTTTAATCTTTTTGGTTGGACTCTTTTTTGTTATTTGGGCTTGATAGGGAGTAGACTGACCCATATCTATTAGAGATTTTCATGGTCAAGATTTAAATTTGTGATGGTGTTATTTCTATGATTTAGGAAAATTGATATGTATGGTATGAAACATCTTAGTTGAGATTAAAGTCTATGATGTTATTGAGTTAGTGTTAAATCGAAATGATATGTGATCTTTTTGCAGGAAACTAAACCAACTTTTAGGCATTCAATTAATGAATTCAAGATTTTTTGGAGGTTTGTTGAAGTTATTGAAGAAATACGGTTCATTGTAGAAGTCCTTTATACAAATGATGTGAGTGATGGGTTAACCTAACTTGGACCATTACAAATGTATTAAAGTTAGCTCTGAGAACTTTTCTAGGTGTAATGAAGTTTTAGGAAGTAGAGTTGAGACTAAATTTGGTTCGAGGCATTTTTAACTACCCTGCAACTTGAGCTTGCTCAAGTAGGTCTTTGAGCCAGCTCACTAATAGTAAGCCAGTTAAGTTTTAAGCTTTCTCAAAGTAGTTTTGAGTTTGCTCAACAGTATTAAGCCTGCTCTAAGTTTTTAAGTTTACTTAATCAGTTTAAGACTATTTCAATTAAGTTTCGAGTTTGCTCAAATTCTAGCTGATATCAAATGAGAGCATACCTAAAACAATAAATAAACCAAACTTAATAATTTCTAACATGTCTAAACTACAAAATGATATCAGGGACATAGCTAACTAGTGTCGAGTATTGGTGATTGGTTTGGAGGCGTGTGGGAATCGCGATAGCATATTTTCGCATACTTGGAGGTAAGTAAAACCAGATAAAGAATGTGCAATAATTTATACTTTTCTCTACATTCTTTAATTTATCAATTGCTTTCTTATAGATGTCTTATTCTTCTACGAGTGTTTTAGGACCAGGTGAACCAGGAAAATGACTCTTGGGCATGGTGTTTGATTAGCTATCGGCACTACACCCCGAGTCATTGGATAAGGTTTAGATGAGTGTGAGTTCTCCGAGGTAAATCATTGGCACCCCTCATCGAAGATAATCTAGGTTCATTAGGTCTTGCCACGTTCTTGAGATATGAGTCATCTTAGTTTTACCGCAATTCAGGATTGTCGCAAGGTGGTTTCAGTCTCCAATGAGTTTTGGATTCACTTAGATTCCTCTCCCTTGACTCCATAAACACTTATGTACCATTATATATCTCCCAATATCACTATCATGCATTTACTTATTTCCAGTTCTATTTACTTTCCTACATGATCCTTTAACTTTATTTATGACTTGAGTGCAGATCCATACAGATGAGCAGTGGATAAGGCGCTAGTGATTGACGATCTTCTCTGAGGATACTGAATTGGCCATCCCTTCTTCATTTTGTAGGTTTTTGTCTTTTATATTACATATCTATATATTATTTTTGATACATGTTTATTACACTTACTTATCCACATGTCACTCGATATACATGATGTCTATATATATTTTGTAGGGTTTCGCACACTAGGTTGTCTTGACTCTTATTTAACTTAGTTATTTAAACTGTAAGATTTAATTCCAGTGTAAATTGTGAAAATCACAAAAACTTATTAAACAACTGGAAATAATAGAAAGAAATACTTACTAGGCTTGCATTTAGCTTTCAAGGGCTGACTCAGGGTCCACGTAGGCTTAAATCAGGCGGGGCCCAGTTTGTGGGAATTAGGTTCGTCTCAGTTAGTATTAGAGTCTAAGGTTTAACACCTAGCTATTGACTAACCTACAACAAGGATAAGACACAAACCAAAGATAGAGTTAGGACACGGTTGGAACTTGGACTGGAACCCTATGATCCTAACTTAGACTCTTAGTTGGGAAGTGAGGAGAGTTGGAGAAATAAAAAATTTGAATTATATTTTTTATTTGATGTATTGTATTATATCATTAATAGTAGCTATAAATTGATTAAGAATCTGCATTCTTTGCGGATCGTGATAGCCAATCAGCCTGAGGTCTGCGGTAGTGGTTTGATAGATGCAAACGGGAGGCTAGACGACATGTGTCATATGGTTTCATCTCATAGTCACCAGCTTGAGGACATCCATAAGCAATTGAGGGCATAAGTTGCACCATCACCATTGCCAGTTATGACAGCAGCGTCCCTTACTCCTAAGGGGAGTGCAACTACTTTAAAGGCCACTCTCATTATACCGATAGTGCTAATTATCACAGAGATTTTATTGGTATAAATTGAGACAATACTACCTACACTCCCACTCTGACAGATGGAACTACTTACGCCAACAGAGACTAGAACATGGGTTATAGCAGAGGTAAGGCAGTCGAGAGTTCTAGAGGAATATACTAGTTGAGTTCTATGGAGACATTAATCTCGAGACAGTAGAGAAGTTCATGGGGAGCTAATAGAAGATTGAAAACATCCTGGCCACCTCCGAGCAGATGAGAGTGATGATATCATTTGGATCGTTGTTTAAAGACTAAAACCCAATGGCGTAGTATGATAGCTACCGAGGGAGCGTATATAGATTGAGCAGAGTTCAAGAGGTCGTTCAACTTGAGTACCTTCCAATAGAAAAGAACAGAGTTCTAGAGTTTGAGACATTACCCAAGGGAGCTTGTAATGCAGTATATGGGTTGTTTTCTATAATTGCTCAAATATGTGGATGTTATAGCACACACCGACATGAACCAGGGTCGCTTTTTCATGAAGGGTCTACTTCGAGAGAGAGGAGATCGTTGTCTGTATATTGGGTATAACAAGGAGAGTTGAGGCTAAGATTGAGGAGTTTCTAGTTATATCTAAGTTTCTGGATATTTTTCCCGATGATCTACTTGGATTACCCCTACCGGGAGAGATTGATATCATTATAAACTTGGTTTCGGGGACCAAACTGATATCGATAATATCATACAGAATGGCACCAAGATAGCTCAAGAAATTGAGGACCAATCGTTAAGAGTTGCTACAATTGGGATTTGTTCACCCGAGTATGCTGGGGCACGCCAATACTATTCATTAAGAAGAAGGATATCAGCTTACGGCTCTGAATAGATTATAAAAAGCTGAATAGAGTCATCGTGAGGAAAAAAATACACTCTTCCTTGCATAGATGACTTGTTTGATTAGCTGAGATGAGCTACGTGTTTTCCAAGATTGACTTGAGGTTCAACTACCACCAGCTTAAGATTAGAGATGAAAATATGGAGAAAATAGTTTTCTACACGAGATATGGGCACTTCCAATTCACCTACATGTCTTTTGGGCTGACGAATGCCCCGAAGATGTTCATGGATATGATGCATCGACTATTGAGGGAGTATTTAGACAAATCCGTGATGTTGTTCATCGAAAACATACTCATCTATTCTAGGACTCGCAAGGATTACGAGGGGGACCTTAGAATGATATTACGGACTCTAAGTGCGCATAGATTGTATGACAAATTCAGTAAGTGCAAGTTTTGGCTTATAAAGGTTGAATTTCTATGACATATTATCGGAGCCAACGGAGTGTCGGTAAACCTCGCTAATGTTAGAGCATTGATTAGTTGGCCTATATCGACATCAGTGACAGACATCCATAGCTTTTTAGGACTGGCAGGATATTACATGCATTTTGTGCAGGATTTCTCTAGAATTGCTGCATCGATGACATAATTGACTAAAAAAGAATTCAGTTTAAGTGGAATGAAAAATGTGATCAAGCCGTTAGGACTTTGAAGGAACGACTGACTACCACGCTAGTACTAGTGCTACCTGGTAAGGGCTCTCGTGTGTATACCGATGCTTTGAAGGTTGGTCTAGGGTGTGTTTATGTGTAAGATCAGAGTGATAGCATACGCATCCCCACAGCTCAAGATTCATGAGAAGAACTACCTGACATATGACTTAAAGCTAGTAGTTGTAGTCTTCGCAAGGATGATTTGGCTTCACTATTTGTATGGTTAGAGGTTCATTTTTTACATATATCATAGGAGTCTAAAGTACATGTTCACTCAGAAAGTTACATATGAGGCAACGGAGATGGCTAGAGTTCTTGAAAGATTACAACTTCTCATTGGAGTATCACCCTGGGAAGGCCAATGTCGTGGTAGACGTATTAAGCCGAGGAGTATCAGATCCAATGGTCATTGGATGCCACATGAAACATGAGTACGCACTACTCGAGGCAACTAGCATGATGTGTTCAGTTGATGTGTTAGCCATTACCAAGGCAATGATTTGTGGACAAATGAGGACTCAGATTGTCTTTATTTAGACTATACTACAGAGTCAGTGAGCTGATGAGCAATATTGAAAATTTAGTTAGTTAGCTCAGAGTCTCGATCATTAAAAATTATCGTAAGTCAACGAACTCGTGCTTAAGATTTAGAGGACGCCTGTAGATTCCATTAGTGGCTAAAACTTGCGACGAGATACTTCAGAAGGCTCACCGTATACATTTTACGGGTCATCCAAGTTGGACCAAGATGTATACGAATATGCGTTGTGATTTTTGGTGATCGGGAATGAATTCTGATATCATAAAGTATGTCAGAGCGTGTGAGATATGCCAGTAGGTTAAGGTTGAGCATCGGAGGCCTAGAGGGTTACCACGACCGTTTCCCATTCCTCAGTGGAAGTGGGTGCATATAGCTATGGACGTTGTTAGCGGATTACCTCGATCTCAACATGGGCATGATAGTTTATGGGTGATCATGGATAAATTGACCAAGTATACGCACTTCCTATCAATCTCTACTACATATAAAATGGATAGGCTGGCCAGTTTGTATGAGCGAGAGACTGTCCAATTTCACGAGGTCCATTATCAATTGAGTCAGACAGCGGACCATAGTTTATGTCACAGATTTGGCAAAGTATGTAGGCAAAGTTTAGCACGTAGTTGGACATGACCACCACCTACCATCCATAGTCGGATGGACAGACGGAGCGATTGATCTAGGTACTCGAAGACATGTCGAGTATGTGAGTGTAAGAGTATAGTGGTTCTTGGGAGGAATATCTTAATCTATATGAGTTTTCTTATAATAATATGACGCGCGCCGAACACGTCAATAAAGTAAAGTTTCCTAAACCAACTATTTTGTAGAATAGTGGCAAAGGGTCGATCCCACAGAGACTGGTTATCTTTCTTAGGTTAAAACGACAAACAAGGAAAATCGGGGTTTTAAAATAAATATTAATTTAACTAACTAATTTAACTAAATTAAATAAATAAATTAACTAAACTAATTTCTAAAACAATTAATTAATAATTAATTAACACCTAAATCTCGAGTTCCACAAATCAGAATCAAGATTCAATAGCAATCATGGTCTTCAATCTTTCCCAAAAAGTTATTAATTTAAATCTCCTATATTAGCTATAGAAAATCGACAACCGCCATAAATTCCTAGTTCCCCTAATTCCGATAGCCAGGACATCCGCCACTAACTACTTCCCTAATTAATGTATAACCCTAGACATCCGCCAATCAGGTTTAACACATTAATCGCGGTAATATAGATCTATGGGAACACTAATCCTAGATAACCGGGTCACATCCGGTACCGATTTAATTTAGATTCAATTGTTGCACATTCAAACACCGAAAGGTTTTTACGGCAAACGGGTGAATGTTTGTTACTTTATTGGTCTAAAAGCACAATTACACGGATACTAATATTCCAAATAACAATAGATTGTCAATCTAAAAGCATGCATTGATCACATACATACCATAGATCTAAATCATAATCATTAAATCAACAACAATGAAATATGAGAAATTAAATTAATTAAATAATAAAATAAAAGATCTCACATAGAATGCCATGAATCCATGATCCCGACTTGCTTCCCTTTCGACTTAGGCAAGAAATCGATTAACCGGACATCATCTTCAAAAATCTATACTAAAAACTAATCTAAAATTATACTAATTAATTACTATTCTAATAATACCTAGGTTCCTAATATATAAATATACTCCAAATTGGTCTCGGATACTAATTTTAGGGGTCAGGTACGTGACTCGTGCGTCGAGGAGCATTGTAGGGATGTTTTTGGCTTGAAAAACCGACTCTGCCACGTGTCACAGCGTGATTCGTTGTTTTTCTGAGTCGTAGCCACGTGTCCCGCTGTGATTCGTCTGTCCCTGTCACCGCACTGATTTGTCGTCGCGTGATTCGCGGAGAACTGTGCGTTCCGTTATGTGAGTGATGACTCAGCGCCGCGTGTCGCTTCCGGATTGGCTGAACCCCTTATATTGACGTGTCTGGGCCAATGAGACACCGCCACGTGGCACCCACGTGGCTCAGAGAAGAAAATCGCGACTCGCGCGAATAATTGGGAGTCTGTGCTTTCGCGCATCTCGAGGCCGATCGATGGTGTCTGAAACGAATATAAGTTTGATCTCTGGTGATGTGGATCTCCTGCTTACGTGTCAACGCGTGGCGTCCCCTGATTGGTGGCGGTAATGAAGAATGCTGACGTGGCGACACCCGATTGGTCGCGATGGCGTGTTGACGTGCTGTTGGCTTTGAATGCCCACGTGGCAGCGTCTGATTGGTCCTGAGGTACTTTCTCGCTGACGTGGCATGCTTTGATTGGCTGGAACACCATGTCCGCTATTCGATCCACCGCGCAACGCGTATTTCGAGGCAAACTGTCCGGCATCAGATCACTGCAAGTAAATACTCCATTTTGAGTATTTTTCCGCCACGAATTCAACCGCGCACTCAGTTTCACTTAAAAATGACCAAAAAATATAATTAAATATATATTTTAAATACTTTTAATAATTAAACATATTAAAATAGACTATTAAATATATAAAAATACTAACTTATCATAATAGTTATTAGGCAAGTATTGGGATGGCATCGTTTGAGGCACTCTACAACAGGCCGTGTATATCTCCATCGTGCTAGGCAGAACCTGATAATGTTGCGGCTATTGGGCTAGAGATTGTGGTGGATCACAGAGAAAAATCGACAAATCAGACTACGTATAAAGGGTGCGCAAGATAGATAGAATAAGTACTATGACAAGTACCACAACGCGCTAGAGTATGACAAGGGGGCCTACGTGTATTTAAAGGTCTCGCCTCTAAAGGGTCACAAGATATTTGGAATCAAAGGAAAGCTCCTGTTGAGATTCATTGGTCCATTCAAAGTGAAGAAAAGAATAGGCAAGGTCGCTTATGAGTTGGAGTTACTGCCTCAATTAGTCGGGATCCACCTAATTTTTCACAATTATATGCTCCAACTGGATAGGTCGATAGGGGGTAGACGATCGACAGTAGATTATAGTCAGATAAACTTGAAAGATTACATCACTTATGAGGAGCAACCTATTCAAATATTAAACCGTCAGGTGAAGAGACTAAAGAACAAAGGCATTCCACCAGTCCTCATCAAGTGGCAACATCACGGGGATGAGGAGCTGACCTTGGAATTGGAGTCCTATATACGCAAGCACTTCTAAGACATATTCTAGATTATAGTAAGTCGTAGTTTGAATTATCTCAATTTTAAGATGAAATTCTTATTAGTTGGGAATGCTATAACGACCTGAATATTTTAACTCATGCCACATATCAAACATCGGCCCCTAACATGGATTCATGACGACGTTGCGTATTCAATCAACAATTGAGAGTCGACACCATGGTATATTTTACTTTAGTAATTATTCTAAAAGTTCATGAACAAAATGGAAAAAAATTATATGCCTTGTGTAGGTAGACCAATAGGAAACAAATTGCATGCTAAGTGTCATACCAAAAAGGACAAGTGGTTGTTAGTGATGATGTAGTGGGTATGTTGTCTCATTTCAAGCCACATAAAATGTAGAGTGATTCTTAGCCACATAATAATAAAAGATGTGTTGGAGCACTAATAACCATGAGAAGTTTTTAGAAACAATCGCATGTGAGTCCAAGTAAGATAATAACTTAAGCACCACGTTTTCTTTTCTTTTGTCCCATTTGAACAAAATAGAAGAGAGAAAATGAGAGTGCAATAGGGAAATAAGGAGAAGAGAGTAGAATCAGTGGTGCAGTGAGAGAACTTTATCAGAGTTCTTGAAGATCAAAAAGAAGTTGATGCTTGGTAGCACAAATCTAGCTTACAGGAAGGTAGAAGACAACACCATTAAAGCTCTAAGTAAGTTCTTAGCCCATATTTTTATATCTTTGATTTAAATCCTTTTAGTTGGACTTTTTTTTTATTTGGTCTTGAAGGGGAGTAGATTAACCCCTATCTATTAGAGATTTTCATGGATGAGATTTAAATTTGTGATTGTGTTACTTCTTTGATTTGGGGAAATGGATATGTATGGTATGAAACATGTTGGTTGAGATCGAGGTCTATGATGTTGTTTAGTTAACGTTGAATCGAAATGATATGTGATTTATTTGTAGGAAACTAAACCAACTTTTCGGCATTCAATTGATGAATTCAAGATTTCTTGGAGGTTTGTTGATGTTCTTGAAGAACTAGAGTTCATTGTAGAACTCCTCGATTCAAATGATGTTAGTAATAGGTTAACCTTACTTGGACCATTATAAATGTATTAGGATCAGCTCTAATGACTTTTTTGGGTCTAATAAAGTTTTAAGATGAATTTGGGAAGTAGAGCCAAGACTAAATTTGGTTTGAGGCATTTTCGAATACCCTGCAACTTAAGCTTGCTCAAGTAGGTTTTGAGCAAGCTTAGTAATAGCAAGCCAATTAAGTTTTAAACTTTCTCAAAGTATTTTTAAGTTTGCTCAATAGTATTAAGCTTGCTCTAAGTTTTTAAGTTTACTCAAATCGGTTAAGACTATTTCAATTAAGTTTCGAGTTTGCTCAAAACCCAACTAATATCAAATGAGAACATACTAAATAATAAATAAGCCAAACTTAATAATCTCTAACATGTCTAAACTATTTCATAATGGTATCAGGGACCTAGCTAACTAGTGTCAAGAATCGGTGATTGGTTAAGAAGCATGTGGGAATCGCGAAAGTGCATTTTCACGTAGTATGGAGCTAAGTAATACCAGATAGAGAATATGCAATAATTTATACATGTCTCTAATTCTTTGAATTGTCAATTGCTTTCTTATGGATATATTATTCTTCTATGAGTGTTTGAGGACCAGGTGAATCGGGAAAGTGACTCTTAGGTATGGTGTTTGATTAACTACTGACACCACACCTTAAGTCACTAGATTAGGTTTAGATAAGTGTGAATAGTCCCAGATAAATTGTTGACACCCCTCATCTAGGATAGTCTAAGTTCAGCAAGCTTTTCCTCATTCCCGAGATATACATCAGCTTAGTTTTGCCGAGACTTGAGATTGTCGTAAGGTGGTTTTAGTCTTCGATGGGTTTTGGATTCACTTGGATTCCCTTCCCTTGATTCGCAAACACTCATGTATTGTTGTATATTTCCCAGTCTCACTATCGTGCATTTACTTATTTCCAGTTCTATTTACTTTCCCGCTTGATCTTTAGACTATATTATTTCTATCGTGAATTAATGTTTACACTTATATCGGCTTTTACTTATTGGACTCGTCATTACGATATGAGTGCAGATCTATAGACGAATAGGGGTAAGGTGTCGGTGATTGACGATCTTCTTTGAAGGCACCAGTGTTGCACTCCCTTATTCTCTTTGTAGGTTTTTGGTTTTTGTATTACATATCTATATATTGTTTTTGATACACTGGAAACACTTTGGGTTTGAGAGAGGTACTGATACATGTATATTACACTTTCTTATCTACATGCTACTTGATATACATAATGTCTATATATATATTTTGTAGGGTTCCACACTCTAGATTGTCTTGAATCTTATATAACTCAGTTATTTCCTATAAAAAAATCTAACTTAATTATTTAAATTGTGAGGTTTACTTCCACAGTAAATTGTGAAACTCTCAAGAAATTTACTAAATGACTGAAAATAACAGAAAGAAAGACTGATTAGGCTTGTTTTGACCTTTTGATGGTTGATTCAGGGGGTCCATGTACGCTTAGGCCCGGTAGGGTCCAGTTTGTGGGAACTGGGCCATCACAAAACCGCTTTGGAATGAACACGATACACTATAAACACAGTATTCTCTAAGGCATAACCCTAAAAAAATGGGAAGATTAGCATGAATCATCTAGAGGCAGCCCCGTGCTCCATAGTTGTCGCTTGGCGGGCCCCGCATCATTGCCATGTCACCAGCCCGCTAGGTCTCGTGTCCCGTCGGTGCCACGACCGACACCAGCATCTCGAAGCGACCGCTAACTTGTCTCATTAAGCTATTGAGTTAAACAATTATTCAAGTTTAAGTATTAAGTTAGCCATTTTCTAGTCAATTCGTTATTGACTCGGTACTTTAGTTTAGCAAATTATTCACGAGTTATACTGGTTAGTAGCTTAGTCGAGTTAATTACTAATGTTTAACAATTTTCGGTTCGATTAATAGGTTTTACACGTGTCTTACAAGTACTCATTAATAATAAGCGAAAGTCTTAAATAACATAAAAGATGACATATAAAATTGTTTTTCATGTCCATAAGACCAACTTAAAGTGGAAAACTTGAAAATAAAGTACCATGTATATTAGGCGACAAAATAAATAGACAGTGTGAATATATACATGTACATGTGTCTATCAAGTCCCCATAACCTCAAAGTAAAGAACATAAACGAAATGAACACATAAAAGTAAGTCCCAAATAGTAAGCCATCAAGGATAGTTTTGCCTCTACTAGTAGAAGGATCTGCAACTCGTAATCAAAGAAAAATGAGTTCCAGTGAGTAAAATCCCATATAAAATCACCAAGCACTCTAATGAGCCAATAAACAATGCTTACAAAACATGTAGAAATCATTTAAGTAGTAAAACAGAGCATCGCATGCAAATAAAGCATCAAAAAATCAATAAGTGCGTGTGTACCCATCTCATATAGACTAGACCAAACTATAGTATACCAGGATCCCACTAGTGAGTGCACCCATTGGCCCATCACCATAAGCCCTCCCAATGGTTGGCCTAGACCCACTATCCACTGACACATGCACCAAAGGCAAGCAACTCGGGTCGCAATCCATCAAATGAGCTATATGCACGGGCCATGGTCTAACCATCACACAACCATAAAACACGACAAACTACTTGAGAATCGATATGATCAGCAGTGTATTTACCTTAGAAAATAATGAGACATAAACAAATGTTTAAAGTGTGTTCTAATGGTTTTACTTACTTGAAACCCAAAAAACCGCACTCTAACACATCCTCAACACTCCTAAAAACCCGCACTCGACACCTGTCTATAGATCCCTAGGCTCTTGACATCCTATTAGATCAAATATAATGTTACTTTAATGTCTATTAACTCCTAAGACTAAAATTCAATTCAAAATCCAAAAAATCATGAAATACTCATTTATCGGCTTAATTCTTTCAAAATAAGACAAAAACCCCTAAAACAAAAAATCGATGTGTCAAAAGTGGGTTCTTGCTATTTATGTTATTAAAACTCATTTTTATCAAATTTTTTGTGCCTAGTTAGCGCGCTAAATGATAAATGTGCAATAGTGCTATATTTTACTATGTATTTGATGTGCTTTATAAGACTAAAATCTCTAATTTACAGCACTAATCCTTTTTTTGTATTTTCAAGACTAAAAGAGGCATATTGATGAAAAGAATAAAATGGGGATCTTTTGGAGTGCATTTGATATTTAGCAATGAAAAGTGCACTTGCACGTATCTCAAGCTAGCCACGTTGGACCCACATTGGTCCATGTTGATTGTTTGGTGGTTCGGAAGAAGTTTTGTGGTACATTGGTTGAAGGAATTGAAAAAATGCTAAGTACAAGTGTCAATGCAGTGTGCTTCAGCATCTCTTGGATTTCCCTCGAGAAACGCATTGTGTATAGATCAAGAAAGATGAGACAATCGAGTTGATGCAGCAACGGATACACATAGAGCACACAATGAACTAGAAGTTATCTAGAGATGACTCGAGATCCACACCAGAGCCAGATTGGATCAAGAAACTAATTAAGTTGAAGCTGAGCACACTCGCCTTCCCTCCTTCACACGCCTCCTTCTCTTCGATCCGCTTCGAGTCGCAAGGATGATCTTAGGTGCACAAGTTCTCCCACCTCTCAAACGCATAAGCACTCATCTCTCTCTCCTCTTGTGAGCAACTCCAGCTGAGCTCCCCACGATTAGCTTTAAATTTCGTGCCAGTCCCTCCAATTGCGATCGGAAGCCATATATCCCTCCTCAGCGCACGTGTAGTCTTCATCACCCTAAAATGCAATGAATTAACAACAAATTAGATTATTAGGAGTCAAATTTAGGATTTTGAGGGATTTTCTTTCTCTTCTAGAGACAAAACACATAAATAAAAAATTTTCCTTTCCTCTCTTGGTTTCTCTCGATTCTCCCCCTCTTTTCACCCTTTTTTTCTTTTATTTTTATTTGCAATGGTGATTTCCATAGCCGTACTCGGCTAAACTATTGTCTAGATCGACGAGACCAGTAAGTGATTTATGAAATTCATATATTAAATTGCATTTTTTCATTATGTCTCATATTTTTAATTGCACTGCCATACATATTCAAATAGAATTTCCACTTTTCTAATGTGTAAATGCATGTACACATTAGTTAGGTTAGTGATTATTACAAGTGATCATACCGATGTTGGGTAAGGGGGATCACGTTAGGTGGCAAGTGAGGCCTTGTCTATTGGCGATCGATGTACCTTCGTGTCGTTGAGATATGAGAATGGTGGTAGTTTAAGCTAGTCACTACTCATGGTAAGTGTGCTCATAGAGTTTAATGCTACTAGTTCATTAAGAATCAATGACATATCCGGCAGGTTTTGCGATCTAGTCAGTATGTGGTTATGTCGCACATTCCTTCCATTAACATGAGGAGAATGAGGTGGGGTGGGTCACATAAGCCTATCTATAAGACTTGTTGAAAATAATCTTTTTGAATTGATCGCTAAATCATACTTACAATGGTCTAAGTGTCTTCTTGATCTGAAATTAATATAGTATTGTTAATTTTGTAGTATTTTTAGTTATTTGTTCTCGCATTTATTTCCTAGCTTGTTAGTTTATTAGTACTTATTAGATTAGTATAATTGATTCAAAACTCCTTTTTGTAACTTAAAGTTATCCCAGTCTATATGAATTTGACTCTGCTTACCACTACTGCAAATCAATAGTAGCCATCTATTCTAGATTATTACTGGTGTTGTTCGGCGCGACATCACTAACCACGCAACTTAATCTGAGTTTTGCCCAAAACGTGCTAATGAGGCTCATTAATGCGCTAACAGGGTCTTGATTACCTCTCCCCGTAGTTGTTTCCATTCGTTGTCGACCCCTTCCTCACCTCGTAGGGGACCACAACACTTCCAAAACCAATTGAGGACACAACAATTCATCAATTATAAGGAGATTCATCTATGCATTTCAAATTAACAATGACCTCAATTTCCGTGAAAACAAATGTTGATAAAGACACAATTTAAGGATATCATAAGTTTGATAAAATTTAGAAATTCACTAAAAAATGGTGAGTAAATATTTTAAATTTGCTTTAGCAATTGGGTCCCCTAATTTGAATATGTACAAAAACCAAATTTTGATTAATAACATGAACAAGGGGAAGGAAGTAACTACCTAACTGAATAATATCTTAAGATGACACTCCTCTCTTTGAATTTGATGACTTCTTAGGCCTTCCTTGCTATTTAATCTCATTCACTAGAAACAACTCCCTGAACTTATGGCATGATCAAGTTGAGTACTAGCCCATTATTTTTTAATTTTTTTATCTAAGCCATGCATCTTGTTGACTTTCCTCATCTCTAAACCATCTAATAGTTCATAACTCAAATGGCCAAACCTTTAATAACACAAATTTCCCACTTCTCTTGCCTAGCACTCCCATCTAGGGTCATCATTGGGACTATCAAGGGTCATTTATTTAATTAATGTAACCATAGGCTTTCTAATTTAACTTAGCCTAAGATTTATATTTTGATCACATTAATGTATTTGAATAGTCTAAATATGGGTCTTTTATCAATATGTCACACACTAGTACCCGTCTTCCTGGCACTCGGTGCCCCGCGCTCCTACACACGCATCCGAGTCACATCTTAATTAGTCATTTTCATTTAATTGACTAAGAATATTATTATGTGTCATTTGTATTTCATTATTTTAGTTAATCATGTTATCATAGTGTACCCGTAGTTTGCCTACCCAATACCCAAATCAGCACGTTTCCTGAGGCAAGTATCTGTCGTACTAACTCACATGATAAAAGAGTAAATTAACATACATGCAATGCAATATAATAATTAAACATTTTAAACATCACAATATATGCAAACATCACTCAAAAACAACTATTTATACCTACTCAGGAATGCCCCATGATAAGTCAATAATTAGACAGTGTTTTATAGTGTATTTTAAAGTAATTTTGATGTAAAAGGCTATATTACACTAGGTTTTCTCTTATTTTTTGTTATTTTATGTAAAAATTGGAATATTTGAAGAAATAAAGTAAAAAAGGAAGAAAACGAAAGATTTGATCAAGTAGAAAGATTGCATAACAAATCATCAGTGAATCAAGGATTAATTGGAAATCACTTATGGCGATTCCTGAGCAATTTGGAATTACACTATGAATCGCCAGTCAAATCGATGGAGCACAGAGGCAGATTTACAAGGATTTTCCTAGTGATTTATGCTATAAGTGGAATCGTTGGAATCAATTTCGTGGATCTTAGATTACAATGAGGATTTTGAGTTGGTTCAGGATATGTATTACCTAAGATAATATATATATATATATATATATGTATGAACCCTAGACTATGAAACTAAGATCCTTTAATAGTTTAAACACTTTTTACTTTAGTTTGAAGGTCATTCTTTATTGTTTTTATTGCTTTTAGAGAAAATTGGAAGATTCAAGCTTTCAATAAAGGTATTTTTAATTGTCTTTCGATTATTCGATTATGATGTTATTTGTGATTATAAGTGAATAGTTTATTAATCAAAACAAAGTCTGAAGATGAACTTGATCTATTTTGCAATGTAATCGTAATGAGATTATTTTTTGTTGAATGCTTTAAACCAACTATATTTTTCAATTCACTGATTTAATAGGTTGTTATTTGCATATTGCAATCATGAATCTAGGTAATGCATGCATAGTAGCCAATGTGCATTATGGTGTTTTGATTCTATATCTAGTTTCAAGTAGTAACTAGGATTGTTTAAAAGGTCTATTACCATTTAGATGTCCTTGGTGGATTGAGATCTAAGTTTGATATTGAAGTGACTTTTTGAAGTTATTAGATTTAGTAGTTTGAAGTTTTCACAAAGTGTAATACGGTTTTATTGCTTAAAGTTAAGTTCTTTGAGTAATTCAATAAAATTAGAACGTAGCTTTTTCCATTGGTATAAGGAGAACTGATGGCTTGCTAAGGGTTGTCTACTTACTTAGGATTATTGTTTAATGATCTCAAAGACTTTACAAAGTATTATTATGATTATGATTTAAGTGACATATTTGGATGCAAAACATATTGATGTTTCGTTGTTTTGGATGTTTTTTTAGATGTTTATTTTATATTGCTTTCGATTGCATTGAATTGATTTGAATTTGATTTGTGTTGATTAAATTAGTTTGGTTAGTTTAGTTCGTTTAGTTGATTACTATATTTAGAATTAGTAATTTAGATTCTTGTTTTAATTAAAGTAGTCTAATTAAAGTAAAAAATAATAAAAAATAGTAAAACCACTCTTATTAAGGAATTTACAAAATCCTTGTAGAGACGTCCCACTTACCACTACTATAAAATTTATAAGCGTAACAAAGTGGGAAGTTTATTGTACACGTTCGACACGTGTCACCCTAGTCCCTATCTGCAGCGTCCACGTGGGTCTAAGCTGGCCTTCTAATCTAAAAACACAAATAAATGTGAATAATAAATATTAGGCTATCACACATCATAGATCGAACCATACCTAATAAAGCTCGATATCTCCTCTCAAAAACAATCTTCCATTGTGGAGTTATTAGTCAAGTTAACTTTAAGACAATCCCAAAGTTTTTAAGATGATCATTAAAGTCTCGGCTCAAATATTCTCCACCTCGATCTAATCGAAGTGCTTTTATGATTTTGCTAAGTTAATTATGCATTTCATTTTGAAACGTTCAAAACATCTCAAATGATTCAGTTTTATGTTTCTTGATATACACAACCATATCAATTGAAATCATCAGTGAATGTAATAAAGTATTGATAATCTCCTTTAGCCATTATGTTTATAGGACTACATACATCAGTATGTATTAGACACAATAAATCACTTTCCACTTCACTGTTTCCAATAAAAGGGACTCTTGGTCATCTTGCCTAATAAAATTCCTTCATCATCGAATATTTCTTGCATTGCCTGATGTTGGAACATTTCATTCAGCATCACAACTATGTCTTTGGCTTCCATGTGTTCCTTGTCTTTCTGAAGTTCAGGAATCATGGTAGCCAACATAATGCAAGCAACATCAATTAAATCCTTGACATGCTTACTATGTGCATCCTTCACAATTTCAAGGCATTGGTTGGTGGTTTTTCAGGAATAGGATCATCTAGGACATACAACTTGAGTTCATGCTTAAGAATAGTTCTCAATTTTCTAAACCAATCACGTAATTGTCCCAGAAAACTTATCCTTCTCAAGGATGGATCACAGTAACAATGGATTGGTATGATTTGAAGAAGCCATAAATCAACAACAAAGACTAGTTAAAGTTCATTTTAGTTTAGAGGAATAGACTCCCACTTAATCAACAACCCTCCTAAGATATAATGTTAATTTATGCTGCTAAAAATCTATATTTCACCTTATTCCAAGACAACTAGGGCATAAAACTTTAAACTAGGTTATTTAGGTAGGTATATGTTATGGATTACATCTTTTTTAACTTTTAGTTGTATTATAAGATTATGACATCTTATATCTTGGCATGTTTTATCTCATATTGTGCCTAAAGCCGAAAACCTTTTTGATAGCTTCATTAAGTCTTACTATTTCAAATAATAGAGTAACCATTGCACAACTTGCCTCGCCAAGATAATGGAAAACACCCTGCAGAGGTAGACCCATATTGATGTGATCGACGCCTTTACAAGTGTTTGAAAATGGATGGCTGACAAGTCCAAAATTAGACACTTTTTATAATGTAATTTTAAGTCGATTTTAAAGGAAAATGATGAGATTACACGTGGTATTCTCTTGTTTCAGGGATTTCAGGATTTAAATTGGAAAAGTGAAGAAATAGAAGAAAATGATATTAAAAGTGAAGAATTTAGCTTGCACGCACTTCCGGACAGTTTGGTGAGACCCACATTGATCCATAGTGATGCTACAGCAGTTTAGAAGAAGTTTGGTCGTCCATTAGTTGAGAAAAGTCATTAAAAATGACTAAGTATAAGTCGTTCCTACAGTGTGAAAAGTTACCATCAAATCTTCCTCGAGACACACACAACACAATTGATCAATGAGAGGAACATCAACAAGTGATGCATACAAAGGACATACTTGAGTCACTTAGCCACCAACAGCCTTCGATCATGCATCGAGATTCGAATGAAGATCACAACAAATGAGAAGTAAAAGCATGGATTTTCCTCAGGATGCATACCAGCACAAACTCCCAGTTCTTCATCTCTCATATGTGATTTCTCTTCACTCCAGCAGTCATTTGATCATCTTCAGGATCTATGCCAGTGTTGTCTCCTAGATTGGCGTCGATTCTGGAACACAAGTTATCTTCACACCACAGCCATTAATTATCCTCGAGATTCGAGCAGCGATGTCTCCCACTAATTTGATGATTATCTCTAGTGCCTCATGCCCTCGAATTGCATTCTAAATTAATTCCAATGGTTTTTTCATATCAAATGCATGCTTACAAGCATGTTTGTATGATTTAAAAGCATTTTCAATTCATGAGATTTAAATCTTTCGAAATCGAAACTTGAAGTTACTGAAAAACATGAATTTCATGATATGCTTGAATCTAATGCGTTTGGCTTGTGTAATTGAACTTATATACCTTATATAATTTTGCAAATAGTGGTGATGGCTTTCCTATGTCTTTCCTTGTCCTGATACATTTTTGAGCTTTTCGATCTCATTTCTTCCAATTCATTTTGAACTTATAAAGTTTGGCTTTCTTTGATCTTACACATACTTACAAACTTGTTAGTACCAATTCACATTGTTTGTTGACTTCAAAATTTGGGGCGGAGTTTAAGTGATAGAACACTTAGTCCAATAATCTCCCCCTTTTTTATGACATCAAACAACATGAACTTGACAAACAAACATACATAATAAGTGCATATCAAGTTAAATGACAAGATTTCTCACCTTTTTGATAACGTCAAAAAGTGGGTAACCCTATCAACATGCATTAAGTGAAAGACAAAAGAGGAAATAACAAGGAAATGTCATTCATCCATAAGGAATAACTTAGAGATACACAAAAAAATCATGTCATTTCATTAAGTTCACAAGAATAAGTAATAACATGCTGTAGAACATGCATAAATGAAAACGAATGAGAGTTTACATAGACTCGACAAAATAACTCTCACTAACAAAAGAAATCTAATGCTCCCCTATCACTAAGAAGTCATACAACTCCCCCTAAACATTGAATGCAAGACAACTAATGCGATGAAGTTCAATGACTAAAAATGGAGGCGTGGTCATCCCTCGATTTCTTAGGTGATACCAAGTGTTCCTCAATCCTACGTAGTTAAGTAGCCTGATGATCAAGGCATTTATCGATCACAGTGAACGTCCTCATCATGCAGTCCTGCATGTAGCCGATATGGGCTAAGAGATAAATGGAGGAGGGTGACATATTGGGTGGAGGAGCAACGTCAAAGTATGGATGAGGAACCTAAGAGTGATGATACTATGGCGGAGCCAGCTGTTGAGGATCTTTAAGTAGTGGGTGCAGAGCTGGTGGAGCAGAGAACTCCTCTGGGGGTTCCTACCGAACCTCATCATCACCGCCATTACCATGTGGTAGATACATGAAGCTATAGTCTAGGTAGTCACACTCATCAAAGTCGTCATCCAGATATGACTTATGAGGAGACTCATAGCTACCGTAATGCTCATTCTCGGGAATGTCCTTCTTGATTCCACTGCCTCTCTGGGTGAATTTAACGGTACTTCATGGCCTTTTAAGTGGTCATGCCTATAGTGTCTATGATGGAGAGAGGGTGACCACTTAGGCGAAGATCCATCTACACTACCTCAAAGATGGATGTCACAATGTGAACGTACAGTAGGTGGTGGCCGAAGCCGGAAGTGGACGTTATGTATGCGATGATGATATGCGGTAAGCTAATTTGGATCTCCTTTATAAGGCCATGAGCACGTACAAGTCCATAAAAGTAACATATTTTTTTGCTCCCGCCCTTGGGAAGAATGATCTAATGCATAATCTTGTGAAGAAGATGCGGCACAATTTTGAAGTTCGTTTCTGTAACTCTAGAGGGGTAGACAATGATCTCTCGGTCAAACCTAGTGAAAGAGTTCTGGTCATCAAGTTGGTTTAACGGTCACTCATAGATTTTCCCATGAGAGTAGTAGTAGAAGTATGGAAAGGAAGATCAAGGAGGTCAGCCACGCGCTAAGGTGTGGTCTTGATAATGCGGCCACTGGCAATAGACCAAACTACGATTTCGGTGGTGGTAGCAAGGCTCGAATAGAACACCTGAACTAATGGAGCATTATAGTTGTCTTTATATTGACATAACGACACCCAGCTGAGCTTGGCGAGCACCTCGCGAACCAGAAGGTCCGCCTTAACGAAGAACTCAAAGTCAACAACAGAACCTTGGTATTTGTTAGCCTCGAGCTAACTGCCTCTAGAATGGACTTCATGGAAGTGGCTCCATCATGTTTGGACTTGGACCGTCCCTCATGGCACAAGTGATCAACTAGAATGGTGGCCAAAGTGTCGCTAGGATGATGACTAGTGGATATAGTTGTGTGACGGGTGGTGGATTGGGTGGCGATCTAAGACGAATAAGATGACTCAAAATCACTCTCGAAGGATGTGGGCGATTAGAGGGTGGTAGGATGATGGGAAGTGGATTCGGTGGCCACACTAGTGTTTTTCGCGCAATTGGGACATTTTATCGAGCACTTGGTGGGCGCTAGGTGGAGAGCAATTTAGAGAGAATGGATGGATCAATGGGCGAAAGGGCATGAAGAGAGGGATTAGGAGGTGATAAATGAGTGAATCGATGCAAGAAACGCACAGAAAAAGCGCAAGAGAGTGCGTGTAGAGGAGAGCATAGATGGCAGTGATGAGGGGAAATAAAATGAGAGCACTATCCTTAGTCTCGAGTGGTTTTAAAACCCGGCTCAAAATGAATTAGCACACTAGTATAGAGGAGTCAACGGGCTAATGAGTCTAAGTGTGACCTTGACCCATGGAATGATGTTAAAGTGCTAAGGGAGTGGGCTACCGTGCTAATGACATTACCTAGCACGCTAATTGTTCTCTTGAATGGGTTTTGAAAAAAAAATTAAATTTTGGAGGAACACCTAGGACACGACACAATCATCATGGACACCTTGAGATTAGTGTGAAACATGGTTTTTACTATCTAAAACACACTAATAAGGTCAGATTTACAAATCATGTCTAATTCTAGCCTAATGTTATAAAATTGGTCCCTATGCAAGGTTTAGTGAAAATATCTACAAGCTAGTCATCAGTGGACACTGGATCAGTTTGACATCCTCTTTTTGCACATGATTACGAAGGAAGTAGTGCATAATCTCAATATGTTTGGTATGTAAATGTAACACCGGATTTTTCAGAATATTGATTGCACTAGTATTATCATAAAAAATCTCAGCACAACCAAGTTGGATTTTATAATCTTCAAGTTGTTGCTACATTTATAATACTTGAGCACAACAACATCTCGTTGCTTCATATTCGACTTCGGCGGTGCACAATGAAATAAAATTTTGCTTTATGCTAACCATGAGGTCAATGAATTTCCTAACAAATGACAAAATCGTGATGTACTTTTCCTATCTATTAGGCTTCTGCATAGTTAGAGTCAATAAAGCTTCTAAGTTCAAAATTTTGTGCTTTTTTTAACCATACACCCAAGTCGTGTGTCTCACTTAAGTATCGAAATATATGCTTGACACATTTTAAATGTGACTCTTTGGGCTTGGATTGGAACCTAGCACATAGACATACACTAAACATAATATTTGTTCTACTAGTAATCAAATAAAGGAGAGTTCCTATCATTCCTTGATATAGCTTAGGATCTATAGGCTTTCCTAGTTGGTCCTAATCCATTTTGATTGTGGAACTACTAGGAGTGTCACATGTCTTCAGAATCTCAAATCTGAATTTCTTGAGCATGTCCCTCACATACTTTACTTGATTAATGAAAATCTTATGCTTAGATTGCTTAATTTGCAAACCAAATAAGTATATTAGTTCACCCATCATACTCATTTCAAACTCATTTCTCATTAAAGATGAGAACTCACCGCATAGGCATATGTTTGGTGATCCAAAAATTATATCATCTACATAGATTAACAAGAACCATATTATCATTTTTTTGTCAAATTGAAAAAAGTAGGATCTAGTGTTCCTTTCTTAAACCAAGAAGAAATGTACTTAGACTATCATACCATGCTCTAGAAGTTTGTCTCAACCCATACAAGGCTTTTTGAAGACGATAAACATGATTTGGAGAATCATGATCTTCGAAAGCTAGTGGTTTTTATACATATACCACCTCATTAATAAACCCATTTAAGAATGCACTCTTAACGTCCATTTGGTATAGTAGAAAGCCATTATAGCTGGCATAAGCAAGCAACATTCCAATTGCTTATAGTCTTGCTACTGGTGCAAATACTTCTTCATAATCAATATCTTCCTCTTGATTGTAGCCTTGTGCAACCAATCTAGCCTTGTTGTCTTACTTTATCACCATTCTCATTCTTTTTGTTCCTAAAAACTAATCGTGTCTCTACTCGTATGGGTTTTAGGTCTAAGGACTAAGGTCCAAGTTTTCTAACTCATCTTGCATAGTTATGATCCAAAATTCATCACCTAAGGCTTCATCTATCTTAGTGGGTTCAGATTGTGACATAAATACAATATGCCCCTCATCGCGATTTAGCAAAGACTTAGTGGTCATGCCCTTACTTGGATCACCTAGGATTTATTAAGATGGATGTCCTAAAACAAGTCTAGAATTCTTTGGTACACTTAGTTTAGTCTCCTCTCTCACTTCTACTTCTTGACCATTGTGTTCTTGAACTTGAATGATATCATCATCATCATTAAATCTCATTTGCTCCAACGCATCAATTGCACTTTAGGATCAATCTCATCAAACTTAACATGAATGGACTCTTCTATGGTCTTAAATGATCTATTAAAACACCCTATATGCCTTACTATGCATGGAACATCCTAATAAAGTGCATAAATTCGACTTTGGGTCAAATTTTTCTAAATGGTCCTTATCATTTAAGAAATAGCAAGTACAACCAAACATCTTAAAGTAACCAATGTTGGGCTTTCGGTCTTTTCATAGCTCGTAAAGAGTCTTGTTCACTTGCTTTTGAACATTTGTCTTATTTAAGACATACCACACCATGTTAATGGCTTCGACCCAAAATGCTTGGTTATGTTGTACTATTCAACATAGTTCAACACATTTCTTGAAGAGCCTTATTTTTTCTCTTAACTACTACATTTTATTGCAGTGTTCTAGGAGAGAAAAGTTGGTGTGAATATCATTATCTTGCACAAAATTCCTCTAGACTTTTGTTGACAAACTCACCACCTTTATCACTCCTAATAATTGTGATTTTGTAGCCCTTTTCATTTTCAACCAATGTATAGAATTTAACAAAGATTTCAAACACTTCATATTTATATGCTAAAAAGTAAACCCATGTATATCTAGTAAATTCATCAAAAACCACAAAATAGTATGATTTACCTCCTAGACTTTGTGTTAGTGTAGGTCCGAACAAAACTATGTAGATTAGTTCTAAGGCTCTAGTCATATCACTAGTTACTTTCATCTTAAATGACGATTTCACTTGTTTTCCAAGAATGCAAGGAAGGAATAAAGAAAATATGTGTATTTGTCATTATGTGCATTAATATTAATAAATATGTGTCTATCATAATTGAGTTTCATTAATTAATAATGAATATGTGGGTGCAGCAGGTAGCGGGAATCGAGCCCACATCGTTAGCTTGGAAGGCTAGGGGTTATAGTCGACGTCAATTCATCATTTTGAGCGTCTCTAATTCAAAACCAAACGCATTCCTTTTCTTTCTTATAGGTGCACTTAGGAAGACCTTTGACTAAATTACCCTTGGTCAGTTTTGACAAATTCTCCATGCTACAATGTCCTAGTCTACGGTGCCACAATCATGCATCACATTCATTTTAAGCACTTAAGCATGAAACATTTTGCATGTGTATCTCATCAAAGTTAATGGCATAAACATTCTTTATCTCCATATGCTATGAACAAGATTTCATGCTTTTCATTCCTAACTATGCATTTGGATGATTCAAACATGACATGAAATCCTTTATCACATAATTAACTAATGTTAAGCAAGTTTTGTCTCAATCCATCAACAAGGTAAACATTTGAAATAGATAAAGAATCGTCACTCATAGTGTCGAGGCCAGTGACTCTTCCCTTGTTGTAATCTCCAAATGTAACCTTTCTATCATCATGTCATTTTAGCTCTATGAATTGACTTGTATCTCCAATCATGTTTCTTAAGCACCCACTATCCAAGTACAATGGGGTGGTCCTCTTCCCATCCTATATAACATGAAAGACACTAGATTTTAGTACCTAAACTCCCTTGGTTCCATTAAAGTTAGTATTAAAAACATTCCTGACTACCCATGCTAGTTTGCCCATATTGGCTCTATTAAGTACACATTTTCCCACACCATGAGGTCTATCACACTTAGAAGATATATGAGAATCATTTAACAACTTCTTATAGCTCAAAAGATTAGCCCCATAGCATATGCCTCCCTTGTTAAGTGCACGTTGTTTTGTTCCCAACATCATATCGAACATAACCCCACTATTAGTGAAATTAGTCACTATGGTAGTTACATCCTTTACTTCTTTCATTAAGGCATCTCTTTCTTTCATGACCTCCTTCAAATCATATTGAGGTCATTTATGGTCTCATTTTGAAACTCTATCTCACAATTTGCTACAATCAAACTTTTTTAAGTTGTTTGGTCTTTTTGACGTCTTTTTCCAACTCTTTCTTGAGCTCATCAATACTAGGCAAATCATCTAAGTCATTAACATAATCAAGATTTAAAGCACTAGAATCATTTACCTTACTTTTTACCATAAAACAAAGTATACATTTCTCATTTTCTGGCTCGGAGTCGAAGCTATATGAAGTTGAGTCATCTCATGTTGCCTTGAAGCTTTTCTTACCTTTCCTCTTGTCACCAACTTTCTTAGATCGACAATCGGCTTTGATGTGGTCCGACTTGTCACAACCAAAGCAAACTATTTCACTTTACTTGCCTCATTTTCCTCCACCCTTGTACTTTCTCTTGTACTTGTCACGCTTGTACATAGCCTCGTAGAGCTTCTTTCAAAGCATAGCCACTTCCTCCTCAAGATAATTCTCATCACAAGAATTCTCATCATCAGTGATCTCAGTCTGTGAAAGAAGAGCTTTCAACTTCACCGGTAGACTATTTTTCTTCAATGTTATCTCTTTATTTGACTTTTTCTTTGATGCACTACCAAATGCTTCCAATCTTGCTTGGTCCTTAAGCTCAAATTCGTGAACCTTCAATTCTCCACATATAGCATCAAAGGTATAGTAGCCAAGATTTTGTATTGATTGAATAGCATACTTCATGGCATTCCATTCCTTAGGCAAGCTTCTCGGGAACTTATACACTGAATTCTCTTGATAATAGTTCTTTCTAAGGTTCTTAATCTCATTCAAGAGCTTTTTGAAATGAGTAATTGTGGTAGCAGTGTCTTCATCGGATCCAACTCGAGAAGCTTCATTGTGCTCCTCAAGGATCCTCAACTTGGTTTTCTTCACTTGAATGGCATCATCAAAGTGAACTTTAAGTTTCTCTCATATTTCCTTATCCGTTTCGTATGCATTCACTCGGTTGAATTCAATTTCACTTAGTGTACAAAACAAGTGATCCATGGCTTGATCATTGGATAGCTGAGTCCTTGTCTTTTTAGGGGTGAAATCCTTTCCAAGCTTGTTCAGTGGAACATAGCTATTCCTAGTCGAATCCCATAAGTGTCTACCTTGAGCTCTTATGTAACTTCATCCTTACTTTCCATTGATCATAGTTTGTCCCATCAAAATATGGAGGCCTACTCGATGAATTTCCTTCCCTAATGCGAACGAGATTTAATGTTTGCATTTTTGCAAGAAACTACTCAAAGATACGTTAGTGACACTTTGAGCAATAACTCACTTTCCTACTAATTGAAACCACATTTAAATTGAGGGTGAATTGGGTGTGCCGAGAAGTTATCACTTTTTTAAAACCTTTTAATGAATAATGATGCTCAATACATGATAAGTTGTCATTTGGGCTATATTTTAAGGTGATTTTAACACTAATTTCATGACTTTTATCATCATTTATGTTGTTAAATCATTTTTTTCTATTTTAAGGTCAAAACAGGCTTTTATACAAAATGAGTGATTTCCACATAAATTTAGCCAAAAAGTAGAAAATAAACCTAGCACCTTGGTAGAGATCTCAATAAAAAGTCAAATCACCAAAGAATCGTTGGATCAAACTTAGCTGGATTGAAGGAAACTCGTTAGAAATGTTGCGAGAAAAGTCTTGTGAAGACCCAAAAGAATGATAAAGCTCATATTTCGAGGAAAACCTCAGTGCCTTCATAGCGATTTCATTTGTACATACGACGCTTGCATATTACTGGGCTCGGTTCAAAACATAACTAGGCCAAAATAGAGTGTCGAAGCAATGTCGAAGAGATTTCCCAGCTATTTGGCATTTTGAATGTATGACGCTTAAAAGATCCAAATATTGTTAGTTTCTAATTCGATAGTTTCTCAAGATTTCTTTTTAGGTCTTATTCTATCATATTCTTACTATAAATAGTAGTCCTCAGAATGACGAAAGACATATAGAACTCCATATGGAATTCCAAAAAGGAAGACTTTAATGCTAAATTCTATTTTTTGAATTCTTGTGCGAAAATGTCTTGTCAGGATTGAATCATTCGATATTTGTAAGTTTTTATTTCGTTTTACATTTTGATTTATTGATCGAATAAATTTTAGGTTTTTCTTTATGATAATGAGTAGTTAAGTTCCACTATCTAGGCCAAAATGTTTGAGTTCTAGGCATTTATAGGATTCGGGAGGTTTGCGCACTTTGATTCTTAATTTTTTTGTTACCGTTTTTGTTGTTAAGTTTCCCATTTTTGTTGTGTAACTGCACATGCATGGAAATTACGATTAGAAACTATCGCCAGTGATCTTACCATTGATCAGTAAGGGGGTCACGTTAGCTGGCGAATGGGGCCCTTGTTTGTTTACAACTGGTGTGTTCCTATGCAATTAGGATATGAGATAGATGGCAATGGTTTGTAATTTCTACACGTGATAGGTAGACAATTCGCCACTAGTTATCACTCATGATAGGTGTTCTCACAGTTCATTAATGCTACTAGTTTGTAGAAAGCCTATGACATATTCAGGGGCTTTGCGAGTCTAGTTAGTATGCGGTTGTGTCGCACATTCCCTCTATTGACATGAGGAGAACGAGTTGATGGGAGTCACTATAAGCATGTCTATAAGAATTAGTACAATGACAAACATTTGATAAATCGACGATCGAAACCATATTCTTGAAAATCAACAAAAATGAAATAGAAGAAGTTAAATTAACTTAAATAATAAAAATAATATATCTCATAAGTTACGCCATGAATCAAAAATCCTGACTTGTTTCCCTTCCAACCTAGGCGAAGATTGGTTTAACCGGACATGGTCTTCACTATCACTAAAAATCGAAAGTTGTGTGGCGGCTCCCCAAAATAATAAAAATCGATACCTAATAATACCATAAATTCCTAATATGAAAACTACTAAGAATTGGTCCCTAGAGGTGAGAGAAAGTGATTTTGGGGTTGGTCTCATGACACGTACGCTGAGGAGCATCCAGGGGTTACTGGGCATTTATTTTAGGCTTCCGAAAACATGGCAGCGTCTGATTGGTGGAGAAAATGGAGACTGTTGATGTGGCAAAACCGCATTGGTAAAGAGAATTATTGATGATGTCCCGAGTGAATGAGAACGCGCCACATGGTGGTATTGGGCATTGGTTAATTAGCTCGCATGATTTTGTGCAAAAACTTGAGAGATAGCAGTGATGTTGATCTCGAGACACATCTCATGGTTGTTGTTGTGAGCAAAGGTGTTGTAACGGCCCACTTTCCAAATGGACCGCCACCGGAGCCAATGCAGGCCCACAACCTGGCCTACCAACGCCAAGTTGTGTCCCACATGCCAACTCATCCACCATTTAATCATTATTAACCTCAAATGACAACAATTTATTGTTTAAATTATTACTGAACTCTAGTAATCGGTAAATACTGCTCAAGTAATTTTAGTTGGGATACTACACGCCTCACACAGTACTTCGTTTGCCGTCACTAACCCCCGGTCCGGCTTCGCCTAGTCCCAGATATCCCAAATTACAGCCCGTACAGACTTATTTCCATATATATGTGATATTGAGTCATTTGTATGTATGTTAAGTCATTTCACACAAAGTATGTCAAAACAGTAGTACATTAGCGCGCTAGGTCTGGGCATTAGCGCGCTATGCCCAGACAGTTATACGTTCTTCACCCAGAAGAACATTAGCGCGCTAATTTTCTGGCCTAGCGCGCTAATTTTCATTAGCGCACTAGATGTTGCGATTAGAGCGCTTATCGCGTTCTGGACAGCAAAATCGCTGAGAATTTCTAGGTTTTGCACACACCCAACAACAGCTACAACACTAACAACAACACTTCAAAACACTTTAAACTCATCCTAACAACAACCTAACAACCTCCAAATATTCACTAATACGTCTCAAATTATGATCAAAAGATAGAGAAAGTGAAGATAGGTGTGATTCTTACCTTGGTTTTGATGTATTCCTCACTCCAAGATCCTTGAACCTTCAAAAGAAACCACCAAAACCCTTGTTTCTTGGTCTCCAAACTCGGATAAGAAAATGAGGAGAGAGAAAATGTGATGGTTTTGAAGTCAAAGTGACTTATATATGTGACTTGGCATCGTATCTCACTTGTGCATCTCAAGGCCATCCAAAGCACACCATTTACTCCATTCCCAACCTCTAAGGACTCTAATTTGGACACCATTGGCACACTCACCCTTGTATTTATCTCAAGAAGTGGTCTTTCGGGTGTTCCGTCAACCGATTTCGCGTCCCGAACCCGACATACGCGTACTACCATATCCCTAACCACCAAATACACATTCCTTATTCATTATTGAACAAATTTTTATTCAGTTTTTGTAATTTAGTTCCCCAAGCCTAGTGTTAAGTTGGTTAAACTACAGGTGTTGTGTTGGCCGAGCTGACTGGCAGTCAACATTGGAGGAGAGGAGATATTGTGGCGTACTGATCGGTGGAGGGCCAATGTAGGGCTGCCACGTAGAGGAAGCTGGCGAGACAAGAAAACTTGTGCAATCACTCGGCGAAGATGTGGGAGAAAACAATGCACCCATCTCGAAGTAATCCAACAGCAGCTGGTATATGAGTGGCTTAATTGTGTCACTCTCCTGCATTACTTGGTCTGTTGATCACTTACAAATAAATTGTGCGATGCGTGACTCGAGAAAAATCTTTCGGCATCAGGTCACTGCATGTACATACTCCATTTTAAGTATTTTTTTGCCCCAGATCCAACCGCGTACTCCGTTTCACCTGAAAATGACCAATAAATATAATTAAATACATATTTTAGAGACTTTTTATATTAAATATATTAAAATAGATTACTAAAAACCTATAAATAACAACTTATCAAATACCCCCAAACTTAAGACTTTGCACGTCCCGAGCAAAGGTGTAAATGACAACACAAACTAAGCTAGACTTCTAATATAATAATGAACCTAACTAATCATATACTCGACTCAAAATTCATGGAGTTCCTTTGATTTACATAGCTACCAAGTTAACAAGCAACTCATAAAATTTCGAAGTTATGATATATCAAGGCTGCAACCCAAACATAATTAAGATCACACTTTAAAGAGATAGACTCGGTCAAAAAAAGGCCATCAACGACTCACGACTTTTCTTTTTCTATACATTCAAGCACGCAAGTTTAAAATCTCACTTAATCTAGTGAAAGCACTCAAGCTAAATCTTTTATTTGAGGAGCTTTCACAACTTCTGCCTTCATTTTTTAATAAATGTTCTCTATGTTTTTTTTTCTTCCATATTTTTTGAAGTAATACGGTCCCTGCTCCATTTCCTATGGACCGATTTTCTCACTTTTTCCCACCACAAGTTTCCCTGCTCCATTTCTTTTGGAATATGTGGGACTCTCTACATAAAAAAAACTCATGTCAGCCATTCTCACTTCCATTATAATTTAGCAAATTTCCCAATGTGGGTTAAAGTATTATCACTTGCACAGTTTTGACCGTCTACTCATTTTTGTATCTAGTACAAGGCTTAACAATCATACTAAGTCCCTAATCATGAAATTATATAAATGCTGGGCTACGGACTCGAGTGAGTGTTTCTCCTAGTTTTCTCTAAGTTTCAAGTCAAAAAAAATCACCATAGTGTACTAATCTACAACCAAATGCATGAAAAGAAAAGTTTCGGGTAACTCTAATTAATAAAAAAAGAAAATTATATTAAATACATGCATGAAAGTGTATCATATCCTAGTGAAATGAGAGAGAAGTATGAAGGGACAAGAAATGAAAGAAATGAGGAAATAAGTGACATGTGACATAAAACACCACCATTACCATCCGTCAATCGCATCTAACCGCATATATAAAAAATTAAACGATCTTACTTGCGGTCATTCCCAAAGAAACCCCCATCCAACTCAATCCACAAATCCTGAAGTATCCTCAAACTTATTCCGAACCTTGTCCTCAATGTTCAAAACAAGTCAAGGAATTCATGCAACAAGGAGAAATAGTGGTGAATAAGAACATGGATAAAAAATAAGAAGATGATACAAATACAAGCATAACAAAAGTCTCCAAAAACTGGTGAATGCACAAAATCTCGAATGTCTAAGTAACTGAGGAAACTATAAAAGAATTATCATAACAAGAGCAAGAATTAAAAAACATAGGAGTTAACTAAAATGATTTCTATCGAGTCTTACGAGCCCGAAGTCTTTTAACTAAAGGTGAAATCAACAAGATGATAGAATGAAGTCTAGAGTTTTAGGTCTGCTCAAAGACCCACCACTAATGCGGCGACTTAAGTTGGATATGTCTCAACCAAGTCTCAAAACACCTAAAGTCCTATTAATATGTTAATTATCTAAAAATGCTCAAATTATGCTAAGAGAAATCTAATTCAAATCTAAACCATATTCATGAAAATCAACAACAATGAAATAGAATAAATTAAATTAACTTAAATAATAAAATAATAGATCTCACAAGTTATGTCATGAATCAAGAATCTCGACTTGTTTCCCCTCCGACCTAGGCAAAGATTGGTTTAGCCTGACATGGTCTTCACAATCACAAAAGATCAAAAGTTGTGAGGCGGCTCCCTAAAATAATAAAAGTCGGTACCTAATAATACCTTAAATTCTTAATATGAAAACTACTAAAAATTGGTCCCTTGAGGTAAGAAAAAGTAATTTTGAGGGTTGGTCTCGTGACACATGCGTTGAGGAGCATCCAGGGGTTGCTGGGCGTTCATTTTAGGCTTTTGAACACGTGGCAGCATTTGATTGGTGGAGAAAATGGAGACCACTGACGTGGCAGAACCGCATTGGTAGAGAGAATTGTTGATGAAATCCCGAATGAATGAGAACGTGCCACGTGGTGGTGTTGGGCGTTGGTTAGCTCAAACGATTTTGTGCGAGAACTTAGGAGACAACAGCAATGCTGATCTGGAAACACATCTCATGGTTGTTGTTATGAGCAAAGGTGTTGTGTTGGCAGAGCTGTTGTGGTGTGCTAATCGGTGGAAGGCCAATGGAGGGTTGCCACGTGGAGGCAGCTGGCGAGACAAGAAGACTCGTGCAATCACTCGGCGAGAATGTGGGAGAAAATAATGCATGCATCTCAAAGCAATCCAATAGCAGCTGGTACGTGAGTGGCTTAAGTCTGTCACTCTCATGCGTTACTTGGTCTGCTGATCACCTACAAATAAATTGTGCAATGCGTGACTCGAGGCAAATCTTTCGACATCTTTTCACTACATGTAAATACTCTATTTTGAGTGTTTTTCTGCCTCAGATTCAACCGCGCTCTTTGTTTCGCCTGAAAATGACCGATAAATATAATTAAATATATTTTTAGAGATTTTTTATATTAATATATTAAAATAGACTACTAAAAACTTATAAATACCAACTTATCAATCGATGTGGGTATCAGGTAGGAGTTACCCGAGGATGTTAGACTAATCTAAATAATAAGATATGATGTCTAATTAAAACTATAGCCTAAGTTAGTTCATTCGATAAATTAAAATATGGCATACATGAGATGTGTGTTAGGGTGCGAGGCACCAAGTGTCGGGTGCCAAGTAATCGAGGGTTAGTGTGGCCGCAAATATTTTAGATATAGGACTAAACACACTAACCATATGTAATTATCTTCGTAGGTGAATTAATTTGATTCAAGATAAAATAAAGCCCTATTGTTGGATATGAATCAATTGAATGTTCAACCTAGTAATGATCATATAATACATATAATAAAGCAAGATGAGTGGCTTTCATGTGGAACAAGTAGTTTCATTTAGGGACAAGTGGCATTGAGGGAGGACACATGTCCTAGTAATTAACTAATAGTAAATCAAGGATTTGGCTAATTAATCCACTTACTAATATAAGTATATAAGGCATATACTTAGTGGAGGAGCTCAACATATACATTTAAGTTGAGATATTAGAGGAATTGAGGAAGTAATTGGCTAAAAAGTTCAAGGAGATCAAGGAAAGTTGGAGCTCAAATCAAAGTGTCATCAACCATAGGTACACGTCTCTTTATTTCAAGTTTGAAATCAGTTCTGGGTTTTGGTCATTTTCAAAGAGTGGATGTTTGAGTCTTTGAATTGGTTTATATATTTGAATTCTTCATTTCAGGGTGATAATCCAGCTATTAGGAAGTTCTTAATTTGGTTTTGAAATAAGAAAAAATATGAATTTATGAAGTTGTAAGACCAAAATTGAAATTCTACATGTTGTACTATGAACTAGCCTATGTAATTTAGTCGTAACTTCATCATTTTAAATCGAAATGGACCTAATCTAGTGGCATTTGAAAGTTAACTCAAAGGGGAACAACTTTTTCTCTAAAAATTATGTAATTCGAATGGTTTCATGTCCAAAAGTGCTCTACAAATAGGTGATTAAATGCATTATAAGATTTTTGAAACTAAGCTTTTAAAAGACATAACTCTCTAATTACTTATCCAAATGAGTTAATCTTTTAGTATGTTGTTATTAGGTATGTTAGCTGCCTTATGACTAAAAAATCATGATTTTTGAAACAATAGATTGGGAGAAATAAATTTTCTAAATCTACTGGTCGGATTAAGTTTAAATTTAAGCAGTTTTTAATAGAATTGCAATATCTCTTCCATTTCAAATCGGAATCTCGCAAACCAAACCTTTTAGCAAAGTAAAGATACAGACCAAAAACTTTATGCTAGGGAAGTTTTTGAGATTTGGACAATTTCATGACTAAAAATACGCTGCAACACAGGACCAAATTTGAGACTTTATTTTTTCTTTAGGAGCTGATTTGGAAAGATCAATTTAAAACATATTCAACCTATCTGAATACATAGTAAACATACTTAATTGACTTCCGGGGACAAAGAGAACGTAGCTTAGGTACCGGAGAGCTCGGCGAGGCCGAGTTCAAGAGTCTAGGGAAGTCGGAGCCTGTATTGAGGTGCATAAACCTATTGGAATGCCTCATAGAATTCATGCTTTTGTTTTATCGATATCAAATTACAAGTGTTACTACTGGTGGGCACACATGGGTTTCACTCTAATTCGATTGTGTATATATTGGTTGTGGCTAAATCACTTGCACGGGTTTACTTGTTTTTAGCGCTCATGTTGAAGGTAGTAGAATGTATCTACGACTGTCATAAGAGGGATGTAAGATGTTCCCTTAACTTGAAATAATGTCTGGAGGGGTTCATCCGTTAATCGTAGTTGGTGTTTAGTCATCGTAAGCCTGCGAGTATATACGTGGTTCTTGTCCTATTTTATCGATTACCTGTTGGTTTAAGTCGGGGTTTTCTCTGATTATTCACTTGTTTATTTATTCATTATTGCTTTATTTCCAAGCCTACGTTATTGGTATGTATTGTTACATTTATTCGTTGATGTTTTTGCTTGTCTTATGCCGCCTAAATTCATGGGAATATGACTTACTATTGTTAGACGTTATATTTGTTCGATTTTGGGGTTCATACGCAGCGGAAATTACAAAACAATTTTGACAAAAACCCCGACAGGATCCGAATCTAATTCCATTAAAAACGTTTAAACCATGAAAAACTTAATCATACCTCAGTCGCAATATACCTTTCTGAAGGTTGGTCGATCTCTAAGGCGCCGCCAACGACGAACGCCCTCTACTAGTAGTCCACACACGAACGGTGGCCGAGATTCGAAGTGCTAGCTTCGAGAGAATACCAAATCTTTTTGTTTCTCTCCAAAACGATCGAGCATACCAAAAACCCTAAGTCGTTTCTAAAACGAAAATAGAGTTTCGGCCTTTTGATCTTTCGTATGTGTATTGTAACTTAAAGCGTCTATTTATACAACCCTTGTATATAGACGGTTAAGTAAATTACACATATACCCTTACTTAAAGAAGTATAAGTGTAATACACCACAAGGACGTTTACGTCATGATGAATTTTATCACATAAAATTCATTTTTCTCGAATCATCTTAAAATCTCGCAAAACCATTCTTAGTGTGCGACCCAATAGGCTCATACAACGTTGGCGTGTACCAAAAACACATTTTGGTATACGAGTCATAAGCGCCTCTCTAGCAAGACATTATGACTACCCAAGTTGTACGAATATCAAATCGATACAACCTAATCAATAGTGTATATAACATCCTTTTGTCACACGATATCCTTTTGATCAAACATAAGGCATGGAATTGTCATCCAACATGTTCAATCGTACTAGTCTCGATCTCTAGGTAGATCGAAAACATCCAAGTGACATTGATCAATATCAATTCACTTAGACTAGGCCTTTTAACATCTAACACATCGAGGATCCACTAGATATCTCTCTTTATATGAGAGGGACAAATTCTATCTCGATTACACAACTTCATCACATTGCTCACACAAGAACCAATCACAACCTTTATAATCGTCCGGTTAAAGACAACGTTTGATTGTGTCAAATCACTGTGTTCCTAATGTTGAAGTCTCTGGTAATCTCAAGTCAGAGGACTGGAATATATACCTATCATGAGAAACAACTATGACTTAATCCATGTGATGTTCTCATAGCGGGTCGGTCCAGTACTTTGTTCCCTAACAAGTACTCGTGATCTTGATTCGTATCCCTATACGTATAATCATCATATGATCATCGATCAAGACTCACACTAGTATTAATTCATTATAGTTCCTCTATTTATTGACCTAGGGCACATGCCCCATCAATATTTGCATGTCGCGTAGTTTACCGGTTTTATTTCATGAATATTGTGTGAACTTCTTTCGAGATCTTATTCACTGGACTCGTCACTGTACTTGTTAGGAAACTGAGTGCAGATCCTTCAACGAGCAAAGGTAAGGGCATGAAGGTATTAGGCGACTAACTCTGAGATAGTGATGCCAGCTCATGTTTGATTACAATATGTATGTATTTACTTTTCGTTGTGTTTTAAGAACTGTAGAACACTGAATATATGTATATGGATCTTTTGTTGTTTTTATTTCTCCTTTGATATAGACATAGTATCTTTTTGCCGAGTTTTCCACTACCAACAATTGTTAAATATTGCATAATTTATTCACTTAAAGACTTTCGCTGTAAAATTATACTGTGACTTAATAGATTGGCTACTTGTCTAATTAAATCACTAATAATTACATTACAAATAATTAGCTAAGTTAGGGTTTATCATAAAATGTGTAAGGAATCAGTTAATTCGCGGGGAGTTATAGATAAGTAGGCCACTACGTGGCGAGGCTTGTTGACATGTAATGTGACATGGAGGGTCTCATGGCGGCATTAGAGTTTGGGTTGCTGCAGTTTGGTATTACAGCGAGGTAGATAGAGCCTCAAGAATTGTTTAAAGAAATCTAATAAAACTTAAACAAACAAACATCCAGATGTGGAAACGCAAATATCATGACTTAAAATCGTAGTTGGGAAGCAAACTTCAGTCGGGTAGTAATAGGGCTTATATATGTATTATGTTTTTATTGTATATATTATATATGTGTATACGAAAGGTGGTTCGGGGCACATTTTTCAATGCAGATCATGATGGATGCCTAACCGACTCCACTTACTACTGATGTTGGTCAGACGAGCGATCAGACCAGATATGAGGGTTTAGATCCTGCGGTAGCCACACCATTTGCAGCTTAGGATAGGGAGTTTGAGATATTGATGGAGATTATTTGCACATAGACAATGGCGCTCGCTTCACTAGTTGTCGCACGGACACCAAGCGCTACTAAGACAACAGTTGTTTCGACGACAGTTGTGTCGACTATTCAAGTTATACTGATGCATGATGTGGTACAGGATACTCCGACAGTGGTTGTTGCACCAATAGTAGCACAGACCGAGACAGCGATAGCTACTACTAAAACGCCGATAGCTACGCCAACACAGACAGGCGTATTTAAGACTTCTATGAAAGTAGAGATCAAGTTGATGAGGGAGTTCATCAAATTTGATCTCGGATATTTCCATGGAGGCAGAAACCTATAGCCAAGAAATAGTTGATTGTGCATCAGAGGCTACACAAGCTACTGCGAATTCATGAGAGCATACAAGCTAAGATATCAGGGCATATGCTGAGAGGAAATGTTGGAGTGTGGTGGACAACATACACAAACACTCATCCATATCCGATAACATAAGCTAAGTTTCGACAGGTCTTCTATGATCAGTACATTCCAATCGAGATCCAGCTAAGGCTGAGACAGAAGTTTTTAGCTTTGAGACAAGGTAACCAGTCAGTGTTACAGTACATAGATAGGTAACGATACTTATTACAATTTTCCACGGACATCACGGGCACTAAGAGACTATAAATTTAATACTTCGTCCGAGGATTGATTGAGGATATAACTGGAGCCAATGTTTCCACTGGAGCATAGAGCACTTACACATGAGACACATTTGATGCAGTAGGGTGACAGGCATTCATATGTCGAGTCAGAGAGACAGACTGGATAGAGTTCCGGGCAGAATAGATAGAGATCAAGATGACAGAAATGACAGATATTACAGTCGAGGTCGTATGGATGATGATCAGACAACTAGAGTTTATGTCGTGCCAGCACTACCAGAGCCACTACAGAGACCGACTCAGGAGTCAGATAATCGGCAAGCAGGACCAGGATGGAAGACCACGTGTCGAGGTCATATCATCTCGTCTGCTTCCATTAAAAGATTGACGATCAATCATTATTATTCCACTTTTACCAAAATCATTTCAAAATTTGATAACTCTTGACCTAAGTTTTCCTGTCCACTTATCGTGTCTCACACAATTAACAAAAGTTGATTAGGTCATAGGAGTAGATACCACTTATATCTAATAATATCATATGATACATATAATCAACATAAGATATATAGTTTAAGTTTTAAGTTTTTCTGCTCTCCTCGTTTCCCAACTAAGACTTTATGCCAAGATCATAGGGTATCCACACTAAGTTCAATTTGTGTCCTAACTCAATTATTGATTTTATGTCTTATACAGGTTGTGGGTTAATCAAGAGCTAGGTGATAAACCATAGGCTCTTATACCAATTGTGATGGCCACAGCCCCACAAACTGGGCCACTCTCGACTTAGGCTTACGTGGATCCTAAGTCAACCTCGCAAGGTCAACATAAGCCTAGCCGACCTCCGTTTCCGTTATTATATGTTATTAATTTAGAACTACAAGGTTGACTTATTAGGTTTTGCAAGTGTTACAATTAAACCAACAGAACTAAACTTAGGCAATTTAAATAACTCAGTAAATGACGAGACGGGACAACCTATGGTGTGGAAACCCAAAAAATATGATCACATGTATATGTAAGGTGACAAGATATAAAAATACACATGTATCAAGAATTGCACTTAGCCCATAAACTCATTTTACAAAACAAGTATAATATAAATACACAAGAAGGACCTACAGGTAGCAAAAATAGAAGTCGATTCTGAGGGGAGCTCGGAGTAAGTCACCAAGCACCAGTTCCCTGCTATTTGCTAAACGAAAGACCTGTAATTGTCACCACGCAGGAGATAATTCCAGTGAGTAAATCCATTAGAGTTTCAATCACAATTCTTGAATTTAAATAAAGAAGTCTAAGTATCATGCAGGAATTTAAAGGACAGGATAGTAAATAAAATGCATGATAAATGGACTAGAAAGGGTTAACAATGAATAAAAAGTACCTACGAGTCAAGGGAATGCATCTAAGTGGTATAAATCCATCAAGAGCGACGGCCACTACTCGACTTCCTAGAACCGCGACTCTCCAAGTTGATAGGCTCACTTTGATGTAGTGTGGAGGCATCAAAGGTGCCCAAAATACATAGCCCACATCTACTACCCGCTATCTAGTACTCAGGGTGAGGTCACATTTCTCCATCTAGCACCAAACCCAAGAGTACCTTCATGACACACTCCTGCCTTAAACACTCAATGATATATAATAAAGTACAAATAAATGGAATAATAAGAAATAAATTCAAAAATATGATCAGAATTAGAATTTAACCTCTAACTGGTTTACTTACCTCAACTACGTAAAAATATCGGCTCTCGTGGCTCCCGCACCCCTCTAAAACCAACCTCAATACTCGACTCTAGCCTTTTTAGATCCTTGCTATTCAATTTCGCTTGAGTGTGTTGGAGTCTGATTATACTTGGTTTATCATTTCATTTTTTGTTCAGTCCATTGTATTATTTTTAGCATTTTTCATTAAGTTATTTATCCTAAAAATGACTCCAAAGTCGGATAAAAATGTCGGGAAAGACTTCAAAAAGCTCGAGACACAAACCACAATGTTTATCAGCATAATATAACTTATGATTCTTGATTAAAATAATTTAAAGTGGTTTAAATCTATTTATTTGGAAAACGGTCTAAATATGAACTTAGTGTTGAATTGTCAAGTCCTTAAACCAAAAGGAAGCCGAAAAAGCACGTTAGAAAACTCGAAATAACACCAAATTCACAAGACATCTGAATCATATTACAAGGATATATTCTAGACAATGTGAGTTAGAAAGTTCCACAGAATCCCTCGAAAAGCCTTGACATCCAAACACTCACAAAAAGGGTATCCCTATGCATAAACCTTGATTTTCAATTCATTTTTTATAAATAAAAAAAATCATATTTTTTAAAAGTAATGGTTCTAGGTTGTTGTGCTCCCTCTTAACTTTACAACGATATGTACAACGTCAAAACGGAGTAAAAACGAATGAGAGACGCGTCTATTTTCTGAAAATTAATCAAAATCGTCCTAAGACTAACCAAAACATAGAGCGCGCTCCATGTACAAGTGGAGCGCTCTCCAGTGTAACGATCCAAAAATTTGACTTGTGCTACGTGTCAAGTCAAAGTCGTATGTGGGACCCACTCGGCCTGCGTTGACCTCGCGAGACTGGCTCGGGGGTCCACGTAGGCTTAGGCCGGGCGGGGCCCAATTTGTGGAAAATTGGGGCCGTCACATCCGGGGTCATGCAATACTGCAGAAATGCAGTTCTGCACTACCAAATCATCAAAAATCATCCCCAGATTCTCCTATATCATACTAAAAAAAATACTCGACTCTAGCCTTTTTAGATCCTTGCTATTCATTCAATTTCACTTGAGTGTGTTGGAGTCTAATTATACTTGGTTTATCATTTCATTTTTTGTTCAGTCCATTGTATTATTTTTAGCATTTTTCATTAAGTTATTTATCCTAAAAATGACTCCAAAGTCGGATAAAAATGTCGGGAAAGACTCCACAAAGCTCGAGACACAAACCACAATGTTTATCAACATAATATAACTTATGATTCTTGATTAAAATAATTTAAAGTGGTTTAAATCTGTTTATTTCGAAAACAGTCTAAATATGGACTTTGTGTTAAATTATCAAGTCCTTAAACCAAAAGGAAGCCGAAAAAATACGTTAGAAAACTCGAAATGACACCAAATGCACAGGACATCTGAATCATATTACAAGGATCTATTCTAGACAATGTGAGTTAGAAAGTTCTACGGAATCCCTCGAAAAACCTTGACATCCAAACACTCACAAAAAAGGGTATCCCTATGCTAAACCTTGATTTTCAATTCATTTTTTATAAATAAAAAAATCATATTTTTTAAAAGTAATGGTTCTAGGTTGTTGTGCTCCCTTTTAATTTTCCAACATATGTAGAACGTCAAAACGGAGTAAAAATGAATGAGAGATGCATCCATTTTCTGAAAATTAATCAAAATTGTCCTAAGACTAACCAAAACGTGGAGCGCTCCATGTACAGGTGGAGCGCTCTCCAGGGTCATGCAAAATTGCAGAAAAGCGGTTCTGCACTGCCAAATCATCAAAAATAATCCCCAAATTCTCCTATATCATACTAAAACCCTAAAAAATACTCGACTCTGGCCTTTTTAGATCCATGCTATTCATTCAATTTCACTTGAGTGTGTTGGAGTCTAATTATACTTGGTTTATCATTTCATTTTTAGTTCAGTCCATTGTATTATTTTTAGCATTTTTCATTAAGTTATTTATCCTAAAAATGACTCCAAAGTCGGATAAAAATGTCGGGAAAGAATTCGCAGAGCTCGAGACATAAACCACAATGTTTATCAACATAATATAGCTTATGATTCTTGATTAAAATAATTTAAAGTGGTTTAAATCTATTTATTTGGAAAATAGTCTAAATATGGACTTAGTGTTAAATTATCAAGTCCTTAAACCAAAAGGAAGCGGAAAAAGTACGTTAGAAAACTCGAAATGACACCAAATTCACAGGACATCTGAATCATATTACAAGGATCTATTCTAGACAATGTGAGTTAGAAAGTTCTACGGAATCCCTCGAAAAACCTTGACATCCAAACACTCACAAAAAAGGTATCCCTATGCATAAACCTTGATTTTCAATTCATTTTTTATAAATAAAAAAATCATATTTTTTAAAAGTAATGGTTCTAGATTGTTGTCCTCCCTCTTAACTTTCCAACGATATGTAGAACGTCAAAACGGAGTAAAAACGAATGAGAGATGCCTCCATTTTCTGAAAATTAATCAAAATTGTCCTAAGACTAACCGAAACGTGGAGCGTGCTCCATGTACAGGTGGAGCGCTCTCCAGGGTCATGCAAAACTGCAGAAATGCAGTTCTGCACTACCAAATAATCAAAAATCATCCCCAAATTCTCATATACCATACTAAAACCCTAAAACTCGATCAAACACCATAAATCATCACTTCGGGTTATCGAAACAATAACAATGATACATAAATTTCCAAGATTTATACATGCATCTCATGAAAACCTCAAGAACACCCAAAATAGTTTGAAAGCTTGAAATGCAACTTAAATTCAAGTTTGAAAATACTTGAATCAAGTTGAAAAAATCATAACACAACCTAACTTGTTCTTAAAAATTTGTTTTAGATTGAATGACAAATTCCAAAATTATTAAACCAGTAATTACGGTTAATCAAAGATTAGAGGATCCTAATTATGATTTTGATCGCGAGTTGGGAGTTAAACACCGGTGAATTCGAGATTTATAATTAATTTTATTATTCTGTGATGTTTGCCTAGTATTGTGTATTATATATTATTTTATTTTGTAAAGTTCTAATCGACTGAGTGAATTCGGTGTGTCGCGGGGTTTTATCTCAAGATACATGTCAAGACGGGTGCCGAGATAGTCAAAATATTGACATAAACATTATGTTGAGTTTCGCGATGAATAATTGGATTGAAGTTTAAAAATTCAAGTTTTGGACTTTAATTGGATTTAATGGGCCAACATGGGCCCCACACTTCAATTCGCGTGCAAAAATTGATTGTCCAAGAGTTTCGGAACATTTTTGTAAATTATCCAATTTTTGGCAGAATTGAGGTATTTTTTAGGGTTTAATTGAGACAAAAATTGAAGATACACCATGAAAATAAAAGAAAAATTGGTAAATTACCTAAAAGGGTATCTGAATTGTATAGTTGAGGATATAAATGGAGGGTCAAATGCCCATTTTGACAGGGGACTCCCCGCTGTTTCATCGTCTCCTTCATTCGTTCTTCGATATCACTGGTTTCTCTTGTCTCTCTCGTCTCTCTCACTCGTCTCTCTCACTCGTCTCGTCTCTCTCGTTTGAACCTCTCTCCCTCTTCGGATCCAGAAAGAGGACTGTGTTAGTGTCGTTGGTGGTGAGGTTGAAGGAGGAAATGGAATTTTAATTTTTCTACTGTAAATTGATGTTGACACTGATTTAGTGCATATGTGATTCGAATTTGTTGTTGCGTAATCGGTTTTGGGGGATAAGTGAGATGAGGATGAGAGTTTAGACCGATTCATAAAAAATTACAGAGAAGAGAGACAGTCGAACCAGAGAGAAAGAGGAAGAAGACGACTTGAATAGGTGACAGGTTTGGGAAGACGATGGGGATGGACGGGAGACTTTGGCCTCCTTTGAAATATAAAAAAAAGCACATACACATAAAAAATAGAGAGAGAAGCTCTATTGAACGAGCTTGAGATGGGGCTGACCCCTGAACCAGACCAGTTCGGGGATGAACACTCCTTCCCTTAAAATTTAAAAAAAAAATAGAAAAAAGGTTTTAAATAGAAAAAGTAAAATAAAAATCTCGAGAAATTTGGGAAAATTCAGAAAATTGGGTTTTTGGATAAATTAATGGAAATTGGGGATTTTTTGGAAAATGATGATTTTTGGATTTTCTTGAGGATTTTTATCGGGTATGTTTCTCGTAATGCGTACTATGATACCAAAAAATGTCCAAAATTTGAAAATTCTTTTATGACCTAATCTAAGTTAATTTTCGATTGTGAATCACAATTTGGAGTCAAAATTGGGATCCGAACTTCTGAGGATATGATTCGGAGAGATTTCAGGGTTTTATATTCGAGGTTGGACCCATAAATATATAATAAATTGAAAAAAGAATATTTAAGCCTAGACAACGTAATTTTCGATGTCGAAAATGAAATTCGAGCATCGAATAATTTATTTTGGAAATATTTTAGAGGTTCCGGGACGCGATTAGGTTAATTTAACCAACTAATTGAAAAAAAAATTGCGGCACGGTTGTGGAATCTTATCGGATTTATAAATGAATTGTATGATTGCAATTGGAACCTCATGTGGATTAGCTTACTGATTCGGAGCGCAAGGACATTGGTATCGCATTTGTAAGGTTAAGTAAATCTCACGGTAACCTTTACATTGTATGATTATAATTTCGTATAAATTGTATTAATCCTTGAAATTGCATTTTTGTTGTACACGCATACACGATTTGGGAGGATAAGTCATTACGAGTCTCCTTATAGTATCTGCCTGATTGTATTACAGGGTGGAACTATTTAGTGTCTGCTTGACTATGTGCACAGGGTATATTAAGCTACCTTACTGTATATTATAGGGTAGAACTTGTAATGTCTACCTGACTGTGTGCAGGGTAGAACTATATTATGCTTAAGGGGCTAAAGTCTCTGATACTTTGCATCATGTGATTATCATGAGATCACGGTGACCCAAATCATACTTTGATAGACTCGAGGAACGAGACTCGTTTGGTTATTCTCCCTGCGCATGAGTCCTTATTACTGTTTACTTACCACTTTCGGAGGACGTCATCTGATTGTGGTCTGATAATAGAAATGTGATGGATTCACCGTTGTATTTAAATTCCTTATATTATATTATTCGTTTAAGTTCCTTGGATTATTATGCATTTGATTACTACAGATGTACTGGATAGTATGGGATTTACTTATCTGACATTATCGAATTTTTATAATTAGGTAATGACGAGTTTTAGTGGCGACAAGGGAAATGAAACGTTTTCCAATTATTGGTAACTTGCTCAGTTCCTTTCTATCTATGTATATATTATTTTGAATATAAAATATTATATAAATGGATTTTTGGGTTCGTGTGCCATTAAGATCTCCTTTGGAATTGATATAATGGTATTAAGACGGATTGGCATGATGCGAACTAAGGTAATGATAGTTTAAGGGTTTTGAAAGTTTGAGATAAGTTAGAATAAATGCAATATATATTGTTATGAGGTGGATTGTGAGTCCTTCGGCATTTCCACCAAAGTTGAGCAGGTTTGTTAAATATTTTTGAAGGCCGGGATTTTCGGTGTAGACTTATAAATAGAGGAGATGCTGTCGAAAAAATTTTACGAGATTTTAAAGATAATGTAAACAATCCAATTGAGCTTTGAGGTTTAAGATTCACTTTAGAATCCTTTGTGGTTGATAAAGAATCGTATTTGATAATTACTTTGATAGATTTTTATTTATTTATTGGAGGAGAGGTTAAGGCTGCTAGGTTATCAGGAGATTAAGGTAATCTAGGTCAGTCAGATGCCATAACTAGGTGGGGTCTGATAATGAATGCTCCAAATCATTGCATGTATAATTAGGATTAATTGAGTAAGAACTCAACAAAAGTATAGGAGCATTACCTAGACCTTGATCTTTTTAATTGATCTTTCTTAACCAAGATTGCCTCCTTGATTGATCTCAATTAACTTAAAATCATAGAACTTCAGCCCTAATTTCTTTTTCTTTTCTATTTTTTGTGAAATCCAGTGAGCTTTTCTCTTATGTATGAATGCTAGGATCAAATGTAATGACCCTCAAATTTAAATGTGCCACGTGGCACATTTCAGGACCGTTGACTGGATCGTCGTGACTTGATGTACTTATTGAAACCTCTGGAGTCGACACCGAGGTAAATTTTATTTTTTTGCGGTATGTGTATTATTTATTTATATCCAAATGTGACTTTTTAATGTCCAAGAGTACGTTTATTTGTCGCGCCAAATTTGCGAGTAAGGTATATGCAAGGCATTCGGTGAGTCGAGACATGAGCGAGGACGTACCTCAAGTTGCTTGTCGACGTGAGACCGAGGTAGCGGCTTATGGGGTAAGTGTAATTTGAACTAACTATAGTTGTATATATGCTTTAATGTGGTCTTGTTGGATATTCAATTAATAAGCTTAAGTTAGTGAAATAAATCAATGGTCATATGATGTGCATCGAGACACGTATTATCAATCTAGAGACCAAATAAGTATATAATTGGAGTCACGTAAGCGTGACTTATGGGATAAGTGTGTGAAGGTGGTCCTCAAGATAAGTCTCGGGATATGTAAGTGCAAATGGATTTGTGGCTAATGTGTGACCATCTCTAATCATATATATATAACATAAGTCAATCAAACTTATCACTTAAGTTTTGATTTCTCATCGATTTGGCAAGGAGAGGGAGAGAATGGTCTGCTTGAGTGATCAAGAGGAGGGGAGACTCAAGAATCCAGTGACGTTGGTGAAGTTGTGAAGATCAAGCTTGGTGTATGCATCAACTTTGTAAGTTTCCTAGACAAAGCTCATTTCAATTCAACATGATGAAGTCACGAATCTGATGTTGTGGGTTATTGTTTTGTGTTGTGGTTAATATTAGGGACCTTTAGTAGTGTGTATGAGAGTCCCCAAGGCATCAACATGGCCTATGTGTAGAGAAAACTCAGATTTTGAAATGCAGAATTCCGGGTTTTGTTGCACATAGCACGCTAAGTAGGAAATCTAGCGCGCTAATATTGATTATCGCGCTAGATATTCGAGATAGCAAGTTAATGTTGAAATTAGTGCGCTAATATCAAAAATTAGCGTGCTAATGCAAAAATTAGCGCACTAATATTGATTAGCACGCTAGATATTCGAGGTAGCGCGCTAACGTTAGAAGTAGCGCGCTAATGTTACAAGTAGCGCGCTAATTGGCGTGGCAGCACAAAAATATGAAATTTTTCAAAATTTCCAAAACACTATAATTCAGTCTAAAACATGTTATAGGTCCTCACGAACCTTAGGGGAGGCCTCGGGAGTTCGGGTGTTCGTTTTAGGGAACGTGTCCGAGCCGCCAGGGTGGGATAGCGTGGGTCCGAAGTAAGTAAATAAACCAGTTAAGGGAATGCATAGTAATTCATATTCCATATTTATTGTCTTTATTGATAAATGCCTTTTCTTGGAATTATATTCGTCATGCCTTGGTTGAGTGTCTATGGCCTAAGTATGTCGAGAAGGTACTTCTGGGATTATAGCTAGTTGGGCATACGTGAACACTACCTACACGGGTGCGGTTACCCAACCAAACGTGAATTCTCCCCGAGTACTGGATTGTTGTGGATTGTTGTGGATTTAAGACCACTTAGTAAGCCTTTTTTTATTCCTAGGCACTCATTTTTGTCATGAATATCTATCAGTCTGTTTATCATACATTTTCTATCTTTTTATCTGTCTTTAAATACTTGCATGATATTTGGACTATTTTTAAATGATTCACGAGTTACTGTTTATATCCTTCTGGTTATTATTTTCTACTTTACTGTACTCACCGTCTAGTTTGTGACGGTGGGTGCAGATCGGGTATAGACGGGCAAGGGGAAAGAATTGATGATTAGCGACTTCCTTTGAGGACTTTTGGAGCAGTTCCTTCCTTTGCACGATAATATGTTTTGTCATTTTTGTTGTAATTATTGTATATTACTGTTTTTTATTACACTTGAACATATCGGGATCGAGTGATATAGGATATCATGTATTATCGTTTTGTATATTGTTGGTCACCAAATATGCATGTTTATCCGTTGGTTTCAAGGTTCCACACTATAGGTTGTTCAAACTTTATTTAATATGATTTATTTAATTAATTTTTTAGTTTATTTATGCTGCAAACTATTCTATAAAAGACATAACTTAATAACTCAATGTTAAAATATAAATTTAATGAGAATGCAACTATTTGAGAATGACTAGGCATGTGTCGACTTTGCGAGGAACGACTCGGGGGTCCACGTGGGTTAAAGCCAAGCAGGGCCCAGTTTTATAGGGAACTGAGGCCGTCACATCAAAAGACTCACGTATATATGGATCTCACTTAAATGTAGAATCCTTAAATCAATCTATTATCACATCCATTGTTAGATATCTAGGCGCATCTAGAGTTTGGAATTTATTTGCACATGCATATCATAGGATCCCATTATCCATCTATGATCTTTTCTTCTACACATCTTTAGGTAGGATCAATGTTCATGGAAACAAATTAGCAACCTAGTTGTTCTCATTCATGAACTTTAGGACTTAGGCTAGATAAATGTTCCTAATTAAGTCAAATAATCCCACCATACTAAATACATATATTTGTACACTATCTTAAGTTATTATTAATCCATTTAGAGTCCAATAGAACACTTTAGACAAATCAATAATAATTTTCCTAGCAAAACTAAATGTATGCCATTTCATTTATATTTTTTTCCTCATTTAGATTTAGTTTATTTTAATTAGGATTTCATTTCATAACTTAGGTTTTTTCATTAAACTATAACCCAACCTAAGTTATAAGTTTACCCAAGTCTCATTGATGTACTAACCTACTCAATTGTCTCCGCGCGCGCACCCAAAGGTCGGCACCACTCTTAGCTCGTAAACTTCGATGCTAAAGTATTTAAAATTGTGCATGCAAATATGGATATGTATAGTACAAGCATCAAACACAAGTAAAATTATTTAATTACTTACTCGATGTCGATGTCTGAGTATCGATCGAGTTTGCCACGTATGACTAGCTACCAGGTCACGGTCCTACTGGGCAACGTGATTAGGACTAGGACTTTTTTGGGTCGTTACATCTAGCAATCGCATTAATAGTGTCAGTGGGTAATCAACCCTAGTTTTATAAAATGGAGAAAAATGAATCACAATGTAATAGCTAATGACATAATGACTTGCATTTGTTATAGATTGAGTATATAATTTTTAATATCTAGTTAGCTATGATTGGTTCATATGGCTATTGCATTTATTTCTTGAATAGTATATAGAATGATGATACTTATGTGAATGCTAACTTACTGAGCAAGTTGAAACGCTCACCCAAATTAATGTTTTAGATTCACAATCCAACGACTCAACTAAGGGGAAAGAGAAGGCGTAGGAGTTTTGTAGTCTTTTCTCCGATGTTATGAATTATCTTTTGTATATATATCATACTGTTCGAATTATAGTTTTGTAATGTCATAGGATTGGGAAGTTTTGTATGACCGAGGTTTGATTGGTAAACTCTAATTTATGTATATCGTGTTTATGTCGAAAAAGTTTTTAAATTTTCTGCTGCATATTTCACGCTATTATATTTCGATATTCGATATACATTTGAGTTTATCAGGTAATGAAGGTGAGACTGTTGACTCTAATTAAGTGCGACTAGTGTACCAAGGCTTAATTAGGGTTTTAGGCTAAGTATTGCCCTAATTGTATTGCCCTAATCGGGATTGGGGATGCGATAGAAGTTATAGCGCGACACTCTAGAGTAAATCATTGTTTTCTTCTTCTTCTTAAAAAAAAAAAAAAAAAAAAAAAAAAAGAATAAATCATGTATTGTTTTTTTTTTTTTTTTTTTTTACTTACGTGAAACTCATGACCTTCTAGATGTGCTTCTTGTCTTTATTACTTGATGTCTTCATGTGTTGTTGTGTTTGACCATTGCTGACCAAAAGTTTTAAAGTTTTGGCAAATAACGTATTCTTGTTACTCGGTAATTGTTGTGGGCTCAGCGGCTACTTCTTGTCGGACGTTGCGTGGAACTGGCTTTTTCTTTTCTTTTGGTATTGAAACTGGCCTTGTTTGTTTCCTTTAATTTCGGCCATATAGATCACATTATGTGAAGAAGTTGATTTTTTTTCTGCTTTTTTTCGAAGAAAATAAGTTGAGTCTTAATACGTATCAAAGAGGTAATTATGGAAAAACTTTGGGTGAATTTATTCTCTACTAGTTTTCTCTTTCTAGTTATCTATTATTTTTCTATTTTCTTTTTTGGTGAATTCTCTCTCTCTCTCTTTCTTCTTTAATACGTATCAAATAAGTTATTATGGAAAAACTTTAAAACTTTTGATCAGCAATGGTCAAACACAACAACACATGAAGACATCAAGTAATAAAGACAAGAAGCACATCTAGGAGGAACTCTTGTCTCAGAAATCCTAATAAGATTACGAGCAACATCTCTCATTCGATTTAAGTTGGTTTCCAAGTCATGGCACGCTTTGATCTCCGACTTTCGTATTATAAAACTTCATCTCAACTAGAGCCGTTCAACAGAACAAATTTTCTATCATGCCTTCTAATGTTGAGCATCCCTTGAACCCTGCTTCTACATTATCATACCTACTAGGAATTTGGAATTTGGAATCCAATCACATGAGATCTCATAAATATACCTTCGTTCCTATGGCGTGCCTGTTCGACATATTTGTGATGAAAAAGTATGGTGAGAGAGACTCGTGGTATAAGTTACGCACCATTCCAGCTGAATCACTCGCAGCTATGACATCCTCGTGGAAAGTAGTGGGTTTTAGTGACAATGGCAAGGTTTTACCGCATGGAGATCGCCCTAGTTTACTTCAATATGACTCTGAGAATGGCATGCCTGAGGAGGTTGGGACTTATGAATATCTTAAGATCGTTCAAAATTATATTAAAAATGCAAGAGCAAAAGAGTATATACTTTGCGCATGCATATGTCCCGAGCCTAGTTCCAAGCCTTCCAATCAAGCACAAACATTCAATCAACTATTACAGAAAGGAGCACTAGTTACCAACAACCACTTCATGAATGAAAAAAATTGAGTTGGTAAGGCCACTTTTCATATGAAGCACAACAATGCCAAAGTATGGATTAGTAGTGAGGTCACTGGCGGACTTAATTACCTGGTGATTTGTGTGCAACCCCTTCAGATATAAGAGTATTTATATATATGATCAACTTGATTAAAAAAAACCTTGGAATACAAAGGCTAGCCCACCCCATTTTTCTTTTTACATAAGCTAGCCAACCCCTCCCTAAGCAATGATGTTTCGACACACTAAAGTCAAACACTAGTCCTGTGATGCATTCTGATATGCGGAGACACAAATTCCAAAGTGTATTACACGGTTATCAAATAGATGAGCGACTTAGTGTGTCAATGTAGCATTGTCCTTTAAATAACGACTCTCTTAAAATTATTATTCTATTTCTCAAAAAACCTCTAATTTCCCCAATCCTCTTAGCATCTGGTAGAACAATGCTAGGTTGACATCCTTTTGATACATAGATTTGCTTAATAGTTCTACTCAAAAAAGATGAGGCCCACTATGGGCACCCCACCAATTCTTGAAGACACCCATATTTTTTCTCATTTTCTCATCTAAAATGTAAATGTCTATTTTGCCCCTTCATATATACTCACTCAAACCTCACAAATCATTTCAATGCAAAACTGGGGCACCCCACCACCTTGGATCACAAGTGAAACCTAAAGCCACAATTGTGTTTGCTGAGCGTGTATCGATTCTTGCATCTTGACATCATCCGACAGTGAAGTAACAATGTTTGACAACCATATGTAGCTTTGAAGGAACTATTTTTTGGATCAAAAACTGTGAAATTGATGATTTTGTTTGTCAACATAGGGTTTCTTACGGACGCGATTGATTCAGCCTCGCAGGACCGAGAGTTATGCAAATGTCTCGGTCAACATCCACCGAGAAAGGAATAAAAGTCTCAGTAATGGACAACCGAGAGAAATGATACGTTCTCGGTTGTACATCACCGACAGGACATAAACAACACACTTTGACTTACTCTCGTGATGTGGTGACCGAGACGACAATAAAAGTCTCAGTCATGGACAACCGAGATCTATCTTACACTCTCGGTTGTACAACACCAACAGAACATAAACTATACACTAATGGTTGCTCTCGTTAAGTGGTGACCGAGATAACAATATAACTCTCGAGCATTCGTTGTCGAGACTGTGTAAACTATACTGGCCTGTCTGGCCGAGAACCACGAGTTCCCAAAAGTTTCCCCTCAGTCTCGGCCATGCTTGGCCGAGACTGTAAACAAAATCTCTGGCCTGTGTGACCGAGAACCACGACTTTCTAATAAATGCACCATTAAATGCACCGCCACACAAACATAACAACTCTTCTACCAAATGCAACTTAATTAGACTATCAACGTACCTTCAAACGATCAATTTCAAACGAAAAACTAAAACCGAGCCCTAATGTAGAGACGAAATCGACCAAAACTCGGAGCCTTCAAACTCGAAAAATGTCCTACAACAGCGGAGAGAGACAGAGGGGAACGAAGATAACTGAGATTCGAGATTGCTAGCTGGTTCGTTGACGAGAAGTAGGGCAAGTCAAGCAAGAAAATGGTGGTGGGGTGGTGGGGTGCCTCAAAAGGACGGTGGTGGGGTGGTGGGGTGCCTCTGTTTTGCACGAGGGGTATTTTCGAGATTTCGGGCTTAATTTTTGGGTGCCTTTGGTAATTTGATTTATGCCCTCAATAAGAGGGTGCCTTCATGAATTGGTGAGGTGCCCTTAGCAGCCCTCAAAAAGATTTGCCAAATAGTTATTACTTAGTGTTATTTAGATAATTTTAAAATAGTCATGCATGGTATCGTGGTCAAGGAAGGAACTAATTAACAGAATAACTCTGACTTAAGTAAATATATTATGGGGTTTAGATTTTCGTCAGCTATATTATATTTTTTTAATTTTTCTTGAGTTATGAGGTTGGGTGCCCAACTATATAATTCTCATGGGATTAATTGAACAAAGTAAAGAGAAGCTCAATAAGTTCGAGCACTCATGCATGGTACACAAAAATAATAATATTAAGCTGATCATGACCAATATCTATATTAATTATGGTCTAACACAAGGCAACATAAATTTCAGGGTTAGCCCGAGTGAGGTTGACAAACGAATAAGTATGTAACCAGATTTTGCTTGGCAAAAATTCAACATTTTTTAACAAATACTATGTGAAATTGTCTAACTAATGATGTATGCTTATGTTTGATAGTTAAATGCCTCGTTGAGGTAATCCTCTCTTCTTCTTTTTTGAGAAGGGCTACATTTTCTTCATACTAAGTTAAAAGGAAAATTTTATAAGACCACAATTAAGCCAGCTATGCTCTATGGAAGTGAATGTTGAGCAGTAAAGCAACAACAATTACATAAAGTAAACATAGCAGAAACGAAGATGCTTAGGTGGATGTGTGGTAAAACTCGTAAAGATAGAATAAGAAATATAGAAATGTCCCAACTAGAAAACTTGACTCAATAGAAACTGTAGAAATTCGACAAGGTAGGGGCAGACCAAAGTTAACATGGGATGCATTAATTAAAAGGGATTTGAATGGTTTGCAAAGCTCACCATCAATTGCACTTAATCGAGCACAATGAAAAAGTTTGATTCATGTAGCCGACCCCAATCAATTTGGGACTGAGGCTATGTTGTTGTTGTTGTTGTTGTTGTAAGGGCTACATTTTCTTGTTCCTAACTCAAATGTACAAACCGTTAATTTCCATTTAGTGCGAGAGCACTCTCTAGAACAACCCTAAAACAAAACTTCTGTCTCGGCCCCTGTTCGACTGGCAACACCAATCTCAAATGAGTTTTTACAAGGTCTAATACTAAGAAGCATTTTTGATACATCAATATTGACTCTCTTTCTTCTTTGATATCATGTCCAGGATTATCACTGACCATTCTGTAAGACAGACGTATGCCTTGTTAACCTTAGAGCTATGGGTGTAACAAATAAGACATTGTATGGATAAAAAATAGTATAGACACAAGTGTCAAGCAGAAAACTCTGCCCCCAACAAAAAAACAGAGAAAATGGTGGAATGCATTATTATGTGCTTAGCTATAACCTTCCATATTCACACATAGAAGCCACACCAAAGACAGCTTATCACATTAACACAAAAAAAGGAAAAAAACAATATAGGGCCAAGAAGAAAAGCAAGAAGGTAAGGGAAGGAAACTACTAATATGCTCTAACGATGCACACTGCACAAGGAAAATTAAGGCATAGACTGTACCTTCAACTGCTTAAGAACACCCTCTTAACCGTCCATAAATGCAGTTCAAGAGCATTTTAGAACATATGCCGCAGATTGATCCCGCTGAACAAGATATTGCTCGCATTTGTAGACTAAAATCTGATCTTCAGTGTACTCATTCCTTCTCTCATAGCCTACTCTCAATTTGGAGTATGAGAAGTCTCACTACGATGACTATAATCACGGCTACTCTTGTGGTAGAAGCGTTATCTCAATTTCTTGAAGAGATTTTCCCTTAGTTTCGACGACGTTTCTCTTAACAAAAACAATTGCCATCAAGCAAAAGGTAGAGAACGTCAAGTACAATAGCTGTGGTCCAAGCTGCTCCATTAAACTCAAGAACAATAATCCCACGAAAAAATTTACAACCTGCAATCACATGTTGCGAGAGATTGATGCGGTTAAAGAACCTTTAAGAGTGGAATCACTTTAGATTTGCACAAAGCCACCCACTGAAATAACTGGAACTCAGACCATTATCAACTATTTCATCGGAAGGTAATCTCAAAAAAAATATAATAAACATGATCTCAGTATATAATGAGAAAGGAAATCTTACCCAATGTACAGACATGCAGAAAGCCATAGCCTTCGCTCTAATGCGACTGGGGAAAATTTCTGATAGGAGAAGGCCTGGGACTGGACCAGCTCCACCTGCAAATGTCAACACAAACCTGCACAACAAGTTTAATGTTTCTTTATCTGTGGAGCATAACTTAAGTATAGTATACAAATTGACTTCTAACTGATAATGCAGTGTTCATAGACATGACACGCAACATCCCAGTTTCCTTTAGATAGTCATGATCCATCTTGGTTAGTTCATTAAGGGCCGCAGGAAATGGTAAGTGAGAGAATTGTATTTCAATTAGAGGCACCGAAGAAGACTGAATTTACATTCAACTTTCAAGGTGGAAAATGTCACACACACAGTCGGCTTCAACATGTGAAGCAATGGTATTAGAGACTGAGATGTGTCGTTGATACATCATTGATCTTTCGAGTTTAAATATTGCCTCCAACAAGAACTTGGTTCCAACATAATGGTTCTCATAGGTATTCTCTCTTAGCAACTAGAAATTCAAATGATATTTCCTACAAATTTATCTCTAAGTACTGAGTCGTGATTACTTACAATAACATCCCTCCAAAAGACAAATATGATGCTCCAGAGCCAGATCCTAAGAAACTGCCGGTGGTCGCCTGTAGAATCATCGCTACTGCCTGAATTGAATAAATATATAAGAGACAATCTCAGAATTAGGGATCCTCAAAACTCGGAAGTGGACATTCATTCAGCTTCACAAGACAACAACAACAACAACATAGCCTCAGTCCCAAATTAACAGGGGTCGGCTAACATGGATCAAACTTTTCCATTGTGCTCAATTAAGTGCAAGGTGGGAACGCCCCAACGTTGATATATGTTTGATCCATTTCATGAAAAGTGACAAAAGTTTTACGCTGGCTGTCAACCTATCGCAACCCTCCTCCATTTTCCAAGAATGGAAAATGAGCTTGGGGCCTCCCTCCCCCACTTTTCGGGTATGAAAAGTGAGTTTGGGACCTCCCTAACCCATTTTTCGGTATGAAAAAATGGGCGTCAGAGTCCTCCTCCTTTATCCAGACTTGGGACCAGCTATGTAGCGCACATAGTGTACAACATAGGTGGAGTTATTCAGCTTCACAAGAATGAAAAAAAAATACATTGCAACACTTTACTAGAGCAGAACCAACTGCTCTTACATGAAGGGACTCCAATCCAAGTACAAAGCCCAACGTGCATGCACCAATTCCATCTAAGAACTCATATCATGTAAGATCAATAGAGATGTTTCAGTGAAGACCCTTCTTGCCCCGAAGAAAGATAATGGAAATAAAGAATAAAAATAGAATAAGAAAAAAAGGAAACCAAAAGAGGATAATAACAACTTAAAAGATAATGGAAATAAAGAATAAAAATAGAATAAGATATGGTCATCATTTCTGATAAAAGCAATATGTTTATCATTTTTTTTACCCGATAAGAAACAACACTGTATAAGTAAAAAGGTTTTGATATGTTCAACATAAATCCTGGTTTATTAATGCCTCATAGAGCTTATATCTTGATATAGTTTGATGATGTTGCAGACACAAGACATTCCCAATCAATTCCCATAAAAGATAATTTATAGTAACATACCATGCCCGAGAAGCTCCACATAAGCAACACCTTTCTTCCCAATTTATCCATCAAAATCATTGCAATGATTGATCCTCAAGAAAGAAAGCGAGAAAAGTCAGTATAAATGAAAACAAGAGAGTATTCTACGAAGCTGGACCCCTACCATGGGTAAATTAATGCTTACCACTCAAATTTGCTACTCCCACAAGAGTATTTCCCAGGTTTGAGGGTATCCCGGTGCTTCTGAAGACAGTTGAAGAGAAATAGAAAACAGCATTTATGCCAGAGAGCTGTTGTAAAGCAAACAGGGATGACCCAATAAAAACAACTGCAAAAGGAAATAGTGAATAACGAACATAAACGGAACCTAGCATACAAAGAAAATTCCAGGGCAAGATCTCGCACTGGTGAAGGCAATAGGCACCTTTGAAATGGCGGCCATAAAATAGCTCTGAAAACTTGACAGTTTCCAATTCATCCCCCCTATCAGACTTGGATAGTTCTGATATGGCAGGTTTGACATGGGATGGCCCTAAGAGCTTCTCAAATTCAGCTTCAGCTTCAACAGATTTCCCTAGCTATACAAAATTGAATTCAGACATTTAACCCAAATAGACCCATTTCGACAGAAAAATAAAAGAGTACATGAAAACATCAAGTGGAACTTAAAGCATATCATTGGATTATCATCTTCTAATGATTTTGTGGCTAATGGCTCATTGAAAGGATTTTAACCAGTTCAAATCTTGGACCACTCTTCAATAAGTAGGATATAAAGACAGTTGCCTATAGAAATAGAAATTCAGAGTGTTGAAGATATTTGAAACCCTTAACCTAGATACTGCCTCTAACTAGGAACATAGTTGTTGGTGGTTACTACGTCACTGAAAGGAAGTCTTTATATTAAATGGAAACTTAAAAACACTTCTAACATTTGTCTTTAATTTACCATTTATAACTTAATATTCATAACTTTTTTTTACTATCAATTGCAAATAAATCATCAACAATTCCAGCTTATTCTCTGATTTACCAGAATATTACATTGGATTTTTAATTTTTGGTGAATTAATTTAGCCATCCGCTTCTTTGCAAAAACATTTATACCTTGTCTACCAAAAAAAAAAAAAAAACATTTATACCTTCTTATAGAAACTTACTGCGAGGGTTTAGCAGATGCAGAAAAAAGTTTATCATGTGTACTGTTTTGTTAAATCATATTAATCCACTTTGGAGCTTATATTTATTTTCCATTTTGTAAAACTAACTTCTTACCTAGTTTTCCTCAAAAAAAAAAAAAAAAAAAAAAAAAAAAAAAAAAAAAAAACTTCTTACTTAGTTTATTGTTTATGGTCAAATCAATTATAACTTATTTTGTAAGTTAATTGCATTAGTTTAGCAAAGGTTTGTTATCAGAAAATTTAATAAATGAATTTGTTCCAATCACTCGTAAGTCGTACCTTGAGAAATTCACCTAGGAGTCTCTCTGGGTGTTTTTTGGTGGTTATAGAAGGTTATGTAGGTTAAAAGCTCAAACATCATGAACCTTTACAGGTAAAAGATAATGTGAAATTCATAGTAACAATTTCTCCAGTAAAACTCAATCTCTATGCCTACGATGCTTCTGTATCCTGATTGTTCAAGACGACTATGGATAAGACAACTCGAGAGAAACCTATAGCTGACAACTTGTCATGGGTCCTCTACAACAATTCACAACTCTTGGTGGCACACTAGTAAATGATCAGACCATAAAAAGGAAGAAACAACCACCTTGTAAAGCCAATGAGGACTCTCTGCACAGAATTCCATAGCAAAAGCAAGCGCTACAGCAGGAATGAGAGAGAACCAAAAACACATCCGCCACCTGAGTATATAAAAAGTGAACTACATTTAAGCTAGCTGATCCTCTCTTTTTCCAAAACTAAAAGAATTATAAACATTTTTCATGATTCATACCAACCCACAATCCCCTTGGTTGGGATCCCAACAAACAAAGAGCCCATAATTCCGAGGCAAGTTGCTATCTGAATCAAGCTTCCATAGGTACCCCTCACAAAGGAAGGTGAGACCTACATGGCGGACAAAAAGACCATTCATTCTAAATCACCTAGTACTATACAATATTTAATAATCAATGCTCACAAGAAGTAAATAATTTGTACCTCAGTCACATAGAGAGCTGCAACTGGTGGACCGAGACCAATCCCAGTTCCAACTAATAGCCTCCCCAGGAGCATGCCTTCTAGACTTATTGTTGTGGCACTGCAGATACATATTTAAATTGTACGCTTCATATCAAACCCACAACAACAAATATAAAATAGGAAATCATAGACATTGTCTTTCAATGTCTATAACGCATGAATTACATAAACAATTTAAGACGATTTTAAATTAAAAGCATTTTCACTTCCGTTTGGATGCTTTTATTATTGCTTGTTTCAAACAACCTTGATAGTATTTTCTCGCTTCGGTGAGTAAAATATGAGTCAGCACACCAATCAAGTTAAATTCTATGAGTCAGCACACCAATCAAGTTAAATTCTCTGAACCCTGGCTACTTTCCATACTCACAGCTCATTGCATTCTAAAGATTGACACATTATTTAACAACGATTATTATGAAATTCGTTTTAATTACTAAATATATGGGATGTCTCTTAGAAACCTTACGTATGAAATCACAATATGTGATTATATACCCGTAGGTCTTTTGGGACTTTTTGATAAAGTCAAACCAAGAGATCTGATTTGTCGGAGAAAACCTATGTTACCGAGACCCTTCACTTTGATCCAAAGTACCTGTGTCGGACACTTAAAACAAGTCTGACGCTTGAAGAGATCTGGACACTTCATTTTGGAAGCTCTATGTACAAAGAAGATTCAACAACAACAACAACAACAACATAGCCTCAGTCCCAAATTAACTGGGGTCTGCTACATGGATCAAACTTTTCCATTGTGCTCAATTAAGTGCAAATGTACAAAGAAGATTCAAAATGTAAAATAAAAAAGAAAACAACCAGAACTTCCTAATGTAGAATAAGAAATAGAATAAGAAAGAAATATGTTTGTGGGCTAGCATATATGTTAGTACAAATCCAAGCCCAATTTTTCCCGTCTCCCCATGTCCTTCAATTAGAAAATAGGCAGGTCCGACCTTTAGACACATACCCGTATCCGACACTCATACTCGAGTATAGGTAACATAGGAGAAAACCTAGTTCTCTTTGTGAGTATTTATGTGAATACTCTTAGGTTGTGGAATAAAAGTTAGGACATTTTGTTTTGTGCTTGTGACCGCGAAGATCAATAAAATCTTGCGGGGAAAAGCAAGTACACTTCCGCCACTATCCTTTTTAACATGCTATAGAAAAACAATAATTTTAAAGTCGGGACTAAAAAACAGAAAATAAACAACAAATAAAAAGAATTGATGGCTAGAAAAGAAACGTTTGGCCATGATGTCTCTGTGATCAAGAAATTCTAATTTTGTACCAAAAATGTTTTGACTATTTTGACCAGTCAACTAGAGTTTCACCGGACCATCTTCTTCTTCCTTGACCGTGCGTTGACCAGATCTAAGAATGAAGAAATACACGGCAGCAAGCCAGTAACACACCAAATTCTCTATCAACGGCCAACGATAGCCAAAAACGACCTCCAATGGCATTCGTGCGGCTATCGTTTTCCGGTGAGCACCGCAATAGGTGTGACAACGTTGGTTGTCGTTGGATTCTGGTGAAAACCCCTAAAAATCACCACTTTTATTGCTCTATTTTCTTAGTTTTTCGGCTTACCTGCGATCAACATCGCCAACCATTGAGTTCTTTGAGATCGGATTGATCCAGCGACCACTCCAATAGGCGCACCGAGTCCGAACATCACCAAATTCCGTCGATGTCGCTAGAAATCCAAAGAACCAATCAATTTTTTAATTTAATTTTTTTTTAGAAAAAAAAGGGACGAATTCAAATTGAATTCAAGATTTTTTTTATCAAAGCCTAAGTGATTAGAATCCTGAACACCTAGACTTGGATTTTACAGATTCACCGAATTGGGTTTGAATTCATCCCAAAAATCTACTTTTTCTTACAAAAAATAAAATAAAAAATTGGGTCTTTGAATTTTCGAGGACATCGACAAAATCCGACGATAATTGGACCCTGTGCACCCATTGGGTGGTCGTCGGGTCAATCCGATCTCAAAAAACTTAATGGTAGGCGATGTTGGTCGTCGGTACGACTAAGAAAATCGATCAAGAAAAATGGTTTTTGTTAGGGTTTTTTTCTGGAATTCGGCGACGACCGGCATCGGCGCACCTACCAAGGCGCTCACTGGGAAAACGAGAGTCGTGCGGATGCCATCGGCATACCTTTTGGGTCGTTGGCCGATGAGAAATTGGTGCGTTGTTGTCGTGTGTTTCTTCATTCCCAGACCCGGTCAATGCATGGGTTGACTACGGACAAGGAAGAAAATGATAGTCCAGTCAAACTCTAGTTGACTAGTCAAAATAGTCGAAAGGTTTTTTATACAAAAATTAGACTCTTGACTGTAGAGACATCGTGACTTCTAGCCATTGTTTTTTTTTTGTTTTAAAAAAAAAGTGCTATTATTTTTTTTGTTTATATTCTGTTTTTTAATTATTGGCTTTAAAATTATAGTTTCTATACCATGTTAGAAAAAGATAATGGCGGAAGCATACCTGCTTTTCTTGACAAGATTCTACTAATCTTCAGGATCACAATCACAACACAATATGGCTGGACTTTTATTCTGCAACCCAAAATTATTCACAGAAACGCTCACAAAGAGAACTTGGTTTTTCCCCAATTAGAAACCTTACGTACGAAATCACAATATGTGATTATATACCCATAGTTCGCTTGGGATTTTCTAACAAAGTCTAACCAAGAGATTTGATTTGTGGTTAAGATCATATAGTCTTTAAGAGATATCTCGTATTTTTAGCTATCAAAACCAATTTCATAATAATAGTTATTAAATAATGATGTGATCCACATCAAAGTCGCAAAGAAGGAAATTCCTATTTTTGTCGAAGTTTGATATTTAGCAAGTTTTGAATTTGGTTTTTCGCTAAATAAGTTTAGGGTGAATTAAGGAAGCTTCTTTTAGTTCTTTAATTTCTATTTATATGGTGTCTTTAGGTAATTAGAAGTTTGTTTAGATTAGGAATTACTATTTCTTTGTTTAAGTTTCTAATTTTGAGTGTTGATGTAAGCCTATATAAAGGCACTTCTTTGATTCAACAAGAGAGTAGATTTGAGTCTTGAGTATTTAGAACTCTGTGAGAGAGTCTGCACCAGTGCGCATGAGAACTTATCAAATCCATTAGGATTTGTGGCAATTATGATATTCTCAAGCAATTCGTTCCTTGTGGCAATCTTTTCTATAATTTTATCAAACATCCTTGTTTGTGGTGCTTATTCTATCCCTTTTTTGTTTTCTTTTTGTTTTTTGATTCTTGAACTTGGATACCGGGAGTTTCACATTCCGTTCCGCATCAAGTGGTATCAAAGCTTCATTGTACATGTTCAAGAAAGATGTATAGGAGTGTTCGAGGGTATTCTTCATATGATTATGAAGATGAAAGTTATTGCGAGTATGATGATTATCAATCTAGTTGGTCATCAAGAAGAATCACAAAGACAGATTGGGCAAATGAGGATCGTAGAGGAGGTAAAGATCAGCACCAATCCAAATATGATTCAATCAATAAAATTCTATTACTTTGAACAAGAATCTCTTGATCGTCGCTATGGACAAGAGATTAGTCTTCTTGTCGATTTGGTCAAGAAAAGTAAGCCACCATGCTCGAAGGAAAAAAGCAAATATGAGCTCGTAGAAATTTTTGGTGATTTGAAGATCAGTGCACTAGAGATTGATAAGCTTGAAGAACTTGTTAATCAAGAAATGGTTGATGAGGTTGGACATGACAAGAAGTTGGAATCTAATGAAGATTACAACAACGAAATCAACCATGACATTAGTGAGTTTATTTTACAAAAAAGAAGATTTGTCCCCAACACATCACATTATGAAGATCTTGGTGTTGAGGAATCCTCCCCACCTACCGTTTCTTTCTTGGCGCATATTTGTGTGATTCAGTGATCGGTGGATCTATTGAAAATACTCAAAGCTTCAAGATCTGAGGTCGTGTCTTTTTTATGATAGTGGCTATGATTCGAGGACGAATCATCATAACGAAAGGGGGAATGATGTGATTCACATCAAAGTCACAAAGAAGGAAATTCCTTTTTTTGTCAAAGTTTGATATTTAGCAAGTTTTGAATTTGATTTGTTACCAAATAAGTTTAGGATGAATTTAGGAAGTTTCTTTTAGTTCTTTAATTTCTATTTATATGATGTCTTTAGGTAATTAGAAGTTTGTGTTGATTAGGAATTACTATTTATATGTTAAGCTTCTAATTTTGAGTCTTGATGTAAGCCTGTGTAAAGGCACTTCTATGATTCAATAAGATAGTAGAGTTGGGTTTTGAGTCTACAGATCTCTGTGAGAGAGTTTGCGCCAGTGTGTATGAGAACTTATCAAATCCATTGGGATTTGTGGCGTTCATGATCTTATCAAGCAATTTGTTGCTTGTGGCGATATTTTCTATAAAGCTTATCAAACATCCTTGTTTGTGGCGCTTATTCTATCCCTTTTCCTTGTTTATTTTTGTTTTTTGATTCTTAAACTTGGAGTCCGGGAGTTTCGCATTTCACTCCACATCAAATAATGTGTCTGACAAAAGGAATGCAATTAAACTCAATGCATGTAACCCTACTAACAGATTTTCATATAATGTTTAGCCTATGCTCTTCATAGAAGTAGTTACAATGGTAAAATTCTGACACGTGAAGATAAAGGGTCAAAGTATCAAGGTCATGGCTGTAAATAGGCTAACAACTCTCACTAGTTTTTTTTTTAATAATTATTATCATTATCATCATTCGTATGAGTTCTATTATTCTTCTTGATACCACTAAGAAATAGAAGAAACTCGATAATACAGGGATTAACCTAAGATAACTTAGGACGTATTAATTAGGAAGGATTTAAAGGATTACAAAAGCATATCATCAATTGCACTTAATCGAGAGTAGTGAAGAGTTTGATCCATGTAGCCGGTCCCAAATAATTTGGGAATTCTTCTTCTTGTTCTCTCTTCTTCTCGATACCACTGGTTATAATGTTAAGGTTCTCTCACGTGACCCGAGCCATAGCACAAAAAACTGTGGATGTAAATACGCGTACACACTATATCTGTGAACTTTAAACTAAAATTGTGTTCACAATCTAGCAATGGCATATTATTCATTGTTTATACCATACATAGTCAAATTGAAAAGCCATCTGAAATCATGGAGAAGAGAGCACAAAGCCTTAGAACAACAACAGATTACAGAAGGAGCTACGATAATGAAACATAATAAACGTAGCAAAACTCCAAACCAATAAACAACAACCAGACATACTGAAGAGTGAAGAGATGCAATTTTTGTTATCAAAACGTTCTTATTCTTAACATTACTATTACCTTAAAGAAGCCCCAACAATCATTGGCAATGCACTCACTTGTAAAGCCCGTCGGCGTCCAATCTCATCAGCAATCCAACCACTGAGGAGAGATCCAACAAAGGCACCACCCAAGCATGTGCTCACCACAAGGCCTTCATTTAACGAAAGTAGTAAGCACAATTAAACAAAACGTATACACATAACAAGAAAGGAAACATAAACAACACAAAAAGTGACCCATTGAAGACGTACCTTCTGCCAGGGTATTCCCACTAAAACCAAGATCTAGAGAAATGGTTTCTAATGGTTCATTAATGACCCTAAACAAAGTTTGAAGATCAATTTCCAATTAAATGTCAAACGTTACAAATATTGGTTCAACAAAAGGAAAAGAAAGAACAAAAACATTTGGAAGAAGTTGAAACATACCCAAGATGGTAGCCAAACAAGAATGAAGAAATGGTTGCCACTAGTACATGTGGAAAAGAATACGTCCATGGAGGTCTTGTTGCTCCTTGTTCCATATCATTCTGTAAATGAGCTGTACAACAGCACAAGAACTCATCATTCACCATTTACACATATCTTAAAGTTCTAAAATATATCTAAATCTAAGCATTTACATAAAAATGAGTTAAGTTCAAATCACACTTGAACTACTCAAAATCACATTGTACTATTTTTTTTTATTTTTTTTATTCTTGAAAGCACACAAAACAATTCTTATTTAGGTTAAACTCAAAGTACAAAGAAACAGAAACAAGACACAGTTTTGCAGCAAGATTAGATGCTCAACATTTTTAGCCATAAGGAAAATATTTTTCTTATAATTCACCATCCCCCTTCCAAGTGTATTTTGTAAACCTTTTTACAGTAAATGAAAAAATATCTACTAATGTGGAAACAGTTTTGCAAACTACAGGGAACTACCCAACCAATCTCATGATTCTCATCCATCCCGTGGTTATTGCCATGTTTTTTGTTATTTCAATTATCTGTGAAAGGTTTCATATCCACATTTGGCATGCAAGAAAAGTAAACTTAAATATTTAATTTTAGCGGATGTGAAAAAACAAATACATTAAAGATGCCATAATTAAAACCACCTCGATGGTTTCAATACCAAGGACACAATCTAAGGGGTTCCAAATTTCTATCATCACAAGCTTTTAAAAAACTTCGAAACATGCAATGAATCCAAGTGGTTCCAAATTTTCAGTAAATAAAGTACAACAAGAAGTCAATTTATCTTTTACTGCTCAGGACTTTGCGGTAAGATTTTTATATTAGGATACGCACAGCTATTTCGCCTTGAACAAACGTAAACTTAATTTGACTAGTATTAAATCAATTAAATACGAAATGAAAAAAAAAAAAAAAAAAAACTCACTTAACTTACCTTTGTAGAATACGACAAAATTGTTTTACTGTTGGCTAGAAAGTTCTAGCTCCTTTTTTAGCATATCGTATTTCTTTCATTTCTAAATCAAACTCATATTTTTCGACAATGAATGAAAAGTATTTTGCCAGAAACCTAATTTGATTGGGAATAAAACCATACCTAATATCTATTTCACAATTTTGTCAGCCAATCCATTGTGGATATTGCGTGGTTGCTGATTTTCAGACTGTCAATATATCATTGAGCATTTAATATTTTGATTGGTCCAATTCACTTTCTACTACTCTGATCAACTTTTATGCAACTAAGATTACCCCTTAGAAATGTGCATCTTCTTCACAAAGGTGTATATATTTTCTGAATTATTGACTCGTCCATGGAAAAGTGTTTACCTTATTACGTACTAATTTACCTCTTACTCAAGGCAGAAGAGAACAAACCAGAGAGTATCAAGAAAGACAAAGTAATAACTGAGAAGTTTCTACACTAAACAATAGAGAAACATCAAGCAAAGCTTGCTTCCCAAAAAGAACATTACCCAAATGCTCTGAATGCAACCTGGGAGGTTGAAGCCTAAGCAAAGGCACATGCCAATAATAAAGCCAAAATTGAACTTAGAGAGCATTTGAGCGAAGCCGAAGAATGTTAAGTGGTGAAAGTACTTTGATTCAGACATTTGAAGAGTTGAGACAAACTCTAAGTAGAAAATAGGAGCATGTTGTTGGGTTTCAAGGATCATGCGCAGCGAAAGTTTTCGAAACCTTTTCGAACATCCCCGAACCAAGATCCTATTGATTCCATTAAATTGATGTGCCAATAAAAAAATCATAACTTAGCAAAAATAACTCCATGTCTACCTTGTTTGGTGTTGATTGATTCCTTTAAGACGCTGCGAGAGACGAACGTCCTCAATCAGAAATCCACACATGAACGGACGATCACAATCCGGAGTGCTAGCCCCAAAAATCTTAGGACGAAATTCTCACAAAATTTCTCTAGGAAAAATCTCTCTCGGGAATTCCCTCTCGAGAAAAATCACATCACCACTGTGACCCTAATGTCTTATTATAGTACACTAGATCGAGTTGTAAAAAAACTCCATCTCCTAGTCACACTCCAAATACAGTCCTAGATAAAGTCCAACTCTAAAAAGGATAGAGTCATAGAGAATCTATAATTACTAATCCAATAAGAGTTGTAATTTATCTAAAACTCAAATAAGAATTAAAGTCATACTATAATTTTAATTAGAGTCCTATTCAAAATAGGATTTACTAAGAGACAATTTCTCATCATACTAGAAATATATGAGAATCTTGAATCCTTGTCAAATTAGGACATTTAATGAGAATCTTCAAAATGAATTTTATCAAATAAAATTCATTAACCCAGATAATATTAAATCACGCAAATCCGTTCTTTGTGTGCGACCCAATAGGTTCATACTACGTTGGCAGTGAACCAAAACCATTTTGGTACACAAGTCATAAGCGCTCTCTAGCAAGGCATTATGACTACCCAAGTAGCATGAAGATCAATAAATCGATACAACCTAATAGACAGTGTATATCATATCCCTTTGTCACGCGATATCTTTTGATTGAACATAAGACATGGAATGTCACCCTTATATTTCAATCTACTAGTCTCGATCTCTGAGTAGACTGAAATTGTCAAGTGACATTGATCCAATCAATTCACTAGACATGGTCATTTATCAGTCTAACATATCGAGGGGGCCAATAGATAACTCTCTCTAAAAGATAGGGAAAAATTCTATCTTGATCACACAACATCCACACATTAGTCGAACAATGACCAATCACAATCTTTATAATCATCCGGTTAAAGACAATGGTTGATTGTATCAAATCATTGTGCTCCTAATGTCAGAGTCTCTGGTGATCTCAAGTCAAAGGACTATCATGAGAATTACTTATGACATTGACCATGCAGTGTTCTCAAAGCGGGTCAATCCAGCATCTGTTCCCAACGGATACCCATATCTTGAACAGTATCCATATACGCATAATCATCACATGATTATCAATCAAGACTCATACTAGTTTTAATTTATTATTGTTCCCACAATAATAACTGACTAGGGACATTTAGAATAATGCAATAATTATCCATGGATACTATTATAAAAGAAACATGCGTCTACTTATAACAACGTTTACAGAATTGGCCCAGGGCACATACCCCAACACATGTCGCGGTTGGAACTTGTTTCTTGGCTTCCTTTAGTATATTCATCCACACTTAATAACTTTCTTAACAGTGTTGTAGGCACTGTTTAGAGAAGACATGCTTGGAAGAGACATTGGCGATCTTCAAAAGCGGTATCAAGTGTGTCAAACTTCCTTTCACATTGGGGTCACTAGAATTCATTTCTCAGCATTGGAAACATACAAGTATATTGATTAACCTGATTCTAGGCTAGTGAACATCGTTGTGAGAACTAATTACCCAGGTTCCAAAATTCACCTAGCCTCTTTTGAGACAGATTGAAGCTGTTTAATTCTGCTTTGCAATTAAATGGAATAAACTGCATAGTAATTAAGAACAAGTTTATTCACATACTTGGATGTTTTAGAAGTATTTAATTCTGAGTATCTTATTTTGTTAAATTGTCAGAAGACAACAGCTAAAAGGGCGGAAGCCTAGACTGGTGTAGAAGAGCTTGAACTCTAGGCTCCAGGTTTTAAACTTCATAAAAGGATTTTACCCATGTTTTGTATTTCAATCTTCTTCACTTGCTTCATTAAGTTAATTTCGTTTTCGCATCCTAACATTTGCAGGAGGCGGCGGCTAAAGCTGCAGAAGCTGAGGACAATGGGTGTCTTTCTCAAACATTGTCTCAAATGACTGTTCTTGAAGCCCATTACAATTTACAAGTGTTTATTGCTACGTTTGTGTTCATTATTGTTCTTGTTGTTTTTGTTGTAACTAATCTACTTTATGTATTACTTAGGTTTCATGTTTCAGAGCAGAACAAACTCAGTTTAATTGGTCTCTTGAAAAAGAGAGGCAGCATACGTCTAAAGACAAACAGGAATATCTTGAAGCATAGGATTTAGTTGCCAAACTTGAAATTCAAGCTAGACTATTTGATGAAGAAACAAGGGAACTGAAAGGGAAACACAAGCAGGAATTGCAAGACACAAAAATAACTGTTTTACGAGACAGTCCTTTGGGATGGGACGGACAAATTATCTGTGAAAATTATCAGCTATGCTGAAAGTCAACCTGAAACTGCAAAGCAATCTCGAGAAAGGTTTCAAGCAATATTTTAAAACCCTATTTAAGACATTGATGGCCAAATTGATTCTTCTTCCTTCCCTATCTTTTAACTTTACAAACCGTTACTTTGCATAATCTCATTCTTTCTTCTGTTGTAAACTTGTATTTTCTACTCCTTGTAACCATAATTGAATCTTGTCAACTAGCCAATTTTTTAACATCTTATGCATCTGTAGTTCTCGTCCTTGGCTAAGCTGCCAAGCATGAATACCTAGTTATGTTCTCATTTAAAGTATCTTTCCACTTGTGTATACACCCTGCACTTAATTTTACTCATTTCAAACATATAGCTACATCAAACATGCATGCACCTGTAAATGTCTTATTGCTTTAAAAAGAGCTTGTAGCTGTTTGATAGTTGTTGACCAGGTTATTGAAAATGGTGATTTCTTATACATATTGGTTGTCAACCTTTGGGAAGTTCTTATTTTCATCTTATAGCAAAGATTTTCATCTATAGTGTTTTAATTCAGTTTTTTGTAAATTTTACTCTTTTTTTTGTAGAGCATCTCTCCAATTTTCTGCGTTGGCATTCATTTTTCCAACTTACTAGTTGGCATTTATTTACAACAAATTTGATTCAGTATCTCCATTAATTTAAAGGAGCTGGAGGCTAAGAGGCTTGCTAGATCAAATTAAGAATGTGACACTCACCTTAAAAATGTCTATGATGGCTGATCAAACTAGAATCAACAGAGCCCTGAATGTAACTAATCATTTTTGTATGCAACATGAATTTGTAAATGAACTTTATGAGTTAATGTGACTCGTTCATTTTCATCAAGAACTATTTCCAATTGTGAACTTACAAGTGTGGGAAGCCTGGCTGTATGAAAGAGTGCTTTCTCTTGCTAGCATCTTTGGACTCATAAAGTTTGTACTAAGCAAGAAACCAACAGCATTTAAAGCTGCACTACAGCAGAAGGATGGTAAACTTGCTACATATATGCCTTGTTTTGTAAGTATGTTTTTTTTCTTTTTACATTATTCATTTCATGATGCTCATCTCTTTATTGATACTTTGTTTCTGACTTCCGATGGAGGAACAAACTGACATTTCATTGTTTTAAATTAATTGGAAATTTCATTTGTGACATTGTTATTGCGTTGAAGCTGTAAAAGTTAAATCACTCTACATCCTTCAAATTCATGTCAACAAAATGAGACAACTTAAAAAATATATAAAAAAAAAAACAAATTGGCATGTATAAATAGTAGAATATAATTCAAAAACTTTGTTTCGTATGATGCTTCAACATGAAGATTGTGATAATGTGCTAATATTAAATATTAAGTTGTGCCTCTTTAAGGCATTCTAAAACACCCTAGTGTGAAAATAAATTAGCAATGAAGGAATTTGATAGGCCCCCCATTACAAAATGGTATACTAGGAGATCACATGGGTGTAGGGGATCATTTCAAAATAAGTTGGTTACAACTTCAATTGCGGGCCCAGCTGATGTCCCATTGGCGTGAACAGGAAGTATCCAAAGGGGTATGGGCTGTGATATATAACTAAAGGGGAGTACTGTCATAGGACAGAGAGGAAAAAGTATGTGGTAGGTGACTGTTTAGTCTGGGCTGAGCAAAGAGTGCACTCTTTGTCTCTGGGAATACACTGTAGGGGCGTCATTTTCGAGGTGTTGACATTGTGGGGTGTAATCTCTGTACTCTTGCCTTTAAAGCAATAAAACACTTTGTCTTCTGTTGGTTTTTCTCTTCATTTCTGTATCTCTCTCTCGTCTCACATTTCGCTCTCTCGGTGTGGAGGAGTGATTCGGCTGACCAAGGAAGAGAAGAACTCTATCAGAATTCTTATGGACGGAAGATCAAGTAACAAATGTGTGATTTTGTGTGTAAAATTTTTGCTAACTTCTAATATCAAAAGCTTGTGTCAAACTTTTCTTTAAAGGCTCCTTAAAGTACAGAATTAATTTTATGCCCGACGGAAGAAAATACTAATTTGATTATACTTGAGCTTATTGTAACAACAACACATTCAAAATAACTATTTCAGTTTTTAATGTTATTTATAAAATAAGAGAACTCCGTTTAGAGATTTTTTGTTTATTAATAAGTTGCTTTACTGAAAAATTCCCATGCTCCTCACTGCACTTTCTCAATTATATTTATTTAAATAAATAAATATTAATATATTGAATTTGTTATGAGAAAAATATATCAAGATAAGATAGCTATAGAGCCAAGATTTATAGAAATATTAGAATCATTAGTTAATATATTTTTGAGAGCTTGGCCATAGTGTGTTGTACTCGGTGACTAAAACAATAGAAACGGACCTTACATGATTAAATTGGCTCAATAAGGACTCATGACTATGCCAATGGAAGGCTTGAGAAAGTGCAACTTAATGGTTGGGTACAGCTGTACAAGTAAATGGCAAGAACAAAATGGAGAACCATATTGTCATCCAACCAGTTGGGAATAGTTAGAGCATTTTTTTATTTGATTCTTAAAGAAGCATTTTCCCTTGAATAAATCTTTTTTTTTTTGTTTCATGACCTTGGTGAATCTTCTTTATTTGGAAAACTTATTCAATTCCTCTTCACCACATATTCTTTTTACTAAATCTTTAATTTTGATGTTCACTTCTAACATCCTTGGAATCGATCCGTAATTCTCTACTCGAAAAATTGGTTAAGCTGACTACTTAGGTATTTTCTGTCTGCTGCTTCTTTCTCCTCAAATATATTTTAACACGACAAATTCCATGGGATTCGCACGGTAAAAAGCAACATAAAGAGACATTTTTTCTTTTGTGTTATTAGTAGAGCTAGAAGCTTCAAGCAAAGACAATCTGCAATACTGGAGCTAATGTTTTATACGATGAAGAAGTACAAATTTGTAGAAATTATTTATGAATCCTTTTTTCATAGTTATAGGCACTATTTTATGTTCTATATAGCCAATACCAACAACTAATTTTACAAAAAAAAAAAAAAAAAAAAAAAACACACACAACAACAACAACAACAACAACAAATCCTCGATCTCAAATTAGTTGGGGCTAGCTACATGGATCAAATCTCTTCCATTGCGCTCTGTTTAGTGCAATTGATGGTGTGCTTTCCAAATCTTTTAAATCATTCCTAATTGATGTGTCCCGAGTTAGCTTTGGTCTACCCTTACATCGTAAAGTTTCTCCAGTTTCTATAAAATCAGTTTTCTAATATGGGCAAGATAAAGGAAAAGTAGTCCCAAGCCAATTATTAATACTCGAAAAATGATGGGAGGGTTGTAATAGGTCGGTAGCCAACATAAATTTTTTGTCGCTCTTTATGAAATCGACCAAACAATATAGTGTTCCCACCTAGCAAGGCGCAACATCAGAGCTCAAAAGTAGTGAAAAATGTTTGGGATTGAGGCTTTTTTGTTGTTCTATAGACACTATAGGAACTGCTTTGATGGAGATAATGCATTTTTTTTAGTTTGTTTCCCACTTGAACTCCATATGAGCCAGTTGCAAATTAATGTCACATGGGAGAAAATAAATCTTTTTGTTGTTTCCTCATTGTATAACAGAATTCTCATTTAGGTCTAGGACATTTTGGATTATCTCTACATTGGACAAATGAAATTATGGTTAGCTCTTTACATTGTGAAATAAATTCTTTTAAGATCATCCAATGAGCAGTTATGCTTCTTGAGAGAAATGAATCCTCCGCATGCACATTCAAGCATCTATAGTATATAGTAGGTCCACATATTCAACTTATTTTGGACATTCAGTTTTCATTTCAAGAGTTTATCAAAAATTAAAGACCGGAGAAACAAGCTTCCATATGGTGCTCAATTCAACAATCTAGCCGGCTTGTATTCTTATTTGCTAATTCTATTAATATTCTCTATTGGAGATATTTTGTGGCCAACTTTCTTATGCGGATTGAAAATTCATCATTGCCTATGACTTGTTCACCTCAAATTCAATGACCCAACAAGAAATAGAAGGTAGATCGAACTACAAAAGGCTATGAAAATTCAAAAACCCAAGAGAAAGGCTCAATGGCTTTGAAAGCAAGTAGTTCATTTGTCTTTGTACAGCTCACATAAGTAAGGCCTTTGGGGGAAGAAACAATTGTTGTTGGAATGTGGAAGAAATTACAAGACTTTAACATAAGTAAGGCCTTTGTGGAAAGAACGATATTAAAGTAAAATTTCTTTTCTTTCCAGTTACATGAAGCTACGAATTGAACTCAATACTTGGAGCTTCAATGTAACGACTCGTGTCCTTAACCTAGTGATTAGCACTAATTCAAATGCTAATTAACCCAAGTTAACTCATGGTTAAGCCCGGCTTGTCTAGATTAGCGTGTGCGTACGTTTGTATGTTGTTTGGTGTGCCAAATCAAAGTAAAACCAAAATTATAAAATTGAATCAATTAAAAATCCACGACCACTAGATATGTCTCGGGATACGCGTGAGTATGATGATGGGTGCCAATCTATCAAAGTGTCAATTTAAGTGACTTAAACACATGATCTAGCTCGAGATACGTGCAAGGAGATCCAGATGATCATCTAATGGTCTAGGTTATAAGGATGAGGTGGATTGTATGGGAAGTAGGAGGTGGCACTACCTTATAGTGGATTATGTGGCAGTGTAAACACCAGAAGATCAGCCTCGAGATTACGCGGTGCATAACTTAAAAGGAAAGAAAACCAAGTTTCCTCTTCTCATCTCATCACCAACGAAAGAAGAGTGAAGGAGGGATTGAAGAAGAAAAGAACAGGGCTTGGATGGTGAAGGAGGGATTGAAGAAGAAAAGAGCAACGCTTGGATGGTGAAGAATCACCATTAAAGAGAGCATCTCAGCTCATCTTTCCACCTAGACTTCTTGGTAAGAATCTCCTCCTTCTCTCCATTTTCTCTCATTCAAATGAAAGAGTTTAGGCAGGGTTTTTGGTTGGGAATCCTTGAGCTGAACTTAGGAGGCGTTTAGGTATTGTTGTTGTGTTCACTAGAACCTATTTGAACATAAAAGATTAGGTCTCTATGATGACCTAAAAACTGTCACACTTTTATGTGTGTAAATGGACCAAAAGTGATGGAAAATGATGGATTGGGACAAGTACAGCACTAGCTGATCTTTATAGGGTGCTATTAGGTTCATTTGAACCCATTCATAATGATGAAATCAAATGTTTATTCAGTCCATCACTGCTGTCCAATATTTAAGCATAGTCAAGTCATTTTTTGGTTCATTAATGAGATGGGTTTAGATGTAAATACTATGATTTGATGATGTAAAATATTAATGGATGTTATGGGTTGATGGAAAACCTCATTTTGAGGCATTCTGGACAGTATGGTGGTGTTGGGAAGTATTTAGAGGGGTGCAAGGACTGCTGTCCTTAAACAGCAGTCCTGTGCATCAGTACAAAAGGACACTTGTATCATCAAACAAAGTGTTGAATGTGTTGAGGCTCATGTGGGCGATATGATCTTTGGGTCTTACGAGCCTATCTAATCGCTTCCGCATGTAATTCTCTATTTGATCTAATTTTAATGTTTAAGAATGCTTACATGTGGTATCAAAGCCTATTGGATCAATACAGTTTTTCATGAATGATTTGTGTTTTACTTAGTGTTTTAGTTTGATGTTGAATTGATCAAAATTTCTCAATTTTAAAATAGCACTCAGCAATATTGATATATATTAATCTACATGATCTACTCATGTTATTTGGTTGAATGCATCAAACCGAATTGAATACGGTTGATGCTTACAATTCTGTCTAATGTATACTGTTGAAATTACTACATCACCAGAAGAATAGCAATGAAATTATATTTTATATAAGATATAAGAATTATACGCATTGTTATATCTGCAAATCATTGCTCATTCTTATGAACAACCAACAATATACAATGTAACGCGCACTCATCTGTCACCACCATTAAGTTCGCCGGTTACGACAATCAAGAGATGTCGGTGGAGATGGTTTTGTTCACTTCACTAAATCATGGCGCGCATCATTTTCTAACTTTGCCACTGATAACGTTAATAAAAATAGAGCGGTTGTGGGTATGCTTTTACTAATCGGTTAACTGTTGAAAAAACGAGTTGTTTTACCCATAGCTACTGTTGGATGAATCTCATGGTATGTATTTGTAACCATAAGAAGTCTTAAGGCATGAACATCCACATCGAGATATGCCTCAATTAATTATAGTCAAACTAATTATCTCATAGTGTCAGTTTTAAGTGACTTAAACACATGATCTAGCTCGAGATACGTGCAAGGAGATCTAGATGACCATCTAATGGTCTAGGTTATAAGGATGAGGTGGATTGTATGGGAAGTAGGAGGTGGCACTACCTTATAGTGGATTATGTGGTAGTGTAAACACCAGAAGATCAGCTTTTAAAAGGCAAGAAAACCAAGTTTTCTCTTCTCATCTCATCGCCAATGAAAGAAGAGTGAAGGAAGGATTGAAGAAGAAAAGAGCAGGGCTTGGATAGTGAAGAATCACCATTAAAGAGAGCATCTCAGCTCATCTTACCACCTAGACTTCTTGGTAAGAATCTCTTCTCCTTCTCTCCATTTTCTCTCATTCAAATGAAAGGGTTTAGGTAGGGTTTTTGGTTGGGAATCCTTGAGCTGAACTTAGGAGGTGTGTAGGTGGTGTTGTTGTTTTCACTAGAACCTATTTGAACATAAAAGATTAGGTCTCTATGATGTCCTAAAAACTGTCAAACTTTTATGTGTGTAAATGGGACCAAAAGTGATGGAAAATGATGGATCGGGACAAGTACAGCACTAACTGATCATTATAGGGTGCTATTAGGTTCATTTGAACACATTCATAATGATGAAATCAAATGTTTATTCAGTCCATCACAGCTGTCCAATATTTAAGCATAGTCAAGTCATTTTTTGGTTCATTAATGAGATGGGTTTAGATGTAAATACTATGATTTGATGATGTAAAATATTAATGGATGTTATGGGTTGATGGAAAACCTCATTTTGAGGCATTCTGGACAGTATGGTGGTGTTGGGAAGTATTTAGAGGGGTGCAAGGACTGCTGTCCTTAAACAGCAGTCCTGTGCATCAGTACAAACCTCAAATAGATAAATAAAAACTGCACTCTAGCAGTTGGGATCCTTGGACTTGGCTGAGAGTCTAAGGGATATTTAGGGGTTCTTAAACATTTCTAGATGGTCTAGTAATTGATACCAATTGGTTGGTTTTAGGTCCTTAATCGGAGGAAACAAATTGAGACGTCTGGGACTTAGATAAAGTCAGAAAAACTAGGAAGTGTGACCGAGGTAAGTGGGAATTCACTTAGTTTATCTTTTATTTCATGTCTATAGTTATATTTAGTTTCATTTCATATCGCTTATGGACTGGGTTTGGGGCCTTTGTACTGGAATCTATGTTTTACAAACATATAAAGTGAATCTGCAAGATAAGTCTGTGACGAAGCTCCCGTAAAGAGTTCGGTTGGGATCCAGTGTAAACCCGCCTTTGCAAGGGTTCACAAAATGATTGAGATATCACTAGGGATGTTGGAGAGCTAACTTAAGCTGGAATACATTATCGGGGCCACACAGCGGCCACTGCGTGGGTCAAATTTTGGTATTCTTGTGTAAGTTAGTTTTCATTCCTTGTTTTCTAATTTCTTTTCAAATGATTGCCAGTGCATTCGCTAATTTTACCTGTTGATATGCATCCCATTCTATCTATTTTTTATTTACTTCAGTTATTAAATTTTGTAGCTATTATTGTTCACTTAGTTATTGCAAATGATGTAATAGAGGATAATAGATGGTGTAAGTTGAATTCCATTTACTGAACCTGTTGAATGCTCATTCCCCTTTTCAACAATCTCAAGTACCTCGACTAACACTCAGGACAAGGGAAAGGGCAAAGCTTAGGAGTGTAGCCATCCTTTCCTTGTATGTGGTGAGACTCTAGTTTATATACTGTTTGAGGTTTTGATATAGTACTATACTTATTATCACAGGGATGGGATCGTGTATCTCCTTTGTTTTATCTTATTTTAGAAAACCTTGATGTTTAAGTCTTCCGATGTTGTTTACTTGTATTTACATCGGTTTTCTCGAGGTACTGAAGGTTAGCCTTCTACCATGGGTTAAGTTTGGCTAGTTTATCGAGGCTTAATCTATGTTTCAGGCTGAATGATTCATTAATCAAGACAAGGGTCGTTACATTCAGTAAGACAATTTATGATCTTAGCAACGAGAAACACTAAGCCTATATTAGATAAAAACACATGATCTTTTTGTGTTCTATTTGTTCTACCAAGTTACCAACAGATACTTAACACCGCGTTTTTTGGAATAATCAATTTCATAAAATAGCAAGTTAAGAAGACACTCAACTGAAACTGGATGGGGTAGGCCACATGTCTTCTCTACGCGATGATTCTCGAGCTTTGGTTGGTCAAGACAAAGAAACGAAGGATGCGGTGAAGCCTTCAAAACTTTGAAGCCATTGATGGAGAAATATTGTCTTATATGCCACCGAGTTATATCAAAAGAAGCTAGAGAATGATGATAATAAATCTACCAAGTTTCCAAGAAAGAGGCAAAGACTACTAATGCAGTAGAATGTTGGCTTAGCGCTGAAGTCTATAATGATTTGAGTCTTTGAAACAATTTATTGGGATGGAGTTTAATTTTTAAATTGAATGTTTGATTAATTGATCAACAAATAACCAAGGAGTAAGGCAGTGCGGCGCGTAGATGGCAACTAGGTGATGCTGAAGCGACAAAGCAAAATATTTGTTTAGAAGTACGGAATAATAATTATTTATTAATAGTTATTCATTTCTTAGAATCATTCACATTCAGTATATATGTTAAAAAAATACTGATGAACCTTTTTTAGGTCCTTGTGTAACCTGTAGAAATCCATGGACCTATTCACCCAAAAAAAAAAAAAATCCATTGACATGGAGTGTTAGGCCACACACGCGCGCCCATGTAGGCACATTAATGGGGTTGGAACTCATATTGCACAAAACCAATTGACTTGTGCTAAGATCTAAACTACTCCACTTATATATCACACCAACTCTTATTATATTTCTGATATGGGATTATATACCCCACCATAACTCTAATTTTGTTAACGTTTCTTATAGGTTGGCGTTCCTATTAACTGCAATCAATGCTTTGCGATCAATACATTGCATTGATTGATCTAATGGTTGATCACAATTACGCTAAAGAAAACCCCCAGACAGCATCAACGCATTCAATTTAAAAAACAAGAATGAGGCAGATGAAGATGATACCTGAGTTGTTATCTTCAACATCAAGCATTGTCCTACCATCCCTATCCCTCGACGGCAGACGCTTGTACATCGCAGACGCTTCTCGCATCGTCCGATCTTCTCGAAGATCCAAACAGAACATCCACACCACCGCCACCACCGTCCGATCGATCCAGATCAGAGAGAGATTCAAAGAGTGTTGAAATTCAACTAGGTTAACGAATGAACGAACGAACGAACGAACGAACGAACTAATTTGAGGAGGAAGAGTTGGGGGAAAGGTACTGTTAGTTGTTATTGTTGTTGCGAGAGAGACCGACAGAAGCAACCAAGAGGACGGAACGATCTGGACCCCTGGGTGTGATATGGTGTGGCGGCCCGCATCTACGAATTTATTTGGAGTCTTATAGGATTGATCCACGTGCGATAGTGATGTCATGTTGTTACTGATGTTAATCTCACAGGCGGCGGAGGTCCGAGGATATACATCCTCGTGTTGAACGTCGCAGCTGATATTTACTTTTGTTTTAATCGTTTCATTATTAAAAGGGGCAACATAACATATGATATACATATGCAACAAGACTAGTAGTTTGACACATGTCACCTCATCTCGCATTTTTTTATTGGGATTGATTCTTTGAGAGTTTTTTTTTTTTTTTTTTTTTGTCAAAGATTCTTTGAGAGTTTTTAATTGGGAATTATAACCATATGAAATTAGAGGAAAGTCCATATTTAACTTCACTAGAAGCACTATCCAAGAAAAAAAAAGAAAAAAAAGTAAGTGTTATTGTGTGCATGACTCAGAACTTAAAAAGTTTTTTTCTTTATTTTAAAATCATCCTCAAACAATTAATTAACTAAACGTAATCATTTGTAAAAAAAATTTGATACCCCTTAAATATTTGTAAAAATTTTAAATACCCCTATGAGTCTCAACTCATCAGGTCCAAGTATATTTATTGAAAAAAAAAATTATGAGAGTTGATCAATTCATGCAATTAGCGTCAAACGCCCAAATCATACATGAAAAAGTCGAGGTGAATGACATACTTTTGCCACGTTGCATTTGCTACATATTGCCACGTTGCATTTGCTACATAATTATTGTATTTTTTAATGTTTGCATCGAAACGTGCAAACACAAATAACAAAGTGCATCTAAAAATAATTACAATTCCATGCCTAAATTATGTTGGGCTTTAATGATTTATGTGTGAACCACCATCGATCTTCTCTTTTGATTGGCAGTAGTTCTAGTAAAAGTGTTGTGACGGCCCCAAACTTTGAGGCAAATCGGGTACTGCCACGACGCCAGACACGTCACTAAGCATGTCACGTCACCGCACACTTGTCTTTGACGACCAACGACCTAAACCTTTGTTTGTATCTTATTATTAACATTAATTTAGTATTTATCATGCATTTATAAATATTTACATTAAATTAACTAAGTTAAGTTGTTCACAACTTATTAAATTAATATAAGTTGAGTATCTAAGCGGGAAGTCTTTAAAACATGTGAATATTGTAAGAGTGAAAAGTTTGCATTTATAAACAACCATATAGTGTGGAAACTCGACATGAGATACCATGTATATCAAAAGTGACAAAAGTACAAAAATGATCATATACATGTATCAGGTATACAAGTTCTCCCAAAAATCCTAAAAAAGTAGTAAATAAGTATATACTAACATTTACACAAAAAGTTGACGGGGGATGTCTTTGTAACAACCCGTGTTTTTAATTCGTTAATTAATCGCTAATCATGACTCATTAGTGGTCCAAAACCCAATTAAGAGTTACGGTTGGTCAATGTGCTCAAAGAATAAAAAAAATTGTGTTTAATGTGTCGATGTTGTGTACAACTAAATTAACTTGATTTAAATTAAGTTAACTATAACTTGATTTGAATAAGGGGTTATGGTCCAATTCTTAATCAAATTATAAGTAAAATGGGCAATTAAGTAATTTACAAAAATAAAAAATAAAAAAAACAAATGACGAAATGAAATAGGTATTTCACTCTCGGTGTTTGCATTGGTTTTGGAGTCTTGAAATGATTGTGACTAGTTTGCATTGGGTTTGGTAAAATCGTTTTGAAACGCCTTGAAGAGAACTTACTATGTTCTTCTAAGTTTTGTAAATAGTCTTGAAAATGAATCACTCTCGGTGTTTGATAAAATGCTAGTAGGAGAACTTTGTTCTTTTTCTCGAAAGTTTGGAACCTCAAATTGAGCTCGACAAGATTGTAAATCTTTTTAATTCAAGTTTGGTCGAAGCTATGAATTATGGATTTTTTTTTATTGTCGCATTCGACTTAATTGTTGTAGAATTTGGGTCTTGATAACCATTCGAGTATGATTTGCATGGATTTTGAGCTTCGAAGCGATTTGGGCGAATTTTAAATTAAGTTGAGTAAAATTATTTTTCTTGCATGCAACGGGTTTGACATAAAAATGAGCTTTAATATATTTTCTTGAAAATGAACCCAACTTATTGAAGTTATATTTGATGTTTCGATGAATCTAAGAAACTCGACACCTTTAAATAGACTTAATGCGTATAACCAAATGTTTAGGAAATTGTATGGTTTTGTTTTAAGTCACTAGAACAAGGATTTTATGAACTTGGGGTTCTTAGACTTACATTCATTAAGTTCAAGAGTGAAACTAATACAAGATTGTCTTAATATGTTAAGCAATTTATGTAATGACTTGAGTTTTAAAAAAACTAATATATGAATTAGTTCATTTAAGCTACACAAGGCCTATGTTTAGCAAATGGTCTCTACAACAACCTTTCTATGCTATGTATGATTGTAGATATGCAAGAATGACTCGACTAGGGTATTCAAATCATTGATTGGACGTGGCGATTAATGCGATTGTATGGTAAGTAAACTAGTAAGAAATTCAATATTAACTTTTTTCATTTCCTTGCATATTTTGATGGAAATGATACCTACTATTGGACTATACTTCCCTACCGAGTGTCATAGGGTTTAAAGTGGTCAAATTGAGTCGTTGTTTACTTGTGGGTTTAGCATCCGAGTCGCGCTCGTGGCTTATAGATGAGACTGAATCCTCTGAGTGAGCATCCGCCATGTGTCGTGGCTCCTCATAGGACTTCAAGGATTCCATTGCGACTGAGCATCCGGTTGCGACTGTGGCTCCCTTCGAAATTTTCTCAGGCTGCGTCTCAAGTGAGCCGATAGTGCCGAACGGATTTGGTGCAGTTGAAGCAGACTTGATCCCGTCGTACCAGTATTTGGCACTTACATGTTTTAAGTGGCTTTGAGCCCACGTGTAGAGTGTCAAGACCACTTAGGCACATATCTTTTGTTTTCGGGTCACTTGGTCTCTATCGGTAATCATTGTAGTATGTCTATCATGCGTTTTATTGTTCTTTTCAGCTTTGTTCTTTCATGCATGATTTATAGACTTATTTTATTGTTTAATCTGAATTACTGTTGAACTTCTTCTGGATTTACTTACTGAGATTGTCTCTGCTTTTGGTGACAGTTGCATGCATAATCTCTGAGCTCGAGAACATTGATGTGCAGCATATGTACGTTATTTAATGTATTTATATTATAATTACTATGTTTTATAAATGGGTATTTGGGTTGAGATATTATACTTTGTATATTGTATTCATTGTATGGGGTTTCAACATTCTAGCTTCTACACTTAGAACTCGTTATGTGTTTATTTATTTGTTATCGTATTTTCACAACATCTAAATTTCGTTGCATATGATTTCATACATATATACTCTGTTGTGTGGACTATCAGGTACTGAAGACCGGTTTGTGAGGCTGACTAGACCTTTATTAACTTCGAACTGGTTTACCATGAGTTAATGGAGGCCTAGTGCTGAGCGGCGCCCAATTTGTAGGGTTGGAGCCATCACAGTTGGTATCAAAGCGTAAGGTTTTGACTTTAGCTCTTGATAAGCCTACAACCAATTTAGTTCACAAACACGGACTTGTAGAGTTAGGAACACCAATGAACTTGGTGCGAAAACCCTATGATCATAACTTAGAAAATTATTTGGGAAGTGAGCGAATGTGAGATTGGGGGAGATCTTGAATAAGCCTCAACATATGTTATTTGATTGTATGAATTATATGGTATCGATAGATATATGATATAACTACTTCTATTGTCGTATTCACTCTTATGTTTCATGTGAGGCACGATGAGTAAATTGTAAGAGATAGACGAAAAAGTTATGAGATTCGAAAAAAAATGAAAAACAAAAAATAAGAAAGATTGATGGTGATGATTAATCTTTGGATATAAGTAAAGCGCGTAGATACCAAAGTATTAAAAAAATAATAAATTTCAGTGTATTAAATTAGAACTTGTTACGAGATAGAGTCTGAAGTGAAATTTAGTAGAGGACGCAAAGTTCAAGGATTTCATGTTGTCAAATCATGAAAATGCGTGATGATAGAAAACCCTAAATTATTTGCTATTATTTCCTCAATTTAATAACTATATCAGGCTTGTAAAATATATGAGATAAAAAAAATTCAAGGACACTTAACTACGTGTAATTCTTTGTTCTAATTATGTAACTATAACAGTGGGAAAAAATAACAAAAAGTTACACTCTAGCATAGAGAGGGGATTCAAGCACTAATGGAACTAATGATTGATGAAAAAAAAAAATTAGTTGAATGAGGGAATTATAGCAAATAGTTATGCATACTTTGGTTAGTGTGTCAATTGTTCTACTTTATTGTTTATCTGTGAGATATAAATTGGGTTAGGTTTGACCCTAATATGATCTAACCTAAACTAGTGAAACAAGATTTTTTTAAAAAAAATTAATGTGTACCTCAAGTAGTCAGAGTTTCCTAAATAATCGCATTATTGGATATTATCGATTTGAGAAATCAACTAAAAATATTTAGTATGCATTGAAGATTTTGAAACTTTTATAGTTCCAAGGCATATATTAGTTGAATGTTGTAGGAAAGGAATGTTCTAACAAATCCTTGAAGTAGAAGATTCAAGTAATTCATAAATCATGGGAAGTCCCTGAACATGTTCCCAGATGATCCACTTGGAATAATTTATGTAGGGAAATTGATGTTGTTTGATAATAGAAATGAATGGAAACTTATTCTATGTATACGTCCCTATATAATAATATGAATAGGGGCACTTGGGAAGGTAAAGTTTGAGAAAATTGGTGAAGTGATAGGATAAAATGAGGGATGCGTCAAATAAAAAATAAATAAATTTGTAAGAGGGGTAAGTTAACGTAGACTCTAAGAAAGCTGAATGTTGAGATGACTTGAGAGCAATGAAGAAAGCACGTATAAACTCCTCTAGCTTTGATGAAAGCTCAGAAGTAATAGTGCTGGATCACATGATTGTGAATGCTTAGAGATGATCATACGCTAGTTGCCTAAATTTGCTTGTAATTTTCAAACTTTTACCGATAGACTCGAAGTACAACTAAACAATTCATACATATGAAGCCGAGATTGTAAGTGAGCGGTATGTCAATGTCCGTTATATTGGGTTGCAATCCTTATATTAATGCCAGGTTGTGGCAGAGTTTTTCTTTTACTACCAGGTTGTGGTAGGGTATTGACATTGATAGGCACCAGACTACATCTAAGTATGGCTTTTCAGTCTGACGGTTAGATTGCATGATTGATCCAAATTATAAAGATCATGCTCATGTATGTATTACGACCTCGATAATAAGTGAGGAATATTGATTGATATGTGCGTGATATAAGTATGACTTTGGAGTTGAGCTAAAGTTGTGTGACTCCATTTGAGACTCCATAAGAGAGGCTTTATAATTCTGGTGAGTAATGATATTGAGACATGGAAATTCGTGATTGTTTAAGAATCACGCAGAGGAAGCCAAGCGGATTATATAATATTTGGATTGACACTAGATAAAATGATTGGTCATGCAAACTATCACAAGAGAGCACTTAGGTTAAGATATAAGGATATTACATATTCAAAGTGAAGAGAAACTTGCACTCAAATTTTTTTTCTCTACTTAATCTAGTAATGGGTGTAACTTCATTCTAATTTCGAGGATGATTTTTTTTAGTTGTGAAGACTATAACGACCTGTATTTTTAATTCGTTAATTAATCGCTAATCATGAGTCATTAGTGGTCCAAAACTCAATTAAGAGTTACGGTTGGTCGATGTGCTCAAGGAAAAAAAAAATTGTGTTTGATGTGTCAATTTTATGATGTACTCATGTACGACTAAATTAACTTGATTTAATTAAGTTAACGATTTTAATAAAGGGCTATGATCCAATTCTTAATCAAATTATAAGTAAAAGAGGTCATTAGGTAATTTACAAAAAAAAAAAAAAAAAAAAAAAAAAACAAATGACGGAATGAAATAGGGGTTTCACCCTATTTCATCCGCACAAGAGGAGAGACGCGCTCCAGTACGGCAGCGGCACGGACAGGCGACGGTGGCGGGCGGCTTCCCCGACGACGCTCAAGCAGCGGTGCGGATGGACAGCGACGGCGCGGACCAGTGAGCCGCGGACCAGCAGCGCGGCGTGCGGCGGCAGCGGCGGACCAATGCGACGCGGAGGGGCTCACCAACACCTCCAACGAGAACGGATGACGGCGAAGACAACGCCGGCGTGGACAACAGCGAGTTTCGGAGAAACAGCGACGTTTCTGACGGTGGATTGCTCGCGAAGAAGATGAGTTCTAGCCTCAAATTTGTGAGAAAAGAGTGGATCTATGCTAGAGTTAAACTCTTAAATGAGATTTGGAGTTTGAAGAATTCTATTGAAGGCTATGGTGAGGCTCTGAACCATATTTAAAATTTAAATCCAAGTCAAATCTAGAAGGGGTGGTTCTTTTTTGCTTTTGAGAATGATTTTATGAATTATTTTAAGTTGATTTTGTCAACTTAAGACTAAATTGGGTTAAGTTTGGGGAAACATATGTCCTTGCACTCCATGTATTTGATAAAATTATCAAAAAAGACATTAACTTGCTCTTTCAAACAAAATGCATGGAAAAATATGAATTTAAAGCCTTACGGACTCTTTTTCAAGTTTGGTTTATATGATTCGATGAGTGTCATTGTCATAGTTTTGGAGTCTTGAAATGATTGTGAATAGTTTCCATTGGATTGGGTAAAATTGTTTTGAAACTCCTTGAAGAGAGCTTATTATGTTTTTCTAAGTTTTGTAAAAAGTCTTGAAAATGAATCACTCTCTGTGTTTGATAAAATGCTAGTAGGAGAACTTTGTTCTTTTCCTCGAAAGTTTGAAAGCTCAAATTGAGCTCGACAAGATTGTAAATCTTTTTAATTTAAGTTTGGTCGAAGCTATGAATTATGAATTTTTTTTTTTATTATTGTCGCATTCGACTTAATTGTTGTAGAATTTGGGTCTTGATAACCATTCGAGTATGATTTGCATGGATTTTGAGCTTGGAAACGATTTGGGCGAATTTTAAATTAAATTGAGTAAAACTATTTTTCTTGCATACAACGAGTTTGACATAAAATGGAGCTTTAATATATTTTCTTGAAAATGAACCCAACTTATTGAAGTTATATTTGATGTTTCGATGAATCTAAGAAACTCGACACCTTTAAATAGTCTTAATGCGTAGAACCAAATGTTTAGACAATTGTATGGTTTTGTTTTAAGTCATAAGAACAAAGATTTTATGAACTTGGGGTTCCTAGACTTATATTCATTAAGTTCAAGAGTGAAACTAATACAAGATTGTCTTTAATAATGTTAAGCCATTTATGTAATGAGATGAGTTTTTAAAAGAATTAATTGATGAATTAGTTCATTTGAGCTACACAAGGCCTCTGTTTAGCAAATGATCCCTAAATCAACCTTGCTATACTATGTATGATTGTAGATATGCAAGAATGACTCAACTAGGCTATTCGAATCATTAGTTGGACGTGGCGATTTATGCGATTGTATGATAAGTAAACTAGTAAGAAATTCAATATTAATTTTGTTTCCTTTCCTTGCATATTTTGATGGAAATGATACCTATTATTGGGCTCTACTTCTCTACCGAGTGACGTACGGTCTAAAGTGGTCAAATTGAGTCGTCGTTTACTCGTGGGTTTAGCATCCGAGTCGCGCTCGTGGCTCATAGACGAGACTGAATCATCTGAGTGAGCATCCGCCATGTGTCGTGGCTCCTCATAGGACTTCAAGGATTCCATTGCGGCTGAGCATCCGGTTGCGACTGCAGCTCCCTTTGAAATTTTCTCGGGCTGCGGCTTAAGTGAGGCGACAGTGCCGAACGAATTTGGCGCGGTTGAAGCAGACTTGGTCCCGCCGTACCAATATTTTGCACTTACATGTTTTAAGAGGCTTTAAGCCCACGTGTAGATTGTCAAGACCACTTAGGCGCATATCTTTTGCTTTCGGGTCACTTGGTCTCTATCAGTAATCATTGTAGTCTATCGATCATGCGCTTTATTGTTCTTTTCAGCTTTGTTCTTTCCTACATGATTTATAGATTTATTTATTGTTTAATCTGAATTACTACTGAAATTCTTCTGAATTTACTCACTGAGATTGTCTCTGCTTTTGGTGACAATTGCAGGCATAATCTCCGAGCTCGAAAACATTGATGTGCAGCATATGTAGGTCATTTAATGTATTTATATTATAATTACTATGTTTTATAAATGAGTATTTGGGATGAGAGATACTATACTTTGTATATTGTATTCATTGTACGGGGTTTCCACATTCTAGCTTCCACACCTAGTACTCGTTGTGTGTTTAATTTATTTGTTATCGCGTTTTCACCGTATTTAAATTCCGTTGCATATGATTTCATATATATACGCTGTTGTGTTGACTATTAGGTACTGAAGACTAGTTTGTGAGGTTGACTAGACATTTATTAACTTCGAACTGGTTTATCGGGGGTTAATGGAGGCTAGTTGTAACGGCCCGAAAATTTGACTTGTGCCACGTGCTAGGTCAGGGTCGAATGTGGTATCCATTCGTCGAGAATACGTATGTCCAAATCTCGGGTGGAGACACCGAAGTATGATATTTTCTGTGATGTGTGTATTATTTAATGCTAATTGATGAGAAATGTATATGCGGAGAGTTCGGTGAGCCGAGACATGAACGGGGACGCGTATCGAGTCGTGTGCCGATGTGAGACCGAGCTAGCGGCTTAATGTAATTATACTGGTTTTAAATGTGGTCACATTAAAATCATATACATTGAATGCGCCTCGTGATGCGTGTGGCGCGAGTGTCGAGATTGTGAAATGAGGTGGTAGTGGTGGGAATAATTATGATGCCTCAAGATGTGCGTTGCCCAATTTAAAGGAAAACATTTCAATAAATATGTTTTCTGATATGCCTCGAGTTTCACTCCGCATGAATCTCGATGACATTTGTTTTTTTATTTCCTGAAGAAAACAAAGAGAAAGGGAGAGAGGGGGAATCAGATAAGAGGGAGAGTGAAAGAGAGAGAGAGAGAGGGTGGAAGAGAGATCGGAGAAGAGAAAGAAGGAGAGAGACGACGGTGAGGGAGAGCTCCAGCGGCGGCACAACAGCTCCGACGAGAGATCAGTCGCGACGGAGAGCAGCGGCTCGCGGACGAGCGGACCAGCCGCGAACGACAGCTCGGGGGAACGAAGAGGCCGCAGATGAGGTGGCGCAGCTATGGGGACGGTGATGCGGCTCGTCTGTCGGAGACGATGTGACGGTGCAGACAATGAAGAGGCGGCTCAGCCGACAGCAGCCCGACCCCAGCAGCGGCTCTGTCGGCAGTAGCGCGACCCCAGCAACAGCGCGGTCGGCAATGACGTGGCAGGGTAGCGGCGACGGTAACGGCCTGCACTTCGCGACAGTGGCGGCGCAACAGCGACAGCGACAACGACGTGGCAGCGACTTCGACGGCGGGGTGGTGAATGACGGTGGCGCGTTGTCGGACCGATCGGAGGCGTGACTTCGACGAAGTTCGACGACACAATGGATTTCAACTGGATTTTGAAAGCCATTGTATAAATGAACACCAGGGATTTAGGAGGTATAGGTGGGTGTCGGGTGCGCATATCGAGGCGTGAGCGAGACGTTCTCGAGGTAAGTAAACCAGTTAGGGACTTGTACAATATTTTCCTTTCATTTTATTGGCTTTTATTGTTCACTGCTTTGTGATATCTTCCTTTCACTCTTGTTGATTACTGCTTTGTGATATCTATCTTTGAAATTGTTGTTGGTTGAGTGGTCCATTGGCAAGCGAGTCATGGTTACTGTTTATCTGCGATATGAGCTCTTCTGCGGATATCTCATAGTCGCAAGGGTTAGGGTTGGAAGGCAAGTGTCTTGTCCTAAACCCGAGTCTGCTGGGTTTTTGCCGCGACTCAACGACCTTTTGGTCGAGACTCCTTGCTATTTGGCCTCACTTATCGATTGATTTGTGTCTTTTATATGCATGCGTTACTCCATTGGCAAGTAAGTCATGATAATGTTTCTCCGTGATATGAGCTCTTATCTGGACGTCGTCGATATCTCCCAATTGAATGTACGTTGGGGGCACTTATCCGGGTCTGTAGATAGCTCATAGTCGCAAAGGTTAGGGCTGGGAGGCAGGTGTCTCGTCTAGTCTCCTGAGATTTTGTCGCGACTCAACGACCTTTTGGTCTGGACTCTTTGCTATTTGGCCTAACTTGCCGATTGATTTGTTCACAGTCTTTTATAATCATGCGTTCCTTGTTCATTGCTTTCTATATGCATGAATTCAATTGCTTTAGTTATTTCGAAATGCTGTATTTATGTCCTACTGACGTTACTTACCTGGGCTCGTCATTCTTATGTTTGACTAAGTGCAGATCCACGGTTCAGCAAGGGGAAGGCTCCATAGCTAGGTGAATCTTTTGTATATCTTGTATTTACTTTTCTTTGATGTTGACATATTTATGTTGGTTCCACAATTAGGTTGTCCAACTCTTTTAACATTATTGTTGAGTAATTTAATGTAGCAATTGCTTCTGCTAAAGTGTAAATTGAAAAACTATTAATAACTCAACTTAAAAGTTTAAATTTACTTATAATGATGGATTGGAAGGCTGACTAGATCTACATTAACCTTGCGAGACTGGCTCGGGGGTCCACGTGGGCTTAGGTCGGGCGGTGCCCATTTTGTGGAAAATTGGGACCGTCACAGTTGGTATCAAAGCCTAGTTTTGAGAATCTCACGGCTTAAAACGTTGTGATACCAACGTCACAGTTGGTATCAGAGACTAGTTTTGAAAATCTCATGGCTTAAGACATTGTGATACCAATATCACAGTTGGTATCAGAGCCGAAGTTTTGAATACTCGGCTATTGATTTAAATCACAAGCCATTGAGTTGCAAATCAGCGGAAGTTAGGAATGGTTGAACTTAAAGTGGAACCCTAGGATTCTGTCTTAAGTCTTCGTTGAGACGTGAGGAGAGGAGAGTTGGAAAAAAATATATAAAAGGACGAAGACTTGTGAGACAAGTAGGTTAATGCAGACTCTAAGGGAGTAGGGTGTTGAGATGACTTGAGAGCTAACGATTACATCATGTACGGACTCCTTTAGCTTTGACGAAAGCTTTTGAAGTAGTAGTGTTGGATCAGAAGCCCAAGTAACTCCACTTTAGTGACACTATCAATTTATAGTTTCAGGGTTGGTGAAGTCGACCACCACCTTTAGGGACTTGTAAATGAATTAAGTGTTACGAGTTGAGGTAGAGTTCGCAAACCGTATTCTCACATTCTAAAATTTGTTCAGATGCGTTAGTAAACGTACTGAAAGGAATTTTCGTGTAAGTAGTGCATGCTGTAAAAAAAAGAGAAAGAAAAAGAAAAAGTGCGTTTAAAGTTCACAATAGTTCACAACCCACCTGAAACATCTCTAGTTCAGGTAGGGCCTACAGTGGTCGAGGAGGCAGTGGTTCAGGTTAAGCTCGTACTTCCTACACTTGAGACACTAGTTGAGGATACGATAAACACGCTGACTGATATGGGTGTTAGGGTTACAGCTGAGGCGAGCCAGGCTCACGAGTTTTAAAGGCATTATTCGAAGAAGTTTCACGGGGGTACTAACCTTGAGGCGGCAGGTAGATAGCCACGTGAAGATACATGATATACTGGCCATATCAGCGCAAAAGCAGCCGAGTATTTCATCATATCCACTACTCAGCGAGGTCGAGGTCTGGTGGCGTACTACGGAGGTGTCGATGGGGAACAGTCTGTAACCTGAAGATGACTGAGTTTCAGACCATTCGATAGAGGACCGGTGAGCCAGTTGCAGTACATGGATGGGTATATACGCGTAATGAAGTATGCTGGGGGTGCGACCGACATGGACACTGACCAGGCCTACTACGTCATACACGGTTTCCTGAATTTTATTGGTTATGTCAGGTGACGACGACTCCGAGCACGGTACATGAGGCTTAAGCGAGGGCTATGATTGGCGAGATGCTTTGGGAGCACACGCACCGGAGGACCAATCGCATTATCGACCTCGTCACATTCAGTGCGAGGGTCTGGAAATGATCAGAGGAAAACGAGGGTTAAACGTTCGTGGCAAAGAGATCAACCTCAGAGCGTATTGTGTTGCCACCATATGCGACGTATGCTACGCCAGTGTTAGTTAGTCCAGCGCAGGGTTACGCTAGTACACTACAGTAGCCAGCACCGTCAGGTCCTCAGCATCAGTACCATCAGAGGGCTGATGGTAGAGGCAGTGCCAAAGATAGGGTCAGAGATCCAGTCGAGTGCATAGACAGGGACATCGGTCTAGTCATGCACAGGGATAAGGACATGGACATGTTCCATTTGGATCGGGATTTCAACGTACCTGTTTGGGAGTGTGGACAGCCAGGTACAACAGAGCCAGAAACAGATTCATGCTATTGCCACGTCAGGTCCGATTACTATCCATCGTAACCTGATAAAGGGTATGAGTTGGGTTGAGACTCACTCGATAAGAGAGACTAACGGACAACCAGAGAAATTGATTTACATTCTCGCGACATACTGTGGATATAAGTATGTTATTGACGGTGTATCATGGGACTAATATGTTCATTTGTATTCCAATATATGTTGCGAGGATGTTGCCCTGACATATATTGATGAGAGGAGGCAGATGGTGTGTTCTTTGCTTGGAGGTCTCGGAGGAGCCCAGCACTTCACGGAGGAGCCCAGCTTGTCGCGGAGGAGCCCAACCCTACAGAGTAAGATGAGGGTATGACCTTGGGCGGGTATGGCTTGGGTCTTCATTCATAACACACTATCTTTCTTTGAGAATTGCGTCAATTTCGAGGACAAAATTCTAATTCGTTGGGAATACTGTACAACAACAACTAACGGCCCGAAAACTTGACTTGTGCCACGTGTCAGGGTCGAATGTGGGATCCATTTATCGAGAATACGTATGTCCAAATCTCGAGTGGAGACACCGAAATATGATATTTTCTGTGATGTGTGTATTATTTACTGCTAATTATTGAGAAATGTATATGCAGGGAATTTGGTGAGCCGAAACACGAACGGAGATGCGCATAGAGTCGCGTACCGTTGTGGGATCGAGGTAGCGACTTAATGTAACTATACTGGTTTTAAATGTGGTCACATTAAAATCATATACATTGAATGCGCCTCGTGATGCGTGTGGTGCAAGTGTCGAGATTGTGAAATGAAGTGGTAGTGGTAGGAATAATTATGATGCCTCGAGATGCGCGTTGTCCAATTTGAAAGAAAACATTTCAATAAATATGTTTTTTGATATGACTCGAGTTCTGCTCTGCACGAGTCTCGAGGACATTTGTTTTTCTTCGTCACGAAGAAAACAAAAAGAAAGGGAGAGAGGGGGAATCAGATAAGAGGGAGAGAGAAAGAGAAAGAGAGAGGGAGGAAGAGAGATTGGAGAATAGAAAGAAGGAGAGAGATGACGATGAGGGAGAGCTCCAGCGGCGGCACAACAGCTCTGACAAGAGATCAGTCGCGACGGAGGGCAGCTGCTCGCGGACGAGCGGACCAGCCTCGGACGGCGGCTCGCGGCGATGCGGAGGCCGCGAATGAGGTGGCGCGGTTGTGGGGACGGTGACGTGGCTCATCGGTCGGAGACGATGTGACGGTGCGGACAACGAAGAGGGCGGCTCGGCCGGTAGCAACGCGACCCCAGTAGCGGCTCTGCCAGCAGTAGCGTGACCCCAGCAGCGGCTCGCGGTAGCGGTGACGATCGACAGCGGCGCGGTCGGTAGTGGCGTGGCAGGGCAGCTGCGGCGGTGACAGCCTGCACCTGCGAGGCAGTTGCGGCGTGACATCGACGTGGCAGTGGCTTCGACGACAGCGCAGTGAATGACGGTGGCGCGTTGTCGGACCGATCGGAGGCGTAACTTCGACTAAGTTCGACGAGGCGATGACTGGATTTTGAAAGCCATGGTATAAATGGACACCAGGGACTTAAGAGGTATAGTCGGGTGTCGGGTGCGCATATCAAGGCATGAGCGAGACGTTCTCGAGGTAGGTAAACCAGCTAGAGACTTATACAGTATTTTCCTTTCATTCTATTGGCTTTTATTGTTCACTGCTTTGTGATATCTTCCATTCACTCTTGTTGATTACTGTTTTGTGATAACTATCTTTGAAATTGTTGTTGGTTGAGTGGTCCATTGGCAAGCGAGTCATGGTTACTGTTTATCTGCGATATGACGTCTTCTTTGGATATCTCATAGTCGCAAGGGTTAGGGCTGGGAGGCAGGTGTTTCGTCCTAAACTTGAGTCTGCTGGGCTTTTGCCGCGACTTAACGACCTTTTGGTCGGGACTCCTTGCTATTTGACATCACTTATCGATTGATTTGTGTCTTTTATATGCATGCGTTACTCTATTGGCAAGTGAGTCATGATACTGTTTCTCTGTGACATGAGCTCTTATTTGGACGTCATCGATATCTTCCAATTGAGTGTACGTTGGGGGCACTTATCCGGGCTCATCATTCTTATGTTTGACTTAGTGCAGATCCACGGTTCAGCAAGGGGAAGGCTTAATAGCTAGGTGAATCTTTTGTATATCTTGTATTTACTCTTCTCTGATGTTGATATGTTTATGCAGGGTTCCACAATTAAGTTGTCCAACTCTTTTAACATTATTGTTGAGTTATTTAATGTAGCAATTGCTTCCGCTAAAGTGTAAAACTTGAAAAACTATTAATAACTCAACTTAAAAGTTTAAATTTACTTATAATGATGGATTTGAAGGCTGACTAGATCTACGCTGACCTTGCGAGACTGGCTTGGGGTCCACGTGGGCTTAGGCTGGGCGGTGCCAATTTTGTGAAAAATTGGGGCCGTCACACTAGTGACAGGCGACGCTCAATTTGTGGGGTTGAGTCTGTCACAGTCCTAGCTCAGTGGTAGTTGCTTAATAAAAAACTTAATAAAAAATGGCTACAATTCATGCAATTTAAATAAGGAAATAGAAAATTAGGTGATCGCATGAAAATAAGTCGTAGAGAAGTCGAAATTGGATACGAGTTCAGCGTAGTAGAAGTCCTAGTCGGCATGTGGGAATCGACTTAGTTTAACCGAGAGGAACCAATGACGATAATCTCGTTAAACATCTCTCGGTCAAATTAGAGGAACCCATGAATGATAGAATCTCATCCAAACATCACTCGAGAGGAACCCATGGCGGAGACTAAAGTCTTCGTCAAACATCTCTCGACCTAGCAGGTCTTGCACGGAATAGTCATCGCGTAGCCCCAACGTGGACAACTACTCTAACAGCGTGGGGGTAGCTAGCTCCTAGGTGCGAATCGTGTCATGTCAAATCCGTAAATTTTTAAATTGGTAATTATGACTAATCACAAATTAACGGAGACTAATTATGATTTTGGCTGCGAGTCGAGAGTTAAAGACCGATGAAATTAAGATTTTTAATTAATTTTATTTTTGGATGATGTGTGCCTAGTGCTGTGTCCTATATATTATGTTATTTTGCGAAACTCGAATTTAACCGAGTAAATTCGAAGGTTAAAAGGTTTTGTCTCGAGATACACGTTGAAATGAATGCCGAAAAATTAAAATGTGGACCCAGATTTTTGTTTCGAATTTCGCAAAAAATAATTGTATTTAAGTTTGAAAATATGAGTTTGTACATTTAAATGAACTTAACGAGCTGACGTGGGTCTCACACCTTGATTTGTGTCTGATGTGTGTTTTTCAAGAGTTTTGGAGCATATTGGTAAATTTTTCGATTTTTGGCAGAACTAAGGTATTTTTCGAGGTTTAATTTGGACAAAAATTGAAGAGATAATTATGAAATAAATAGAAAAAGTCAAAATTGTCGTAAATTAAGTTGTAAGCCAACTAGAACTTAAGTTGGACTTGCTAGAGACTTAAATATAGAAGACATAAACTAAGAACTACTATAAGAAGTAAAAAAGATGAGATAAGAAAGAAAAGAGCTAGAGATGAGAATGTAAAGATTTCATTTATACATTGGTGTGTTCTTTACAAATGAAGGAACCCCCTTATATAGGCCATTAGTCATGATGAGAATAAGTACTTGCACAAAGTGTGCAAGTTACACCAAAGTGTCATGTCATACAAGATTACAAGTTACATGACAATACATAGACAAGTGATTATATATTGGAGTTGAATACAAGTTATGTAAAGTGTATAAGTTACATTCAATGTAGAAGTCATACTTGATGTTACAATTTAATGTGAGAGTCATGCTTGACAATGTGATCATTCATAAGCTTGGTTAAAGGGTCATCCAATTTACAACACTCCCCCTCGGATGACACTTGCTGAGAAAATATGCTTCGTTAAAACCTGTATTAGAAAAATCATGTGGGAAAAAATCTAGTATACTAAAAAGAGTACAATGTTCTCGTCAATCTTGATTTGTAGTATAATATTGTTGATTGCCTCATTAAAAATCTTGCTAGGAAAACCCAGTGGGATAAAACTATAGCTAAGGATAATAGTGCAACACATTGATACACTTTGAGAGAATATATATGTCTCATTAAAACCTTTACTAGAAAAATCCTGTAGAAAAAAAATCTAGTATAGGAAAAATAGTACATTGCTCTCATAATTTTTTTTTTCATATGAAGTATAATAATGTTAGGATTGCTTTATTAAAAACCTTGCTAGGAAAACTCAGTGCGATAAAACCATAGCGAAATGAAAAAATTGCAATACACTAATCAATTTAGATACAAAGTTTTAATATTATTAGAATTGCCTCATTAAAAACCTTGTAAAGAAAACCCGGTGGGATAAAATCATAGCAAAGGGAAAAAGAGTGCAATACACTAACCAATAACCTATTTTGATTCTCCCATTCATGTTCACATATGTGAGACATCTTGTGCATTTTGTTGCACATGGACATCGTTTTCTATATGAACCATTTAATGCTGAGGCATATGATTGTCACTCTTTTGTATATAGTACTTACATCAAATAATTGATTCATAACTTGTTGCTACTGAATGATCCTTTGAACTTTGAGTTCATATTAATTTATACATGGATCATAATACAACAAATTTAATGCAATTTGGTGTGTTTCAAGCAATTTCACGTCATTCATTTAGAATTAGCTTATATCTCCACTTAATGGTGGGAAAATTGCTTCATCAAAGTGACAATTAGCAAAACTTGCTATAAATAAATTCCCTATTAAGGATCCAATGCATCTTATAATATGATTGATGGAGAGTTAAATCAATATAAGTCTCGTATTGATTTGCCTTGAGATAATCTCCAGCTAATAAAAAAATCCAGTTCGATAAAAGATGTCTGTGCGAATTTACGATATTTTCGCAATATTGATGATTATGGATAATCAAATAGATATTTTTACATTACGAATGTCATTTGATTTATGACGACATTCGTTTTAATGTGTCTTATATATTCAAGAAGTTAAAGCCGATAATATTATACTCAGATTAAATCATATAGATAAGTTTTCTATTATTCTGAGTAGACTTCTTCTAAATAAGATATTAACAATAAAATTGTTGTATCAGATATTGCCTGAACATTAGCCTCCGCTAAGTTCGAATTCGAAAAATATTCACTTTTATAATGTACATGCATGTAGCACGATACACAAGACATAAACTCATCGCCCATATTTAGGTCACAATTTAAACGAATCTCGATGTGCTGTTTTATCGAGCCATTTTCAATGATAAAATTCACAATATTTTGCCTTTGATTTTGAAGGCATAGTAAAGGTCACAAAGATATTTGAGTATATATATGACAATATTTAAGCAAAATAACCTTTCATATATGACCAAAAAATGTCTCAATTATGAGCACTCATTGTCAATAATTATTTTCTCTTTGTAGTGGTGCACCATTTTTATTCCAATTTTTGGTGGAATTGTCAATACGACCTTTACCTGATATTTTCACATTTTCCACGTCCATAAATTTATTATTGCGATCATGATCATTATATGCAACATATGCTTCTTAATTTGAAGTTGAACTAATTGGACGTTAGCGATATTATATTTATAATATCTCATTATTTTACTCAGTTACCATGAGACAATAAATTAATTTTTAATATTTATTGGATTGACGTGCGCACTCGATATTTGTTGCAACAATAAATCGAGGCGGGCCACGAGACCTTATTTTTATTGTCTCATCAGTCATATTTCCACATAGCCTCAACATAGAGGTAATTAAAATTGCATAATTATAATTAATATTTGACTGATTAAATTTTGTAGGTTGAGACTCAATCGCTCATTTTGAGCTTTTGGAGCATTACCTTTTTTGGTATTTATATATTTATGACTCTATAGGGTGCAAAGATATATAAAGTGAAATATTCACTTTTCAAACATCTAAAGAGATATTGACAAATGATTTAAATTTTGTATAACACAACATAGTCTTGCATATATGTTTTATTAACAAATTATAGTATCTAATTGTCATGACAAGTAATTCTTGTCAATAATATAATATGGCAACAAGTTCAACTATGGTTCAATAATATTTTGAAAATAAATTTAATATAAAATAGTTTTCTCCCTTTTTATGTAAAAACATAACATATTATTAAATATATGTTCACAACTTGATTCATTAATAAACAAAATGTACTATTCGTATGAGTTGGTAGGACAACCTCCAGGTTGGGTGGCGAGACATAGTCTACTTATTATCATGCCTCCTCGAACGGGATAACCCGTCCCCTTTTCAATGTTTAGCTTTACCAGGGACAAGGCTTACCTACTATCAACTCAAACTTAAAACATTATTTGTATTATAAAATCAAGAATGGAACAATAACTAATCGTTTGTAGTTTTAAGAGAAAAACTATATGTCACACATTGACTTTTGATTTCTGATGTAGAAGATCGTAAAAGATGTAGCTACAGAGCATACTTTCGAAGTCGGCGACGTTACAATGCATAATGTATGAATAAACTACATTTACATAATTAAATATGCATGTAACAAAAAAGAAATTAACCATGGCAACATGGAAATAAATCGAACTTATTTAAATTAATACAAATTATACCTTCTTAGCTTTATATCTTTGAAAAGCTTATTGATCTTCAAGACCTCCTTTTATAGAGCAACTTCATGCTGATAACGTGTTGTAAATTAAGTAATAAGCCAACTAGAACTTAAGTTGGACTTGCTAGAGACTTAAATATAGAAGGCATAAACTAAGAACTACTAGAACAAGTAAAAAAAATGAGACAAGAGAGAAGAAAGCTAGATATGAGAATGTAGAGATTTCATTTATACATTGGTGTGTTCTTTACAAGTGAAGGAACCCCCTTATATAGGCCATTAGTCATGATGAGAATAAGTACTTGCACAAAATGTGCAAGTTACACCAAAGTGTCATGTCATACAAGATTACAAGTTACATGACAATACATAGACAAGTGATTATATATTGGAGTTGAATACAAGTTATGTAAAGTGTATAAGTTACATTCAATGTAGAAGTTGTTGGGTTTTGGGGTTCATACGCAGCGGAGATTACAAAACAATTTTGACAAAAACCCCAACAGGATCCGAATCTAATTCCATTAAAAACGTTTAAACCATGAAAAACTTAATCATACCTCAATCGCAATATACCTTTCAGAAGGTTGATCGATCTCTAAGGCGCTGCCAGCAACGACGAACGCCCTCTATCGGCGATCCACACACGAACGGCGGCCGAGATTCGAAGTGCTAGCGTCGAGAGAATGCCAAACCTTTTTGTAACGATCCAGAGCATACCAAAAACCCTAAGTTGTTTCTTAAACGAAAAAAAGAGTTTTTGGCCTTTTGATCTTTTTTTATGTGTTCTAACTTAAAGCGTCTATTTATACAACCCTTGTATATAGACGGTTAAGTAAATTACACATATACCCTTACTTAAAGAAGTATAAGTGTAATACACCACAAGGACGTTTACATCATGAATTTTATCACATAAAATTCATTTTTCTCAATCGTCTTAAAATCTCGCAAAACCATTCTTAGTGTGCGACCCAATAGGCTCATACAACGTTGGCGAGTGTACCAAAACACATTTTGGTATACAAGTCATAAGCGGCCTCTAGCAAGACATTATGACTACCCAAGTTGTACGAATATCAAATCGATACAACCTAATCAATAGTGTATATAACATCCTTTTTGTCACACGATATCCTTTTGATCAAACATAAGGCATGGAATTGTCATCCAACATGTTCAATCGTACTAGTCTCGATCTCTAGTAGACTGAAAACATCCAAGTGACATTGATCAATATCAATTCACTTAGACTAGGCCTTTTAACGGTCTAACACATCGAGGGATCCACTAGATATCTCTCTTTATATGAGAGGGACAAATTCTATCTCGATTACACAACTTCATCACATTACTCACACATAACCAATCACAACCTTTATAATCGTCCGGTTAAAGACAACGTTTGATTGTGTCAAATCATTGTGTTCCTAATGTTGAAGTCTCTGGTAATCTCAAGTCGGGAAGGCGGAATATATACCTATCATGAGAAACAACTATGACTTAATCCATGTTATGTTCTCATAGCGGGTCGGTCCAAGTACTTTGTTCCCTAACAAGTACTTGTGATCTTGATTCGTATCCCTATACGTATAATCATCATATGATCATCAATCAAGACTCACACTAGTCTTAATTCATTATAGTTCCCGGTATAATGATCGACTATGGACATTTAGGATATTTATGTAAATACCCATGGATCTTATTATAATGTAAACATGCAAATTAATTATAATAAACAAAATGAAATCCTCTATTTTTATTAACTAAAATTATTCATAAAGACGGTTAATGGATTGACCTAGGGCACATGCCCCATCATCTCCCACTTGCACTAGGGCCAATCATACATGCATCTAATGCCTAATGATCTAACATGACCATCATGTTTTGCTTGTGGAAGAGCTTTTGTCAATGGATCCGCAACGTTGTCTTGATGGTACTCTGCAAATCTTTACGTCTCCCTCTCAATAATTTCTCTGATGAGATGAAAACGCTTGAGTATATGTTTGGATCTGTGGTGTGATCTAGGTTCCTTGGCTGTGCTATTGCCCCGTTATTGTCACAATACAAACAAACAGGGGTTAGCAATACTCGGAACCACACCTAGTTCGAAATGAACTTTTTGATCCAAAGCGCCTCCTTTCTTTGCATCGGACGCAATATACTCGCTTCTGTTGTAGAATCTGCCACGATCTCTTGCTTCGAACTTTTCCAGCTTTCGCACCCCCATTCAAAGTAAACACATATCCAGATCGCGATCTAAAATCATCTATATCGGTTTGAAAACTTGCATCTGTGTAACCATTTACAACTAGATCATTTTCAAAACCTCCATAGACCAAGAACACTTCCTTAGTCCTTCTTAAGTACTTAAGGATGTTCTTTCTTGCTATCCAGTGACTCTCACTTTGGATCGACGATATCTACTTGTAGTGCTCAAAGCATATGATACATCGGGTCGAGTGCATAACATGGCATACATGATAGATCCAATAGCCGATGCATATGGAATCTTATTCATACGGTCTCGCTCATCATTTGTCTTAGGACATTGAGTCTTCTTGAGACTTATCCCATGAGACATTGGCAACAATCCTCTTTTAGAGTCTTGCAAACTGAACCTATTCAAGCACCTTGTCTATGTAAGCACTCGACTTAGACCGATTAGCCTTTTAGATCTATCCCTATAGATCTTTATCCCTAGGATATAGTGCATCTCCTAAGTCTTTCATTGAGAAACACTTCCCTAACCAAGACTTGACATTCTCGCAATGTTGGGATGTCATTTCCAATGAGTAATATATCATCTACATACAAAGTACCAAAAATAACTACACTCCCACTGACCTTCTTGTATACACAAGGCTCATCTTCATTCTTAATAAAACCAAAATCCTTGATTGCTTCATCAAAACGAAGATTCCAACTCCGAAGCTTGCTTTAATCCATAAATGGATCTTTGAAGCTTGCATACCTTCCTAGAATTCTCGGGATGTACAAAACCTTCGAGTTGTGTCATATACACGTCCTCAAGCAGCTTTCCATTAAGAAATGCTTTTTTACATCCATTTGCCATATTTCATAGTCATAATATGCAGAATGGCAATTAAAATTCTTATGGATTTAAGCATGGCTACTCGGCGAAAAAGTTTCATCATAATCAACACCTTGAGTCTGCTGAAACCTTTTGCTACAAGTCTTGCTTTAAAAGTATGCACTTTGCCATCCATGTCGGTTTTCTTCTTGAAAACCCATTTACATCCAATGGTCTTACCACCTTCAGGTAAATTAACCAAGTTCCAAACTTGGTTATCATACATGGATTGCATCTCAGAGTTCATGGCACTTAGCCATTTATCTGAGTCTGGTCCAGACATAGCCTCCTGATAAGTGGTGGGCTCATTTTGGTCTATAAGCAACACATCACGACTATCGGTAATGAGAAATCCGAATCTCTCGGCTCATGTCTTACCCTACTAGATTTACGTGGGCCTTGTGTCACTTGTGGAGGTTCAACTGGTTCGGAACGTTGTTGAACTTCCAGTAGCGGTTCAGTGTTTACCTGTGATTCTTGAACTTCTTCAAGATTTATTTCTTTCCCACTAGTGTCTTTTGAAATAAACTGTTTTTCCATAAAGGCACCATACCGAGCAACAAACACTTTGTTCTCGGCGGGATTATAAAAGTAATATCCTTTTGTTTCCTTAGGATACCCCACAAATAAACACTTGTCGATTTAGGTGCTAGTTTTTACGAGACTTGTCGCTTTACGTAAGCCTCACAACCCCAAATCTTAAGAAAAGACAAACTAGGTCTCTTCCGTACCATATCTCATATGGTGTTTTATCAACCGCTTTAGAAGGAACTCGATTTAGAGTGAAAGCTTTAGGTTGTAATGCATAACCCCAAAAGGATAATGGAAGATCTGCTGACTCATCATAGATCGAACCATATCTAATAAGGTTCGATTTCTCCTTTCGAAACTCCATTCCATTGTGGAGTTGTTTGGTGGAGTCAATTGGGAGACAATCCCACAATTTCTAAGATGATCATCAAATTCTTGGCTTAAATACTCACCACCTCGATCTGATCGAAGTGTTTTGATAGTTTTACCAAGTTGATTCGCACTTCATTTTGAAACGTTCGAAACATCTCAAATGATTCAAACTTTATGTTTCATAAGATATACATAACCATATCTGCTTTGAAATCATCGGTAAATGTAATGAAGTCTTGATAACCTCCTCTAGCCATTGTGTTTATAGGACCGCATACATCGGTATGTATTAGACCCAATAAATCACTTGCCCTTTCACTTGTGTCCATAAAGGGACTTTTAGTCATCTTGCCCGATAAACAAGATACGCACGTTTCATATGTTTCTAAATCAAATGAATCTAGAAGTCCATCTTTATGGAGCTTCGTTATGCGTTTCTCATTTATGTGCCCGAGACGACAATGCCAAAGATAGGTTTGATTCAAATCATTTGACTTGAACCTCTTTGTATTTATGTTAAAGACTGGAGTATCGGTGGACGTTTTCATGCTTAGAATATAAAGACCATCATACAAATCAGCATTTGCATAAAATATGCCTTTACGAGAAATGGAACATCTATTATTAGCAATAATAAAATCAAAACCATCCATATCCAAACATGAAACAGAAATGATGTTTTTACGCTCAAGAGGCGAGCACAAAATAACAATTATTTAAAGTTAAAATAAGTCCACTAGATAAAACTAAGTCATATGATCCAACGACCACCGGGCGTGAACTCTTGCTCCATTCCTACGCGGAGGATGACTTCTCCTTTCTTCAACTTTCTACTTACGTGAGTCCCTGCACATTTATACAAATGTGAGATCCACATCCCAGTATCTAATACCCAGGAATCACTAGTAGATAAATTAATTTCAATAACATAAATACCTGTAGTGGTAGTCGCACTACCCTTTTTCTTCCTTAGATCTTCCAGATAGAGTTTGCAATTTCGAACCAATGTCCAGGTGCATGACGAAATGACAATTTCCTTCCTTTTCTTTTGGGTGTTTTGAAGTAGAAACAGTGGGGCTTGACTTGTTCCATAGGCTTTGCGACAGTGCGAAGAACGACCTTGGCAACTTTAGCCTTGCCTTTACCTTTCTTCTTCATTCCCTTTCCCTTTTGGACCATCAACACATTACTAGAGGGTTTCTTGATATTTTGTTCAGCGAGTTTTGAGCATCAAATGCAACTCGAAATTGATTTCTCCATATTATTCATATTGTAGTTCATCACAAATTGTGAGTAACTCTCTGTAATGAATTCAAGATCAAATCCGTAGCCAACTCTTGGCTTATGGGGAATCCGAGTCTATCAAGTCGGTCAACATAGCCCTTCATCTTCGAACATGAGGACTAACGACGCACCCTCAGTCATCTTGCAAGAATGTAGGTTTTTGACCGTCTCGAACCTTTCTTGCCTAGCTTGCTTGTTGGAACATTTCCTTCAGCGTTATAGCCATGTCGTAGGCTTCCATTAGTTCCATGTCCTTCGAAGTTCGGGAACCATAGTTGCCGACATAATACATGCAACATCGGTAGAATCGTTGACATGCTTACTATGCGCATCCTTCACAAACTTTCGTAGCATTGGGTGGTGGGTCCTCGGGGATTGGAGCATCCAGGGACATACAACTTGCGTTCATGCTTAAGAACAATTCTCAAGTTTCGAACCGATCAAGAAAGTTAGTCCCAGATAGTTTGTCCTTCTCAAGGATGGATCGCGATGACGGGGGATTATTGTTACTTGAAGAGGCCATTGATCTACAATAAAGATTATGCAAAGTTTATTTTAGTATAGAGGAATAGACTCCCACTAAATTAACAACCCTCCTAAAACGTCTTCGTTTATTTAGGGGACTAAAATCCATATTTCACCTAATTCTATGACAAATATGGCATGAAACATAGAACTAGATTATTTAGGTAGGTAACGATTACCAATTACATCTTATGTAATTTTTAGATCTTTTTTATGAGATACGAGACATCTTATGTCTTAGCATGTTTTTATCTCATCATTTGCCTAAAGCTCAAAACTATTTTGATGGCTTTATTAAGTCGGACCATTTTAAACATTTAGGTAACTCTTACCCAACTTGTCTCACCAAGATAACACAATACACCCAGACTATGGCTGAAAAGCGTATTAGTGTGATCGAGGCCTTGACAAGTGTTTAAAAATGGATGACATGAGACTTAAAATTTAATAGAGGGATTTTATTACGTGTTTAGTGATTTTTATGTAAACAATAAAATATCATATATTCTATTGATTTGTTCAATCACTAAACAATTTGGAAATTTCTATATTATTCTCCAATAAAAGAATTTCCTTGCGCTAGGATTAGTTAGACAGCGGTCCATTGGCCGGTCAATGGCGATGGATTCCATTGACCGATCAGCCAATGAATTGAAATCTGAATAGCGCCCAGATTTTTTTTTTTTAGAAGACGGATCTCAATTCAAAATTGAAATTCGCTATAGAAAATCATATTTTTCGTTGATTTTACTATACTAAATTTACCCCTTAATTTATCCAAATTAAGTCAATTAAAACATTTTTAATTAACCCGGACCACATCTAACTAATCATCTTATCTAATCCAATTAGGACTAATCTTATCCTAATCCAATTAGGACTTATCTTATCCTAATCCAATTAGGACTAATCCTAATCCAATTAGGACTTATCTTATCCTAATCCAATTAGGACTAATCTTATCCTAATCCTATTATATCACCAATAACAAGATTCTTGATATTTATCTCATATTCTAATTTGTTATCTATCTTTATAAAATAGAAACTTCATAACAAAATAGATATAACAATATAAATAATTAATTTCGAAAATTAATTAATTATAAATAAATAATTTCGAAAATTAGTTATTTGCAATTTCGGTCCTCATCTAGATAATCACAAATATGTCATTGAATCATGAACTACTATCCCATCGAATCTAATCATATTAGTTTCGAATTAATATTCAACCTTATACAATTCAAGAAACGTAAAACAATGTAACCTAAATATGCATATTGAATTACGAGAGATTTCATCCATGCATCAATGCACAAAGAATAACGATTATACCTAATGATTTCAATTAAATCACAAATATGTGTATCATATACACAAACGTGATAATAAATCTCAAAGAAAACTTATGTATATCACATATACATCAATTATCAACATGCTTTCGATCATATATCATGCATATATCGAAGAAAACATGCAATGAATTTAATGGAATCGAACTCGATGGCTTTGATACCACCTGTTGGGTTTTGGGGTTCATACGCGTGGAGATTACAAAACAATTTTGACAAAAACCCCAACAGGATCCGAATCTAATTCCATTAAAAACGTTTAAACCATGAAAAACTTAATCATACCTCAATCGCAATATACCTTTCGAAGGTTGATCGATCTCTAAGTAGCGCCGCTAACGACGAACGCCTCTCTATCGGCGATCCACACACGAACGGCGGCGAGATTCGAAGTGCTAGCGTCGAGAGAATGCCAAACCTTTTTGTTTCTCTCCAAAACGATCCAGAGCATACCAAAAACCCTAAGTTGTTTCTTAAACGAAAAAAAAGAGTTTTTGGCCTTTTGATCTTTTTTTATGTGTGTTCTAACTTAAAGCGTCTATTTATACAACCCTTGTATATAGACGGTTAAGTAAATTACACATATACCCTTACTTAAAGAAGTATAAGTGTAATACACCACAAGGACGTTTAAATGTCATGAATTTTATCACATAAAATTCATTTTTACGAATCGTCTTAAAATCTCGCAAAACCATTCTTAGTGTGCGACCCAATAGGCTCATACAACGTTGGCAGTGTACCAAAACACATTTTGGTATACAAGTCATAAGCGACCTCTAGCAAGACATTATGACTACCCAAGTTGTACGAATATCAAATCGATACAACCTAATCAATAGTGTATATAACATCCTTTTTGTCACACGATATCCTTTTGATCAAACATAAGGCATGGAATTGTCATCCAACATGTTCAATCGTACTAGTCTCGATCTCTAGGTAGACTGAAAACATCCAAGTGACATTGATCAATATCAATTCACTTAGACTAGGCCTTTTAACGGTCTAACACATCGAGGGATCCACTAGATATCTCTCTTTATATGAGAGGGACAAATTCTATCTCGATTACACAACTTCATCACATTGCTCACACAAGATAACCAATCACAACCTTTATAATCGTCCAGGTTAAAGACAACGTTTGATTGTGTCAAATCACTTGTGTTCCTAATGTTGAAGTCTCTCAGTAATCTCAAGTCGAGGAGAGGCTGGAATATATACCTATCATGAGAAACAACTATGACTTAATCCATGTTATGTTCTCATAGCGGGTTCGGTCCAATACTTTGTTCCCTAACAAGTACTTGTGATCTTGATTCGTATCCTATACGTATAATCATCATATGATCATCAATCAAGACTCACACTAGTCTTAATTCATTATAGTTCCCGGTATAATGATCGACTATGGACATTTAGGATATTTATGTAAATACCCATGGATCTTATTATAATGTAAACATGCAAATTAATTATAATAAACGACAAATGAAATCCTCTATTTTTATTAACTAAAATTATTCATAAAGAAGTCATACTTGATGTTACAATTTAATGTGAGAGTCATGCTTAACAATGTGATCATTCATAAGCTTGGTTAAAAGGTCATCCAATTTACAAAAGAAAGGGCGCAAAATGTATAGTTGAGGATAAATATTGAGGGGCATATTGGTCATTTGACTTGTCTTTCTTTAATTGGGATCGAAATCAGGGGTGTTCCATTGTTTTGAACTTTGTTCATCTCCTTCATTGTTCCCTCTCCTTCGTTGCTCACTGCCTTCCTCTTTCTCTCTCGTCTCTCTAGTATAATCCCTCACCCTCTTGTCACTGTTTTCGAATTTGGAATCTAATTGAAGGGGGTGGTGGTTGGCGTGACTGTTGTTGGTGGCAGTTAAGGTGAGTAATGGTTTTGACTTCAAATCAAAATTCTTGATTTTATGGAATGGTGACTATGGTGATGGCGTCAATTCGAATTTGATGATGAGGGTGTTGTTGAAGTTGTGATTGTGTGAGAGGGATGAGAGTTTTGCTTGATTCAAAACTTTAAAAAAAATTGATTGATGAGGCTCGGACGAACTGAGGAAGGAGACGACGTCGTCTCATCTGTGTGATCAATCAGGAAGAGGGGGCCTAGGCATGGTTCATCCAAGACCCCCAACTTATATTAAAAAAAGAGCAGAACAAAGATTGTTGAGCATGAAGGAGAAGATAACAGTCCGATCGACGGGCCGAACCGAGCCCGAACCGAGCCCGGTCCAGGATCAAACCTATTTTCAATTAAAAAATGTTAAAAAAATCATAAATAATAAAATAAAAAAATCCCCAGAAATTAGGAAAATTATGAAAAATAAAATTTTTGGACACATCATTAGAAATTGGAGATTTTTATGAAAAATGAAGATTTTGAGATTTTTCGAGGATTTATATTGAGGATTTTGTCTCATAATGCTTATTATGACACCGAAAATGCTAATAATTGTAAAAATTGTTTTAAAGCCTAGTCGAAGTTAATTTTCGATTTCAGATCATAATGCAGTCACAATCAGGATCCGAATGTCTGAAGATTTGATTTGGACTGATTTCAGGGTTTTCGAATCGAGACGAGATAAATTAAAATATATAATAAATTAAAAAAAATTGTGGAATTGTTATGAAAACTTACATAACTTATAAATGAATTGTAGGATCACAATTGGAACCCCGTGTGGACTATTTTATTACCAAGGAGCGCAAGAAGTTGCAGTATCACGTTTGTAAGATAAAGTAAATCTCATAGTAACCTTTTACATTGTATGATTATAATTTTGTACAAATTGCATTGATTATTCATATTGGATTATTTGTTGTACATGCATACTTAGGTGGGGAGGATAAGGTCGATTCGAGTCTTCTTATAATGTTTACCAGACTGCGAGTACATGGTAGAACAATATATTATGTTTTAGAGGCTAAAGGCATTGATACTTTGCGTCACATGTTATCTTGAGATCACGTTGAACAGATCATACTTTGATAGACTAGAGGAACGAGACTCGTTTGGTTATCTTATTTGGGCATGAGTCCTTATTACTATTTACTTACTACTTTTGGAGGATATCAATCGGTTGTAGTCAGATAGCAAAAACTTGATGGATTCACTGTTGTATTTAAATTCCTTGGATTATATTGTTCGTTTAATCTCTTAGATTATTTAGCATTTTGTTTATTACATGTGTACTGGATAGTGTGAGATTTACTTATCTGACATTATCAACTTTTTATAATTGGGTAATGACAGGTTCTAGTGGCGACAAGGTAAAGAGAAAACTTTCTGACTGTTTATGATTTGCTAAGTTCATTTCTCTCTATGTATGTATTATTTTTGAATATAATATATTGTATAAATATGTTTTTGGGTTTGTGTGGTTAAGATCTATTTTGGAATTGTTGAAATGATTTTGGGACGGATTGGAATATTGTTGAGTTAATGTAATGATGGTTTAAGGATTTTGAAAACCTGAAACATGTTAGAATGGAAATAAATACTCAATTAATGCATATATATTATTATGAGTGGATTTTAAGTCCTTCGGTATTTCCACCAAGCTAAGCATATTTTGTTGAAGTCATTTGAAGGCATAGTTTTTCGGTGTAGGCTTAGAAACAGAGGAGGAGTTGTTGAAAAGTTTTTACAAAATTTTATGGATTATTTAATAAATTTTACATAATTTCAAGGTTTGAGATTTACTTTTAGAATCCTTTAGAGTTGATAAAGAATTATAATTGATGATTACTTTGATTGATTTTAATTATTTATTGATGGTGAGATTTAGGCTGCTAGATTATCAGGGGATTAAGGTAATCTATGCTGGTCGGATGGCCTAATTAAGTGGGTTCTGACATGTTATGCCCGATCCGTCGACAAACACACATACACACATGTGAGCGGATGAGCAATAAGTTGGTAGAAATAAATAGCGCGATAGAATAATTGAAACTTAAAATAAATTAAGTGCTATAATATTCTAACTAATTTTCTCATGGGTTTACTTGCATCAAGCAATCGCAAATCGCCCTCAAAACGTCTCGCTCACGACTCGAGATGCACACTTATTACTCAACTATAGTCTCTTAAGTCACATTAAGTGAGTTTATAATATGAAACCAAAATTTTAAAATTTTATTCCAAAGTTTTATTTTTGGGACACTTTTCAAGTTATACCACGGTGTCAAACCCCCGAAAAAGCCTCGCAACTCATTTTCCTAGCTTTTATTTTCTAATTTTTAATATTTTCTCAGATTCTTCTAGAACTTTTCATAATTTCTATCTATTTTCTGTAATTTATTTTATTTAAAATTATTTTTATTTAAATTTTAATTTTAATTTTTATTTATTTAATGGGTTGGGCTTGAACCGGGCCTGGTTCGGCCCAACCTCATGGACCAGGGTTGGCCTGACCCGGTCCACCCGAACCAGGGTCGGTCCGACCCGGTCCATCCGGATCCGGGTTGGTCCGACTCAGTCTATACTAGTCAAGGATAGGCCGGCTCGACCTGACTCACCTGGGGTAGCCAGACTTGACCCGCCTAGTTACCCCCTCCCCTTTCAATTCGTCTCTGGATTCCCATAGACGAATTGAAATCGAGTTTTAATTTTTTTTTTGTTATTTTTAACACAATAACAACAACAATCAACAAGATCAACACCACCACCATTTAAGCACCTAAATTATCTTCAAAAATTCAACTACAAAAATTCATCACTCACTTTGGTCTTGGAAGTTGCCGACGAGAGCCATAAAGAGGGAATGATTTCGTGATAAAGACGATTGAAATCTTGAGAGTGAGGGTATAAGGAGAGCTTGGTGAGGGATAAAAATGAGAGGGGGTGTGAGGAGGAAGAAGATCGTTGGAGAAGGAGAGGGGTTTGTGAAATTTGTTTGGAGATGAGAGAGAAAAGTAGGAAAGAGAAAAATGAGGGGTGGGTATGGATGGTTTGATGAGTGATGTGATGTGACCTCTAAACCCTTGACTATCCATATACACCCGCGTTATGCGCACCCCGCTGTAACGACCCAAAATCTCTAACCGTGTTTACGTTTTTAAACGGGCTTAACGACCCGTACCGTGGGACCCACTCCACGATATGTCCATTTATCGAGGCAAGGGCCGACGTACATTTTATATTTGTTGTGATGTATGCATAGTGTATTGTATGTGTATATTATTAAGTTAATTTTATACGGGTGTGTAGGTATCGAGACGAGCGGGGACGTACCTTAAGTCGCGTGTAGACGTGGGACCGATGTAGCGGCATATTGGGGTAAGTTTAATTCATTTGAGCTAAATGTGTATTGATGTTAGTTCAATAAGTGGCAAATGTGGTCACATTTGAATTAATGTTAATGTGCCTAAAGTTGAGCAATTAAACAATAAGCATTGGATGTACATCGAGACACGCGTTAACCCATCAAGAGGGCAAGTGTCCAAATGTTGAGTCATTCAAAAATGACTTGAGGGACAAGTGGGACAAGGTAATCTATGAGATGAGTCTCGAGACACGTGTGCACACAATGATCTAAGACTATGGTTTAAACTTAGCACTATATATAGTCCAATTAAACATTAATCAACAAATCTTATTGTGACGACCCCAAATTTCGAGGTAAACCGGGCACCGCCATGTTGCCGGACACGTCACCAAGCCATGCCACGTCACCTGCACGCCTGTCTATGACGGCCCACGAACTTACCACCTAATACTCTAACTTAGTAAATTTTGATGATTAAATGATTATCTTAGAAAAATATACCAAGTTATAAAGTTTTATAACTTAATTTATCGATTTTGATTCTCTTCATGTTATTTTTAATAGCGGAAGTCTTAATAACTTGTATATATCTAATTTAAATAAGTTATGCATTAATTAACAACCTATGGGGTGGAAACCCCGCAAAAAGATACCATGTATATCAGTTAAGGCGACAAAAATGTATAATAGGTGTCGATATACATGTATCAGGTAAAAGTCTCTCTAAAAAGATCCAAAAAAAATATATATATACCTAAATACAAACACCTACGAGTAAGCTAGTGGAGGCGCTCCAAATCAGAGAGAGCCAAAAAGGGGTCACACCGTCCCTTCGACCATACACAGACACACGCGGGAATAGAGTAAACATGCAAACTGAGCTGATGAAAAGTAATGTGAAATAAATAATTTACAAAGAAAATAAGTAAATTCTAAACTGACTTTCTCGTGGGTTTACTTATCTCAAACGAATCGCAAAACGCCTTCGAAATGTCCCGCACTCTCCTCGAGATACGTACCCAACACCCGACTATGGTCTCCTAAATTCTTGGTGTCCAATTAAAACATTTTTAATATTTTTCCTGATTTTTCTGGGTTTTTCCAATAATTTTCCACATATTTTTCTTATTTTTCTGTAATTTATTAAATTTTAAACTACTTTTAAATTATATTTTAATATTTATTTTATTTTAATATAGGGATGGGCCCCGACCGGGCCCGGCCCTACTGGGTTCGGCCCAACTGGGTTGAGCCCAAACCGGCCGGGCCTGGGTCCAGGGGTTGCACGCACGCACAGCGTTCGTGCACCCCTCCCCCACCCCATCATCTTCTTCCCAGAGACAACGTCTCTCGGTTTTTTTTTTTTTTTTTTTTTTTTTTTTTTCATCTGGTTTGGGTTGGGGTTGCTCTCCACCCCAACCCTGGTGGACTCGATGGCAGGGGGAGACACCCCTGCCATCTCCACCCTCGACCTCGGTTCGACCACCATGGTCGAACTCTCTTCTCGGTCACCATGGCCGACGCACCAACAACAACCAAAAACAACGTCTCACCTCGACCGTGACGTCTCCACCTCCTGTTCTCCTTCCCGCTCCTCTTCTCCTCTTCCTCCTTTATGTTTCTTCTTCTCCCTTTCGGCCTCCCGAACTTGTGACCGTGTGTGTGTGTGTGTGGGTTTGAGAGGGTGATGTGTAGGTGTGGGAGAGTGACGTGAGGGAGAGGAGAACATGATGAGGGAGTGAGGTGGAGTGTACATAAGGGATAAGTTGTTGACTTTGTGTCTTTAACACCACAGTGTGACATAGCTGGGACACTCGCCTATGTTTGCGGGCGTTTCGACGCCCGAATTTCGCGTCCAAATCGCGATATACGCGTACCGCCGCATCATTAACCACCAAATATATATTTCATAGTGGTTATTTGACCGATTTTTTATTTAATTTGTGTGTTTTAGTTTCGCCGACTTAGCGTACCCACAATTCACTCTTCAGTACCCGTCTTGACACGTTTTTCGATGCGCACACCCGTTATACTATCTCGCTCGATTCAATGATACTACCATCGAACGAGTACAAGTGGTATTTCTTTCCTTCTGAGAGTCTGTACCTTGTGATCCACTATCTCAATGGGGTGCTCCTCGTGTGTCACATCCGGTCTGACCTCGATCCTTGTCATATCCACCATCGGTCTCAGTCCTGATCTGGCTAGTCTCAACTGTAACGGCCCAAAAATTTGACTTGTACCACGTGTCAAGTCAAGGTCGTAAGTGGGACCCACTCGTCGAAATACGTATATCCGAATTCAATTTAAAATGAAATGCTAATTATGCGAGGAATTCGGTGAGCCGAAACATGAACAAGGACGCGCCTCGAGTCGCGTGCCGACGTGTGACCGAAATAGTGGCTCTATGTGGTGTTAAAATATACATTGGATATGCCTCGTTATGCGTGTAGCACGATTTTTGAGATTTTGAAATGAAGCGAATTGGTGCATCGAGATGCGCGCTGCTCGGTTGTTGAGTTTGCCTCGAGATGCGCGTTGCATGAATCTCGAGGGCATTTTAATTTGAAATCAAAATGGAAAATGTATATATATAATATATATCAAATATAATATATATATATAAAGAAAAGAAAAATATAAGATTGATTTGAAAGAAAGAAAAAAAAAAGGATAAGAATCGGGAGGTGAGGAGCAAGAGAGAGAAAGTGGCGAGAGGAGGAGACCGGCGGTCGAGCGGCTCCGGCGAGCGAGCCGAGAGCGCGCGCGAGAGCGGCCGGCAGCGAATGCTTGCAGCAAGCGCGACGCGACCTAGCGAGGTAGCATCGGCGCAGCAGCGAGCGAGCGTGATCACGCGAGCGCAAAGAAAGCGCGCAAGCGCGGTGGCGGTCACGCAGCAGGCAGCCAGCGGCGCAACGCGGCGGCGGCGGACTGGCCGCAACGCAATGAGCAATGGCAGCTGCGCGCGCTGCGCAAAGAAGCGCGAGCGACAGACGACGAACCATGCGAGCCTGGACGGATAAAGACAGACGGGCCATGCGAGGCAGCCGCCGAACAATGACGCAGCGACGGCCAGCGATGTGCGCCGCCGCGAGGCAGCGGCGATGCGACGAACGACGCGGTGGCGCGTTGTCGACCGGTCGGTTGCGCGGTTTCGTCGAAATCGCGACGACGCGGTGAAGATGATTTATTTCACCAAATTTCATTTTTATGTGAATAATTTGAAATAAAATGGGCTTAAACTGTCGAAATTGACATCGGGGACTAGGAGTTGGGTGTCGGGTGCGCAAATCGAGACGCGAGTGAGACGTCTTGATTTCGAGTTCGCGAATTTCGAGGTAAGTAAACCAGCTAGGGACATATACAGTATTTCATGTTTATCCATTGACTGTTATTGTTTACTGTTTTGGGATAACCTTTATTGTTCATTGTTATCGTTGGATTCGAGACTGGTGAGATAAAAGTAATATGCCCATATGTGTAGTTCGCAGAGCGTGCTCGCACGCACATATGGGGGAAATATAGAAGGTGTATATGGATTCGCAGTCGCAGAGCTTGCTCGCCTGGGGTGCATATACATCTAAGATGTATATGAGATGTATATTGTTGTTCACTGCAAATCTATGCCCATATGTGTAGTTCGCCGAGCGTGCTCGCACGCACATATGGGGGAAACATAGAAGATGTATATGGATTCGTAGTCGCAGAGCTTGCTCGCCTGGGGTGCATATACATCTAAGATGTATATGAGATGTTCTGTGTGGTGCTCATATACATCTACCTTGGAGGTGTCGAGGGGCTTGCCTTGCCAGTCGCAGAGCTTGCTCGCCTAGCTGGGGGTGTCTCGGGCCTTCACAATAAAAAAAAAGCTTAATTGTTGGGCCTCACTCATCGATTGATTGTTTACAGTTTTTATATTCATGCGTTCTTGATTCTTTTCATTCTATTTGCATGAATTTGACTGCTTTGGATATCGTGAACTGTTGCTATGGATATTGTGAAATGTTGTGTATATGTCCTACTGGATTTACTTACCTGGGCTCGTCATTTTTATTTTGACTGAGTGCAGAGCCGCAGACGCGTAGCAGAGGGAAGACTTCATAGCTAGGTGAAATTTTGTATATTTTGTATTTACTCTCATCTGATGATATTGACTGGGTTCCACAATTAGGTTGCCTAACTCCCTGATATTTTTGTTGAGTTATTGAATATATTAGTCGCTTCCGCTATAAAATTGTAAAACTTAAAAAATATTAATAACTCAACTGTAAAATGTGAATTTACGTATAATGATGGATTGGAAGGCTGACTAAGCTCTCGTTGACCTTGCGAGACTGGCTCGGGGGTCAACGTGGGCTTAGGCCGGGCGGGGCCCAATGTGTGGAAAATTGGGGCCGTCACATCAACATAGAAATGTGAAAAACATCATGCACCCCTGTCAATTGGCTCGATAATTTCAACTGATAAGCAACCTCCCCAACTCGTCGGAATATCTGAAACGGCCCAATGAATCTCGGTGCAAGCTTTCCCTTAATCCCAAATCTTTGGTGACCCTTCAAGGGAGAAACCTTTAGGTAGACCCAATCATCAACTTTATAACTCAGCTCATCGCGGTACTTGTTCGCGTACTTCTTTTGTCTATCATGAGCAGCATGTAACCTTTGACGAATCAGCCTAATTTTCTCTATGTGATCTACAACAATCTCAGGCCCAACGACAGCTACATCCTCGGGTTCTGCCCAACAAACTGGTGATCTGCATGGTCTCCCGTATAGCGCCTCACATGGTGGCATCCCAATACTAACCTGATAGCTATTGTTGTAGGCAAATTCACAAAGTGGCAAAAACTCCTCCCATGACCCTCCAAACTGTAGCACACAGGCTCTGAGCATGTCTTCAAGAATTTGAATAAGTCTCTCAGACTGCCTGTCAGTCTGCGGATGAAAAGTCGTGCTGAACTGCAATCTAGTACCATATTGCTCTTACATGGCCTGCCAAAGCTGTGAAGTAAGTCGACTGTCTCTGTCTGACACTATAGATACTGGCACTCCGTGCAGTTTGATAATTTTTCGTTCGAAAAACGTGCTCAGCTGCGGGAAGCTATATTTCATATAGATTGGGATAAAATGCACTGATTTCGTCAGTCGATCCACGACTACCCAGATGGCATCGTGTTTGAGCAAAGTCGTCGGCAACCCACTAACGAAGTCCATAGTGATGTGTTCTCATTTCCACTGTGGGATAGGTAGTGGCTGCAATAGTCCTCCAGGCTTCCTGTGCTCAGCCTTAACCTGCTGACACACCTCACAACTCCTCACATACTGGCTGACATCTGTCTTCATCCCTGGCCACCAAAATAACCGCCGCATATCATGGTACATTTTGGTCCTGCCGGTGACTGGGGGACCCAGGTGTTGGACCCTCACAACAAATGCATCTTTTTGTGAATACCCAATCCTACCTCGCCGGTCTCCGACCTCGTGGGTCTAATCCCACCTCGTCGGTCTCAATCCGACCTCGCAGGTCGCTGGGACCTCCAGGTAGTGTGGGCGCTAGTGCACCTCCCACACCATCCACAGTCCCCGACTAACGCGATAAATGAGTTATCACTTGTCTTCCTGCATCAGTACACATCTCAATCCGGTGTCACAAGCATCGTAAGAATAGTCAAGTCCTTGGCCAGCTCGGCAACAACAACAACGATGCGGAAGTCAACTTTTTCTTCAACTCTGTGAAGGCCGCCTCGCATTCACTGGACCAATGGAAGGTCACATCCTTCTTGGTCAATTTAGTCATCGACGCTGCAATTTTGGAGAAGTCTTGTACAAAACGTCGATAATATCCTGCCAATCCTAAAAAGCTCCTAATATCTGTCACGCACTATGGTGTAGGCCAGTCGATGATAGCATGATTCTTACTTAGGTCCACTGAAATACCTCTGTCGCTGATCACGTGTCCCAAGAATTTCACCTCAGAAAGCCAAAACTCGCACTTACTGGACTTGGCGTACAATCGGTGCTCCCTCAAAGTCTTCAACGTGTCTCTAAGATGTCTCTCGTGGTCCTCATGGGTCCTGGAGTAAATCAAGATGTCATCGATGAAGACTATCACGAATCGATCTAAAAACGACCTTAAGACTCAATGCATCAAATCCATAAACACAGCTGGCGCATTCGACAACCCAAACGACATGAAAGTGAACTCGGATAACCCGTAACGTGTGCTGAACGCCGTCTTAGGTACATCCTCCTCTCTGATCCGCACCTGATGATATCCAGATCTCAGATCAATCTTAGAGAAGAACTGTGCTCCGGCCAACTGGTCGAATAGGTCATCGATCCTGGGCAAGGGATACTTATTCCTGACTGTCACCTGATTTAACTTTCGGTAGTCTATACACATCCTCATACTACCGTCTTTCTTTCTCACAAATAAGACCGGTGCTCCCCAGGGTGACATACTAGGGTGTATGAAACCCTTCTTCGATAGATCCTCTAGCTGGGCTCTCAATTCCTCGTGCTTTGGCCGTGACATACGGTAAGGTCTGCTCGCTATGGGTCGCGTGCCTGGTACTAACTCAATCATAAACTCAAACTATCTGGGCGGGGGTAATCCAGGTAGATCATCAGGAAAAACATCTAGGAACTCGCGTGCTACTAGGACATCTTCAAGGCTGGTCACTGGCCCCTCATCGGACTCAACTATCCTTGCGAGGATCTCCATTTCCTAAGGGGTAGCTAACCTTCCTCTCGTGATCGGAAGTGACGTCGCGACTCCGGTAAAGGTGAAATCAGGAATCCATGGTATTTGGAAAATGACGGTTTTCCTAAAACAGTCCAAATGCGTGTGGTATGCCGCCAACCAATCCATGCCTAAGAGTATATCGAACTCTAGGTATTCTAATACTCGAAGATCTACGGGTAACTGATGACCACCAACCTCGACTGGACAATCTCTACAAATCCGATTAGGATATATCTTATCCCCAGCGGCCGTGTTAAGGATAAGGTGGGTGCTAACGTTCTCAGGTGTCAAACCTAAGACTCCTACCATCCATCCCGAAATAAATGATAACGTACTACCAGAATCTATCAATGTATGCATAGGGCGACCAAAAATAATCAACGTACCCTCGACGAGCTGCCGAGACGCATCACGATCTGGTGCGACAATTGCGTGCACCTGCTCCCTCGCCTGCACTGGCTGAGCTGCTAGTGGTGGTGCTGGCTCCCTGGCACATTCACTCTTGTAGTGCCACTTCTGCCTAAATCTGAAGCACGTGACATTCTGCCTATGTCCGGAGCCCTGACCCTGCTGTCTGCTAGCCCTATGGCCCTGTCCCTGCCACTGCTGACTCCCATCTCTGCCTCTCTGGACCTGACCCTGTCTCTGCGGCTGCTGGACTACCATAACCTGCTGTGGATGTGCTGGTACAACTGCATGTGCACTGATCGTCTGACCGTCATCATATATGCGCTTATGCCATTCTGATCTCTCTGATTGCGATTCCTCTTGCCTTTCCAGTCTTACCTCCCCTGGCCTCTATGGCTATCGTGACGCATTGGAGCAGGAACGGCGTTGTTCTACATCAAAAATGTCTCGTGGGCCAACGCCCTCTCGTAAACTTCTCGTACAGTCCTGGCTCCTGTCGACACAATCGCGCCTCCAATCTCTGGTCGGAGTCCTCGAATAAAATAGTGGACCTGAAGTCGCTCGGTCCCAACTACATCCATCGCAAAAGTAAGCAGTTATGTGAATCTCTCCATGTATTGCAACACCGTCCGATCATCATGCCTTAGCGTCAAGAACTTATCTCTCAGTCTCAGCTGAACCTCGATTGGGGTATACAGATCATAGAAAAATTTCTCGAACTCTGCCCAAGTGCTCGGCTCTCCGTGAGCGGCTGTGTGGGCGGTCCACCATACTAGCAGCATCTCCCCTGAGCATAAATCCGAAAATCCTAGCCTGTATGCTGTCGTGAATCCTCAAAAGTCCGTGAAGTTTCTCATGTGAAATGATTCACTTCTCAGCTACCTCTGGGTCACCGCCTCTATAATAGTAGCATGACTGAAAACGAACGAACTCCTTAATCAACTTCGCCTTAGCTGATAAGGAGGTCTTGAATGTGATATCTTGTGATGGAATCAGTGTCGGTGCCACGGCCGGCGTAGTCAATAGTGTAGTGCCTGCTGGCAGTACCTCGGTGGTAGTGGTTGTGAACGGGGTCGCCGGAACAGTCGGGGCGACAACTGTCTGCTCTACAGTAGTGGCGGCGGCGAGTGCGGCAAAGGCCGGTGTTGCCGCTGCATGCGCTCGAAGCAATCGAACATCTCCTCGAGCTGCAAACTATGGAGTGCGACCATGTCGCACAATATCTGATCCGAGTTGATAGGTGTCGAACCGCTCAGCTGGCCTCAATCATCCGTATGAAGAACTGGTCGTCTATCCATGTCGAATTTGCAAATCGCGAACGTGCCGCAAATCAGCGTCGTAATACGTGTACATAAGTATTACAATCAATATATACACATATAAGTCCTTGTACTACCCGCTCACTTTGCTTCCCAACTAAAGTTCTAAGTTAGGATCTTTGGGTTTCCACATCTAATGTTTCTTGTTAAGTTTTATTCGGTTATATTAAACTTTTCCCCTAGGTTCGTCTGAACCTAGGCTTTGATACCAACTGTGACGTTGGTATCACAATGTCTTAAGCCATAAGATTTTCAAAACTTGTCCCTAGGTTCGCCTGAACCTAGGCTCTGATACCAACTGTGACGGCCCCAAATTTCGAGGCAAACCGGGCACCGCCATGTTGTCGGACACGTCACCAAGCCATGCCACGTCACCTACACGCCTGTCTATGACGGCCCTGAAACTTACCATATAATACTCCAACTTAGAAAATTTTGACGATTAAATGATTATCTTAGCAAAATATACCAAGTTATAAAGTTTTATAACTTATTGATTTTGATTCTCTTCATGTTATTGTTAATAGCGGAAGTCTTAATGACTTGCATATATCTAATTTAAACAAGTTATGCATTAATTAACAACCTATCGGGTAGAAACCCAACAAAAAGATACTCATGTATATCAGTTAAGGCGACAAAAATGTATAATAGGTGTCGATATACATGTATCAGGTAAAAGTCTCTCTAAAAAGATCCAAAAAAAATATATATACGTAAAGACAAACGCCTACGAGTAAGCTAGTGGAGGCGCTCCAAATCAGAGGTAGTCGCCAATTACAGCCTTCCCCCGGCTCGTCATAGGATCTGCAACTTTCCACCAATAAACAATGACAAGTTTCGGGTGAGTAAATCCCAGAGAAGTTCAATTAGTATTCACAAGAAATCCAAGAAAACGGCTACAATTCATGCATATAAAGTAAATGAACAGGAATGTAAAACATGAATATAAGTCGTGAGATAATCAAGAATGTGGAACGCGAGTGTGGTGTGTAGCTGTCGAGCCCTGGGACAAAAGACTAAATCGAGAAGACCCTGGAGGTGAGGAAATCCACACCCCCTCTTCACGGTCGAAATGAGAAACTATGTTGGTCGGAAGGTAGACTTCCGCCCAACGCCTCAAAGGAGAGGAAATATGTGATGGAGGTGGTCCTCACGTCAACTCGCTCTCGAGATCATCGACTCGCTGAGAGAAATCTCACGCGTAGTCTAGGGTATGACCAACACCGTAGCAACAATCGGATCGTCATCAACGAGAGAGCCGGAAAGGGGTCACACCGTCTCTTCGACCATACACAGACACACGCGAGAATAGAGTAAACATGCAAACTGAACTGACGAAAAGTAATGTGAAATAAATAATTTACAAAGAAAATAAGTAAATTCTAAACTGACTTTCTCGTGGGTTTACTTACCTCAAACGAATTGCAAAACGCCTTCAAATGTCTCGCACTCGCCTCGAGATACGTACCCAACACCCGACTATGGTCTCCTAAATTCTTGGTGTCCAATTAAAATATTTTTAATATTTTTCTTGATTTTTCTATAATTTATTAAATTTTAAATTACTTTTAAATTATATTTTAATATTTATTTTATTTTAATATAGGGGTAGGCCCCCCTGGACCGGGTTTGACCCGGTCCAACAGGGTCAGGCAGACCCGATCTGGCCCACCCGGGTCATGCCCGGGTCTAGGGGTCCCACCTCATCATCTTCTTCCCAGAGACGTCTCTGGTTTTTTTTTTCTTTTCTTTTCTTCTGGTTTGGGTTGGGGTTTCTCTCCACTCCAACCCTGGTGGGCTTGATGGCAGGGGAGACACCCCTGCCATCTCCACCTCGACCTCGGTTCGGCCACCATGGCCGAACTCCCTTCTCGGCCACCATGGCCGACGCACCAACAACAACCAAAAACAATGACTCACCTCGACCATGACGTCTCCACCTCCTGTTCTCCTTCCCGCTCCTCTTCTCCTCCTCCTCCTCTCTGTTTCTTCTTCTCCCTTTCGGCCTCCCGAACTTGTGACCGTGTGTGTGTGGTGGTGCGAGAGGGTGATATGTAGGTGTGGGAGAGTGACGTGAGGGAGAGGAGAACATGATGAGGGAGTGAGGTGGAGTGTACATGAGGGATAAGTTGTTGACTTTGTGTCTTTAACACCACAGTGTGACATAGCTGGGACACTCGCCTATGTTTACGGGCGTTTCGACGCCCGAATTTCGTGTCCAAATTGCGATATACGCATACCGCCGCGTCACTAACCATCAAATATATATTTCATAGTAATTATTTGACCAAATTTTTATTTAATTTGTGTGTTTTAGTTTCCCCGACTTAGTGTACCCACAGTTCGCTCTTCAGTACCCGTTTTGACACGTTTTTCGATGCGAACACCCGTTATACTATCTCGCTCGATTCAATGATAGAAAAACACACATGCGATGCTAAGTAATTAACTTGATATACAATATCGCAAATAGGCAAACAACCACACAAAACTACTATTTACCTAGTCAGCGTTCCCTGACCTATCTGCGATGTCCACGTGGGTCTGAGCTTAGGGTCTTAACTGTAATTTGTCAGTTAATTGTGATTAATTAGAGCGGGTCGTTACACTTATCTTCTTATCTCATCAAAATTGTTGCTACGAGGAGAAGAGAGAGTTACTGGTGTAGGAACGGAGGAAAATGAGAGAAACCAGAGAAGATCAAGGTGAGTGTGATATTGTTCATTTGATGTTGTTTGTAGTTTGGTGTAGGCGAAGGAGGGAGCTCGGACGAACTGCAAACGCAATTCGTCCGAGGAAGGATCCCTCCCCAAACGAGCTGGGTTGGATCTCCGACCCCGGCTCGTGAAGAAAAAGAATTCATCAATGAACCAGGGAAGTCCCTTGTTCATTGAGGGTGTGCACCCCTTTCCCTTGTCTGGGGCGGGCCAAGGGCCTGGGTCAGGCTCGGCCCATGGGGCGAGCTAGACCCAATGCCCTGGCCAGGGTACCCAAATAAATAAATAAAAAAAGAGAAGAGAAAAAAAAAAGGGAGAAAAAAAATTGGGAAAAATTCCAAAAAATTGGGGAAAAACTTCATAAAATTATAATTCGACAAAATAAATAGAAAGTAATGAAGTTCTATGAAAAATAAAATATTTGGAATTTCGGACGAAACCTTTACGGAGGTTTTACCTCGAAAAGCGCGAAATGGGCGGATTGACCTAAAAATTGAGAAATTGGTCTCGAATTCGATTTGACATAAGTTGATAAATTATTGAATGTTAGGAAACTAAGGGGAGAACTCAAGAGTTTATGCACGCATTTCGAAGTGTCGAGGGATCGAATAGGCTAGGACAATCGTGTGAATTGTAAGTACAACTGTGATAATTTATATTTCATTCATTCATATTTATTGATTTATTGGTCTATTGGTAGACATTGCTACTTGAAGTCTCATATCATGTTGTTCTTGTATCTATTAATGAGTAAATATTGTGACATGATGCCTTGTGAATTGTTTCATTGACTCTGATTCCTACATTTGATGTCATTTGTGAAAAGAATGGATGAAAGCGTACTAATGTGATAATTTGGATTTACTTGGACTTGTATTTGATTTCTTTTGGGCTTTGTAGCATAACTTGTTTTGGGTTCCTATAACATTGACATTATTTGACTTTAAAATTAAAGTAGGGTTTATCTAGTGTCCATTGCACGAAAGATGCGCGGTTCACGGGGACATGAGTTTACCGGGGTTCCGACACTCACTACTACACTTGCGCGGCACACGAGTTATGAGACTCGGGGTGGTCGACAAACATGAGATTGATGTTGTATAAGCGTAGAGCGCAGCTTCGCTATTTGTGTGAGATATGTTGAGCACAGCTCCATATAGTAGTGGGAAAGGTTAGGTGATAGTTCTCACCGCCGACCGGACGTAGATCATCTCGACTTAGCATGTGTCTATCTCTACATCTTTAACTATGATATTTACTTGAATTACTTGTTTCAGCAAGTTATTTCGCTACTTCATACTTTTAAATGTCATTCATTTATTTTGGAGATGTGGCATAGAATTCTCCAGTTAGTACTTAAATATCACGATACTCATCGTCTAGTTTGTGACGGTGAGTGTAGGTTCATCGAGTAGCAGCATACCAGGGAATGAGAAGATCGACGACTTCATCTGAGCAGTTCGGCGACTCTCTTCACTTATTTTGTATGTCTCGACTTCTGTTGTATTATTATTGTTTATGTCATTTTGGGTTGTACATTGGGATGAGTGACTAGTTCCATATAGATATATACACATGCATGTGATGCTTTATGTTTTTCCTGGTTTCCCACATTTAGGATTTTGGATAATGAAAGTTTCTGCATGATCTTTAAAATACACAAGAATGATAAGGGAATTTTAATTTCCTTTGAATTGAATAATATCGGAACATGTGTAGTGAATGTAATATGGGGACGGAAGGCTGACTAATACGTAATTAAGTCTTATCTGATTTAGATTAAGGCTTGCTTACGGGATTAGGCCGAACGGTGCCCTGTTTAGTAGTTGGGGCCGTCACACCCGCGACGTCCTACACTTTCATCACTGTACTCGCATAACGCGACCAATGAAAATCTTAACTAGCGCGACACTAATTATTAAGGAATAATACAACAAATTAATATCCATCATACAAAAATAACTATTTATACCTTGGTTGGCGTGCCTTAGACTTGTCGCCGGTGTCTACGTAGGTCTAAGCTACGGGTCCTAATGTGTAATTAATAAATTAATTAAGATTAATTAGAGCGAGTCGTTACAAGTGTTTACTAGATTTTCTTCAATAAAACATAGATCTATTCAGATCTAAGAGTTTCAATCTTGCAACTGTTATTAGATTCATCATTGATGCCATCACTCTGTCCTCTTTCATGCATGCATCTACCATCATTCAAGTTCATCTTCACTTCTATGGCTCGTGTTGGATCTGCACTTATAGTTATTGGTTTGATAGTTTTTATCATGTTATTTTTTCAACAAGTATGTCTTCCAATGTTGAAAGTTTGTATTTGTATTCCCTTGTCGAAAGTTTTTATTTGTCTTCCCTTGTTGGAAGTTTTATTTTTTGTCATGGTTTTGGTATGTATGTGTAGTGGTGTGTTCCAGACATTTTGTCAAAAGAACAGTCACTGATTGTCATACTGTCCATTGTTACACTCGTAGTTTCTCAAAATCAACTCTATGACAGTTGAATGTTTAGATGAACAATTAGGATTAGCGAATTAATGTGCTTTTGTCAAGGTAATTGTTTCTATGTCTCGTCCTGGTCTACTGAATGTATTGAGCCGTCATGATTAACGTAATTTCTATTTTACTTCAAAAAAAAAAAAAAAATGTAAGTAGCAAAAAGATGTTGCCCAATCAGTGGCGGAACCAGAAAATTTAATCAGGGGAGGGGGGAGTGAACTTCACCTAAACCTATTTGTAAGTTTGTATACTCACCTGACAAGCACACTTGACATCGTGGACACTAAGCAAAAGGATGTCGCCCAAAAGGATGTCAAGGTAATTATTTCTATGTCTCGTCTTGGTCTACCCAAGAACACTTAATGCGATAATTTAATGCATAGGTCGCCTAAATTAATTCGCATTTACTAGCTCGAACTGCTTTCATGAAATTTACAAAATATTTTGATGTTTTTACTTAAAAAATGAATTATTGAAAGCAAAGTTTGAATTAAGCCTCTATAGACCCAACTAAGCTCGACTTGTATCGGGCTTAGGTTGACCACATAAAATAAGATTTGCATCAAATAAAAATAAATTATATTAAAAATTTTAAATATGATAGTAAACTAATAATTATAAGATTTGCAATATAAATTATGAGGCCCTAAATTAATAAGATGCTGCAAATCTTTTTACGAAAATAGAGTTAAATTATACGTTTTATGTAAAACAAAGAAACATATTAAATTGACTTTTTAATGATTTATTATGCTCCCAAGTTTTTTCTTAATTATTTAAGGCTTAAAACAGTAAAAATGAGGCAAAGAGCTTTAAAAATTTTATTTTCGCGGGGCGTTTCGTAATTACATATAATTTTTGTCTTTAAATAATTAAATCTTTTTTCATAATATTCTAACCACATACTCAAAATTGACTTCATAATCAATATATTCTCAATAATAAAAAAAATTAACTTACTTTTTTGGTTTGAACAATGTTTACATTATTTTAAATGATAAATTATCCACCTAATACAGTCCATCGTGTTCGTATGAGCACCTATATTATTTTGACTACATTTATAATATATATGAAGTGTATCAAGCGTAGGGGGAAGGGGGGAAGAGTCGAGGGGCAAGAGAAGTGGTCGGGGCAGGGGTATTACAATAGGGTCCCGAAGCCGAGTGGGGCGACCACCCACTCTGCCCTCCTCTAGTTTCGCCTCTGCACCCAATCACTATCATATGGAAAAAATTGAAATTATTTATATGTGGATGTTAAATAGTATAAATATGTTTGCCCAATCACTATCATAGGGGAAATTTGAAATTATTAGTTAAATGCGGTGGTTAAATAGTTTAAGGGCGTGACTGTATGCAACCCACAATTTTATACGGGCAAACCACATCTATATTTGCCCTAAAACAAAATGACAAGGTATCCCTCACAATCCCCTCACATCCCATTAAATTATTAGTCAATTCCTTCATGCTTTTATGATGGAAAATGTTATATTTCTACTGTTTTTGTGTGCATTAATGGGAAATTTTTTGTTTGGTAGAGCATTGTTCGTTTGGGTTGTTCAACTACTATTGATCTTAAAAAATGGAGGATGAATGTGTAAGAGATACGGATGTGCAAAATGAAAAAGTATTTCTTGAATTTTCTTTTGATTTGTTTGTTTGTTTTTGTTTTGTTTTTTGTTTTTTGTTTTTTTTTTTTCGTGTTCAAAGCATGAGTTATGCCTCTGGTTCGGTCACGCATGGTCGAACCACATGCTTGTAGGTCAATTGCTATAAACCGACCTAAGGAGGAAAAAATCAGTACTAACTAACCCAACTAGGGGTGGACATCGATTTTCGAAAAACCGCCCAAACCGCCCCAACCAATCAAACCGCACGATTTAATCTGATTTTTAAAACTCGCGGTTTGGTCGCGGTTTAAAAAACGTAAAAACCGCAGAATAGCGGTTTGGTCGCGGTTTTCATTTTGAAAAAACCGCGGTTTAACCAAACCGATGACATTTTGGTAAATACAAACCAAAAACCCTAAAAAGCTTAAACATAACAAAAAAAAATATCATCTCCTTCACTCACGTCACCTCTCTCCTCTCACTACAACCGCTCCTCCCCGCCGTCACTCTCTCCCCGCCGTCTCCTCTCACTCCCCGTCTCACCCGCCGCTCCTCTCTCCTCTCACTCCCGTCACTCCCGCCGCTCCTCTCTTCGCTCACAGCCGCCGTCACCGTCGTTTCCTCTCTCCTCTCACTCCCCGTCTCACCGCCGTCGAATCCATCGCCATCGTCGTCGCCTTCCACCGCGCGAACGTCCACCGCCGCCTCGCACCGCTGCCTCGCATCAAAACCGCAACCTAACCGCGCAAACTGCGGTTCGATTTGGTTGCGATTTTGGTGGTTCGCGGTTTGGTGGTGATTTGAAAAATCACTAAACCATATACCCTCTGTTTGGTCGCGGTTTGATGGTTTTCACCACCAAATCGCGATTTGCCCACTCCTAAACCCAACAATAGGTTCGACTTTCAATGACCAACACAACATGGTTTGGTTGGTTAGCAATGACCGAGCCCAAATAATTTGGTCGGTCCGCAATGACCGATACCTAAACCATTTGTTCGGTCACCTTCAACCGGGCTTTTTGAGGCTCGGTCGACCCTGTGAGACCGAGCCAAACGCGACGATGAACAAATCACCAAACGAACCAACAAATAACGAAACGAACTTCAAATTCAACTATAAACAACAACAAACGCATACATAACAACCAAAATTAATCAATAACCGAACAAATACACAAAATCTTATCTTGAAATCGATCCAACCCGAAATCCAAATTCGAACAACCACCTCTTATTTTCATCCGAATTGAAGACTAAGGTCAATGAGTGACGGTTGTCGATCGAATCGAAGACCAAGGGCTTGATTGTTGGGTCATTTTTGAATTTTGTTGGTGGGGTGCCTTATAAAATAAAAAGATAGTTTAGCCCAAACCTATTGGCTTGCTCTTACAAATTTGTGGGGGTTTACATAGCTGCGCCGAGTAGAAGTCATAAACTTCTTGGCTTGTAGCTCTTGAAAGCTACGTCAACTCATTTGTGTCTTTGAAAAATGAAACTCAAGATTTACAAATGTTAGATGCAACAAACAAAGAAAAATTAAAAGCTAACTTAAAGTTCATTCATAACAGAAAGCATCTTGAAAGTAAATCACTAGAAAGCATCTTCATCTCCTCGTCAATTATACTATACAACACTGTTAATTGTGCCTACGTATACAGCAGCAACTTCCACTATCGGATTGCCGATTTCATCACGCACCGTGCTTCAGGACAGGATGCACCAAGCTTTTTGAAAGCAAAGAATAACGAAAGCACAGCCTACAATTGCCATCGGGTGTCAAAAAAATCACAACTTCAATTGCAGAGTGAAAGCTATACCAACAAGATGGAACGGAGCTCTGCCAGACAAGAAAATGGAAAGGAAAAAAGGAATAAGAAAGATAAATGGCACACTGAACCAGATTGGCCTCTCATGAATACATTGGTCAAGCAGCAGAACCAAGCGAAGAGCTTAATATCTGGATCTGCAAACAGCGCAACAAAAATATCGAATATGAGGGATGGGTGACGGACTTGCTAAATGTCAAGTTGCTACAAGTAAACCTGGAATGGAAATACCTTATTCACAAGCAAGTTAATTTGCTCCCGGTACATCTCTTTTACGTCTACAATATCTGCTCTGAGTTCTTCGAGCTGTTCAAAAGGATGCATTTCTTATTTTTCAGTCGCAGAGACTAAAAAGAGATTGGACATTAAAAAGTCGGCAACAGCAAATCTCCATGAGGAGAAACTAATAAAATTAGCAAGAATACAACCTAACTAGATTGTCAAATGGAAACCCATTAGAAAGCTTCATTCTTCGGTCTTCAATTTTTTATGAACTCTAGAAATGAAACTGAATAACCAAAAGAAGTTTGAATACATGATACTTTTTAGATCCTCGATCGTGCATGTAAAGGTTCATTTGCTCCTTAGAAGCATAATTGCTCATAATCTTTAAAGAATTTATTTCACCTTGTAGAGAGGTAACCATAATTTCATTTGTTCAATGTAGAAACAATCAAAGATGTCCAATACCCTAATGAAAATGGTAATATGCGATTTGTTTTCTGCACATAACATTGTAACTGGCACATTATGGAGTGCAAGAGGGAAACAAGCTGAAAATTGCACTCTTCATTAAAGCAGTTCAGATAGTGCCTATTACCAAACAAAAAAGATCCATAAATATTTGTGACAAGTTCATACCTCTTCGTCACGTTCACCCATTAGCTCTAGTGCAGCAGCGTGTCTCCGTCTCAAAGCTTCTAGCTCTGCCCGTAACCCAGGAAGAAGAGCTGCCTCTGTCCGCAGCTTTTCACACTGCAAAAGCCAATGGTATTTGTCATGTCAGAGAAGTCATGGGAGAAAGAAGCAGGAAGCAGACAGAAACATACCTGTGCGGTCATTTTAACCAATTCCTCAGCCAGAGAATCGCGAATCGATTCCAAGGATGTCTGAAATGAAAATCAAACTTCAACGATTCAGGAAAAAGAATACATGACGAAGTGGAGTCAAATTAGTTTTCCCATCAAAGAAAATTCAATAAGATCATTAGACAAAAAATGATTTATACGAAGGAAATACTTCCTCACTTAAAAATCCAACGGAACAAATAAAATATACCAATATTTATCAAATTGAAAATGAGAAAGTACAGTTGGGGCACAAGTAAACCGCAAAGTAGTAAGTAACGAACAAAGTGAACTTAAAAACAAAGAAGTTATCGAATGTGATAAGTGACTTAAATACAGAAAATGGTCATTTTGGACATATATTGGTATTAAGATGTCCATCATTACCCCTAACTATTCCACATGGGATATATTGTTGTTTCAATTACGACTCTACATGTTCTAGTGCTTGACAATTGTATTAAAATCGAGTACAAATAGAATGATTTTTTCCTTCATTTCAGGCACAAGATTTAATCATTTCTTTAAGGAGCCTCTAGTTTGAAAGCAAAAGTTAGCACAAGCTTGAGATATCAGAAGTTTGCAAAAGTCTTACACGTACAGCTACACATGTTAGTAGATGTTCTGTCCAGAATTCCTGGTGTAGTTAAATTTCTCCTAACAGAGGTGTTCTAGAAGGCCTGTAGAGAGGGACAACTTGAAAGCTACTAGTGTAGTCAACATATTGCAACTAGACAATTTATTTGTTTCTTTTCCTTACTCTATATTCATTTTTAGCAGTGTTGCAGATATTTCTTCTTGAGCACTGCATGAAACAAAAATTTTAAACTATTGTTCTACTACTAATTAATGGGAGTTTGATCTTTTTAATATCTATTTTGTAGTTGTCACATTTTGTTGACATGAATTCCCAAAAATATAAATGTGATTTAAGCCTTTACTATTATTTACACAAGGTATGGTACTGCATACGCATTCTTGCATGCCCAAAGTTAATCAAGCATCTACTTAGGTTTACAAATCAATATTTTCTAAGTGTCTAGGAACCGCCTCACTTAAATAAAGTCGATCATGTCACCACCCTGGCAAAATGATTTTTTTACTAAATCGAAAATATGTTTCGTATTCATGAAAAGTGCTTGGAATACATCACATCCAGCAAGGCTACACAGCTTATGAAACCAGCAAAGGAACTAAATCAAAATTCAAATAAACAACACTTGCTACCTCCAATTTCTAAAGGCAGATCAAAAGAACAGGAACAAAGCTTTATGATCTCACAACCAGGGATGAAGGCTCTCTTTTCAGATGGAAAAGCTAAGAAAATACCAAGAAACTACATTCATTGTCTTCACCCAATCACTTGCAAACATAATAATTGAAAAAGACACGACTTAGATAGCTAGAATTGTGAAAAAAAGAAGCTTAGGCACGCGCCTTTGTACGCCTCAGTAACGACTAACAATTATATTTGAGCTCAGCAACTTCTACAGCAACATAGAGTATTGTCTTCGAAATATATGATATGATTGATGTTCTTGTTGATGTATAAATGGTTTTGAAGGAGCACAAGGGTAGGAGCTTAAGTTGAAGACTGGTATGAAATCTTAGCAAATCATTGTTAATACTTAAACTCGTCAAATCAAATATAGGCAATAAACCTAGATTTGCCTCTAGGGGACAATCCAAAGGGATAAAAAAGCATTTTGGGGAGCTTATTATCTCCAAATGTCTTGGATATTGAAGGGTTGGAAAGAGATGTGTCTCTCCGGTATACAGCTTTCTCCTATTTAGGTAATTCTCCGTGCAATCCCATGTTAGCATATGCATATTTGAAACTGTCAGGATATGAAAGTCATATGGTTGAAAAGATTACAAGAGAGTTTTGGTCGCATCATGCATGGAGTGGAGATGCAAAGCATTCATTCAGTTAAAAGGGAAACAATGTTTAAACCTAACGAACTTGGGGGAATATCCATAAAAAAAATAAAGGTGAGAAATGGGGCAGTTGACGCTAAGTGGCATATGGCATTTGAGAAAGAAAGAAACAAGCTTTGGTTAAAAAAATCAAGAAATTAAACTAATGCATATGGATGATCATGGAAATGCATCATGAAGCCATAGGTAATGATAATCAGATTCTAGTTTGGAAACAGACATCTCACTGGCAATTACATTTCCTTCTATCTGTAACTTGTCATCACACAACAACAGAGCATGCCTCTTTCGTAACAAGGTATAACCCCCCCAACCCACACACACGCACACGCACGCACGCGCACACGCACACACAAAAAGAAGTGACCAGCCTCCTTCGTAGAATAGGCAACATAACAAGTCTACCTTATGATAATGACATTCTTCAAAGAAGGTTTCCGCCCATTGATTGGGCTCCAAGCTGGTGTTCTACGTGCGAGAACGCATCATCGATCTCCAAGCTGGTGTTCTCAATCACTTGGAAAGCAATGACTAGAGAATTTAGCCTTCCAAACCCTATGATCAATGATTAGGAAGCCCTTTCCTCTAGAAGAGATATCTCCATAGATCATTAAGAGTTTCATAATCAATTGAAATGCGGCAGAATTGGATACTCTATAGTACAAATAGAGAGTGACACTCTCAACAGTTGAAGGGAAATAAACTCTAATGCTTGTATTTGCATTATTATTTAAATCTTGAGAATGGCTCTGAAGCAATCTACCAGTCAATTTAATCCAGAAGAAAAGGTTTAGAACATTCAAGCTCTCCCCCTTTTTCTTGGTGAAAAAAGCTTTTCCTTTAAGTTATTCTTTTAAGATTATTCAGTCAAATAAATGGAACATGGAAAATGGATAGTGATTGCATATCTACATCCAATAGAACTCAAGAATGATGTCATAGACTCGTACATAATTCCAACCTACATAGCCCCATTATCTATTTATTATATTCATAGTAACATCAGTTGCAAATACTCAAGCACAACAAATTGCAGTGGCCATAATTCACCTAGGAGCCCTCAAAAACAAGTCAGGGATGACAAAGTGAAAAAAACTGATTTCATACACTGGAAGTTTTTAGTTGCACACGGTACAAGAAATCTGTTTCAGGTAGGAGACCACCTGAGAGTAGATAAAACAGAAAATAAAAACATCGAACACTAATTATCATCTCCTGAAGGTACTCTATTACCCACGTGCAGCATTCGATAATTCACAAACCAATAAAGGTTTTCTCACCTTCACCATACTTTATCGTTTTAAATTTTTAAAGAGTAACAAAAACTGAAGAAGCCCAAAATATTTTCTACAGCTTCAACACAATAACAATATATCAAAAACAAATTGTCTAATTATATTCAATGAAATGTCAGTTTATTCCTCCATCATAAGTCGCAAAAAGTATCAAATAAAGGAACGAGTATCATGACATGATCAAAATGAATTAAATAAAAGACATTCTTACCAAACGCGACATATATGAAGCAAGTTCACCATCCTTCTGGCGTAGTGTAGCTTCAAATGCACTTGGTGTCATGCTCTTTAGAAAGTACGGAGTCATAGTTGATTCAGAATGTCTCCTCTCTGCGAAACTATCTGATGAATCCAAAGAAGCTTGCAAGAAAAAGCTCTCCTCCATACTGCTCAGGCTTCCAGCACTAGAAAGTTTACGATTGGAGATAGTCCCTGTTGAAAATAAAAGAATAACACGCACTCATAAAGGGCAAGTAAGAATTCATGTTGCAAACAACAATTATTGGTTACCATTATCAGTATGAGTTGATGCAGCCTGATCAGCTGTGGTAGACATTTTAAGCTGAGTGGCTCGTTCTAGATCTGATCTAGCCAGCCTCTCAGCCTCCAGCTCCTGTAAGTTAAAGGAGATACTGAATCAGCTTGGTTGTGAATAAATGCTAATTACTTTTTTTTGATGAAAAATAAATTCTAATTACTAAGTTGGAAAACTGATTACCAAAAAAAATTGGAAAGATGCTCTAGAAAAAAAAAGAAAAAAAGAAGAAGGAAAATTGAGTTAAAACACCAATTAAATAAAATTCTTAGCTGACTTAACTAAGATGAGGTATCCCAAAGATGGGCAACCAAGGTATATAAGAAACTCACTATTTCAATAACTTAGTCAACAATAAGACAGTTACAGGCTCCTCTTATACAAAGTAAGACTACAGGGCAATTCACGTTTGGGGAAGCAATGTACCATCCAGAAAAGAATAATTTGAGTTTTGAAACAGTAAATTGAGAGAAGGGGTGTTCAAACAGATGAAAAGATTTTGGGAATGAGAGAATAACAAGAGCGCACATGCTTGACAGCTTAGCTGAAGAAGAGTACACTTTAGGATATGATAAGATTCAATCATGGCAACATGAGATAATGCAATCGAAAGGTTCGTAAAGTCAAAAGACAAAAAAAAGGACAAACCAATTTGGCCATCAATATTATAAAGAGGTGCAAGTTAACTTTTTGAAACCTCATTTGAGACTTCAGCATGCTGTTAAGACTACCTGTTGCAATAGTTCTTTTTGTGTCATCAACTCTTGCAACTCTTGCTTGTGTTTCCTTTTCAGTTCTCGCATTTCTTCATCAAACTGTTTAGCTCGAACTTCAAGTGTGGCAACTGCCTCTTGTGCTGCAAGATATTCCTGTTTGTTTTCAGATGCACGCTGCCTTTCCTTTTCAAGAGACCGACTAAGCTGAATTTGTTCTGCTCTAAGACATGAAACCTAAGAAATCCCACCAAAGTAGATTAGCGACATCAGTAACAGCATTAACAAAATAAACATAACATAAAACACTTGAAACCTGAGCTTCGAGAACAGCCATTCGAGACAATGTTTGAGAAAGGCGCTCATTCATTGTGCGCTCATTCTCCTCAGCTACTGCAGCTTTGGCCTCTGCCTCCTGCAAATTTAAGGATGCGAATAAGAAATCAACATAGTAAAGCAGGTGAAGATGATCAAAATACAAAACATGGGTAAATTCTTTTCTGAGTTCTAGAACCTGGAGCCTAGCGTTCAGGGCTCTCTCCACACCAGCCCAGGCTTCTGCCCTTTTAGCAGTTGTCTCCTGCCACGTTAACAAAGGTACTTGGAACTAAATATTTCCAAAACAGTGCATAAACTTATTATTGTTAATATGGGATTCACTCCATTTAACTATAAAGCAGAACCTGCATAGCTTCGATCTGTCTCAAAAGAGGCCGGGTGGATTCAGGAACTTGCGTGATCAGCTCCTCACACCGACGTTCACTATCCTGAAATCGGGTAAATCAATAACTTGTATTATTCTAATACTAAGATATGAATTCCTTATAAAACCAAAATGAAAGGAAGTTTCACACACTTGATACCGCTTTTGAAGATCATCAATGTCCCTTTGAAGCATGTCTTCTCTAAACACTGCCTACAACACAGTAAAGAAATTTATTGCGGATGCATAAAAAAAAAAGGAAGCAGAGAAACAAATTCCAACAGGTACCTGCTGCTCTTTTCTACTAAGAGTTTGTCTCAGCTCTTCAAGTGTTTGAACCAAAGTGCTTTCACGTTCCTCCACTTCTCTCAAACGACTCTCAAGTTCAGTCCTGGCTTCATTATTAGCACGTGCCTCAGCTAAAGCTTCAGCCTCCCTGGCTGCATTCAAAGCATTTGTGTAGTGTTCTTTTTGGGAAGCAAGCTCTGCTTGATGTTTCTCGATGGTTTCTTGTAGAAATTTCTCAGTCGCAGCTTTGTCTTTCTTAATACTCTCCACTTTGTTCTCTTCAGCCTTCAGATGCACATAATCAGGTAAATACTTTTCCATGAAAGAGTCAATCATTCACTAATATATACAATTTTGCTCATAAAACCTGATCAGAGTAGTAGATAATGAAAAGGCCAATCAAAATATTAAATGCTTAACGGTACATTTGCAGTCTGAAAATCAGAAACCACTCAGCATCCACAATGGATTGCCTGGCAAAATTGTGAAATAGATATTATTTATGCCTTTTTTCCCATTCAAGATAGGTTGACTGACAAAATACTGTTCATATCTTAGACATCCCACCATTAACGAATATGAATTTGATTCAGAAATTGAAGAAATAAATGAAATCATTTTCATTTGTTATTTTATTGAGTTAACAGTAGTCAATTGAAGTTTCAGTTTGTTCAAGGTGAAATAGCTGTGCATGTCCAAATATAAAAATCAGTTATAATTATCACAGAGGCTTAGAGAAATAATAGATAAAATTGACGTTTCACTATACTTTATTTACTTAAAATTTGGAACCATATAGATTCATCGCATGCGACAAACGTTTTCGAAAACTTGGTTACAAAATTAAGAAAGATTAAGAATTTTTATAAACGACAACAACACAGCCTCAATCCCAAAATCAGTTGGTGTCGGCTACATGGATCAAACTCTTCCATTGTGCTCAATTTAATGCAATTGAATAAAGACTTCTTACACATGCATCAAATTATCTGAAACTTTCAAATATAATTCATAATTGTTAATTCTCAACAAACTGCATGTATGGACTATTTATAGCCTTTTCTAAAGTTAAATAATCCCTTAAAACGTAAACTGATATATACCATAAAGGAGATTTATGAACTGATTCACATTTAGGCATTTAGCTTACTCCTTACTGGTAGCTTTCTTCGTGAAGTCAACATTGAGTTTCTACAGCATATATTTGTACTTTGCAAGTTGCAAGGAGATGTTACGAAGGTATAAGGGTAGATCAAAGATAACATGGGATACATCAATTACCAAAAAAAAAAAAAAAACCTTAAAGATTATCAATGATTCAATCACATAATCAACTGCATTAAATCTTGCTAAATGGAAAACTCAAATTCAAGAAGCCAACCACAACTAATTTGGGGCTGATGTGCTCTTCTTTCCTTTAAAAATAATAGAGTTGGGAAAGATATATGTACGTGTCTTACTTGATACTTTATGTCACTTTTTAACGAGATGATTCAATTAATCAACGCACAACTATTTGAACATGACTATAGACAACCAATGATCTGGTGATTTGTTTCAATTGAAAGATTACCATCATTATATTGGCAATTTCGACCATGAAACCTTGAGTAGTAGAGAAAATAACAAATTGGTGAAAAGAAACATATCCATACGCATAGACATAGGCAGTCTATCTTCGTATAAGTAAATCATTCTGAAAAGTTATCAAATAGGAAACATTTTAACAGTGGCTCAAAATTAAATAAGTACCTGAAGTTTGGTAATCAGACCTTTCTTCTCTTCTTCAAACTCTCTGATCTAATTTTCATGGAAAATTTTAATTAAACAATTAAATAAACATGGCAATCATGAAAGAACAAATTCATTAATTATAAGGTGTTTAGAGGAATAAATGTTTACCTGTGCCCTTAGTTTCCTGATTGTTGATTCTTGAGCAGCTTGCTTTTTGGAAAGCTCTTCACCTGCCAAGGGTAAAAAAGAAAGCAATATAAAAAAGGGTAAAATACCAAAGATTTCTTGCAATTGAATTGATGATAAAATTTTAACAGAAAGAGCTACAAGCCAACAACACGTTTGGTTGTTTACAATTAATTTTGGCAATACTTCAGATAACCAAATTTTCAATTTTGCAGGGGCAATGATATAAAAGTTCCCTCTTTTAGCAGAAAGAATTAGTTTTTTGACTTGCGCTCTATCAGCCGAGCTTGAGCCTCTCTTAGTTTTGAAGACTTCTTATGGACTAAAGCTTTGACATTGTGGTAGGCTACTATAGGACCTAAAAGTGATGGCTGTCAGCACAATGAACTCTGAACTTTTCAAACAGATAAAAATCTTTAATGACCACAGCCGTCGAAAAAATGGTGTATCATACTATCATCAATCCAATATTCATTGCCTTCATTGAATTTTGAAAGACCACAGACCACACTGGTTCAACAAACATCTACCTTCAGCCATAACTTGATTGATGATCTCATCTTTTTCTTTTAGCAGAGCAGCAGCGTCACTTTTTTTACTTTGTTCTCTCCTTAATGTATCTCTTTCCTTAGTTAAGGCATAAACCTGAAACCAGAAGGATCTCAGTGCTTAGTGTCCACAACACCAAGGTGAACAAAAAAATTAGAAACACTAAGGAGAAAAAGGAAGACTTAAATTTCAATAACACGTAAAAATGATTAGGATTTGCAAAATGAAGTGAAACAATTACAATCACTATTAAAGTATCATCTAAAATAACTAGACAAAATTGTAACTAGGACCTAGATTTTATTACAATTTTCTTTTGAGGAGAAAAATATCCATCATGGTTTGGTAAGCAAAAATACACAAATTATGTGTTCAATCATAGCATATTTTATATCTTAAAAACATCTCACCAACTAACTGTTTATTTAGTTATTTCCTAGTTTTATTACAAAGAAATTTAGCCATAATTATCAAAAAGGCTCAACTTGCTCAATTTTATTTCCAAAAGACTATAGAATTCAAGGAAGCACAAATGATTCTCTTGACAAGCAAAGAGAAATAAGAGACCCATGCTGCTGAAACATTTTCAAAAGCCTATGGAGATTGTAATGGAGCTTGTGATCTTTTTACAGCTTTTTGTTTGATATTTTGGAGGCTGTAAGCAGGTTTTAAAAAAGAGATGGTACCCTACAGCATTATACATAGAGTGACACAATACAGCCTTGTATCAACCCCTACACCATCGTGCATGAAGACAAAACCACAGGTTTTGCATTCAGTTAATTTGTTCTCTTCCCCATTAACATTTCACTTCTTGGTCTGGCATGCTTAAGCCTCCTATACATTTCCTCTGAAATTATGATCTATATTGATAAATGTTCATATTGCTAGGAAAATGATTCAGGGGTGAGCCTCAGAACAAGACCAGTTGAGAGGTCAGTCCTTAATTACAAACTCTCTTGAGCATAAAATTTTTCTTTTCTTTATTTTCGAAGAAAAAGTAGTAGTTGGGCAACATATTTCTAAGTCATAAATAAAATGACTTCCTATTTTCTGTCATGATAACATATGAGACATTGTGGGTGTTCGAAAATAAAGATCATCAAACTCGCAAATTCTTTCGTCATTCCTAAAGAGACCTGAGCAAGATTCAGCTGTGAATTAAACAGTGATGGGAAGGTGGTAGCCTAGGTGGGAGGTATCCTCCGTAATCTTTTGAAAGTCACATGGGCTGATTGAAATTATGTTTTTTTGATATAAATACAACAACAACAACAACAACATAGCCTCAGTCCCAAATTAACTGGTGGATCAAACTTTTCCATTGTGCTCGATTAAGTGCAATTGATGGTGAGCTTTGCAAACCATTCAAATCTCTCTTAATTAATGCATCCCATGTTAACTTTGGTCTGCCCCTACCTCGTCGAATTTCTACAGTTTCTATTGAGTCAAGTTTTCTAGTTGGCGCATTTGTAGGCCGTCTTTGCAGGTGACCAAACCATCGCAACCGCCCTTCCCTAATCTTTGTATCAATTGGTGCTACTCCTACTTGTCTTTGAATTTCTATATTTCTTATTCTATCTTTACGAGTTTTACCACACATCCACCTAAGCATCCTCATTTCTGCTAGGTTCACTTTATGTAATTGTTGTTACTTTACTGCCCAACATTCACCTCCATAGAGCATAGCTGGCCTAATTGCGGTCCTATAAAATTTTCCTTTTAACTTAGTAGGAACATGTCGATCACAAATCACCCCTGTTGCACTCCACCATTTCTTCCATCCAGCTTGAATTCTATGTGTGACATCATTTTCAATGTTACCATCATTTTGTATGATTGATCCTAGGTATCTAAGGTGGTTTACCCTAGGAACTTCTACTTCCCCTAATTTTACCACTCCGTCATCTCGATGTCTAGTGTTTCCAAACTCATAGTGCATGTATTCAGTTTTCGTCCTACTCAACTTAAAGACTTTAGATTCTAATGTATTCCTCCAGAGTTCTAATTTCCTATTCACTCCATCTTTAGTTTCATCCACTAAGACAATATCATCTGCAAATAGCATACACCATGGTATATCCTCTTGAATATGTCTAGTTAATTCATCAATAACTAAAGTAAATAGATATAGACTTAAAGTCGATCCTTGATGTAGTCCTATCGTAATGGGAAATTCTTTTGTAGCTCCTCCAAATGTCTTTATACTCGTTACTACTCCATCATACATATCTTTAATAGTGTCTATGTATCTAGAATGCACTCTTTTTCTTTCTAGAACCCACCAAAGAACAACTCTAGGGACCCTATCATATGCTTTTTCTAAATCTACGAATACCATATGAAGATCTTTTTTCTTTTCTCTATATTTTTCTAACAATCGTCTTACAAGGAAAATCGCCTCCATAGTTGACCTCCCAGGCATGAAACCAAATTGGTTCTCTGATATTGTTGTTTCTCTCCTTAGCCTATTGTCAATTATCCTCTCTCACAGTTTCATAGAAATAGATAATGAATATATATCAATATATATCACCGTGTCTAATAGATAATTAGTGTTACACTAATAGATAATTAGTGTTACATAAAAAGACCTATAACCCAAAATGGGGCCCAACGGTGCCAAAGCGTGATTTACTCGGTGCAGTTGGCTCTGGATACCACGTGGGAAACCAAAATAAAAAATAGACCTATAACTAATAATTAATTCTTCAGGAGCGTCTAAATAAATATTTTATTTGTTGCCTAGGCGCCGCGCCACAACCTACGCATTGCATTGCCTACATCAGGGAAACTGCCTCGGTATCACATTGGTGCCTTGCAATCCTTGGAATTAAATAAAATATATGGTATAAATTCATAAATTAACTGGACATTTTGTACATATGAAGTCCTGGTCTTTCAATCTATAGCCTTGCAGATCAATATGAGAAACGATAGAGAAATGACATAGAGTTCAAGAGAAGAATTAGAAAGATTACGAATAAATTTACCTTCCTTTCAAGAGCTGACAGTTTTTGATGGTATTCCTCTCTTAATGACTCATCAGATTCATTAGACTTTCTCTGTGGAATAGTCTAAAAAATTAGCACATAAATGAAAGGATGAACATCCCACGTAAAGTCATAATCTACAAGGTTACTTTCATAAATAAGTGGTAAAATAAGAAACCATGGTCATGAGCATAAATACATGTCAAATGTGAGATGGGAGCACCATTCTTAACGCCTATTAAACAAATATTAGAGGTTCCAAGTTCAATCTAATGATCAATTCTTTTGAGTGAGACAATAAAGCATATGGCTGTTAAGGCTATGGATGCTGTGAAATAATAGATCATATTGCTTATTTCCACATCCACAAGTAAACTTTTGTACCCATCATATATGTAAAATTTTGCAACTTAAGCATCAAACTAGAGCTTGCTGAATTTTTCAGGGAAAAGAAATCATGTATGATATGGACTGTATAAAAATAATTAAACAGGGCTCATATTAATGATCAACAATCTGATCCATGAGAAAAGCCTACAACAAACTTTAAAAGGTCATGAAATTGAAACAAGATTCCCAACAGAAATTCCAAGTTAATTGAATTAGTGACTCCGGAATCAGGCAATGACTGCATCGCGGGTGCCCCACAGTAAAGCACTTTAAACACTTCATAACATGCATTCCACGAAACATGGTATTAGAATTCCCAACTTCTCCCAACTTCCCCGAATCATTTAGGGTTTTTTAAACACCACTTTGAGAATTAAATGCAAACAAAAAATTTCAAAAACTCGTACCGGAGAAAGGGAAAAACAACATGATTTGCAACTTCAAATTGTAAGAAAATAATATATATTGACAGTTTTTTAACAAATATACTCCAGCATAATAGTGTGGGAGAACATGCCCACTCTCAAAACTAAAGCCCTAACATAAAATAACTAGTCTCTCCACGCTCTATCAAGACTTAGACCAAGCCTCACACATAAAACTTTACATGGTATCAAAGCCCACGTTGGCTTGACAACTCCAGAAAGTTTCAAGGTCCAAGCATTTCAAGTCCAATAAAAATAGAGGCTAAAAAAAAGAATGGGCTAGCAAAACAAATGATAAAGCTAGACCCAAATTGGACAACAGTAAAAATTTAAAAGAAAAAGAGGCTTCTAAGACTCAAAAGAACACAGGCCTAGGGTAACCAAAAGAAAATAAATAAATAAAAGAGTTGATGAATAAAGACAAGCACAACCGGGCTAGACTGGTTGAACTTGAGGGGGGAGCGTTGGAGATGAAAGAATTGTCTCATGTCAACTGGTTGAGAAGAGAGATAATCTTATAAGTTTGGGGTGGAAACTCTAAACTTACCTTGGCACTTAGGAAAACTCATCCACTCTCAAAACTAAAGGCCTTAGATAAACAACTAAGTCTCTTCACACTCTCTCAAGACTTGGACAAAGCAGTGCACATACAAAACTTTACAAATAGAAGCACATTATATAATGCAAGACTAGAAATTTTTGTCAAGTTTGACGAATAAATTCTAACCTATCTCAATAGAAAAGAAATAAATATTATCTAAAAGATCAAAACCATAGAAACATACGGAATCTAGACATCGATTAAGAAAGCAGAGACAACTGACAATGGTCGAGAGAAAGTGCACTAGTTAATGAAGCAATGGCCCAGCAACATTATTAGCGAGGTCATTTTTTAGGTTGTGAAAAAGGCACCCTGCCTTCCCATACGAGCACCTAAAGCATTAGATGAGCTGGTGTTCCATTTATAGCCCCCATGGAGATCACCATTTTTCCATTGGAAAAGAATGCATTGGCATTTTTGTCCCCACCACCTTCCCATGATCGTGCACCCCACCCTTCACATCCCCTCACTGCGATACCGAGATCATGTAACTTTCAGTGCGGCAAGTCCAGAACTCAACAAGGATGAGAAGTATCAGCCTTGCCCTTCCGAACGAATTGGCACAAACTGTTTTCACACGTCGCTCGATAGGAAAAGCCCGAGACCACGCACAAGTACTCAGACCTGTCCCATGGAAAGTGGAGTGTTTGATCTTGGTCATGTGGTGCCCGCCCTTATGGAAAGGTGAGGTGGCTATATCCGACCCTTTTTTTGCACTTTCTCATAATGTTAATATATTTTAACATTTACATCTAGAGTAAGAAACATTGATAAGATCACAAGCCTCGAATCTTAAATTCTAGAGTACCAAGATGACTTGCATAAGCAACCAAATAAAAACAGTCAATTGAAAATTTTCCCAAATCTCAAGATCAATTAAAAGAATTTGAGCAGCCCCACTACATGTACTTTTGATGATACCCAAGATTCTACATCACAATGTATATTGAATAAATCTCTGTCCATGGATTAGTCTAGATAGACTAAGTGCGACTTTGTAGGTTCATACTAGAATGCCAAGATCACCAAGAAAGCAAGAAAAAAAACAACAATGACGAATAAGTGTAGGAAAAAAATTCAAGAAAAAGTCGAATTTGTTCATCCTACACGCAGGAAGTAAAAACTGTACAAACAATGAAATGAAATATAGGTTTATGGGAAATTCCCAAATCTCTGAATCAACTAGAGGACTTTGGTTAGCCTCTTTTATAGTTGTTGTTTGAGAATCCAGTGAGGCTATTCATGGAATTGTAGCGGCCACATAAAACACGGTGTCATCAACTAATCAATAGAAAGACAGAATTAGCATAATGTCCATTTATTTCTCAACTCATCCATCCTTAAACTGATTGAGCTTAAAGTTTAAGGAGGAACTTATGTATCTCTAATTGGAACTAGGAAAGACTTTTCTCATTAGATATGTGTTTCATACAATCAATCATGAATGCCTACTTGGCTAATCAATTCTAAATGCAAGAAGCTTCCCTACAAACCAAGCATTTTCTTTAGCTTTCACATCTACCCACCAAATCTACTCTTTAACCTAGATAGATGATACCTTAATTATTTTCAAACCGGCCTAATAAATTAAACCATTCAGTAGTCATTTTCTTGAAAGCTTTATTCACCACATAAGACAGACTAAGCTATTACTGTCACTGAAATCCGAAATTATAACTATCCTTCATTAAAATGTTTTCCTCAAATGATCCAAAACAAAAATAGTGACTGGTGTTAGCACTATATTACAATCTATCAACTATGATTTTATATGAGAAAGATTTTTTTTTTTTTTTTGTGAAGAAGAAATCTCATATGTGAAAGATTTCATATGAGAAATATATTAATATTACAAGATTTTCACAAAGATGTTATGATGACAATGGAAAAAAACATACATTTTGACCTATGACAGAAAAATAACAGCATTAAATACACAATATAAGAAATGACCAAAAAATTTACACAATATACAATAACATAGCCTCAGTCCCAAATTAATTGCAACTATAAGAATAATTAGGAAATGATTGTGAAGAGAACACTGAAGACAAGCAAAAAAATGTTTTCGGAAATACTTGACTACAAGAAAAAAAGAGAGATCATACCTACCTTCAGATTCTCGATTACATTCTTTAGCTGCTCATTTTCATTCATCAATTTCGCGATTTCGTCTGCTTTTGCCTGAATAAGGACGATAATTGAGACTTATTAGATTTTTCAAATACAAAAAAAAAAAAAAAAAAAAAAAACTCATTGAATTTCCGAATGGAAGACGTGGAAATCAAGTCAAGATTTTCATTTAATACGCATCACAAAGGGAAAATAAGGAAACAGTTTTAAGCCAATAAGCAAAAGGAAACAATGGCCTTTGCTCTTAAATGATTCAAAAAGAAAAAAAATACCACCACGCACTTGAAAGTGCATCCTCAAAGCTTTCGGCTAAGGAGAGCCTCCCTTAAAAATCTAATTCGTATAACTAATTTCCATAAGGTTTGTTTAATGATAGTATTCACATGCAGATGCATTTACACGACGCATGCATAGAGAGAGACTTCAAATAAAAAATAAATATAATAAAAAGGTACACAGTTTTGTGCGTAGAAGCCAATTCAAATGCATGATTTTGTATTGCAACACGGAAGTCATAGTTCCAAATTGTAAATAGCCTCCCAACAAAATGTGAATAAGGATGTATACTTGCAATTCTCTGGAGTCTGTCATGGCTTTGGCTTGGGTAATAAGTTTGAAACAAGGATAGTTTCAGGTGTTGTTTCTCAAAAAATTCTTTCGATGGCCTCATAAAAACTTCAAATAAATGTATTGGAATAATGCATTTTCCACCATAATGATTAACCTTCCATCGTGAACATGGTTGAGTTTCAAATACGGGGCTAGAGAGTACAAGACCCGCTGAAATAATTTGTGGATGATTGAAAAGATTGGACAAGTTTTTTGGACTACTCAAAAGCTGATGTAACTGCATGAAGAGATGGAACAAACACCATAAAAGAATTGTATCAGGATTGTCAAGGGCTTAGACCTACACTGTTTTGGCTTGTATCCAATAATTCATATGAAAAAATAGTAATGCATGTCAGAACTTAGAATAAACAAATGGGAACACAGTATCAATTTATAAAAGATTAGAAAAAAGGGAATACTTGGGCTTGTCGGGCGGCTCCCTGCAATGCAGCTTCCATCATTTTAATTTCTCTTTTCATTGTCTCAAGTTCATCACGAGAATGCACATAATCAGATTCAGTGACTTCTGAGCTCACACTCTGGTCTTTACTTCTAGTATCAGAATCTTCAATCTGCTCTATCAATTGACTTGTTTCTCTAGGAAAATCATTCTCATTAACAAGAGACTCGTCAACCAAGTTAGTGGTTCCATCAGAACGTGCTATATTTGATATGCTACTATCGGCAAATTCGTTAGAAATCTCAGCATTCACAACACCAGCAGAACCTGAAATGGAAGTCTCTGACTCACCTCCAGCTTGTCCACCATCTAATGCTTCAGATTTCATGGCAGCACCTTTGTCAATGCAGGCTTCAGAATCCATTTTTGGCTCTTTCAACTCAGAACCTGAATCCAATCCATCGTCTCTATTGGAACCACTGCTCTCAAACTGCTGCGCTATCTCGGCTTGTGACTTGGAGTCCGATGGAGTTAACATTTCGTTGGATGACACCACAGCACTCTCTTCTTGTTTTAGTGAGTATTGCAAGTCGCTAGCTCCATGATCTGTTTCAATTGGTGATGACTGTAAATTATGCTCAGCTTCACTGGGATTTTCAAAGACCTTTGTTGGATTTTGTGAACGCGAAACCTCATCTCCACCCTTGATTATGGGACCTTCAGTTTCCTTATCTACAGATGCTTGCTCTATCACAGGTGGTGGTAATTCATCTTCTCTAACTGAAGACAAATCCTTCGAAGATTCGGCTTCACCAGTAATTTCACTTTCTCCACTTCTCTGCCCCATAAAGGACATCACCGGTTGAAACAACGCTTTCGTCTCAGTTGCGGAAGGCCATATCGCCAGAGCTAAAGCAAATGAAAAATGAGACACATTTGAAATATAAAGATACAAATGTAAGTGGATTAGCATTGAAATGTAAGTTAAACGAATTGAATTTCAAGAACGCGAACGATAGATCCACAACAGAAAACAGTTCCCTAGCCATCAAACAGTCTCATGTTCAATTAAATCTAGTTACCAATCAATGCCAAGGAGAAAATCATGAAACATTGCGAAGAAAACCAGTACCTTCGCTGGAATCGGACTTCTCCTCGAAACCAAGAGCGCTATCGAAATTCTTTTCGATGTTCTTCACGCTCTCGCTCAGCTTGTTCACTGCCCCAGCTAGATCTGGGAAGTTCCCCAATGAGACCTTGCCTAGCCATGCCATACTCCAACAACGACCCTAAATTTCTCGAATTAAATCCGGATTTCTAAACACCAACACATCACAAACCCTGCATCAACAATCAGAGAAATCCAAGTTCAAAAAATCCCAAATCACAATTTCCCAATGCCGAATCCTAGTACTCGATCGAGTTCCAGATCGAAATAAATCAAGCGGCCGAGATTCACCGAATCGCGTGCGGGATTGAAGAAATTGGAAGAAATTTAGGTTTGCGAATCTCCTTTAGATGAATTTGAAAGGAAGCGTAGCCCCTTCTTCTTCCAACCCCGTTCGCATCTGAGACATCGCGAAGAAAGTTGGAATGAGATGGAACTGTGGCTGACTCGGGAGTCGGGGCCCTTGAGAACGGGACTCGGCTTGAGTCGATATGTTAAGAAGATTAAGACATTATAAATCTCAAAATAGGTCATCTAAACAATAACTGAGGTCTATTTAACCGCTATATGTACCAATAACTCAAGATGTTTCTTTTTCTTCAATTCTTTTTTAGTGCCGCTATGTGCACCCCACCAATTAATAAAGGCACTCATTTTTTGTCATTCTCCCCTCTAAATTATACTTTGATGTAAATGACACTATTGCCCTTTCATATAAACTTTCTCCAATCTCACAACTCATTTTCAAACAAATTTTGGGGCACCCCGTTGCATTGGTCTCTCATCTCTAACCTAAAGCCACGTATTTATTTGTCGGGCGTGTATCGATTCTTGCGTTTTCACATCATCCGATAGCGAGGTAACACTGTTTTACAATCATATCAAGATTCGAATGAACTGTTTTTTTGTTCAAAATAGAGACATTGATGATTTGGTTTTTGATTGTAGGGTTTGGTAAATTCGACCATTCCGAAGTTGTTTTCAGCTTAAAATGGACGAATGTACTGCAAGAGGAGGTACAAGAAGAGGTATTTGTTTGATATTTATTGTGTTTTTTTTTTGGTTTTTCATGTTTTCAGTTGAAGTTGCACAGGCGCGATTGTTTCGGACTCGCATTACCGATACTTATAGATAAGTGTCGTTAAAAAGACACCGAGAGTCATCCGTAAGTCATGGGCATGCAGTATATCGAGACTCTTCCATAACTCTCGATTCTCATAGAACAAAAGTTGTTTTCAAGTCGCGGACCTATACTGCCGAGAATGTGGTTTTTTGGCTTTTTTGGTGATTTTGATGTGTATTGGTGGTGAGTCCTAATGTTATAATGTATGTATTGCAGGTAATGTCGGTTTCAACTTTATTTCCAGACTACAAGGATGCATTTACTCCTTGTAGGCCATTCCATATAGAGAATCGGCAATTTCATGGCTTCAAATGATTGATCGTGAGAACAAGTTTGTGTTAGTAATGAAGCACTCTGATGCCGGAGGGATTAAGCGCAGGGGAAGGGTCGGACTTGCATGTGAGAGTTCCGGTACATTTAGGGGAATGTCACAAAGAGTAGGGAAAGCCAAAGCAGCAAAACTTGCTTTTACACCAAGAACTGAAGAGCAAGAGTTAACGGGGAGGACTCAAACTGGTACAAAGAAATGTGGATGCCATTTCCTTTCGAACATCAAGGAAAATGTTGATTCTTTGTGGTATGTCAGTGTCATGTGTGGGAGGCATAATCACGACCCCGCCAAAAACTTGGACGACCACTCATTTGCAAGAAGATTGGATAAGGGTGAGCAAGTGGTTGTGGTGCAGATGACTAAGGGTAATGTGAAGCCAAGAGATATCCTCAACACGTTGAAGCAAAGAGATGTTAAAAACGTATCGACAATGCGGACAATATATAATGCACGACAAAAATCATGAATTGAGGATGCGGGTGGGAGGAATCAAATGCACAACTATTTCACATATTGGAGAAGAATAAGTGGATGTCGTGGCATAGGAAACATCCCGATACGAATATCGTCACTGATTTATTTTGGTCACATCCTGATTCAATTAAGTTGCTACTGTGTTTTCCGTCGATTCTTTTGATGGATTGCACTTACAAAACAAATAGGTATCGAATGTCATTATTGGAGATTGCTGGCATCACTTCGACGCATTTGACGTTCTCAGTTGGGTTTGCTTTCATATCATCGAAGATTCATACAAATTTGTTTGGGCACTTGAGAACTTGAGATCCATATTGGATGGGTGGCCTAAACCTGACGTGCTTGTAACGGATCGGGAGTTAGGCCTTATTAATGCCATCGAAGAAGTATTTCCGTCATCGTCCCTCCTTCTTTACTCTTGGCACATCAACAAAGTACTATTGGCCAAGACTAAGAAATGTTTGGGAATAACGAAGGCTTCGCTCGTTTCATGGATAGGTGGACGAGCGTGTTGTATATTAAGTCGGAGGCCTTATTTGAACTTAGGATGAATGACTTGTGTTGTGAGTTTAGTCATGTGAAGGGTCTTACTGATTACTTAGATAACACACGGGTGAAGATCTACAAGGAGAAATTTGTACGGGCATGGACATATCGAATTATGCACTTTGGGGAAACGACGACACAGAGGGTTGAGTCTGCACATTCCGCTTTGAAGCTACATCTTGGCAACAGTCAGGCAAATTTTGAGACTTTGTGGAGTATGGTTGATGGTCTTCTTAAGATCCAACATAACAACATCAAGACATCATTTGAGCTCAGTTTGAATGTGGTGCAACATGAATATCTTGATGATTTTTATCGCCGATTGCTTGGTTATGACTCTCAAATGGCACTTAAGTTAATTAGAGATGAATTAGAACGTGGATAAGATGTTGGACATGACTCTACTCGTTGTGGTTATGAGATACGTACCACGCATGATCTTCCTTATGCACACGAGATAAACTTCCTTAAATTTGTTGGTTCACCCATCCCTCTCGAGGACATTCATATATACTGGCGAAAGTTGAGTATGATACCAGAGAATCCTATGGATCGGGCTGTGAACAATGAGATTGATAGAGTGTTGCGAAAGTTTCATGCTTGCACTGACGAGGACGATCGCATTAGGACTATTCAACAGCTTAGAGAGATTAGTCATCCTTCATCTACACCGGGAGTTATCCCACGTACAAAAATAAAGACAAAGGGAAGGACGTCGAGGTCTTCAATTGGAAGTTTGCTGAATAGAGGAAAGAAGATAGGATCAAGGAGGAAACACAACGAAAAAGATACTTCGACGACAAGATTGCCTAGCGGGTTTGAGTACATACTATTGAAAGAAGAGTCATCTAGTTCCAGAAAAAAAAAATAAAGTGGGGCCTAAAATACGTTGTACATGTCGGGAGACCCAAAGTGTATCTAAGATTGGTTATTCTCATTGCATACAACCAGATTGGTTGTCATATGTGATAATCATGTATGGAAACCTTTGGCGGGAAGTGCTTGGAACAAGTTATGAGAAGGTGAAGACTGCTATGCATTGTCCGGATGATCGTATTGGTGCCTCTTTTGACGAATGGTTGACACTTCCAGACATGGGTCTGTTAATATCAACGACCTTTAATGTCATTCTAGTAAAGCTTTCGCATGGTAATTGCTCGACGTTTCTTCCTCTACGTAATACCCCACCGTCATCGTTAGATAGTCAAATTATCATTGCCATGATTAATGATATGAATATCCATTGGGTTAGTGTAAGTTTGTAGAGTATAAGTGAATTGTGTATTTTCATCTTCTCATCATATGATAATAGATTATTGTTGTACTTTGTATTTGACAGGTGAAGTTGATTGTGAATGCACCGTTGCCATCATTATATCCATCGTGGGAAAGGTATGCTGAGGAGTGCGCTAAAGGTTGGCGTGATGGATTCATAATTCGAGAAATCGTGTCGGTTGTAACTTCTCAAGAATGCACGTCTTCCGAAGTAGATTTAGCTTCACCTTAGTTATCAATAGTTGTGTTTAACGTTATATGTTTTGATGTGTATCCTTGCCGCACCAATAATATTTGAGTGCAATAAATATGTTTCAAAGTTAATTGTTTTATTAGGTTTTTTGTGTATGCTTCTCGGTCATCTAATTTTGATATGTTATGGTTTGTAATTGTGAACTTTATGTAGTAAAAAATGACATAATTCTTTTAAAAAATTAACTCTCGGCCAAGCAGGTCCGTGACCCACGCATATGTGTCGGCATGCTATAATCGGCAATTGGCCAAACTTCTCAGTATGACACTTCTGAGAGAAGTGTTTCACCGTGTAATCTGATGGTTTACAAAGACGACTCGTTGACCCGTGCACGACCCAACTGGAGAACTCTCGGTTCCTTCTATGCGAAACTAAACGTGTAGTTTCAGTCATGCATAATTGAGACACTGTAAAGAATCATTTAACCAATGTTCACAGTAAACGACTATCTAGTTTATTAGCGTAGTTACGGTGGGTTATGGTCGATACGTTACCGAGACTACTAGGTTACGGTATGATATGTCCGAGAATATCACCATGGTCTCGGTTAGTGGTCAACGATACTCATTCGAAGATATCAGAGATACATACCCGAGAGTTATGTGAACGTTTCGGACATGTCCAACCGAAATCTCGCCAAACTGGTACATTGCACATACAACTCAATGACATATGTGCATAAGTACAACAATAGTTTCGGTCCTACGACACCGATATTGTCATACCGATCTCAGCCCTGAAGGACCGAGACTATTTTCTGGTCACAAAATGAACATGTTTATTAACCATAATTATTACAATACAAGCTTCAATAAAAACAATAGCACCAAAACATAGACAACGGTAAAATATTTAACAAATTCACATCATACAAGCCTTATATTCAAACAAGTACCACATTCAAACAACATTCAACAAGTTCCATAATCCAACATTCAACAAGTCCCTCATCGATTTGACTTCTTCAAATTCTTTTTACTGTATTCTTTGCCATGCATTCTCTTTCGGGGGCGAGCATCGACCGGTGGCGGTGGAGCATTAGCTGGGGTGAAATGTGTACAAGTGCTATCGTGCTGGGACTGCCTAGGGCCTGCTTGGGTAGGGGCGGATGTGTCGGTGTAGGCGGTGGTGGTGCCCGCTGCGGTGGTGGTAGTGGTAGTGGTGGTGGTAGGACCGTGACTCTTCCCCGAAAGAAAATTGACGACGTCACTCGCCATTTTCCACGCAGACTCGAGCGTACACAACTCCAGCGGGGAGTCCATCCATCGTAGTGCCGCGTCTGACGCACGCCTATAACGTTGATGAAAACAAAAAGAAATATGTTAATGTTAAAAATTACGGGTTTTCAAGAAATGTCAAACACTTCTACATAAAACTTAAAACACATTCAACACCTCCAATAGCTCATTGTCAGCGATGGTTGTGGCAACCATGTCTTCATCTTCAAGGCTCGGGTTGGTGATTACTGGGTGAGACACTTTAAGGAACCAAGGTAGATAGTCCGGTGTAGCCAAAAACTCGAACCGTTCCTTCTCATCATGAGCTTCGGGGGACAACAAATGGTTACGCCAACGTTCCCAATTGTCTTGTTGGAACCCATACTTGACAGAGTATTTGAGTGCAGATGGGCCTCGATGTGCTTCCAATGGGCGGTACGGAGGATCTGGTATAGATTGCACATAGCCAAACTATCTCAGAATCCTCTCCGGATGGTAGGGCTCCACCACATCTATGTACTTAAATGTGCCACTATAGAAGGCCATTGCGTGCACAACTCTATTATCCCTGTAATTAACATAAGGGTCCCAAGTGACCTAATCAAACATAAACAACCATAATTAGTAAACATAAACTAACTTTAACATTTACCGACAAGATTGGCTAAGTAACTCACCTCGCTTGGCTGCAATCTGTCCAACGTTCTCCTTATGGACCCAACCTTGTCAATATTCATCACGGTCTCGTGCTTTTAAATCCATCTACAGATACGAGGTTGCACGTAGTCCACGACTTTGCATTTGGTGTGGCAAGCTCGAGTTTGAAATGGTCGTACACCCATCCCTGCAAATACATACAACATTAGTTAGTGGGAAAATGCAAAACCTAATTCTAATTATTCATAAAACAACGTAAGTTGATTTAAAAATATACCTCAAGTAATGTGAGGTAGCCGACAATCAGAGAAACATGTACTTTGGTGGCAGACCCCAAATGTCGGTACAAGTACGCTAATGCAGCTGCACCCCATGCATACTTTCCCGCTTCATCTAAATCTTCTAGAAGCTTCAACAATGCAATAAATACCCGAGATCCACTCTTATCCGCAAAAAGGGTGCAAGAAAGTAGGTACAAAAAATACGCCCGGGCTCTGCATTCCACGGAGGGATAAGTAGTGTCACTCGAATCAGCTTTGGGGCATCATCAACTCTTCAACCAACATTTTCACACTGTGAGCCCCTTGCTGATGTTCACTTCATCCTCAGCATCTTCAATGCTAACCCCAAGTAGTTTGGACACCAACTTAATCGCATTCGAGCGAAATTCCTCGGTGTACCTTGCAAAGTTCTCAACTGCAACCACTTTGCCTGTCACAGGAATCTTTAGGAGAATGCTCACATCCTCCAAGGAGATCGATATTTCACCAAATGGTAAGCGAAATGTGTTTGTCTCCGGCTGCCACCGCTTCACAAAAGCAGATATAACCTCCTTTTTAGCCTTGCGGTATGAGCAGTCTATCAGCGTATTCAACCCAGACAGCTGAATAATCCTCTGAAGGCCCTCGGTGTCTGGGTGGCACGACTGTAAGTCCCATTCTTGTACTTGTGCACTGTGATTGATACACTTGAGTATCGGGCAATCCTACAACAACAAAAAA